>OY970825.1:81119941-82319941 GCA_963853835.1 Calendula officinalis | reverse complement strand
TAGGTTGGGTAGTATTTTTTTTCTATTGCAGTACTAACTACTAACGATTGAAGAGTCACTACGGCTATCATAACAATACAATCCAAACATTACATATATGTAACAAACTATTACAAACAAAACCAAAACAAGGACAACCAAAACCTAAACACAAAGCTAACAAACATGCATGTTGAATTCTTAGAAAAGTAACCTTGAACCAAAGTCCTTGACCGTTGTTTTTCTCTTCGAGATCAAGTGTGAACATGACATTTTGGTTAGTGTGGATGCCCATCTTCTGTTTGAAGTCGACTAAATCACCATTGATAGTCATATGATCCATATGACTATCATTGGACCTCCTTCGATCACCGTGTGTTCGTATATTGAAAACTTTACCGTATGGGGGTCTCAGATCATGATTTTCCAAAGCAACATAAGGATGCTCACCCCAAAGTTGGTGATCCCTAACAAATTTTGCTGAAATAGTCTGATGAAAGAAACAAAAATTAAATTTATACTACAAATTATAATGGTTATATATATATATATATATATATATATATATATATATCAAGAAATTATTAAAAATAATATATAATATATCATACAATTTTTTTTGTCATGGACGCACACCATTTTACGATGAAGTAATTATTAGCTTGTACTACTGGATCACCAATATGCAGACTAGAACTCGTATTAGAAACTTACAAAAGAATCTTATTTGAAAAGTATTTTGATATAACAAAAGGCATGTTGCAATATGAAGTCTAGCTTATAGTTATATAGAAACTTACAAAGACAACTAAATTTTTTGGCGGGATTGGTTATTAGTCGCGCATCACAACTGTACAACCGCATCTCTAAACAAGTAAATAGTCATGTTTATTTCTGCTGCAGCATCATCAAGTTTCACGTACGAACAAAATCTGCTGCAACATGTGAATCTTGATGATGCCGCACTAGTAAGCAATGACTCTAATTAAGTTCTCTATGAATTTCAAAAAAAAAACTATCATTACGTATATTTTAGAATCTCAAGAAAATATTTGATTCTCCTACAACTCTATCTGTGATGTGGTAAAAATCGAGGAAAAACATTTGTTGTTGCGGTTAGCCTACTTGTTGTTGCGGTTATGTGGATAAGTATTAAAAAATAGCTGTAACACTAGCTGTAATTTTCATCCAACTTGATCTGCAGTATTTACTCGATGCATTTACCAAAAATATTAATTCAAATATTAATTCAACCCGAGACTGACCCAATTATTTTTTACCCCAACCCAAACCTGTTTATTTTCGTGTCGGTTTCAGGTCGGGTTTCGTGTCAGGTCAGAAATTGCCACCCCTAACCCGAACCACGACTGTCCCAAAACTTTATTATCTGAACTCAAACCTGTATATTTTCTTGTCGGTTTTAGGTCGGGTTTCATGCAGTGCGAGAAATTGTAACCCTTAGCTAGTACGCTAGTTGTTTAGGTTTTAGGGTTAGTTGTGTAGAGTTAGTAAGGTCACTAATAACTTACAGGTTATGATGCCATCGGGCAATTAGCTAATGATCATGATGCTTCATGGTTAGTCGTTTAGGATTTAGGATTTAGGATTTGTTGTTTAGGGGTTACTAAGAGCACTTATTACGGGTTATTATGCAATCGGTCAATTAGGTTATTGGTTCATCGGTGATGATGCTTAATGGTTCATGGGTCATGATGGTTCGTGGGTTACTAAGGTCACGTATTACGGGATATGGTGCCATCGGTCAATTAGGTTATTGAACAATCAGTGATGATGCTTCATTAGTATGGGTGGCAATTCATGTCGGGTCCGTGCGAGAAATTGTAACCCCTAGCTAGTACGTTAGTTGTTTAGGGTTTATGGTTACTTGTGTAGGGTTAGTAAAGGTCACTAATAACTTACGGGTTATGGTGCCATCGGGAAATTAGGTAATGATGCTTCATGGTTAGTTGTTTAGGGTTTAGGGTTGCTAAGATCACTTATTAAGGGTTATTGTGCCATCCTTCAATTATGTTATTGGTTCATCGGTGATGATGCTTAATTAATGGTTCATGGGTAATGATGGTTCGAGGTTACTAAGGTCACATATTACGGGTTAAGGTGTCATCGGTCAATTAGGGTTTAGGGTTTACTGGTTCATGAGTTTTGATGGTTCATGGTCTGTAGCTAGTACGTGGTTCATGGGCCCTGACTCATGACGGTCAAGGGTTAGTGGTTCATGGGTCACGAATCATGATAGTTCGTGACCTGTGCGGACGGTGCCTGATTAAAAAACTAGGAAATGTATTTGTTTAATAAAAAAGGTAATTAATTTTCACAACACATTTTTAATGCATCCGCCACAATGCACAAGTATTTCTGCAAACTGTACAAGCGTATAAAGAAATATCGTGGTACTGCAAGCTACGTTGACTATATAAGAGCATAACCATGTTAGTTGGTTCACATCATTCACCTCTCTTCAAATTTATTCTCTTAAATAAATATTTTCGCATTTTTCCCTCAAATGAATGTCAGCGATGTTCTCTTTTAATGGAAGTTTATGTTATATATTTCTCTCTAAACCTTATGACCTTATCCTAGATCTTATCGTAACTTATCTTAGACTTGACCCTTGAACAGGTGTGCCCATCGATTTCTTCGTCGATAAAGATCAGAAGGGCATAAAGTGACCAAAACTCAAAATAACACTCATCCTCAAGAAAATCACCCTGTTTAGTGACTTGAGATGGGTGAAGATCGGGTTTTTGGTCTCTTTTTGCCCTTGGGCATCCTTAAATCTAAAGATATGCCTCACACCTGTTCTCAGCTGGTAATTTGTTCTTTATTTGTGAAGAAATTGACTACTGGCAGTATGTATATCTTAATTGATCAAAGCAGTTTGCCAATGGTGTCTGAAGGTTTGACATTCTCGCTTTCATTTTGATGATTCAGATACCCTATCTAGTATTCATAAGCAGCTTAGCTAGGTTAGAAGTCTCCTTGATGCGATAAATGTGGCTACCTTGTTTAAAATCTGTTCTTTATCAGTGAAGAAATTAACTAAAGACAGTCGCATTTGTTTTGATGAAGTCAATATTTGCTACTTTTTCACAGACCGAGTTCCATTCTTATCTTTGAAGAAATTAAGTAAAGAGAGTATCTGATGAAGAAAACATTTGGTTTTTTTATTTTAGTTTATTTCCATTTGATGTAAACTTTGTCCTGATAATAACATTAATATTAAGTTAATTTTCTCATTTATGTAATGTTAACGTTAAAATGTAGTAAAATATAAATGTTTTATTTTAACTCACTATTAAGTCTGTGAAATTATCTAGTCAAGATCTTATCTCATGAAAATTGGGTTATGAATAAGTTTGATTACTACTGCTATATGACTATACGTAGGACTAAATAAAGTATATACTTCGTACTATATCAATAGATATGAAAATTCTCCGCGGCAACAGGCTGATAAAACACCTCTAGTTTGCAAACAAAATCCATCTTTGAGCAGTATGCCAGTATCAACCGTTATGTTGATTATGCCACTATTAACTGGTATTTTTCTAGTTGTATACGACTATACGTGGTAATAACGATAGCAGTACTAACGCTTAGCTACTACTAGAAGATAACTTAATAGTTACTACGGCTATGAAAGATAATACTGATCAAGCATAAGTACTGCTCTCCACGTCGTTTATGTTGTTCGGCAGTATTAACCATTATGATGATAAATCATAAAATAGTATGATAATAGTTGTTTTCCAAATCATACTAACACATTAGTTACTACAGTGATATTTTCAATAAAAAATAGTTTCCAAACAATTCAAACTAACTATCATTAAAAAGTTACATGTGATGTAGTGCCCTTTAAAATTACATCTGGTCATCCCTTTTGGTGACTCATCTATTGCCCTTTAAAAAAAAGTAAACAAAATGATAACTCAGCCAAAACATTTACTAGTAATATTTAAACTAGTTGCTATTAACTGAAAGATCCTCGTCAGAGATTTTCCTCAGAGATATCAATATCTCGGTTATCGTAAAGGCAGAGAATCCAGAGATTATCATCCGAGTGGTCACTGTCAAAATCTTTTAACCCTTTCATTGCCGCCCTTGTTTAATGCTGTATCAACTTGGGTGAATGACTTTTTCCTTTTTCTCTTTTTCATTTTCATTTTTTTCAATTTTCTTTATATTTTGACGAGATATTTATCCACACTTTCTTTGTCTACATTTCAACACGAGATAATTATATTAAAATACAAATCATTAATACAATGACTTTTGTAGTATTAATATTGCATCATTATATATCTTTTGTTTATAATTAATAGATATTCATAAGAAAAATATTTGAAAAATTATTTTAAGAATTAAAGGTAAAAAGAAAACATAAAGTTTTATCAGGTCCCACATAAAGTTTTATCCGATTTACGGAGTATTTACTTTTTCGAAAATTGTTAGTTTTAAATTTCTTTCTCACTAACCGATGTGTAAAATAAAATTATACAATTATAATAGTAACATTTAATACGTGAACATCCACCTTTTTGCCTATAAAATGGCGTTTAAACGTCTCCTTTGAGTTCATCATAAATTCAACCTACTAAATTATACATTTTCCTTTGATCACTCTTATCTTGTTTTACTTCAATCTCTTTTTGGCACGATTGAAGAATATACGAACAACTGTTTGTTTGAAAAGAGTGTATGGTGTAGGTCATGGAGCTTACAAGGAAGTTCTTTTTCTAGGGTTTTTTTTACAACCTCGAGTGCATCCATCGATGACGATCCATTTAATGTTCATTCCCCCCTTTGGTGAAAGCAACACATCGTAGACCTTACCGTAAGTAAAATATGGTATCTTAGCATCCATAACCCATATCTTGGACCTTATCGTAACACGTCGGTACTCGATAATGGGTTATTGATGCTCCAAAAGTTATCAGTTTCTAAACCACCGTCTGATGAAGTAACAATGTAGATAACTTGATATCGGAATCTCAGACGGTGAAGATGCACAAAAGGAAAAATTATCACTTTGAGCTTTTCTATATCTTCAAAAGATCTGTTGGTGTTACTACTGATCGCGGAAGAAGATGAAAACTTAATTGATGTTTCAACTGTCTTAAGTGCAAGTCGCCTCTTTACGAGGTGATATGTGTGAGTATGTGCTCATAAGTCGGACACTTATTCTACGTGTAACGTCTCTTTGAGGAGATTGACTTTGAAGAAATTCGTCACATAAAGAAAACTCGTCCACAAGTTGTTGTGAATTTAACAAATATTGTGATTCACTGTCCCATCATTTATTTTCTTCACTATCTTTGTTAGTCTTTCGGGCACCTGATTTTGTATTTTCTTTTACGATGTGATATTCATGATTATTCAGATTCTCCTGATAAGTTTGAGGCACAAAGATGAACTCCATTAGTACAGAAAAGAAGTTAGACATGATTTATGTAATAGAATGTAGTAAAATAGTTTATGTACTACGTTTTAAGCGTTCAATGAATAACTAAAAAAATATAGTAACCAATTTTACGTTTTATTGTAATCTCAATGGCATTTAATGGATAATCAATGTAGTCTTCTTATGATCTCAAAATGTAGTATCAATGGATAAAATCTAGTAAATCTATTAAACGTTGTACGGCTGAAATATTTAGACGTAAATAACATGTTTTGCATACTACTAGTTGAATGATAACTACCATATATATACATGACCAGTAGAAACTTGACGAGCAGTAATCTTCACACCTGTATTAAGTCTTGATATCAGTACTAATTGATGAGCAGTAGTAACAGGGTTCATCAGTATTAACTTCAATACATCACTACATCAGTAATCATCACACCCGTATTAAGTCTTGATATCAGTACTAACTGATGAGCAGTAGTTACAGGGTTCATCAGTATTAACTTGAATACATCAGTAATTAATCTTCACACCCGTATTAAGTATTGATATCAGTACTAACTGTTGAGCAGCAGTAACAAGGTTGATCAGTATTAACTTCAATACATTACATCAGTACTCACGCGTCACACCCTAATAACTCTTGATATCAGTTCTCATCAACGAGCAGAACTAACAAATTAATCAGTACTAACTTCAAGGGTAACTTCAATACCAGCAGAGATCTGCACACCCGTATTAAGTTTTCATATCATTACTAATCGCATCAATCTCCCATAAACTTGATAATTCTCTATGTGATTTCTTAGGTTTATCCATTTGACTGATCAATTTGATTGGTGAGTTGACGATGTATCTTTATTTTAAGATCTTCATCCATTCTTGTATTCGAGCTTGAACGGATCAGAAGAGTGCTTAGCTTAACCAGAGCTCTTCTACCGTGATTGTATATCTTCTCCACCAGATATAATTCACCTCTTTTTATTAACTCTGAATATAAAATAAATTCCACATGGTTCATACAGGAACCAGTGGGATATTTTATCAGTGCTTTGTACTACATTTGGATGGTTTTCTGGATAGAACATTGCATCCAGACGTTCAACCATTACACCTGCCCTATCTTTTATTCCCCAGCCATCACTGACGAATCTTGGTTTACCAATGTCGTACATGGCTTAAATATCTTTTCTGTTCAATCGTTTTAACAAAGTTACTATCCCGGTATATGTTTCCTCAACATTATCTTCCCTTTTAATCTTATAGACTCCAGATCCACTGTTTTTGTTGATAACTTCATATCTCGAATCTACAATTGGATTATGGAGGTCATTAGCAACTGGACTGGCAAAATCTGCACTCCACTTGTTGTCAACAAGTATTAATTTCATCAGTTGATCATGAGTTGGTTCTTTCATATGTCTTTGAGTGGCACGTTTGGTTGAAAGCATTGGTTCATCCATTGTTTTTCGTTTTGCAGGAGTCTTTGATTTAGATAGAGCTTCTAGTACCCTTCTAGTAACCAGAGGAGATGACTTGAATATGACTTGGGCGGTACCAACCTTCTTGAGTCTTTTAAGTTATATTGGCTTTCTTCGATTGTTTTTTTATCATGAAGCTCTGGATTTTCACTATTAGAGACAACTTCCTTAACCGATTTTCCATTGTATGTATCTCTGCATTGTGATCTGTCATTTCATCTTGCAGGAAGTATGTACACCACTGTGTGAAGCTTCATTGGAAGTATGTACACCACCCTATGGTATAATAGCTGTAGTGTCACCCCTCCCCTCAATGATTTCAAGATTTATTTGGCTTTGGTCAACTTGAGGAGGAGTACCTTGTTGCTCTATCTCATGTTCATGGGACACATACATGACAATTTCTTGGTTTGGTTCATTTTGAGTGACTAGAGGTTTAGGATCAGTAGGATTGGTCTTTGATGTGGGTTGTGACCCTGATCTTTCACCTGTTTGTGGCTTGCTCACTAGCAACATTGTTGAAAATAATGGAGTTACATTTTCTGGAGCTCCTTTGTTGGCTATTTTCATGTATGAAAACACATTTTAGTATGACACAGAGCTTCAAAAATATCATTTGTTCGAGGTAACCCAGTTAATTCGTTGTTTAAAATTGTTTGGATAAACCTAGGGTACATTGCAAATTTACTCTTATAGTCATCCAGATTTGATACCAGTTATTAAATATCATTTGTGAAACATTAAACTTTTGGGAAGTAGCTAAGCATACTAATGCGGTTGCTAAACAAGAACTAACCTCATTCCAGCCAGTTTTCTTTTTAGATAGACATTGCTGTAAAACGTGAATTAAAAATTTCCACTGGAGAGAGAACAATGTTTTATAGAAAGTAACCCTTTTTAAGGATCCTGCATATCCCATTTCTTGTTGTTTATCAAACAAGATATCTTTAGAAAGGGAGTTTATACTGTTTGTATCATCTAGCTGCATATGCTTTCGTATTGAACCTTCTGAGATAATAATTTCTTGCCCTGCAATGGAAGATTTTATGTGGTCTTCTTTCCCTGATTTGATAGTTTCTGCATTATTCCAGAATGCTTCCACTTGACTAATGAAGATTTTGGGGTTAACACTAAGAGCGAATTTTATGTGGGAAGCATTGAGGAAGCTGATGATTTCGTGAAATCCATCAGAGTCTTCGTCTTTCGAGAGATATGCGACCATATAATGAGTATGGGCAAATGGTAATCTCGACATTTTGTGACGAAACGGAATTTTGTTTGAAAATAACGGTACGGGATCGGCGGAATTTTTTTTAAAAGGGTTTTGATCGGCAGTAGAAGAATTGGGGGCAGCAGCAAAGGTAATGTTGATCGGCAGTAGAAGATGAGAACTTAATCATGGTTAAATTTTTTGTCGTTGGTAATCATGACAAAGGGACAGACCCACTTAAAAATCACATAAGACGATATTTCACATCAGTTGTTTGTTAGTTTGCAGAGTCGCACGATAGGCACATGTGGCGGCGTTTTAGTGGAGTAGAACGAGGGCCGTAGTCGCACGGTCTTATTTGGGAAGATTTAAGAATAAAGTCTATATTTGAGTAGATTTCAAATCATTTAGTCAAAATTAGGAAATCACCAAAATTGATTTTATCATGCATGAATGATGAAAAATCAAATATTTATATTATAAAGATATACACCAATAGACATACAAGTAAACTAACTATGCTATTTCAATTAATGTCGTACATCTTGTATGTTTATTTAGATAAAGTTTCTAAGTACTTTCATCCCTATCATCTAATATCATGAAGATATATTAATTACGCTTACCATCTAAAATAAGTATCGCTGAAATATAAAAGACTGACAATGGTCCACAAGTTTTGGGTTGTCACACCGCCGAAGAGCTAATACCATGAGTCTTGCCAGCTTCCCATATCCGACGACAACTATATTCCATATACCAAAGAGCTTATAGTTTAGCAGTATCAAGGTGATCAGGTGTCCGATAACATTATGAATTATGGACAAAATTAGTGTAGATTTAGTAGGTAGATGTGTTAGCCGTTAAAAAAAAAGATAAAACAAGAATAAAAAATGATTCCTCTAAATTACACAACACCTGAAATCAAAGCTTCTTCTTCATTTCGACTCTCAAATGTCAGCCCATATTAAAAGATTACCAAATGTGACCTGACCAGTTACCAACTCGAAATAAGTACCTTCTAACAATAGCTATATAAATTAGAAAAATAATATAATCTATAACATTTGAATAAAAAAACTAAAAGTGTTTGGTATATGACAAACAACCAGTTTTTTGCATATTGAAATACGAAGCCAATTTACATGACTGACTAAAACCAAACTGAAGTACTTAAGGTAAAATAGAATTAATTAAGGTCAGAAATCCATTTTCAGCCTTGTTTGACTTTATTAAACATTAAAATCAAACAGAAGTAACTAAGGTCAAAACTCACAATCTATTTGGATAAAATTTTAAGTAGGCTTACAAACAATATGTTAAGTTCTGAACAACAAATATGGCTTCAAAAAATGGGTGGTGAAATAATCAAGCAAAAAAAAAAAATTAATTATGAAACAATTAAAGGAAAGCTCAACCCGAAATTCAAGAAACCATGTGAAACTTTTATTAAATCACAAATTTTGAAACTTACAGAATTTACCCATTGGGAAAGGAATATATGAAATGATAAAACTTTTGACACGTTTGACTAGATTGACCATATTTACCCGTTTGTAACTTCTTAACATTTTCTTTAATATATAAAATATAAAAGTATACCCCCATTTCACCCGTTTGACCAGATTCACTCGTTTGAAAAAAATAATACAGTTTTGGTTAAAAGATAGATCATAAATGTTAGTCGGCTTTCCAAGTCTTCTAAAGTAGTATACACAGTTTGGCACAAGAAATACATTAAAAACAAATAACCGAAAAAAGAAGCATCCAGGCTATTTCTAGACAAAAAAAATACTTCATCCGTCCCATGTTTATTGTTCATGTTTCTTTTTCTAAATGTCTCAAAATAACTGTCCGCTTGAAAATTTAACCAATCAAAGAAAACTTAAGTGGTAAAGATAAAATTTTATTGGTTGCACAGTGTAATATATGTACTTTTTTTAAACTGTGTGATATTTAAATGTGGATAATAATTTTAGGACGAAGAGAGTATATACCAACAAGAAATTCTGGGCTCATAGGGAAATCCTAATCAGGTTTAAAAAGTCAACCATCCCATATGAAAACGTAATTTTAATTACCTCGAATGTAGCAATTTATATATGAAAATGTAATTTACAACTAACAGAAATGATATTTAGTCCTACCATTTGGATCTATTCATATATTTATAAGTAAGTTTAAATGGCAGACCTTTAGAAATGTAATTATAATTACCAAAACAGAAACTAATAAACAACAAAACGTAAAATTAGACATCAATTTTAAGGGTGTGTCTAAATACACTCCAAAGTAGAAGGCCGCTGAAGGAATTGAGTGGTTTGTTGGAATGTAGAAGGCGGATGAAGCAAACACGGGGGAGAGATGCATAGCTGGAGAATGAATTCGAAATTGGAGATGGGCTGTTGTGGGCCTGTGGCGGTGTAGCCCACATCGCATAATCCAAATGGGTTGGGCTTAATCCATCTGATAAAATATAGTAGTGATGTTTTTAAGGTGTCATATACTCCCTTCGTCCCATTTTTATTGTCCATGTTTCTTTTTTTATATGTCCCAAAATTATTATCCACTTGAAAATTCAACCAATAACAAAACAGCTAGGTGAAAATGATGGAATTTTATTGGTTGCACAATGTAATAAATGCAATTTTCTTAAACTATACGAATCTTGTCTGTGGATAATAATTTTGGGACGAAGGTAGTACTTTTTATTAGCTAAGCTATGCCAAATGTTTAATTCTAAATATGTATTTAGGACGGCTTATCCCAATCAGTGCGAACTATCAAATCCCCCTTTGGCACGTCGATTTACCAACAATATCAAATATTCTTTTGACACGACTATTAACCAGTCCTACCAAATGTACTTTTGGCAGTGTTTGTAAATATTCATCCCAATTGAACATTTGGCACAACAGTTCGTAAACCGTGCCAGATACTCGTTGTATGGCACAAAACTATAAACTGTCCCAAACACTGTGCCAAATACTATTTGACACGGTTTTGCGCCGACCCAAATATATTTGGCACCCTCATATTTAGGATTGAGAAAAACGTGTCAACCTCATGCCAAATAATATTTGGCACACTTTTTTTTGAGTATTTGAGACGGTTTGCGCCTTTACAAATACACGTTTTTCTTGTAATGAAACCAAAGGCCTTACATTAATTTTAAAAGGATTATATTAATTAAAAATATTACATTATTTAAAAACGTGTATTTGAATGGCTAGTTAGTAAGTTAGTGATTCGAGTCTAGACAGTGACATCTACAAAGACAGTATGTCTTCCCTCGAACCTTTCACTTATTTGTCCACTACTAGTTCTTTTCGTTGTCTGTCTTCCTCATCGGCAAACACGTTGACCATACTTCACCAACAATCTTTCCCGCTATTTTTAGATCTTTTTATCCCTTCAACTCAAACCATCAGGAACTAATGTTTGAAGGAACTTGAAAGTTTCCATCATTTTCCTTTGTGAGCAGACTTTTTAATAGTGTTCAAAGTGTCATGTGATGAACTTACAGTCCTCTGGCTATCCGATGCACCCTGCCAATGAACCCGTACCAATGATGTCAGTGTACTGACAATACCAACAAAGCTAATCACTACCTTTCTCTTTTAAAACTAGCAACAAAAAATTCATAATTAGTCTCAGATATCTAAGAATAAAGTGGCAGATATTTTCTTCACTTTTAGACACGTAAGAAAGAAATGCACAAGTGTACAAATTGAGACCCACAAAGAATATGCAAAGGATATGATGTAAAATGATGCTGTATTTTGATTGGAAAAATAAAGTGATAGAAAAGGGTCACAAACCCATTGAAATATTATATGGCTGTGCTTTTAACCTTTTAAATGGTCCAATTTTTGCTTCACTTTTTTTCTATTGTTTATGGGTATCCAATTCTGCACTCCCATTCGTTCTCATTTGATTTTTAATGTAGATCTCCTCATCCCCTGTTCTTCATATGTAAACAAAATTTAAAAAAAAAAACCAAAGATCTAAATAGTAAAAATCTATCCACAAAGAACATTATTGTATGAGTGGTTTGTTCTAGCTAGTCCAAGAATTTTATAAAGTCCTAAGGGATAATTGATAATTATTGGCTCTTGGATCAAGAAAAAGTTAAAAATCAAGATCAACACTCAAGTAACCACCACCACTATCATCACATGTGATTCAATACATCAATACCCCACCACCACCGCCGGTGGCGGACGGCGGCCGGAGGTGGCTGCCGGCAGTGGTTGGTGGTGGTGACCGGCGATGGTGGTTGTGTATTCAATTTTTAGTGAATCACATGTGTTTCATGACTTGAAACACATGTGATTCGAATTAATATGCTCGTCTGTATTTTTGTAACCCCTGTTTTTAGTGAAACACATGTGATTCGTAGTTCGTATGCTCACCTGTTTTTAGAAACTCCTGTTTTTTAGTGAATCACATGTGTTTGGTCACTTGAAACACATGTGATTCGAAGTAATATGTTCGTCAGTATTTTGGAACCCCTATTTTTAGTGAATCACATGTGATTCGTAGTTCGTATGCTCCCCTGCTTTTAGAAACTCGTATTTTTAGTGAATCACATGTTTTTCGTGACTTGAAACACATGTGATTCGAAGTAATATGCTCGTCTGTATTTTTGGAACTCCTGTTTTTAGTAAATGTCAGGATCGATTAACTATGAAGAGTTAATAAACACCTTTAGATCTAATTGATAATAGAAGTTGCAGCGGATCAACACTATATCAATATATTAAGAACAATGAACTGTAAAACAATATGCGAAAATATTAAGAACACAGTTTCACAAAAAGCTTCAATGTATATTATTGATTAACAATACACACGTACGTTTACAATTCGTAAGGAACTATTTATAATAGTCCTTGAAGCTAAACTATTTACCCTAGTTATTCTAGGACTTGATTTACATTCGAAATATAAAAGATATACATTGAATTACATTCTATAACTAACTCTACGAAGATCTCGGACTTGATATGCTTCCAAATCGTATACCAGTAGTAACTGCAATCACCACTAGTAAATGAGCATCGTCAGTAGTAAATTTGGTGACCAGTAGTAAGTCCAAAACCAACGTCAGTAGTAACTACTAAGATCAGTAGTATCTTCAATATATGCTTGATCAGTAGTAACTAAGTTATAGTCTTCACCAGTATCAACTCATCAGTAGTAAGTTTCTGCCCCATCAGTATCAACCATGATATTCATCAGTAATAAACATGATCAGTACTAACTGCAGCATCAGTAATAAGTTGATCTGTGATTTGTTCCAACAATCTCCCCCTAAACTTATTGATTCTCTTTCAATCACATAAGTTTCTTTTGTTCTTCCTCTTCTTTCTTTCTTTTCTCCAACGTTCTTTGATTCTGTTGATGTCTTTGCTCAATGATATATTTGATGTTTCTCTTTGTGAAATAATTCAATTTGTTCTGGAACATAACAACATCATAAGGTTTCATCATTGTATTTGTGAATATCTGATACATAGTCTTTTCAGAATGTGGATATTCTTTTTCATATAAGTAGAGCTCACATATTTTGCCTGATTTTTCAAAGAAGTACATATTGGCAGTTGGAATCACATTCCAAGCATAAACATTTCCTGGATCTGTAAATTGTTCTGGGTAGTTGTCTGGATAAAATGCAGCATCTATCATTCTTGTTAAGTATCCAGCACCAGACTCTTTCCATGATTTCTTTGACATTCTTGGTTTTCCAATGATTAGAAGTTTAATAACATCACTTCTTGAGCATGATCCAATCAATGGTAACCATCCAGTAAATCTTTGTATAATTTTGTCTTCCCTTACAATCTCTATAACATGGTTAGGCATAACCCTCCAATTGATGATTGGATTGTTTTGTAAGGGAGCAACAGGTACTTCAAGAACAGGAATGATTTGCTCTGTTTTTGATTTCTTTTTAGTACTCTGTTCTTGAGTAACAGCTTTTCTCTTCTTTGATTGGGGAGTTGAGGATTCACCAGTAGTTGATGTACTACCAGCTTTAAATAAACTTGGACTGATTGGAATTAGGGCTTTTGATTTCTTTGCTCCTTTTGCTTCTTGTTCAGCCAAATCCTTCTTCTTGGCAGCACAATATTTTTCAATAATGGTCATCATCTTCATTTTGCCAAAGGATTTTGCATTGTGCCCTTTTGTCTTTAAAAATTCAATCATATTGGTCTTCTGTTCAAATACATCATCAGTTAATTCACTTTTAGTTTTCTTGCATTCAGAAACCAAATCTTCAAGACATTTAATGTGTTCTTCTTCAACTTTTCTAAGTCTCTTGAATTCTGCTTTTTGAGCTTCTATCTGAATGTCTTCTATTTGAACAGGTACTTGAACAGGAATTTCATTTTGAGCCTTCTTCTCTTCAAGAGCTTGATACTTAGCTACTTTCTCTAAATATCTCTTGTGCTTCACCTTCCACTTAGACTGTTTGTCAGCTCTGACAAGATTTATCTTGTTCACCATGTAATGATCTTGTGCTCTGTTATGGTAATCTTCATCATACACTTCTTTACCCTTTCTAATATGAGCTGAAGGTGGAGGTGGAATATATTTCATATCAGGCACACCACTGATAATTATTGAAGGAGAAAATAATGTAAGTTCATTCTGTTGAAGTATTTTTGGATGTGGAGGAAGTGAGCACTCATCAACTTCAAACCAGTTCACATTATCATCAATGTTAGGTATGATAAGTGGTTGATCAGGTGTAGGTGGTTTGGTGATCATTTCAAATCGTTCTCTTTCAATTAGCTCTGGTAAAAGTAGTTCTTCCTCTTCAGTAGTAACCAAGGTAGTTACTACTGGTGTGATTTCAGGAGTTACTACTGATAGGGCATCAGTAGTTTTTGGTGCGCTTATTTCCTTTTGTTGATTTACTACTGCTATAATATCAGTAGTAGGAGTTACTACTGATACTTCTTGTTTAGCTTGTTGTTCCATAGGAGCAGTAGTAGTAGGCTCATCATCAACATTCATCCTTTCTGGGCCTTCATCAACTGTTGTTTCTTTGAGATTGAGGAGAGAGGTTGTTGTTGCTACAATTGATTCATCAATCATTGTTTGAATATTGTCCTTCTCCCCCTTAGTGAGCTCAACTGGTGGAGCCTCACTATTATCAATCTTCTTTTTCAATCTTCTGATAATCTTTGTTTGTTGATGAAGCCTGTGCTCATATAACCTCATCCTTTTATTGATTGTATTAATGTGCCTTTTCATGTATTGCATTGTTTTTCCTTGATTTGTGAGATATGTAAGACAATTTTGTACAGTGGATTCAAGAGAATCCAATTTATCCGTCAATTGTTTGGTTTTAATACTGCCCTCACTCCATCTAGCAAGATCATCGGGCTCACTGACTGGTACATTGGCTTTAAGGTTTTCCATCCTTTCCATCAAATCCATAGATCTACCCTCATCACTTCTTGGTGATTCATTGGGTTGTTTAGACACCCTCTTCTTCCTAGAAGAAGCAGAAGTGCCCCCTTGTGGTTTCTTGGCACCGGGGTCCTTTAAGTAATTCCTCAAATGAGTCATCACTTAAAGTTGCCGAGGTCTGGGTCTTAGTTATGTTTTCACTGTCCTGTGCACCCACCTTTGGGGCATCAGTAGTGAAAGCCCTCGCCTCATATCCTCTCTCTTCCTTGGAGGACAACTTTTGGAGCCTGGGGTGTGACTCAATTTGTCCCCTGGTGTCCTTGAAAGAAGTCTTCTTTCTTTTATAAGTTGTGGAAATATTTTGGGTTTTATTTGGTAGGTCTTCCACAGAGTGAAGAGTAGCACTCTGCAGATTTATGTCAAATTCCTGGGACACATTCAGGACTTCTATATGTGTGGGTGATTGAGTGACTATTTGGGGTGGTGTTTGGGCTGCATTTGGGGGTGATGGAGTGGGTTGAGGTTCAATTTGGGTTGTATCTATGATTGAACCCTCTCCAAATTGTGTTTGATCTTTGATCATGTTAAGAAACAAAGGGGTTTCCTTGCCCGAAAATTTAAATTGTTTCCTCATATTTGAGAAAACTTTCTTGTTCAACTCAGGAATTATAAAAATGTTTTTGGGAGTTGACAAGTTTTGCAATTCACAATTTATAATATGTTGAAGAAATCTGGGATACATTAAAATTTTTGAGGAACTAAGATTTCCCAACATACCTTCAAAAATCATATATGAAAAATTAAATACTTGATCTGTGCATAAACAGACAACAGCAGAGGCTATTGCCTTATTAAACTCATTCCAAGTACTTCTTTTAGGAGAAATGCAATGCTGAATAGTATGTACAAGAAATTTCCATTGTGGGGAGAGAAGACCTTTTTGAAAAGTTACTATGTTAAGTCTTCCCTCATAACCCATTTTATTTAAAATTTCAGCAATGAATTCCTTAGGAAGTGTAAACATACCTGCATCATCATGTAGTTGTAGATGGTGTCGAATCGATTGTTCAGTGATTGTGATCGTCTTTCCATCCACCGATGATTTTATCATAGACACAGTTGAACCTTCTGTTCTTTCAGCATTGGTCCAGAAATCGACCAAGTGTTGTTGATATGCTTTCGGTTTTACAGTTAAAGCGAACTTAATGTATGAGTTCTTCAAGAATTGTACGATTGGTCGAAAGTCTTTTGTACCATCTGGATTGCGTAGAAACGCACACATATTGTGGAACTCTGAGTATTTAAGATCTGTATGAACATTGAGAGATTGTAGAGTTGCCATTGTTGTTGATTTTGAGAAGTATGGATCGTTTAATTTGAGAGAAACGAGTAAGAATTTTGTTACTGGTGCAGGGTTTATGATCGTAAGCTAGGGTTTATCGAGAGGATTTAGCAAATCGAAGTGAAGGTAATGCTAATCTAATCGAGTTCAGCTATTTATATCTTACGATTTATCCTGTAAAAATACTGAATTGTCCTTCGAATCATAACACAACGGTTATTTTCATGGGGGTTAGTTTGGTAAAATGATAGTTGAAAGACCAGTAGTAAATGAGATACCAGTAAGAAAACGTCAGTAGTATCTACGAACATCAGTAGTAACTAAGGATTTTGACATCAGTAGTAGCTATAGACATCAGTAGAAACCACTAGCATACAAGACCAGTAGTATTGACCTACCAGTAGTACTGACTTACCAGTAGTATTTTTGTAAACCTAATACACACCAGTAGTATTGACCTACCAGTAGTATTTTATGCACAATCCTACATATCAGTAAAGCAGACCTACCAGTAGTAAAACACTTAAACAAATAAATAACTTTTTACAACAAAACTTTACACATGCTTTTGAGTGAGAAATTAATTTATTAAAATCATTCCAATACTGCTGACCAAGAAGTTGAATCTTCCTACATCAAATGCTTTTGTAAAAAGATCTGCTAGTTGATCATCAGTATGAATTTTAACTACTTTGATTAACTTCTTTTCATTGCAATCTCTTATAAAATGAAATCTTATTTCAATGTGTTTGGTTTTAGAGTGTTTTACTGGATTGTTCACAATACTAATAGCACTTTGATTATCAATAAAAATAGGAGTTTTAAGGATAGAGATACCAAAGTCTAGAAGCTAGTTTTGAATCCACAGTACTTGAGCACAACAAGCAGATGCAGCTACATACTCTGCTTCAGCAGTTGATGTTGATACATTTGTTTGTTTCTTGCATTGCCAAGACACCAGTCTTGATCCAAAGAATTGACATCCACCAGTAGTGGACTTTCTATCTTGACATTCACCTCCATAGTCACTATCTGTGTAGGCTATGAGTTCAAAGGGTGAATCATGTGGATACCATAGACCAAGTGATGGTTTGCCTTTCAAGTATCTGATTATTCTTTTGACAGCCTACAAGTGTAGTTCTTTAGGTCTTGCTTGATATCTTGCACACACATAAACACTATACATAATGTCAGGTCTTGATGCAGTTAAGTACATCAAAGAGCCTATCATTGATCTATATAAGTGTTCATCTACATCCTCCCCCTCAATATCAGGATGTAGGTGTTTGTGTGTTTCCATTGGTGTACTTGCACTCTTGCAGTCTTTCATATCAAACTTCTCCAAGATGTCTTTAACATATTTTGATTGGTTTATCAAAATACCATCTGTTCTTTGATTTACTTGGAGTCCAAGGAAGAAGTTCATTGGACCCATAGAGCTCATCTTGAATTTAATTTGCATCAGTTCTTCAAATTCTTTGCATAATAAATCATTGGTTGACCCAAAGATGATATCATCTACATAGATTTGTACCAGTAGTATATCATCTTTGACTTTCTTTGTAAACAAAGTTTTGTCAATGGCTCCTCTTTTAAAATTATTCTTTAATAAGTATGATGACAATGTATCATACCATGCTCTTGGTGCCTGATGTAGGCCATACAGAGCTTTATCTAATTTGAACACATAATCACCATGTTTTGGATCTTCAAAACCTGGAGGTTGGCATACATAGACCTCTTCTTCAATCTTCCCATATAGGAATGCACTCTTCACATCCATTTGATAGACTTTGAACCTTTTGAATGAAGCATATGCTAAGAATATTCTTATTGCTTCAATTCTAGCAACAGGAGCATATACTTCATCATAGTATATTCCTTCTTCTTGAGTGTATCCTTGGGCTACAAGTCTGGCTTTGTTCTTGATCACTATACCTCTTTCATCTTTCTTGTTTCTAAAGATCCATCTTGTTCCAATGGCTCTTTTTCCTTTGGGTAGAGGTACAAGTGTCCAAACAGCTTGTAACTTGAATTGAAGGAGTTCTTCTTGCATTGCCTCAATCCAGTTTGAGTCCTTCATTGCTTGTTGAATTTTCTTTGGTTCATCCTGAGACAGAAATCATTCAAACATACATTCATTAGCAATTTAACTTATATTACACATGTTCGCAGTTAAGCTTTTGTTTAATTTGCTTCTTGTTTGCAGTGGTGAGTTAACATCACTTAGAACAAGGTCTAATGGATGGTTCTTCCGAGTCCTTGTTGTTGTAGCTCTATCAACCACTAGTTGATTTTCAAGATTTGACTCATTTGTCTCAGACATTTGCTCATCTAGAGATCCTTCATTGTCATTGATGTTAGGTTCATCATCATCTTGTTCAGAATTGCTACTGTTATTATCTTCATTAAGATCAGTAGTATCGTTGTTGTTACTGGGATCAGTAGTATCTTGAGAATTTAGGTTATTGCTGGGACCAGTAGTATTTTGAGTACTATTACTGGTGCCAGTAGTATTTGAATTACTACTGTCCTCATTCTCAGAGTTACTACTGCTTCCAGAATTTGAGTTATTACTGTCCTCAGTATTAACTGTGGGAGCAGTATCAACTACTATGTATCTCATCTCTTCTTGACCAGTATTAACAGACGATGTTCCTTCCTTTTGAGTATGACAATTTGAATCACCTGCATTTAAATCCATGTTAGAATTAAAGGATTTGGTTAGATTGTCTATGTTAAATAGTCAATCTGGACCATTTCCTTGTTCATTAGAAACATTTTCATTAAAGGATACATTGATGCTTTCTTCAATTATCCTTAATCTCTTGTTGAATACTCTGTATGATTTGCATTGAGTAGAGTATCCCACAAAGATTCCATCATCAGCTTTGCAGTCAAATTTACCAATTTGTTCTCTTGTAATCAGAATAGTACAAGGACAACCAAATGATTTTAAAAAACTTATAGAGGGTTTTCTTTTATTAAAAACTTCATATGGTGTTTTAAAATGTGGCTTCACTATTAATACTCTGTTTTGAACATAAAAGGCAGTATTAACAGCTTCAGCCTAAAAAGTGATTGGTAACTTTGAATCTGCTAGCATTGATCTTGCTGCTTCAATGATGGTTCTATTTCTTCTTTCAGCTACACCATTTTGTTGAGGAGTTCTAGGTGAACTGTATTGCCTGTCAATACCTTTAAGATTACAAAAATTAGTTAAGTTAGCATTTTTAAATTCTGTGCCATTATCACATCTTATGGCTTTAACTGTTTGATCAGATGTGTTTTCCAGTTTAACAATTAAGTTCTTGATGAGTTCACTTGATTCATCCTTTGTCCTGAGAAAGAAAACCCATGTATATCTGGAAAAGTCATCAGTAATAACAAGACAATATTGTTTCTTTCCAATACTCATTACATTTGTAGGTCCAAAAAGGTCCATATGTAAGAGTTCAAAGGAACAGAAATAGAATTCACATATTTGGATTTATGAGAAGTCTTGTGTTGTTTACCTTTTAGGCAAGCAACACAATGATGATCACACATGAATTGCTTTTGAGGTAGTCCAATGACCAAATTTCTTTTTACTAAATTGTTCATGTTTTTGAAATTAGTGTGACACATCCTTCTATGTCATAGTTCTGATTCAGTGGTGTTTGCCTTGGATATAAAGCAGTTGACCTCATTTGAAGAAATGAGTTCTCCACCTATATCCAGGCAATACACATTGTTTCTCCTTGGAGTTCTTAAAACTACATATTTTTCATTTAAAACAAAATCAGGAGAAAGAATGATGCACTCAATGTCTGTGAAAAGAATTTTGTTCTTTTTATCACAAACTTGAGACACACTGACTAGATTGTATTTTAGCTCAGCTACATAAAATACATCATCAAAGGTAATTTTGCCATTAGTAACAGTACATTTACCTGTAATCTTACCTCCCTTTGGGTTCTCACCAAAAGCTACATAACCTCCATCAAGTGACTTGAAATCCTTTAGAATTTGTAGATTTCCAGTCATGTGCCTTGAGCATCCACTATCAATGTGCCATGTTCTTCCTTCTTCAGGGATCTGAATGCTCTGCACAGGTAAGTAAATGGTTAGTTAATTTTGGGAACCCAAGCTTTATATGTCTTGGGTTCATCCTTTGAGAAATCAGTTTTAGAACAGTTAACTTTAAACATTTTTGGTACCCATACCTTTTTAGTACTGGTGTTTTGATTTACTACTGACCTTTTGGATTTGTCTGATCTTGGTCTATACCCATTGTTTTTAGCCTTTGAATACTTTACTACTGATGGACCAGTAGTATTTAGGTACTTACCATATTTGGAATGACCAGTAGTGTTTTGAAATTTTGGTTTGGTAGCAGTAGTATTTTTGGAATTAGGGTTGTTACCAGTAGTGTTTTTGTACTGGTACCAGACAGCATTATAATTAGGGTTAATACCAGTAGTGTTCTTGAAGTAATTGCTGTTCTTTGGGCTTCCAACTCTTCTACTTTGAACAAACCTTGATGCACTTCTTCCAAATCTTGGTGTTTCAGCAATTGGAGTTTTTGTTTTATTTACTACTGAAGGACCAGTAGTGTCTCTTAACTTTTGTGTTTTTGCCTTTTCTTTAGACTTTTTAAATTCCTTGAACTCTTTACAATTTATTGGATTGAAGTGACAATCCTTTGCTAAATGATTTACTTTGTTGCAAATAACACATTTTAATTTATTATCCTTAGCCCTTATGGTTTTTCTTTGTTCTAAGAGTTGATTCATGTTTCTTTGATTTCCCCTTCTTAAAATTTTTGGTATATTTTCTGCATCATATTTAGGAGATTCATTTGGACTTTGTGCTGTGTGAAAACTTGTATCAATTGAGTTTGTAGATTCAGTTTGAAAAATTTTGAATTCAATTGAGTCTGTAGTTTGATCATCATCAGAAGAATCATTTGATTCAGATGTTTCATTATTAGATTCAGTTTGATTTTCATTTTTTAATTAATTTATTATTCTTTCTGAACTGTTTTTGAGTGGAGGAATGAATTTATATGGAGGTGGTACAGCATGATATCCCACCCCATGAACAACTTTTTCTGTAGATTGATTATTAGTTAATTCATCAAGAATTTTAGTGCTTCTTTCAAATTTCTTAATTGTCAATTTATTTTGTTCGATTTCAAGTTGACATTCTTCTAATTTACTTGTTAGTTCTTTATTTTTTGATTCATAGTAATCTTTCTCATCTACAGCTTGGAGCAGTTCTTCCTTTATCCTTTGATCAATCATCTGGTACACCTTTATCTGATGTTCTTGATCAGCAATTACCCCATCAAATTCATAATTTCTTCTTAATGCTTTTACTAAATCTTCATTTAATTTAGTGTTTTCTTTTTCTAAATTTTTAACAATTTTAATACATTCAGAAGTACAAGGTTTAGGTTTTACCTCAGATTTGCTGTCAGTAAAGGCCATAAGAGCTTGATTTTGAGCATGTTCTTCTGCTTGAAAGCTCCAGTCATAGCCTTGTCCTTGTTGTGAAACAAGAGCAGTTGATTTTGATCTTTTGTCTGGCTGAGGACATTCTTTTGCAAAGTGACCAAGATTGTTACAGTTGTAACATTTGACTTTTGTTTTGTCAAATCCAGCTTTGTCACCTTTGTTGTAGTTGAGACTTGTCCTACCAGTCCTTTTCAAGAACCTTTTGGTTCTCAGGCTCAGCATAGCTATCTTCCATTTGAGATCCATCTCCTCAAGATCATCAGGATTCAATTGTTCCAAATCATCACTAATTAGTGCAGTATGCACATGACTAGTGAAAAAGGATTCTCTTGCAGCATCTTCACAATCTGCAGCCTTTCCTGTGGCAATTTCTTGACCTTGACCTGTACTAGATACAAATGCAGCATTATTAGAAGAAATAGAAGGGTTCTTTTGATTTACCTCAGTTTCAAATACTCTGAGATCATTGTATAGTTCATCTAACTCCTTTTCGTCTAGTGCATCTCTCTGTCTGTATATCACTGTGTACATGGCCCATTCTTCACTAAGATATCTTAGGAACTTCATGTTAACATCTTCTTGATCCATCTTAACCCCAACCTGGTTAAGTTCACCAATTAACTTGTTGAATCTGTCAAACACTTGAGTGAGTGTCTCATTGGGCTTTCCTTTGAAGTTTTCAAAGTCTTGCTTGAGAACAGACTTCATGTTCCTCTTGGTGCTCTTGGTTCCAACGAATCTCTTCTCCAGTGCTTGCCACAACACCTTTGCATCATCATATTCAACAAAGAGATGTTGATAGTCATTGGGAATGGCCAGTAGAAGAGTGCTTAGAGCTTTGAGTTCGATTCCTCGGTCTTTCTTCTCTTTCTCACATTTGAGTTTGTCTGCTTCAGTTGCAGAACTGCTTGCTTGAGCAGGACCTGTTTTGTTTCCTTCAATGACAACTTCCCACATGGAATAATCAGTAATAAGCATGTATTGCTTAATACAATTCTTCCACATCCCAAAGTTATTGGGAGTGAGTATAGGGATTTTATTAGCTTGAGTGCTTTCATTATTATCAGTCATGATTAATAATGTGTGTGTTTTAAAAGATTAAAACTTTTGTTGTTCTTAAAATACGTAGATCTAGAACCAATAAGCTCTGATACCACTTGTCAGGATCGATTAACTATGAAGAGTTAATAAACACCTTTAGATCTAATTGATAATAGAAGTTGCAGCAGATCAACACTATATCAATATATTAAGAACAATGAACTGTAAAACAATATGCGAAAATATTAAGAACACAGTTTCACAAAAAGCTTCAATGTATATTATTGATTAACAATACACACGTACGTTTACAATTCGTAAGAAACTATTTATAATAGTCCTTGAAGCTAAACTATTTACCCTAGTTATTCTAGGACTTGATTTACATTCGAAATATAAAAGATATACATTGAATTACATTCTATAACTAACTCTACGAAGATCTCGGACTTGATATGCTTCCAAATCGTATACCAGTAGTAACTGCAATCACCAGTAGTAAATGAGCATCGTCAGTAGTAAATTTGGTGACCAGTAGTAAGTCCAAAACCAACGTCAGTAGTAACTACTAAGATCAGTAGTATCTTCAATATATGCTTGATCAGTAGTAACTAAGTTATAGTCTTCACCAGTATCAACTCATCAGTAGTAAGTTTCTGCCCCATCAGTATCAACCATGATATTCATCAGTAATAAACATGATCAGTACTAACTGCAGCATCAGTAATAAGTTGATCTGTGATTTGTTCCAACAGTAAATCACATGTGTTTCAATACATCAATACCACCACCACCCCCACTACCACCACCACCACTGTCAGCCGCCACCACCACAGCTGCCGGCCACCAGCGGCAGACGGAAGCAGACGACAGCGATCGGCGGTGGCCGGAGGGGTCAGTGGCTAAGGGATTTGATTTTGATCATTTTGATCCACTGACTAGGATTTATCCTTTATGACTTTAAAAATTTTGGTGGACTACCTAGAACGCAACTCAATTGTAAGATAGAAGTTAATCTACTCTCTCGATGATAATATAGTCTCCACCTAATAAAATCAATCAATCAGTTTATTCGCCTGTTTAAAGATTTATATGTAAAGGTAGCATTTTTAACCCGTTTGGATGTATATGGGTCAATTTGAGTTATATTAAATCTCTAACGGGTGAAAATACTAGCTTAAAATCAAATGTATCATTTCGGTCAAACTGGTTGAAAATCTCCTTCATAGTATTTATAATGCGTAAAAACCTCCTAAAGGTTTTACCGTTTTACTAAGAAATTAAGTTACTTTTTTAAAATAATGTAGAGTAAATTACATAAATCATGCTTTTGGTTTGTTATATACAGTATATATTTTATGAATTTTGTATTTCGACTTGTATTATTAGATATATAGTCACTAATAATTTTGAAACTTGCAACAATAATGGTCCCCAAGAAAAGAAAAAAAGCTTTTTGGGAATGTTGATTTAACAAGTTTATGATTAGGGACATTTGATGTTTTAAAATTAGGTTAGACTTTCAAATTTTGACACAGTGGATGTTACAAGTTTTAAAATTAGGACTATATGTGTAATAGAGTAATAAATATTTTAAGGGATGAAATCCATAATTTTATACAAACCAAGGGAAGATTTATGCAATTTACTCAAAGGAAAAAGTATTAACCGAATTATGCAACTTCATACAAATTTTAACTGAAGTATGACTCAACTAACAGAAACTTTTATAATCAAAATGAATAAAAAATGAAAGTGTTGTGTGTTTGATTGCACTTTTCACCTCCTAAATCAGGAAAGATATGAACCACCAGGAGTTAGAATAAAGATATGGATGATCACAAGAGTCCACCTGTACGTAAGTTTTTTTTTTTTCTCATTTATGGTATAAAAATAAATACAATTATAGCCTAGTGTTTGGATCAAAAGTTGTAATTGGACCACACTTATTAAGAGAAAGGATCTACTTCACTACTGTAATTGGCTACACACCACTTTTTACTTTTTCCAAATTACCACAAGATTAGATTTATTGTGTACCATACAGAAACAAGATAAATATAGCCATGAATATGTAACCAAAAGTTATTCTAAACATGTTGCTATTATTCTTCTTGTCACTCTGTGTAAACATCTTTTTCTTGTATCATATTCGGATTCAGTTGTCAACCAGGAAAATAACTATTTCTATTTTCAACTAGTTCTTTAACTATTTCTATCTAAAGTGATCTGTTTAGGTTATTATAATTTTTATTTTTTGCTAATGGGTCGAACATGTTGGGATATAAGTATTCTACTACTGATGCTGCAGTTGGTACTGATGAAGATTTAAAGTTGATACACAAGTTAGTACTGATGGGGCAGAAATGCAAATATACTACTGATCTTGGATATACTACTGATGGGTGCATACATATACTACTGATGTCGATAAACAGAACAGATTGTGTCGGAGATTCTAGTATAGTTAGTTATAAAATGTATATCTCTTTGTAATTTAATTGTAATCATTTCCTAGAATAACTAGGTTAAAGTTTTAGGCTTCAAGGACTATTATATATAGTTCCTTATGAATTGTAAACAATCTTTCTTGGTATATCCAGATAATAGGTAGGAGCATAAACTGAAACATTCTGGAGCTACAAAGATAGTTATTAAATCGTTTACGTGTATTTATCGATCAAATTAATACATTGAAGCTTTTTGTGATAAACTGTGTTTTGTATTCATTCGCATTATATTTACAGTATATATTGTTCTTAATCAATAACAAGAGTGTTAATCCGCTATAACTTCTCTTTGTTAGTAGATCTATGATTTAATAACTTGTTGAGTTATTCGATCCTGATAAGTGGTATCAGAGCATAAGGTTCTGGATCTACAAATTAAGAACAATCAAAAAGTCTCATACTTTCAAAACTAAATTGTTAATCATGTCTGATAACAATGAAAGCACTCATACTAACAAGATTCCAATTCTCACTCCCAACAACTTTGGGATGTGGAAATTCAGAATTAAGCATTACATGCTTATTACTGACTATTCCATGTGGGAAGTTGTTCTTGAAGGCAACAAAACCATTCCAATCCCAATCACCAGCACATCAACTGAAGCAGACAAAGTCAAAAGTGATAAGGAAAGGAAGGACAAAGGCATTGAACTAAAGACCCTAAGCACTCTGTTACTTGCCATTCCTAATGACTACCAACATCTATTTGTTGAATATGATGATGCTAAGAAGCTATGGCAGGCACTAGAGAAAAGATTTGGTGGTGCCAAAAGTACCAAAAGAAACATGAAATATGTGCTTAAACAAGAATTCGAAAACTTCAAAGGACAAAAGAATTAATCTTTGTCACAAGTTTTTGATCGATTCAACAAACTCATTGGTGAACTCAACTAGGTTGGAGTTATACCAGACAATGATGATGTCAACAGAAGGTTTCTCAGATCTCTTGGAGAAGAATGGACTGTATATACTGTTGTATATAGACAAGGAGATGCTTTGGAAGATAAGGAGCTGGATGAACTCTACAATGAACTTCGAGTGTTTGAATCTGAGGTAAGTCAGAAAACTCCTACTTTACCTTCAAACAATGCTGCTTTTGTATCAAACACAGGTACAGGTCAAGATGTTGCATCTGGAAAGCAAATAGAGTCTGAAGATGCAGCTAGAGAATCCTTCTTTACTAGTCATGTACACACTGCATTGATTAGTGAAGATCTGGAACAAATTAACCCTGATGATCTGGAAGAGATGGACATCAAATGGCAGATGGCAATGCTGAGCTTAAGGGCTAAAAGATTCCTTCAAAGAACTGGGAGACAGATGCTGAACTTCAACAAGGGTGAATGTGCTGGCTTTGACAAAACCAAAGTCAAATGCTACAACTGCAACAATTTTGGTCACTTTGCTAGAGAATGTCCTAGCAAAGATCAAAGATCAAATTATAACAACAACATCACTTCAAATTCAACTGCTTTGGTATCTCAAGAAGGTCAAGGTTATGATTGGAGCTTTCAAGCAGAGGAACATGCTCAAAATCAAGCTCTCATGGCCTTCACTGATTCTACTACTGAGGTGCATTCCAAATCTTGCACTTCTGAATGCATTAAAGCATATAAAGAATTAGAAAAACTTAACAAAGAAACACTTGATGAGATGATATTAAACAGAAATAGAAGAATTGAAATTAATGGTTGCATTGCATATTTAGAAAATCAAATTAAAATTTATAAAATAACTGATCAAAATATTAAAGATGAATTATTACAAACAACATATGCTAAAGAACATGTTGAGTTAAAATTAAAAGAAACTTTAACCAAATTAGAAGAATGTGAGTTGGAATTAGAACAAAATAAATTAACTATTAACAAATTTGAAAGAAGTTCTAAAATAATTGATGAATTAACCAACAATCAAACCACTGAGAAAGTTGTTCATGGTGTTGGATATCATGCAGTCCCACCTCCAATCAATTTTATCCCTCCACTCAAGTGTAGTTCAGAAAGAATTTTAAATGAATTAAAAATAGAAAGTCAAACTGAAACTAGTAATGATTCATCTGATGATGAACAAACCGTTAAATCAACTGATACCAGCTTTCATACCACACAAAGTCAACCTGAATCCCCAAAATATAATTCAAAAAATATACCAACTATGTTAAGAAGGGGAAATCAAAGAAACTTAAATCAGTTAAAAGAACAAAGAAAGCCTGAAACTGCTAAAACAACAAAATTAACATGTCTGATTTGCAACAAAGTCAACCACCTAGCAAATGATTGTCACTTCAATCCAATTAATTGCAAAGAATACAAGGAATTTAAAGCAAATAAAGAAAAATTAAAAGAATCCAAATTAAAACAAATTGAAAAGATTCAACAAACAAAATATCCACATGTTGAAGTCCCAAAATTTGGAAGATCTGCATAAAGATCCGTGCAAAATATCAGACATGGAAGCCCAAAAAGAAGTAACAATGTTGAAAATAATAAAAGACAATATCGATTTTCAAGATATTCAACTTATTCAAACATCAGTAGGAACTCCCACAAGTTTACTACTGGTAATAAACCTAATTACAATGTTGTAAGATACAACTACTATAATACTACTGATCATGCAAAAAAAATCGTATTACGCAAATACTACTGGTCCATCAGTAGTAAAATACTTAAAAGCCAAAAACCATGTGTATAAACAAAAATCAGTAGTAAAACCAAAAAGCAGTAACAATAAACATATGAAGCCCAAACCTACATCCAAAGCTCATACAAGTCAAAAATCTTATTCTTCAAATGATGAACCCAAGACAAAACAAGCTTGGGTTCCCAAAATTAACTAATCCATTTACTTTTTGTGCAGAGCATTCAGATCCCTGAAGAAGGAAGAACATGGCACATTGATAGTGGATGCTCTAGGCACATGACTGGAAATCTTCAAATTCTTAGAGATTTCAAGTCTTTTGAAGGTGGATATGTTGCTTTTGGTGAATATCCAAGAGGTGGTAGGATTACAGGTAAAGATACAGTATCTAATGGTAAGATTACTTTTGATTATGTATTTTATGTTGCTGAGCTTAAATATAATCTGGTTAGTGTCTCACAAGTATGTGATAAAAAGAACAAGATTCTTTTTACAGATATAGAGTGCATCATTCTTTCTCCTGATTTTAATTTAGATGAAAAAAATTTTATTTTAAGAACACCAAGGAGAAACAATGTGTATTGCCTGGATATAGGGGGAAAACTCATTTCTTCAAATGAGATCAACTGTTTTATATCCAAGGCAAACACAAATGAATCAAAACTCTGGAATAGAAGGATGTGTCACACAAATTTTAAAAATATGAATAACTTAGTCAAAAAGAATTTGGTAGTTGGTTTACCTCAAAAAGAATTCAAGTGTGATCATCACTGTGTTGCATGCCTGAAAGGTAAACAACACAAGAGTTCTCATAAGTCCAAAGCAATTAATTCTATTTCTAACCCTTTGCAGCTCTTACATATGGACCTACAAATGTAATGAGTATTGGAAAGAAACAATAATGTCTTGTTATTACTGATGATTTTTCCAGGTATACTTGGGTTTTCTTTCTTAGGACCAAAGATGAAATAAGTGAGATCATAAAGAATATGATAGTCAAACTGGAAAACACAAGAGATCTCAAAGTGAAAGCCATTAGATGTGATAATGACACAGAATTTAATTAGAATGCCAATTTAATTACTTTTTGTGATCTTAAAGGTATTGACAGGCAATACAGCTCAGCAAGAACTCCACAACAAAATGGTGTAGCTGAAAGAAGAAATAGAACAATCATTGAAGCAGCAAGATCCATGGTTGCAGACTCAAAATTACCAATAACTTTTTGGGATGAAGCTTTTAATACTGCATGTTATGTTCAAAATAGAGTATTAATAGTTAAGCCTCACTTTAAAACACATTATGAACTTTTTAATAAATGAAAACCCTTAATAAGTTTCTTAAAATCATTTGGTTGTCCTTGTACAATTTTAATTACAAGAGAACAAATTGGTAAGTTTGACTGCAAATCCGATGACGGAATCTTTGTAGGATACTCAACTCAAAGCAAATCATACAGAGTGTTCAACAAAAGGCTAAGGATCATTGAAGAAAGTGTGAATGTATCCTTTAATGAAAATGAATGAACAGGGAAATGGTCCAGATTGGTTATTCAATACTGATAATCTAACCTAATCTCTTGATTTTAGCTATGATTGCAATGCAGGTGAATCAAACAAACATAATTCACAAGGAGGATCATCATCAGTCAATGGTAGTCAAGATACAATGAATTATATCTTGGTTAATACTGATCCCACAAATAATACTGAGGACAGTAGTAACTCTGGTAACCCTAGCAATCTTGATACCAGTAACAACTCAAACTCACACGATACTACTGATCCCAGTAGTAATACAGAAACTCAAACAGATGATGGTGAACCAAACAATTCTGATGTCAGTAATAACAATGAACCACATGATTTGAATCACAATCATATTACTACTAATACCAACAGCAATGAAGAAACTCAAGAAAATCCAGAAAATCAAGATGAAACCTGGACAGATGCTCAAATCCCTGAAGCCAATGAATCAAATCTTGATAGCCAAATTGTTGCTGATAAAGTCTCCAACTCAAGAACTGAAAAGAATCATTCCTTAGACTTAGTTCTAAGTGATGTGAACTCAAATATGCAGACTAGAAGCAAATTTAATTCAACTTTATATTCAAACATTTGTAATATAAGTCTAATCTCTAATGAATGTATGTTTGCATGTTTTCTCTCTCAGGAGGAACCTAAAAAGATTCAACAAGCCATTAAAGATTCAAACTGGATTATAGCAATGCAAGAAGAACTTCTCCAATTCAAATTACAAGCTGTCTGGACACTTGTACCTCTTTCAAAAGGAAAAAGACCCATTGGAACAAGATGGATCTTTAGAAACAAGAAAGACGAAAGAGGTATAGTGATCAAAAACAAAGCCAGACTTGTAGCCCAAGGATACACTCAAGAAGAAGGAATAGACTATGATGAGGTATATGCCCATGTTGCAAGAATTGAAGCAATAAGGATCTTTCTGGCATATGCTTCATTCACGAAATTCAAAGTCTATCAAATGGATGTCAAAAGTGCATTCTTATATGGGAAGATTGAAGAAGAAGTCTATGTTTGTCAACCTCCAGGATTTGAAGATCCTGAACATGATGATTATGTGTACAAATTAGACAAAGCTCTTTATGGTCTACATCAGGCACCAAGAGCTTGGTATGACACATTATCATCATACCTATTGAAGAACAATTTCAAAAGAGATGCAATTGACAAAACTCTGTTCACAAAAAGAGTCAAAGATGATATACTACTGGTCCAGATATATGTAGATGACATCATCTTTGGATCAACAAATGATCAACTGTGCAAAGAGTTTGAAGAGTTAATGCAGATCAAATTCAAGATGAACTCAATGGGTCCAATGAACTTCTTTCTTGGACTCCAAATCAATCAAAGATCAGATGGTATTTTGATTAATCAATCAAAATATGTCAAAGACATCTTGGAAAAGTTTGCAATGAAGGACTGCAAAAGTGCAAGCACATCGATGGAAACACATAAACACCTACATCCTGATGTTGAGGGGGAGGATGTAGATGAACATCTATATAGATCAATGATAAGTTCTTTAATGTATTTAACTGCATCAAGACCTGACATTATGTATAGTGTGTGTGTGTGTGCCAGGTATCAAGCAAAACCTAAGGAGCTTCACTTGCAGGCAGTCAGAAGAATATTCAGATACATAAAGGGAAAACCATCACTTGGTCTTTGGTATCCACAAAACTCACCATTTGAACTTGTAGCCTTCACAGATAGTGACTATGGTGGTGAATGTCAAGATAGAAAATCTACTACTAGTGGATGTCAATTCTTTGGATCAAGACTAGTGTATGGCAATGCAAGAAGCAAACCAATGTCTCAACATCAACTGCTGAAGCAGAGTATGTAGCTACATCTGCCTGTTGCGCTCAAGTTCTGTGGATTCAAAATCAACTCCTAGACTGTGGTATCTCTTTCCTTAAAACTCCTATTTTTATTGATAATCAAAGTGCTATTAGTATTGTGAATAATCCAGTAAAACACTCAAAAACCAAACATATTGAAATAAGATTTCACTTTATAAGAGATTGTAATGAAAAGAAATTAACCAAAGTAGAGAAAATTCATACTGACAATCAATTAGCAGATCTTTTTACAAAAGCATTTGATGTAGGAAGATTCAGCTTCTTGGTTAGCAGTTTTGGAATGATTTTAATAAATTAATTTCATTATTAAAATTTATATGTAAAGTTTTTTGTATAATATTTATATTTAAAAGTGTGTTTTACTACTGGTTATTCATTATTACTGACTATGAGCTGCAGTCGAAATCTATTACTGATGGAGTTTTTTTCTGAGAATTAGGTTAAGTATAAAACAACAGTTACTACTGATGTTTTACTACTGGGACTTAGTTACTACTGATCGACCGTTATGTGTGAAATACGATATTTTACCATTCTAACCACCATGAAAATAGCCGTTGGGTTATGATTCGAAGGGTATTTCGGTCTTTTTGCACGATAATTTGAAAAATATAAATAGCTGAATGAGATTAGTTTAGCATTATCCAAACCTCGATTCGATAAACCCTACGATAAACCCTAATCTCTGCAAATTCGATTAAAAACCTTGAACCAGTAACAAATTCAATCACATACGAAATTCTTCACAAGATCAAAACTTCTCAGAATACAAACAATCAAACATCAAATTGGCAATGAAAAATCTCTTGGTTGCAAAAACTGATCTTCAATACTCAGAGTTTCACAACATGCTTTCTTTTCATCGAAATCCAGATGGCACAAGAAGCTTCAGACCAATTGTGATGTTCTTGAAGAACTCACCCATCAGATTTGCTCTGAGTGTACATCCCAAACTCTGTAAACAACATCTTGTTCAATTTTGGGAAAATGCTGAAAAGATAGAAGAAGAGAACACAATCAAGATCAAATCCAAAATAGATGGACACACCATTATCATCTCAGAACAATCCATTAGAAATCATCTCAGACTGAATGATGAGTCAGGTACATCTCTACTCTCTAAATCTAAATTAATTGAAAACATTTTAAAAATGGGATATGAAGGAAGAACCGACATTCAAACCTTCTAGAAGGGTCTTCTTTCTCCCCAATGGAAGTATTTGGTCCATACAATTCAACATTGTATGTCACCAAAGAAGAGTACTTGGAATGAGTTCAACAGATCAATAACATCTGATGTTGTCTGTTTGTGCACAGATCAAGTATTCAATTTTTCAAATATGATCTTTGAAGGAATGCTTGGAAATCTGTCAACTTCAAAATTTTTAATGTATCCAAGATTCCTTGCACATATCTTTGATTGTGAGATCCCTGATCTTGTAAAAACCAAAAACATTTTTCCTATTCCAGAACTAAATAAAAAGGTTTACTCAAACATGAACAAGAAGTTCAAATTCTCTGGAAAAGAAACACCACTTTTTGCAAATATGGTCTATGATCAACCCCCCACTGGAGAAGGTTCAAGCCACCCCATTAAACCCCAACCCACTCCATCACTCAAAACAGCCCAAACACATTCCCATGAGTCCACTCAATCAACCACACAAATAAATGTCCTGAATGTGTCCCAGGTACATGTAAATAAACCTCAGAGTGCTACTCTTCACTATGAGGTAGACCAACCACAAGCCAAACAAATCTCCAAAACTTATAAAATCAAGAAAACTTCCTTAAAGGACACCGGGGGACCCACTGAGTCACACCCCAGGCTCAAAGAGTTGTCCTCCAAGGAGGAGAGAGGGCATGAGGAAAGGGCTCTCACTACTGATGCACCAATGGTTGGTGCACATGCTAGTGAGAACATCATTAGGACGCAGACCTCGGCAAATTTAAGTGATGACTCATCATTTGAGGCAGCACTTAAACGACCCTGGTGCCAAGAAACCACAAGGGGAGGTATCTCTGCTTCTTCTAGGAAGAAGAGGGTATCTAAACAACCCAATGAATCACCAAGCAGTATTGAGGGTAGAATGAAAATTCCTGAATTGATGGAAAGGATGGAAAACCTTAAAACCAATGTACCAAACAAGCCCTATGATCTACCTAGATGGAGTGAGGGCAGTATTGAACAAACTAAATTGACGGATAGGAAGAACCTTGAAACCACTGTACAACATTGTCTGGAACTTTTTGAACAATCAAGGAAAAACCATGAGCTACATGAAGCACTATATAAATGCACTGAACAGAAGGCAGAAGAGGTTCGACTATAGGCTTCAAAGGCAATCAAATATAATTAGAAAATTACAGAAGAAAATTGCTGATAGTGAGGCTCAACAAGTTGAGATCACTAAGGGGGAGAAGGATAAAATACAGGGTATGATTGATCATTCCATTGCAGCAGCAACAGCCTCCCTCTTGAACCTTAGAGAAGCTCATGGTGAAACAGGTCAAAGTTTTGGTGAAGACCTGAATAGAGGAATCAGAAGTATGGATGAAGATGTATTCATGTCAGCACAACAATTACCAGCAGCAGAGCAAATACGTTCTCCAATTACTACTGAAGTCATGGGTACTACTGATCCCATGGATACTACTGAGGCCATTGAACAAACAAAGGTTGTTACTACTGATCCCATTGAAGAAGAGATCCAAGAAACAACATCAGTAGTAAACATGCCAACAACAGATACAAACATTCTAGTTACTACTGATGCCCTAGCAGTAGTAACTACAACTGAAACCTCTCCAGTAGTAGACTCCTCACAACAACTGGTAATCCATACAACAGCTACAACACCAGTAGAAACCACCTTGGTTAATACTGAATCTGAAGAAGAAATACCAGAACTTGTTGAACCAGCTGTGATCATCCCAAGGCCTCCAACTCCAGAATTACAACCACTTATCATCCCAGATTTTGATGATAATGTGAACTGGGATGATGTTGATGAATGTTCTCTCCCTCCTCATCCAAAAATATTACCACAAAATAGAATACATACATTCTCTCCCTCAATCACAATAAATCCAGTCATATATATGAAGTATACTCCACTATCTAAATGTGTGAATGTAGGAAAAACTAATTTTGATGATGATTACCCACACAGAGCTTTAGGTCATTACATGGTAAACAAGATAAATATGGTCAGACCCTTAAAGCAAGATAGATGGAAGGTGAAAAGAATGAGGTATCACAGAAAGTGTACTAAAACTCAAGCACTTGAAGATAAAAGAAAGGCTGAAGAAGAGAAAATAAAAAATGCAGCCATCCATGAAATTGAAGAGTTTTTAGAAGAAGATCAACAAAAGGAACTATATAAGATCAAAAATATTGAAAAAGAAAGTATAGATCTTCTAGAAGCACAAGTGAAAGAATGCAAACTAATGAAAGAAGATATGCCTGAACAATTTGCATAAAATAAAGATGATATGATCTCATACTTAAAAACTCGAGGTCACAATGCAAAATCATTTGGAAGAATGAAGTTAATAAAAATTATTGAAAGGTATTGCATTGAGAAAAAGAAAGAATTGGCAGAACCAAAGATCAAGGAAGACAAATTGACAAATTTAATTGAAATTGATCCTAAACTGTTAATTACAAGTAATTCAAAGACTGGTGAATCCTCAATCAAAACTGCCAAAAAGAGAAAAGACATAGAGGTTGAACAAGAAGCAAGGAAGAAAGCTAAACAAGACTCACAAATTATTGATCTTCCTATAGCTCCTCCACAAGATAATCCAATCATCAATTGGAGAGTTGTAAATGATGTTATTGAAATAATTAGAGAAGACAAAACAACTCAGAAGTTCAGTGCTTGGAAACCAATGGTTATGTCATTAACAAGGAGTGATATAATTAAAGTATTAATTATTGGTAAACCAAGAATGTCAAAGAAATCATGGAGAAACTCAGGTGTTGGATACTTAACAGAGATGATAGATGCTGCATTCTCTCCAGATGATTATCCTGAGAGATTTACTAGCATAGAAAATGTTTATGCTTGGAATGTGCTACCAACTGTTAATATGTATTTCTTTGAAATGGCAGTAAGAAATGTGAACTGTTTCTGTTTGAAAAAGAATATCCACATTCTGAAGAAACAATGTATCAAATCACCACCTGTTCCTTCATGAAACCACATGATGTTACTATGTTTGCTGAAAAGTTGAACTATTTTGTTAAAAGGTACAGCAAGTTGGAAGAGAAAAAGGGCCAGACAGTGATGAAAGAAGGGCCAGGCAGTTGGAATAGAAGAAGAAGAAAGAGGAAAAGAAAAAGAAACTTGATTAATTCAAAGTGAATTAATAAGTTTAGGGGGAGATTGTTGGGATATAAGTATTCTACTACTGATGCTGCAGTTGGTACTGATGAAGATTTAATGTTGATACACAAGTTAGTACTGATGGGGCAGAAATGCAAATATACTACTGATCTTGGATATACTACTGATGGGTGCATATACTACTGATGTCGATAAACAGAACAGATTGTGTCCGAGATTCTAGTATTGTTAGTTATAGAATGTATATCTCTTTGTAATTCAACTGTAATCGTTTCGTAGAATAACTAGATTAAATTTTTAGGCTTCAAAGACTATTATATATAGTTCCTTATGAATTGTAAACATACGTTTTCAAAAAAGCATGTACAGTACTTTTATGCTTACGGGCTAAAGTTCTAGCACAAGAAAGTCGAAGTATATACTTTACTCGATACAAACTCTGTATTGATCGATCAAATTAATACATTGAAGCTTTTTGTGATAAACTGTGTTTTGTATTCATTTGCATTATATTTACAGTTTACATTGTTCTTAATCAATAACAAGAGTGTTAATCCACTGTAACTTCTCTTTGTTAGTAGATCTGTGATTTAATAACTTGTTAAGTTATTCGATCCTGAATGGTTGAATTTAACTAAAAGGAAACATGTCAAACGGTTTTAAAAATCACAAGAAATATACCCTCAAATGTTTATAACCTCCTAAATTGTGTTTATTCAAATAAACTGGATCATTATTGCAATATATAGTTTCTGCGATCATATTTAAAATATTAATTACTTACATAATTAACATAGTGTTTGTACAATGGCTTAACTAAACGCATGTTAACAGTTAAAGTATGTTGTCATATTTCAATTTTCAAGTTAAAAAACCCCCAAAGAATCTCTAGGACTATGAATTCTGTTAAAATGTTAGCCAAGTGAGTGTACAATAAAGCTACATTCCCACAATCAATTATATGGCTATGCTTCCATTTAAGTTTCTTTAGAGTATATAATCAAACACTCCCATTGGTTGAGTGGTTCTCATTCCTTCTCTATCCAAACAGCACCTAATTATTGATATTGTTAATAAAATTCACCACTAAAGAGAGTACAAAAGATATTCTATGATGTGGAGATACTAAAGCCGTAATTAAGGTACTAAAAACGTAATTATTGATCATGTCACACCTCCCTAAGTTAAGGTACTAAACTCGTAATTATTGGGAATGAAATAAGGAAATGTACAAAATTAGAAGGAGTAGCTTTCACTTTCAGAGAGCATGGAATTGCACTAAATGGAATAAAGATAAAAAAGAAGGCTAATATTCTTTCATGATCATGAAATTGAAATTGATTGTAAGAACCACAAACTCTTTGTTTCTTGATTCGATTATGGCTGATCCTCTTAGGGTGGGTAGCTGGCCCTTTTTAGATACCTAATTCAGCATCCTCAATGCAACTATAGTTTCTATCTTTCCATACCACAAGCATTTATTTTCTATTTTTTTCTTGAATCTGAATTGATTTTAAAGGATAATACTAGCCACAATTTTGATATCCTGAATAGCAATTTCTAGTTCTGTTTGGAATATACTTCACCATGTTGTCTTCTTGATGAAAAATAAATATTGTTAATCCATATATTATAGTTACACCCAACTATGTTATCCTTTTTTTTCGCGTCTAACACGTGGATATTTATGGGTTACGTGGAGTCTGTGTGGCATTTGACCAATTGGTTGTAAGAGAAGTAACTCATGACCCTTATAAACACATTACATATTCATTGTTTGTCGAATGTAGGACATTACTCAACAAATTCATATACGACTTAACTTTATGTTTTGCTTATTTGTTGCAGAATTGTGAAGACTACCTTAAACTTTACAATAGCTAAGTAGATTAAATAATTAATGTGTTGTAAACTGGCAATAACATAGTCTATAAGAATTTAAAAGATGCTTAAAGATATTTGAATATTAGTTAAAACTTGTATTAAACTACTTGCAATTAGCAAATGTCGCATGCCTTTTTCGGATTGATATAGATTCTTATTATTGTGTGGTGGCCATGGTATCTAACAAGGAATATAACACCCGCGCGTTGCAGCGAGGTTTTAAATCTAATTATTTTGAACAAATTTTTGTCTTAAAGAGTTAATTGTTATTTTAATTGATTTTCGTTTCTATCCTAAGATGTGGTTTGTTTCAAATTAAAAGATATAATATGATACATTGAACGTCTAGAAAGTTAAGCATTCCATATAAATTCTATAGCAACTACGTACATGTTAAATTTTAATAACATATTAATAGAAGTGGTATCCGGTGAGGACTCAAAAAATGGTGAGGACTCGCAAGTACATCTAAAAAAAATTCAAAAAATTCTGAAAAATATATATAACTCTCCATGATTAGAACTACATTTGACCAAAATATTTTTTTTGAAAAAACAATATGATCCATTTTTTTTTTGTGGATCATAATAATGATCCATATTTTTTTTGTGGATCAAAATTATGATCCATATTTATTTTTTTTGGATCATTTATTAATATTTTTTTTGGATCTTATAAGCTGCGATTTTTATGTTTAAAAAAGATTTTTTTTTTTTAAAGTTTGTTTTGGATCATTTTCAGATTTTTTTTTTGGAGTCCTAATAGTTCTCACCGGTTTTTGAGTCCGAACCGGATTCGAACCCCATACTAATAATATATACTATGAAATTTAATTTATTTTCCTTATGAACGATATATCATTTCAATTTATAAGTTATAAGTTATGTTAAAATAAATTTATTTGTAAAAGATATTGTAATATTAGGCGTATAATAATCGTATTTCAGTAAACTTTTTTAATAATGAAATTTTTAAAAAGTAAATATTACATCTGCTTTATGTTCATTTGTGTACATATCCGTGTATATTTCATTTTTGTATAATTGAAAGTATTAATCATAATATTATAAAAGGAGGGCATTTTAGTAACAAAAAAGTAAAAAAATTGTTAGTCATTCTAATTAGTTAAACTTTCGTGAAATAAACTGTAATAATGAAACAAAAAATTAAAAGAAAATATTTAAAGTTTTAGAGTTCTATGGTAGATGGCATGTGACTCATCAATCCACTCATGACTCATCACCTCTAAACACAGAGAAGTAGAGAACATTATTTTTATATTATATAAAATAGGTGCAAGCAAATCCCAACTCTACTGTTGCTTTTCATTTATTCTATTTTCCACCATTGTTTTTCATTCCGTTTATACCTTCGCGTTCATAAATCCTAATGAACAGTACATATTTGAATGAGAATTGTATATTATGTTAATTACCTTTTGGTCAAATGGTCAACATGCTAGGCATGCCTTCACAGGAATTGATAACACTTGAATCAATTCCAACATTAGACTGAGGTCAAACTTTTTAGGACTCAAGATATAAATCAAATACACAAAAATCGGGAAGAGGATTGGTATACATGCGTACAATTTATGCCCGATTCATGAAACATGTGCATAACAACGTTACTGACATAATCCATGAACATAGAGAGATAAATGTCAAGAATTATGTAACTAAACATAGGATTAATGCATTGAATGCAATGTAACGACCCGAAATCTTGAATCGAATAAATTACAAAAAAAAAATGATAAATAAGGATAAATCATTTAAAACACGTGGAAATTGGTTTCGTGTCATTTGGACATCGTATGAGCAAGTTACAGACGAAATTGAGTGAAGACTTGGTTGGAAACAAGTTTGGAAATCAAAATGGTATTTCTGGGAATCCTCGTGAACAAGAAGATTGGGCTCGTGTCACGAAGACCCATCTCGTGAACACGAGAATGGACTCGCGAACACGACTAAGCGGATCAGAGATCGGGACTAGCGAACACGAGTTGGACACGAGAATGGCCGAGCGCGTAAACTCGCGAACGCGAGGTGTGGATCACGAACACGAGTTCTGTCAGATTCATATAAAAATCGGGTTTTTAGGGTTTTTCTCATTCTCTGCAACCCTAAACTTGTGCAGCCGATTTGAGAGAAGAAAGGGGGCGATTTTGGTGTTCTAGAGCTCAAATCTTCATCAATCTTGTGGATCTTAACATCAAAGGTAAGGATTCTTGATCCTTGATAGTTGGTAGTTAGTTGTGAGCTTTATTTGGGGGGAAATGGTGGTTTAGGTAACCTACCAAGTTATCTTTGGGGAAGATGACTAGGATGAGTGTAGAACACTCTTTGTAAGCTTAAGAACCTTGTGTTCTTGTTGGATTTGGGATTTGATGATGGAAATCTTAAACTAGGGTTTTGGGTTCCACCAAGTTGGATGAACTTGGTGGTTAAGAAGGTTGTTATGAAGTTATTGGTAACTAGTTATGGATAATAACTAGATTTTATAATGATATTGATGGTAGGTCAAGAAGACCTAAAGATTGGTGACATTTCACAAGTTGGAAAGCAAGGATTTGTGTTAATAGACACGATTTTGGAGTTAGTTTGGCTAAGGTGAGTACATGAGGCTTTTAAACTGAGTACATAGCAAATGATTTTGAAAACCATGACGTTATTAATAAATGTTTTTAATAAAGATATGATTGAAAAGATGAGAAAATGTGTTTAATAGGCTAATAGATTACAATCTATATGATTGATGATTTTGACAAATAAGTATGAATATATAAATTGTTTAATGAATTCATATTAAAAAGGAATATTAATAAAGATAATGATTATGAGTATATGATATGGAGTTTTATTAGTAAATGTATTAATAAAACTAATGATGATGATTTTTAAGGTAACAAGTATTTATTAGTAAAATTATATTAATAAAGGTAATGATTGATTCGTCAAGAGAATAAGTATAATATGAATAGCATAGATGTGTATTCTAGCATAGATAAAGGTAATGTTATGATCATGACAAATAAGAAATAAATCTTATTAGTAAATGAATTGATAAAGTGTATGATTAGAAAAGATGATAAAATGGGAATAATATGATAATTAGAATAGGTGTATTCTAATTTAAGTTTGATTATGAATTGGTGGGGCATAGGCCCGTATTTGATGGAATTTAATGTGTGTATCAAAAGTATCCGGATAACGATAACCCATTTATGGGGGAGTGGAATTACTACTTGGGGCGGTACCTCCCTGCGCAAATGTAGTATATCTATGTAAACGATAACCCGATAATAGGGGGACTATGATAACCCGATAAAAAGGGGGTTATGATAACCCGCGAGACGGGGGATTTGGTGATCTTGGTAAGTTTGGGAGAACCACAATTACCATATCATCGTGTGATGATAACCCACATCGGGGGAGTTTGCTCCGGGATGACCCGTTGTGTATGTCATAAAATGAGTAAGCTTATGGATAGCTTACATGTACGTGATTAGGTGATGGGTAAGCTTACGGTTAGCTTACTAGTAAATACGAATAATCGATAAGAATATAAATTGATAATTAATAAGCGAATTAAGAAAAGTAATGAATATGATTTTATTATATTTGAGAATGGGTCGAAAACCCATGTATCTAACGAGACTATTTTGTCTCACGTACTAGTTTGTTTTTGGCTATGTACTCAGGTTCGAAATTGAAGGATTAGAAGGTCGCGATAGAAGTGGCCTAGAGATGTTTAGCTCGGGAGCTTATAGGTAGATCTCGTTATCCTATGGTTATGATATTATTTTTGTAACACCGGATTTTAATACTCTGATAATCTTTCTCAAAGGTTTTTGTTAAACCAAATTTTTGAATGACATGGAAATTGTATTTTTAAGGATTTAAAAGGTGTTTTAAAAATTGAGGTGTTACATGCAACATGAAAGAGCACAATTTCATTGAATATTAAACATTAGTAGATCATTATATAATTTTCACGTACCTCAGGAATCAGTTGGTAGTGGAACGTAGGGCTCGAATTTGCTTGAAATCGACATGATGACGATTGATATGAGTTCAGTATGTAATGTCGTAATGCAGATAAGCTTTTTGTAAAATTGTCTCACACTTTGTTCTCAAGTTAAAGGAAAATGTGATGTTTTTACATAGTATATTTTAATCTATCTATCACAATAATTGCATTATTTACTTGTACAATGTGGTATATGTTGGAAAATTTTGGACACATATAATTATATATTTAATTATATATAATTAATGGTTCGTATGTCCAAAATGTAGTTGTGGTGAATGAGATATCGACTCTCAAAGTGGGGTGTATGGAACAATAAAATCAATTAAATGAACTAGTGGAAACTCGAACTTATCCACACTCGTCTCCCGGGTTTCATAGAGTTCGTTTTTGCCACTTGGTTCTAATAATAAAATGAATAATATTATTTATAATTTGAATGTTAGTCATTAAAATATACATTTGATTGAGTGGTTTTGATTTTTGTAATGAATTAGCTTAATGACAGTAATGTATGTCATTAATCCACTTGATCATCTTCCATCCATCTTCCATTATAAATAGTGGGTTTGGTCATTTGGAAGAATACACACAAATTCATATACTTTCCTACTCACTTACAAGTTATCACAATTTGCTCTCTCCATTTTTAGTGATCCTTAAACACTAGAACTTTCGATAAGTGTTCGGGCTTGGATTTTATTCGGTAGTGTAAAATTACTCGGTTGTTTTACCCTGGGAGATAGACGACGAATCTATTTTAAGGGGATCATGAATTTCACGAGACTCAACTAAAACTTGTTTCTTCTTTGTTTCTACATATTCTTGTTTCAATCTTGTATTTATTTTAGTCATTTCCCAATTGTATTGTATTTTATTAATGAAAATTGGTATTAGCTCCTACAAACTTAAAATAGATTTTTCCTCTCTGTGCTAACACCGGTTGGAAAATACATATTTATATTTTTTCTTTTTCGGATTTTCCTTGTTGATAGCATAGATTCGAAAAAAGTAGTTATTGAAACGTTTATATAGAACAAAAAGTTCAATTGAGTTTTTTTTTTTTTAATTTAAAATTTTGTTTTGTTTAAATTGTTAAATCAAATTTTTGGATTTAATGTTTATTATATCAAGTTTTCAAGTTTGATTTTAAATAACTTGATATATTGTTTAAAACAATTTTGGATATAATTTTTTTTTTTTTTTGTGGTGATCAAGTTTGATTGGGTTACTTGATTTTTCTCATACTTAAGTAAAAGCTAAAATTCTTCGGGATTTTTATCTATGGATTGCTTTAGCATCTAGAATTTTGCTTTCGAAGTTTGAGAATTATCGGGGTTTCTTTATGAAATTTGGGATTGACGTTTATAAAGTTTATAAAATAATATATCTTCAAGTGATTTACTTATTCGTCATGTCAAGGTAGCTTTAACTTCTTGATATATGGTTTTAATTTGTGAAACTAATTGGAAATTACATGTTTTTAGATTGAAATTTTATATTATTGTTGTTAATTACTCTTCAATTATAGAGATTTTCTATGAAAAAATTTAATTTCCATTTTATACATATCAAGATTACATTGGTTTCTTGAATATAGTCTCATAATGTGACATATTTGGAAATTATAAGATTTTTGAAATAAAAAGGTTTTGTTGTTTTGAGATTTCAAGATAACTTTGGTTACTTGAATTTTCTCAAATTTGGTAAAAGTTAAATTCCTTGGATTTTATATCTATGGATTGCTTTGGCTCTAGAATTTTACTTTCAAATTGTGAGAATTGAGAAAAATGTTGGTTTAAATTAGTGAGTAAGATACAAGATAGTCTTTGGCTTCTTGAGTTGATTCTTGATAAGATAATACTTGAAACATATCTCCTACTAATTGGAACATTTTGATTGTTGAGACTTATTGGTCAAATTTGCATTTTCTATTTGATAAAAATGACAAATGTTGTGACAATGCCTAACATGGAAATGTACATGAAGGAAGATGTGCATAACGTGGCCATGATTTCCGATTTGTCGGAAGTAAATTTGGTGGGAGCGGATTCAAGTGGATGGTATGTCGATACGGGTGCTACCCGTCACGTGTGTTTCAATAAAAATATGTTTATCATTTTCAAATGTAGCACCCGTATTTTTTAAAAACATCGTTTAAATCATTTAAAATACATTTTCCCGATATTTGACATATTGTCCAAAATACAGTTTAACAAAAAGTTTAAAACCTATATCAGAGTTTACAAAAATACGGTGTCACCAAGTATATCAAAACCATAGGCAACGAGATCTACCTATTAGCTCCCGAGCTAAACATCTGTAGGCCACTTCTAGTGCAACCTTCTATCACTTCAAACCTGTACCTGAGTACACAGCCACAAACAAACGTAGTACGTGAGACAAAATAGTCTCGTGAGATGCATTGGTTTTAGGCCCAAATAACAATAATAGTCGTTTCAGAAATAGATGTATATGAACATATATATATACATATACTACATCATTATAAGCTAGCCACCCTATAGTGACCCTATCGTTACAATGCTTTCCTAGCAATCATATCTAGTTATCGGGTTGCCCCCGAACGAACTAGAAATCTCAACGTGTCTAACTATCGGGTTGCCCCCGAACTAGCTAGAACTCAATATATATCTAGTTATCGGGTTGCCCCCGAACTAACTAGAATCACAAACATATCTAACTATCGGGTTGCCCCCGAACTAGCTAGAAGCACTATCCTGTCTAACTATCGGGTTGCCCCCGAACTAGCTAGAAGCACTATCCTGTCTAACTATCGGGTTGCCCCCGAACTAGCTAGAAGCACTATCATGTCTAACTATCCTGTCTAACTATCAGGTTGCCCCCGAACTAGCTAGAAGCACTATCCTGTCTAACTATCGGGTTGCCCCCGAACTAGCTAGAAGCACTATCCTGTCTAACTATCGGGTTGCCCCCGAACTAGCTAGAAGCACTATCATGTCTAACTATCGGGTTGCCCCCGAACTAGCTAGAAACATCACCATGTCTAGTTATCGGGTTGCCCCCGAACTAACTAGCATCACATCATCTCGTTCTTACAATAACTCATCAGTTATTCCAATCAAAGCCTTCGGCTATCACATCAATCATCAAACAAGTTAGTTATCTAATAATAAAAACATATAATTAGTTCAACACAGTGTGAACGTACCTGTATGGTCCCATGGACCCGATCGTAAGCAACCACATTTACTTCTACATCTATGAACCCTATGAGGTCCATACTTACTTTATACATAAGATACATTTCTTATTTTATCGGTATCATAATACCTTTATCTCTTCCTTGACTACAATACACAATTATTACTAGTCACATCATATTCTTTTTCACATATATTCGTTCTTTACTTTTATTAGTATATCTTACCAATAGGTACTCATTACTATGAAATCATTCTCAATTGCTTTACTAATACATATTTATTAGTAAAGGCTCCGTATACATTCTTTTAATCAATTACTTCTTTATTATGGTTCATTAACATAGATTCCATAATTACTTTAATTTATCATATTTTACTTCAAATTCACCATTCATACTAGACATATTCTAGTATCACATTCTACATACTTTCATACATTTTCAGTCACTATCTTTAACAACATATTTATTAATAAAGACCCATAAAATATCATATGTATTTTCAAAACTATTTACTGTGTACTCAGTTTAAAAGTCTCATGTACTCACCTTAGCAAATAAGTGCTCCAACCGTATTCTTTACGTCAGTTTCCTTGCTCCCCAATTCGGTCAACCTTCCAAGACCTCACCAAATGCCTAATACAATAATCACAAGATTATCAACATCACATTCTACTAACAATGTGTCCATCTATCTCTAGATAACACTTATTAACTCATTTCCCCCAATTATGGTGATTTACCGAACCCTAGGTTTAACCAACCCTTAAGATTCTTACAAATCATAATCATACACTTGTTTCCTTTGTTACTATACCATCTATCAAGTGTATACAACGTTTATTCACCATAAACCATAACCCTCAATAGCTAGGGTTTCAAACCCAACCATCAAAATACATAGATCTAAAGCTACAAAGATCAAGGAGTGAAGATATACCTTTAATCTTCAACTAGGAGTGAAGTCTACCAAGCTTTGATGGATAAATTGACCTCAACCAGCCTTTGCACTCGAAAATCGCCCAAGATAGAAACTAGGGTTTGCCAATGACGTAAATGAGCCAAAACCCGATTTTAATGCTGGTCGTCCGGAGTTCGCGTCGCGAACCCACTTCGCGTCGCTAACTTTGCATGTTCGTGAACTCTTCACGATCGTTACCTAGGCGTGAACCTCAATTGCCAGAAACCCCCAAATCCCTGGTCGGAGTTCCCGATCGGGAACCCCAAGTTCACGGCGCGAACTTTACATGTGCAGCAGGGCTGCACTTTTCGGTTGTTGTCTCGACCCGGTTTCGTCCATAACTTTCTCATACGGTCTCCAAATGACGCGAAACCAATTCCTACGTTCTTTAAACGATTTATCCTTATTTATCATATTTTTATTTAATTTATTATTTATAAATTTCGGGTCGTTACAACTATCTACCCCTTAAAAGGATTCCGTCCTCGGAATCACTTAGAATTTCAACCCACATACAACCGAGCATTCCGCTCTCATTCCCTTGTGGTAACTACCATCAAGCTTTCCTCATTCCTATTCCGTTATCATTACATCCAAACGTTCACTTAACTCCGTTAAGTCCGAACGGTCAAGACCCAAATTTTTTTAAACTCATAATACCCAAACGGGTCAAAATTTCACAATTTGACCACAACACTTTTAATCCTTCAATCAAACCCGATCATTTTATACACATAAAAATGACATGACCCGCTCATTAAAATCAACTAATTGACCAACACGAATGTCAAAGTCTAGCTTCGACCAAGTTGCCACATTCCAACATCGTCTAACCTTTGACTTAAGAACAAAGTCAACTATGCTTTAACAATTTCCCTTCTCGTTAAGGAACCCATAAACCCTTCTTTCCTTTTCATTTGGCCTTTAATTTGTGATCCATCTACAATCATATACTCGATTCCCACATTCAATCTTGACAACACCCTAACGGGTCAAAGTTGTATAATCTGACTACAACTATTTCAACTATTCCATTAATCTTTTCACATACATACAATCGGCACATTATGCCCTCAACATTCACTAACCGTTCATAACGTGAGTCAAAGCCCATCTTTGACCGAGTCAACCATTCACAATTTGACTAATCTTGACTTTTGCATAAAGTCAACCATACTTTTCCCAACTAACAAATTTCATACTCACGGGGCACCATTACTAACTTATCACCTTCGGGTCTACTCATTATTGTTCCCTTAACAATTATCCCCGTTTTTCCACACCTTCAATTTCTCCCCCATTATCTGAGGGTCGTACATTTCACATATGGTCACATCGACCTTTACCGATCCCTGACCATCATTTGGTCACTCACACCATCACTTAGTTTTCTTTCAACCATCTTTGCATCACATCGATCAATTTCATAACTCTTATTCTCAATTACCGGAATTAGTTCTCCTATTACAACAAATTCCACTATTTCATACAAGTTTACCATACATTGGTTATCAACTGATAATTTGCTCACTAGGAGTTTCTCTTTCCTCCTATTCTATAAACCGTAGGCATCCCCTACACTTACATGGCCTAAATGCAACCCGCATTTCAAAGCAAATTCTCATTTACCATAACATAATAGCAATACTCATTAACCACATGGTTCTACATTCATCATATAAACACATAAACATATACACACACACACATATATATATATATATATTTATATATATATACATATATATATCACGCCAATTCAATATAAACACCTCTATTGTGCACATATACAAACATATGTATATGTCACCAATACCATCTATACATCTCTATTGTGCACATATACAAACATATGTATATGTCACACCATTACCATCTGGTATCCATCTTTTTACAACACGTAGCTTTGCTACTTTCTCACTCATTCAATCGCCCAATTATTCATCATGCATTCTAGCACCAATCTCATAATATCACATTATCGTTGTCTTTCATATCCAACATGTCTCCCATTGGACATACTACTTAACACATTTCATATAATGTTATCTTTCCATTATCATATGCCTTCCAAGGCCATCACATAATGCACATGCATTGTACCCTACGGTTAACTAATATCATTCTCTAATTGCTATTTATTGTTTCACTTACACATTAACCGTCCTTAACCGGTTTATTTCCTTAACAATTTCCAAGACTTTTGTCACCGCCGGAGTAGCTACCACTACATTCCATTAGCCAAAAATCACCGACCAATCCAATCATCCTTGAGTCAAACAGTCGACTCCGGTCCACACTCGCAACCAAAAGCCCAACACTCGGTGTTCTACTTTTACACTTCGTGGGACTCAGAAATATTCCTTTTCAAATCGTAGTCTTACAATACGCTACGACATACATTGTCACACTTATTACTATGGCATTTTACCAATAATTGTCTTTTCACCCTTGACATCGAATTTATCAATATTATCGCGAAACTTGCTATGGCTATGCGCCAACTTTTACTCAACCATTTTCAACAATCAAAATTCGTCATCCCCGACACTTATTCTTTTCCACATATTTTCCATTTATAATTTCTAGGTATCACTATACCTTAGTCATTCTTTCCTTTACTGTTCACGTATAATAACATTACATTGCGTATCCGGATTCCTGCCGAATATCAAGGTCCCATTTCCAAAGCTTCTATTTCTATAATTCTCATCCAACTAACAATCCTTACCAAGACTTAGTACTTCATTACACTATCATTCTTTTGTTGACAACATCTACCATTCTCATGGTTCCCCCTTTGACACTACATAGTAGCATTAACCCATATATCTTTACTATATGCGACACACCGGCCCATAATCATTTCCAATGTATGATTCTATACCCATACTAACCGGGAAGACTATTCCCGAATTTAACCCCCACGTCATACAACTTATCTATAATTTCTATAGGCACCAATTCGTGCAACAACAACAACAACTACGTCATAATCTCAAATCATTCTTTTTACCCAAGATCTCCGAGGTGGCCCTTCCGGGTCAACTCCCCTTTCCAACTCCCTCGAGAGTCCATTTCACAACCTCTTGTATCGTGCTCTCCTTCACAAAGTTTCATACAACACATTCCACCGTGTCAACATCTCATCCTTCAATAATGTTGACGTCAAAGTCGCCATATTGTTCTTCCTTCATTTGCTACTCCCTAACACTTGCCAACTCTATCGAATCCACCACATCGTGACCTTCGGTTCAAAACTTCCGAATTACACAACAGTTTTACACACTATGAAAGTCTTACACAACTTCCTTCCATTTCTTCCAACTATGTTTTGCTACCTTTTATGTAGACACTTCTCACTACGGGACTCACCATTCGATTATTCTTCCTTCATATGGGTATCGGAATCATTCCACCCACCCTCATTCGTAACTCTTTCCAATTTAGTGGAGTTCGTCCACTTTTCACATTTATTCTTTCGCCATACTAACATATCCAACCAGCAGGATTCAAACGGTCAACTCAACAGTTGAAAACAACACAGTTAGATCAAATTATGGCATTTCTCATAGGGGTCGACCCTATCTTACCAATGCCCTACGGTCTCAAAGGACTTCACATTGCACATTTCATAACAACTTCTATAGGTCCCCTAGGTTCAACCCTAAACTTAACATAAAGTCTCAAGGTCAACCTATCGATCTCAAGGAATCTTACATTCCTATTGCTACAGTCTAAGATTAGGATGGACATCCAACCTAATTCACTTAAACTATAGCTCTGATACCAAGTTGTAACACCCGTATTTTTTAAAAACATCGTTTAAATCATTTAAAATACATTTTCCCAATATTTGACATATTGTCCAAAATACAGTTTAACAAAAAACTTTAAAACCTATATCAGAGTTTACAAAAATACGGTGTCACCAAGTATATCAAAACCATAGGCAACGAGATCTACCTATTAGCTCCCGAGCTAAACATCTCTAGGCCACTTCTAGTGCAACCTTCTATCACTTCAAACCTGTACCTGAGTACACAGCCACAAACAAACGTAGTACGTGAGACAAAATAGTCTCGTGAGATGCATGGGTTTTAGGCCCAAATAACAATAATAGTCGTTTCAGAAATAGATGTATATGAACATATATATATACATATACTACATCATTATAAGCTAGCCACCCTATAGTGACCCTATCGTTACAATGCTTTCCTAGCAATCATATCTAGTTATCGGGTTGCCCCCGAACGAACTAGAAATCTCAACGTGTCTAACTATCGGGTTGCCCCCGAACTAGCTAGAACTCAATATATATCTAGTTATCGGGTTGCCCCCGAACTAACTAGAATCACAAACATATCTAACTATCGGGTTGCCCCCGAACTAGCTAGAAGCATTATCCTGTCTAACTATCGGGTTGTCCCCGAACTAGCTAGAAGCACTATCCTGTCTAACTATCGGGTTGCCCCCGAACTAGCTAGAAGCACTATCCTGTCTAACTATCATGTCTAACTATCAGGTTGCCCCCGAACTAGCTAGAAGCACTATCCTGTCTAACTATCGGGTTGCCCCCGAAGTAGCTAGAAGCACTATCCTGTCTAACTATCGGGTTGCCCCCGAACTAGCTAGAAGCACTATCATGTCTAACTATCGGGTTGCCCCCGAACTAGCTAGAAACATCACCATGTCTAGTTATCGGGTTGCCCCCGAACTAACTAGCATCACATCATCTCGTTCTTACCATAACTCATCAGTTATTCCAATCAAAGCCTTCGGCTATCACATCAATCATCAAACAAGTTAGTTATCTAATAATAACAACATATAATTAGTTCAACACAGTGTGAACGTACCTGTATGGTCCCATGGACCCGATCGTAAGCAACCACATTTACTTCTACATCTATGAACCCTATGAGGTCCATACTTACTTTATACATAAGATACATTTCTTATTTTATCGGTATCATAATACCTTTATCTCTTCCTTGACTACAATACACAATTATTACTAGTCACATCATATTCTTTTTCACATATATTCGTTCTTTACTTTTATTAGTATATCTTACCAATAGGTACTCATTACTATGAAATCATTCTCAATTGCTTTACTAATACATATTTATTAGTAAAGGCTCCGTATACATTCTTTTAATCAATTACTTCTTTATTATGGTTCATTAACATAGATTCCATAATTACTTTAATTTATCATATTTTACTTCAAATTCACCATTCATACTAGACATATTCTAGTATCACATTCTACATACTTTCATACATTTTCAGTCACTATCTTTAACAACATATTTATTAATAAAGACCAATAAAATATCATATGTATTTTCAAAACTATTTACTATGTACTCAGTTTAAAAGTCTCATGTACTCACCTTAGCAAATAAGTGCTCCAACCGTATTCTTTACGTCAGTTTCCTTGCTCCCCAATTCGGTCAACCTTCCAAGACCTCACCAAATGCCTAATACAATAATCACAAGATTATCAACATCACATTCTACTACCAATGTGTCCATCTATCTCTAGATAACACTTATTAACTCATTTCCCCCAATTATGGTGATTTACCGAACCCTAGGTTTAACCAACCCTTAAGATTCTTACAAATCATAATCATACACTTGTTTCCTTTGTTACTATACCATCTATCAAGTGTATACAACGTTTATTCACCATAAACCATAACCCTCAATAGCTAGGGTTTCAAACCCAACCATCAAAATACATAGATCTAAAGCTACAAAGATCAAGGAGTGAAGATATACCTTTAATCTTCAACTAGGAGTGAAGTCTACCAAGCTTTGTTGGATAAATCGACCTCAACCAGCCTTTGCACTCGAAAATCGCCCAAGATAGAAACTAGGGTTTGCCAATGACGTAAATGAGCCAAAACCCAATTTTAATGCTGGTCGTCCGGAGTTCGCGTCGCGAACCCACTTCGCGTCGCTAACTTTGCATGTTCGTGAACTCTTCACGATCGTTACCTAGGCGTGAACCTCAATTGCCAGAAACCCCCAAATCCCTGGTCGGAGTTCCCGATCGGGAACCCCAAGTTCACGGCGCGAACTTTACATGTGCAGCAGGGCTGCACTTTTCGGTTGTTGTCTCGACCCGGTTTCGTCCATAACTTTCTCATACGGTCTCCAAATGACGCGAAACCAATTCCTACGTTCTTTAAACGATTTATCCTTATTTATCATATTTTTATTTAATTTATTATTTACCAATTTCGGGTCGTTACATCAAATATGTTGAAAATGAGCAAAAATGTTTTATTGGAAACTTGACTACCACATATATCAAAGGTGAATGAAATGTTATCTTAAGGATGACTTCCAAAAATGATGTCATGTTGAACAACATCTTGTATGTTCCGGGGATTCATAAAAATCTTGTGTCCGGATTGTTGCTTAATAAGTTTGTTATACGGGTTGTGATTGAATCCAATGGAATTGTGTTATCAAAATGTGGAATTGGTGTTAGTAAAAATGTTAAAATTAAATGTGACAACTTGTAACCACTATTTTGATAAATAGCTAATAGAGTTGTTCATTTATTTTGAATTGTTAATTATTTAACATGGTTGATTATGCCATATAAATTTAATTAAACTTGGTTTTAATAAATTAAATGGCATACCACCAACATTCCACATTGATTCAAAGTCACAAATATAACAAATTGACAAAATTCATCCTTCTAATTGGTTGAAGGAAATAACCAAAACTCCTTGATATACACGAAATGGTGTAATTTTACTTAATGGAAAGTAAAAATGAGGCAATTGATACATTAATTTGTACAAATTTGGGGGTATGTCGTGTGTCGACTAATTATATTTTATATAAGATACTTCTTGAGGATAAAATGAACATTGTACACACTTTGGTTTGAAAGAAAATCGTATCATAAGTACGTACAAATGTGGGGGGTGTCGTATGTCGACTAGATATCCCGTGAGGGTTAGATGAATCATCGTGACTTTTGGTTTGAAAGAAAACCGTCTTATAAATACTTACGAATGTGGGGGTACATTGCTAAGGTATTCATTCATCTTAATAAAATTACATTAATAAAGGAAGATATTCCAAATAATTGATGTATATATTGGTATATATTATTGTCTTTTATTTACATTAGTCAAGTGTACAATGTATAATGGTTAGACATAATACGATATGACAACTACTCTCAGTTGAAGTTATCAAGATTAACTATCTAAAAGTTAAATGATAAAATCCCGGATCCGCTTATGAAAAGGCTTAAGTAGAGAGTTAGTTATGGAATGGGACTAAAGCCATTGCAATAAAGTTTATGCGAAGGAAACCTAACCTAGTTGACAGGAGATCCCAAGATCTAGGTTCAATAGGACAACCTAATTGTATAAACGAAGGGATGTCACTGTGGGGATAACAGAATTCCTCCAAACATTCTTAAAGGGAGTAAATTTTAATACTTCCAAGTCCATTCCTAGTTCAGTGACAATGAGGATAAGCACTATGGATTTTAATGATTCTATGTAAAGAATCACCTATGTGAGGGAGAAGTGTGGTCGCTTCGAATGGAATTGGCACAATTCTTAGTAGCTCTCGCAGAACCAGGCAGTGTCCATGACCAAGACGGGCACAATAAGAGGATATGAACAAGTTAGGGAGAGTCTTGTGAGAATGTATACTGTCGTCTACACAAAATGCGGATTCAGTTCAAGGACATCGCGTCTACTTACTGCTAGGAGACTAAGTGTGCTTCTCAAGGGAAGATTCAAAGGCTAACATATACCTATCATTTGCAAGACTTAACCGCTGAACATTTATCAAAATTTTGTTGTGTTTTCGATCGATCTCTATTCATGCGGGGGATTGTTGGAAAATTTTGGACACATATAATTATATATAATGAATGGTTTGTATGTCCAAAATGTAGTTGTGGTGAATGAGATATCGATTCTCAAAGTGGGGTGTATGGAACAATAAAATCAAATAAATGAACTAGTGGAAACTCGAACCTATCCACACTCGTCTCGCGGGTTTCATAGGGTTCGTTTTTGCCACTCGGCTTAATTGAGTGTATTCAAATAATATTATGAATAATATTATTTATAATTTTAATGTTAGTCATTAAAATATACATTTGAATGAGTGGTTTTGATTTTTGTAATGAATTGGCTTAATGACAATAATATATGTCATTAATCTACTTGACCGTATTCCATCCATCTTCCATTATAAATAGTGGGTTTGGTCATTTGGAAGAATACACACGAATTCATATACTATACTTTCCTACTCACTTACAAGTTATCACAATTTGCTCTCTCCATTTTTAGTGATCCTTAAACACTAGAACTTTCGATAAGTGTTCGGGGCTTGGATTATATTCGGTAGTGTAAAACTACTCGGTTGTTTTACCCTGGGAGATAGACGACGAATCTATTTTATGGGGATCGTGAACTTTCACGAGACTCAACCAAAACTTGTTTCTTCTTTGTTTCTACATATTCTTGTTTCAATCTTGTATTTGTTTTAGTCATTTCCCAATTGTATTGTATTTTATTAATGAAAATTAGTATTAGCTCCTACAGTATAAGCATCAAAATTTGTGGTAGACAAATTAATTCCCAGTAAAGGAAAGGGAAGAACCTGGTCTCCGATTTGGAAGATTCAAGCTATTTCATCTTCAAAATCTACAATCCGCTAAATGACCGTTGTTTGTATTTTAGTCATAACACATATCAATGAAATTGACTATAAAACTGCGCGTAAGAGATGATCAAAAGTTCAGCCCCGCGATTCGGTCGCTGCAGCGACCGTTGAGGGTCGCCTCGAATTTCAAATGGGAAGAGTTAATTTTTAAAGGGAAAGAGGTTTGGTCGTCTGCTACGTGAGTTTGGTCGAAATTTATCATGTGGTTAGTCGGAAGAGAAAAAATTGATGTATCGTTGATGTGACAAGGACAACACTAATCAAACTGAATTTTATCACCCCTTACGTACAGTCTAATCCCCACATGGACAAGATTAACATCCATTAAAAGGACTTAGTTTTAAATTTTTAGATTAAAACCTGGACCATTACACACCCTCCCCCCACACCCTCATGCACGTGACCACAAAATCATATGTTAGAAGCCAAATAAGCAAATAACGGGCCCCACACAAGCATCCACGGCCCTCTTAAAACGCTACCCCACCGAAAACGCAGCTAGCCACAATACTAGTATTCTCTCAGCAACTTACACTCCTTCACTTTTTATTTTATTCGCCTTCAAACTACATGCATATATATATAAACACCATCATATGTAACTAAATCATCAACTGCTTGCTAAAAATATTAGACAAAATGTGGAGTCATAATTCAAATCTTAGCAGCCAACAACGTTGTATGTGTTGTTACACACCATGTGTCAGTGTGCCCAGTTTGTGTACCGGTTGCTATGCAAATTTGTATGCCCCTATCAACCGGTGGTACAATAATGTACTGCCAAATTACCAATTTGCCCCTCAAGATCCCGTCTCGGGCTTCTCTAATGTTAACAATCCTGTTAACCCTATCTTTCATGTAGAAAATAATCAGAAACTTGAACAAATGGCTACAAATGAAATTGATTCTTGGTTGCTTCTCGATCGTGAAGAACAAAACAATGGAAATTGCAGCCCGTGGGCTGGAAATCAGTTTAATCAGATGCAACCGCAGGGTTTTCCGGTAAATTACAATGGAAATTATGGTATCCTTCCATTTCAAAATTTTAAAGAAGAACAAGAACACAAATTAAAGTTTTCTCAAGGAATTCAGCATGATTTCTCAAGACATGTGTTCAATAACACGCCTTCGAATTTTATAAACGTAAGGTTTTGTTAGTCTTTTTTTTCAGAAAAAAAATATAAATACTCCAAAAAACTGACTCGAAATTCTCTGAGCTTCATCTCTAAGATATGGTATATTTAAGGGGGTTTTTTTTGTTGCTCTTTTTGTGCTTTATTCATGATAGGTCACTTTTTGGCTTTATTTCAAACTTTTTGGTGTGCTAAAAGTAACAGAATTTGTGTTTCTGTTTGAAGAGCTTATGTGAATAAGCTTTATATCACTAGAATTTGAGCAGTTTTTGGCATAAAGCACTTTTTGTGGATGAGGTATGTACCTATTTGCCCTTTACATGCCTCATGTCATAAGTAGGGATGGCAACTAACATCCGATCCGATGAACATCCACCCGATCCGCTCCACTCGTAGTGGATATGGATGAAGTTAAATGGGTGAATATCGGATGTGGAGCGGATGTGGATGTTTATTGGAGCGGATATGGATGATGATTTTCAATCCATGGATGAATCCACTTAACCCGAAATTAAATATATATTATAATTTTATATAACTATAAATATATGTTTTCAATAGTAGGTTGACTGATGAGGCAATTATTTATTATCATTTCCCATACTTGAATTTCTTAGGAACTAATCATTTTATCGTTTCTTATTCTGTTCTTAGTATGAAGGCGACGATCATTATATGACTCGTTACTTTTGAGATTTTTGTGTGATTTTCAATGCAACAACCCATAAATCACAAGCATGTAATTATAAATCACAAGCATGACTCGTTACTTTTGAGATTTTTGTGTGATTATCATAGTTATGTTTCCGTTTGACTCTTCTTTTGGAAGAAACTATGTAAATATGCAATAAAAATCGTAAATCATATATAAAACTATCGTACTTTCTTTAGGAGTTTTTTTTCTTCCGAAATCCAACGGATGTCCATTTACCCGCTCTAATCCAATGGATATGGATATGGATGGATGAAATGATTTTAAATGGATATGGATATGGATATGGATGAGGTAAATTTAAATGGATATGGATGTGGATATGGCATCATCCGATCCACATCCGATCCATTGCCATCCCTAGTAATAAGATTCTATCATTCCAAAGATTTATGAGGGAGGATTTCCTCTTGATTTTCATTCCAATGATATGATTTTATTGGCATGCATGTGAATCATACCAAATTAAAAAAAAAAAACATGACCCCTTCAAATGAGGGGTAGTAAGATGTAGACAATAATAAATCTGCCCGAAGGTAGGTAGAGAGACTGTTTACATGGAGACTTCCTTAAAAAAAACTTAACTAATCTTAAGATTTGTCAAAGTATTTTCACACTCCCAAATTCACTCTTTCACAAACTCTTTATGAAACACATATATTTACCGGAATGATCGAAATTCGAAATCAGCCTGCGAGGTAGGTTTTCTTAAATGATGCTTAATTTAACCTAGATCAATAATCAAATCAAGCATGTTTGTATTATCCCTCTATCATTTCTACGTGTAGACTACCATAAGTAACTAAGGAAATAACATGATTGCCATATTTGAAGCCTACTAGTTTTGGAATTTGGATTGTTTCATATAAGTTTACATTTATTAAAATTTTCTTAATTAATACATTATTGCTCGACTATTTAAGAGGTGGCAAAACGGGAAGGTTAAGTAATTAACAAGTCAAAATGAGTTTGGGTAAAAAATGGTAACTTTTATGTGACCGTCAAAACATGTCGAATCGTGTTGGCCGGACCATTTCAATACTCATTTATTTTATATAATATCTTTTAAATAAAACAATTTAGGACGCTAGATAGTCATTTGAATACATGTTTAGTGACTTTTGAAGCGTTTAGTTTTTAGTCATTTTTTGAAGTATTCAACCCATTATCCATCTATTACAACCCGAATCAGACTTGTTTCCACCTTTAACATATATGTTTCTTTTAATTAGACATCTCTACCACCAACTGTTGCTGACATCAGCAGCTTCTCAAACACAACAATTTTTCCAAGAGAATGGGGACTAAACCAGTTACCATTTTATCCTGGAAATCTTCTAGAAGAAACAGTTGGAAGCCAATCAAACTCATCATCAGAAGGAACACAACAACTAACCTCAAAAAATGCATCAAAAAAACTCATTACATTCCCTCCATTGAGCAGACAAGAAAGAGTCTTACGTTATTTTGAAAAAAAGAAAGCAAGAAAATACGAGAAAAAAATGCAACATTCGTCAAGAAAAACATTCGCACAAACTCGACCGAGAATCAGGGGTAGGTTTGCAAGGAGTTCTCAAATGGACACAAAAACAGTTGTTTAACTGAAGTACTGTAACTACCAATAAAAAACACACGCTCTAATTGTGTTGGTGGTACCTAATTGTTTTAGTTTCATTATGAAGTTTAATTAGTAATGTGCAATTTATGATTTTAATATGCATATTTCATTTTATCTGACTAGACCATACCCTTAAACATGTTCTTTTTTAAAAGGACACCTAAAAATAACAACCACTTTATGGGACCATTTTGTTAGAAGGTTGTGAAATTGTATTTGAAATGGTATAAACACCATGCCACATTGCCACCTATTGATATGAAAATAAAAGTGAAAACATTTATAAAAAAAAAAAAAAAAAAGGAATAGTCACAGAGGAACGTGTAACTCCCTTTTGGAAAGAGGGGCCCTGCAAGGTATATAACCTCAGAAAAATAGTCTCCAATTTTTTTATTTGATTCATCCCAATACTATTCTTCTGTACCTAAATAAAATTCTCAATTTTCTTGTATACAAATTTTAAGGAAAAAGTTAGTGGTGGGATAAAAAAAAATTTGAACGGCAAAAGGAACCTTAGGGAGAGCTTCGGCAGTGCCATTACGGCATTACCCTCGCCAAGGAACCCATAAAAGCATTAGTGATGGGATAATTGATAATAAATTTAATTAAAATATAAAATTAGTTTGGAGAGAGAAATATAATTAATGAATAGTTAGTAATGGGGTCTTTGGTAATTATATTATTTTATTAAGTGCACTCTATCAACTTGTGAAATGAAAACTTTATTTAAGGATAAAAATTTAGAGAAAAATGAGAATTTTATTTAAGGATGAAAGAGGAAGTATTTTGTATAATATCTAAAGCCCTAATTTTTAAAACCCTAAAATTTGAAAACCCCTAATATTTAGTTTATTTAGCCGCCATTAGGAAACTAATAAACAATTCATGAATCAATAGATTACTTGAGATCACGTTGGTCTAGCCACAATGACGGATGAAATATGACGTTAAAAGAGAATTCAGCTAATGGTATCACTCCCAAAATAACAACTAACTTCTAAGTTTGATCGTTTAGGAAACTCTAACAAGAAAAAGTCGGGACGAAGAGGGGTACGAATTTGGCTATTAAGACCTGTTAAAAGTGGAAGGGCATTTGCCCATTATATTTATACTCCCTCCGTCCCATAAAAATGTTTCATTTCCATTTTAAATTTTGTCCCACAAAAAAATTCTTATTTCTATAAAATAATATTAATATCATGGACCCCACCAGCTAGTATCTATTAAATACACTTTCTCTCTCCAAATAACCATATATTTTAATAAAAAATAATATTAAAGACCTCACTACTAACTAGTGCCTAAATAATTGTGCCTAAATGAAATGAGAATTTTTTTTTGAGACGGAAGAAGTATATATAGTATAAGAGATAAGAGATAAAACTTAGAGCATCTCCAATTGTAGCTTTTTGTAAAGCTTATTACTATTTAAATAAGTTTTTGGATGACTTTTTGCTATTTAAGTGGAGAACTTTTATAAAAGCTTATTCAAAAGACTTATTCTTCCATAACCTCTTAATGAACTTTCAATGTTTGATTTATTTAGTCCCTATATATTTACTAATTTTACACTTCATACCCTATGTAACACCTCAAAATTTGAACCATTTTTTTTCAACACATGCAGAAGTATTTCAAAATTACATATATATAACTTGTTATTCACAAGTTATAAAAACACCTAAGATATATAATTTTACAAAAGTTAACTTTTCAAAACAGTGTTACTTAACATTACGGTTCGACATCATAATCATTTCTTTAAGTCTTGGTCAATCATTCCTAATCATATTCTCCAAAAGACCCATCCAACTACAGCCTGTAAAAGATTCAACAAAGTGGGGGATTAGCACAAAGCTAAGTGAATGAAAATATAACATTTTATATTGTCTAAGTACAACAATCTCGATTCACAATTTTCACGGATTCACAATCTTAACAGATTCACAATCTTCATAGATTCACAAATAACGAAAGGACCGGCGGTTTTGCAGAACCTTACAACTGTTGTGGGCCTAACAACAGCTTACCGGAAGCCCCTTACTCATTAGCAATGGTAAAGCTTCCTTCAAACACAACACATATGCCAAGGTACAATTACCGTTGTCTAACAGTAAACGAAAGCCCAGCCCCCCACGCAGACTGTCCTCTACTCTTTTCCATGTGCACATATCAGATTCCATGTGCACATATCATTCAATTAACACATAGCCACTTAATTATCATTGTACCATTAATACCGGTCCTGAAATAACGGGGCAATACTAACAGGATCAGTACTAACTGATCAGCACTAACTGATCAGCACTAACGGGTTCAGCACTAACGAGATCAGCACTAACTGATCAACACTAACGGGATCAGCACTAACTGATCAGCACTAATTGATCAGCACTAACGGGATCAGCATTAACTGATCAACATTAACTCCAATCAATTGCAACCCAAACCATTGCAATTTAAACAATACAAAGGTTATAAATCCACTCACCTTTGCCAAGTCTCTTTCCACTCAGTTGTCTAATATTACTGAGCCTCTTTTCCTTTTCCTGATAATCAAAACAATACCAAATTAATATCAATTTGATACAAAACTAAGTAAACGATTTCAATGACCAACTAATGTTTACTTTGCATACATTAATTTAACCATTTTCTTGCATACTTATATTTGCCAACTTTACAATCACCATTTCATTTAGTTTCTTACTTTGACGCAATCAGAGTCTAAGATTAAGTAATTCAAGTTACTTTTCTTTAATTATCATCATTTTGACCCAAAACTACATAATGTTAAATAACTTCAATAACCAATTAAAGTATACTTCACAGACATCATTTTAACCATTTTCTTACACTACATCAAATATATAGTTACCATTTATTTATTTCATTTTATTTTCATGTCATACGAGCACTAGTAGTACACTAGAAACCAAATTCTATTTGTTCCTTAATTTTGGTTTCGTGCAGCAGCAGCCCACCACTACACCAAAAACCATATTTCTATATTATTCTTTCTTTTTATCCATTGTTCTACATCACAACAGTCCCCAATCAAAACTTTACTTCAATTTCTTTTTCTTGTTATACAAAGGCATATGCAGATTTTTAATAAAAGGAGGAACTAAAAAAAATAAACTTATATTATTGTTCTCCATAGTATCAATTCATAATAAAGCCAAAAAAACATATTCTCTTCTTCTTTGTGTCCACGCATATAGTCAAAAACCCAAAACACATATTTTTTCTTATTTGTTCTTTCTATACGTAGCCAACAAATAGCAGTCCACATCAAACCACAAAACTATATTTCATTTTCTTTCCTACGCATCATGTATTCAAAAGCAATAAACAGCCAATTTCATAAACTATCAAGAAATCACTAAGAGTTGAAACCCTAGTTCACCTCTTGTCAAGAACTATGAACCCTAATACAAAAGAAAGTATAACATACCTTAAGCAAGCTTGAATTCGAGATTTAAGGTTAAATTTAGGATAAATTCAAACTGATTCCTTTTCAAAACTCCAAAAACACACACCAGAAGGTGTGGTGGAGGTTCATACATATGAAAGAGAGAGATGACAAGTTCTTTTGTTTAAAATCAAACACATACACTCTTAAATGATACGTGTCCTTCTAAAAGGAGGTTTTAAATTTTAATTTAATGGTAGTATAAATACGTGTTATCTAAATCATAATTAATTCATATAAAATACCCAACTAACTCTCTTTTCAACATTGAATATATATTTGGAACTTTGGTTCAAAAATAAATCTAATGATATAAAAATCATTAAAATGACTAAATATTTTAGTTTCAACTAATTTTAACCTCGTGGTTAAAATACCAATTAATTCAAATAAATTATATAAAATTCAAATAAATTAATAAATAATATTTATCACTTACCGAAGTGATAAAAACACTAGGCCCGATTTTTCAGGGTGTTACACCCTATATAAATTTGTATTTGAATCTTTTACTATATTTATATCTATAAATGATAACTTTGTAATATTTCAATATTTTTATTAAAGAACAAGCATGATGATTAGTTTTGTCTTTTTGTGGTATGTTAAATTTTATAAAATACTATACAAATTGTTAAATTATATATGAGGGGCATTTATAAAACATTTGATATACATAAATGTAAACTAGTAATATTAGTAAGAAAAAGTTTTTTGAAAGGTTAACCATTAGAGATGCTTTTTATAAATAGGTTTTTAGTCAATGAAAAATTGATGTGACAAAAGTAATAGATTAACCATTGAGGATGCTCTTACAAAGCGTGTTGATTAGACCGGTGCCAATGGTTTGGTAAACTGATACCGTCAGTTGTTGTCAAATCAGCGTCACGTCAACTCACCTTCCAACCGACACTAAACTGACGTACTCATGCCAACAATACCACTTCCCTTTAATTTTTTGGGACCCACCATTACAAAACACACACACACACACACAAAATACCCCCTTGGACCCACCGAATTCAACCGGCGACACACACAATCCCGTCTCCAAGGCGGCTAACTTTAACCGGCGGTGGCACTGGCGGAACGGTGCCAACGGTGCCACCAAACCAGCGAGAACCGGCGGCAAAGTGACGGTGCCCATTGGCACCGGTCTTAGATCTAGTAATGATAGTTTTTTAGTCAACACGCTTTGTAATACTTCTTCGTAAGTTTTATCCAATCATATATTAACCCCTCAAGTAATCATAAGTTCTGTTCTAAAGACAACATAAAAGGATCATGTTATTATATCAAATATATCTATCATATTTGATAACATTAAACACTATATCCAACCGAATATGATTAAAATATGAAAGAAAATCACTTATTTTCGTGTGAATTTTAAATATACAGAATTATGAAATGAAATTTACAATTTTCATGGGTCTTTGGTAAATTTTGAAGAAAATTAATTAAAACATTTTAAATTATAAATTATCATAATGTCCTTAATTTACAGATTATTTTAAAAATCCAAATGAAGGGTGCAAATGTAAAAAATGTCAATTTCTTTCTCTCTGATTTGGGTAAGACAATAAGATTATTTTTCGTTTCTTTTATTTTATACTTGGAACATGAACATAAAATTATGTGTTAGTTTCTTAATAACTTTTCGTTGCCCACATTTTTTCAATTCTAAACTCAGAAACACATAGTGACGCCTAGTCTCATCGATTAGCTTATTTTAAAGTAGTGTCTATTTTAGCTTATTTTCCTTAATTTATTAGCTTATTTTCCAATGATTGCATAAGAGGGAGTGATTTTTACAGCATAATATCTTCTGAAGGTGAACATGGTTCAAAATCCGAACCGAACTGAAACCGATTAAACCAAAACCGAAAATGACGAATTTTTAAAATCGAAACCGAACTGATTACATGTTATCGATTTTGGTTTGGTTCGGTTTCGGTTATGTTTTTTTTAGCCTAAATGCTCATCATATTCGAGGACCGGACAGAACTGAACCGAAAACGAAAATGATGAATTTTTAAAACCGAAACCGAACCGATTACACGTTATCGGTTTCAGTTCAGTTCGGTTTCATTCGATTTTCGGTTCGGTTTTTTCAGACCAAATACTCAGCTAATATCTCCCTATCCCAAACAAATGAGAGTAAATTATATGTCATTAAAAAAAACTTTCTTTCGTATAAAAAGTATTAAATAAAAAAACATTTATTTTGTGCATCCCTTAATATTTGAAACAAAATGCGTACTTAATGAGGCCACGTGGGATAATTAATAGATCATGTCAAATTCAAAGTGATATGGGAACAGCGAACTTAAAAGGCTTACAAATTCTCCTTTCATCAGCATACGCAGACATATATGTCGATATAGGGTAAAAGCACTGCGAGAACTTAAAAAAACTTTAAGAATGATTTAAAATAAATATTTTTTTGAAATTTTTTTTTTAAACATAAAAATCACAGCTTATAAGAAAAAAAATTCAAAAATGATTCATAAAAAAATAGATTATAATTTTGATCTAAAGAAAATATGGTTTCCACAAAAAAAGGGCAAAATGCATAGAAGGGTAATCTACTTTCAATTAAAGTTTATTTACGGGTATTTATTTTTATTTTGATCACTAAAGGATAACCTAATTTCATAAAAGTATATAAAAAAGTAAAATGTGACTTGTGTAACCGGTTGCAGGTAATTGGGGTGTGCATGGGGCGGTTTGGTTTTAGATTTTGAAAAAACCGATGAATTCGGTTCTGTTTCGGTTTTAATCAAAAACCACCCCATTAAGAAACCGCCCCACTACTATTTAGTATATTATATATATATATATATATATATATATATATATATATATATATATATATATATATATATATATATATATATTCAATTTTATATTCGTTAAATAGAAGTTGACCTATTTAAGTATTTGAAAGTCCATCTACTACGGTTAATTTAATGTTTATATAGTTATTATATGATATAAGATACATTTATAGTTTGAATTTTGTGTTGAAAATGGTATTTATTGTTGAATTATGTTATTAGACACTGAACTTATTGTTGTAAATTAGATATTGTTGTTGGAATTTGTATGTAATTTTAGAAAAAAAATGAAGATTAGTGCATGAAATTATATATCTATGTTTAAAACGAGGTGGATTCGGTTTTAAAACCGAAACCAAACCATTAACGGCTAAATACCGCTAAAACCAAAACCGATAGAAAACGAAACTATTGGGTTTCAAAATCCTAAAACTGAAATTAGCGGATTTAATTCGGTTTGAGCATAAAACCGCCCCAAACCGCCTCATGCATGCCCCTAATTACCCGTGACCGGTTACACAAGTCACATTTTACCTTTATGAAAATATGTTACCCTTTAGTTATAAAAATAAAAGTACATACCTTTAAATAAACTTTGATGGAAAGTAGGTTACCCTTTTATGCATTTTGCTCACAAAAAAAAAGTGGATCATAATTTTTTTTACAAATTTTTTTTGGTCAAATGTAGTAATAATAATAGGGAGTTATATATATTTTTTTCAAAATTTTTTGAAATCTTTTTGAGGTATCCTCGCGAGTTATCACCGTTTTTTGAATCTTCACCGGATCTCATTTCCGTCGATATAAATACGGCTAGATAATTATTATACGTTTTTTTCATTTATACAAAGACATTGGTTATGATTAGTTTAGTAGTGACAACGGTTTAGTTACTAAATTGAATTGAACTAAAATTGATAATAAAGATGATTTATATTTTTCATATAGATATTATATTGATTCGTATTAAATCCTCCTACTCATTTGATCAATACAAATGTTAAAATCAAAGAATGAGACTATGAAAGAAAATTAATAGATTTCACATCATGTCGATTATTTTATATGTAACATGATAATGTACGAAATTTTAGTGTGAATCAATATTATTTCTCTTTATAAATGAATTTCACAGCAACAATGTATTAGCATAACTGATAGTTAATTCATGTTAGCTTATGCTCGTTATAAGTTTTTAGTGTTTTCCTAGAGCTTCTTTTGTTTATGTATAAAACTTTGTGTTTCTTTTGCATCCACCTACAGACCCACTACAATCATCTGAACTTTTGATCATACTCTGATTCCACATAGGATCATAATTATCAATCTTTGGTTTTGAAACAGAGGAAGTATAAGGCAATAACTGTGATTTAAAACATGCATGTTTAACGGACTTAACTAACGACCATCCACTCGAGGGACCAAATCCTATGTAAAATTTAAACAGTAAGGATCAAAACTGTAATTTTGATCCAATCACAAAGTAATTTTGATCCAACCACAAAGATTATTTTGTAACTTACTTTTGTTTTTATTGAAAATGAATGAAGGATTTTGCTAACCTATGACGAAATTCGGTTTCCAAAATCGGTTCGGGGAAGAGATCGGAGGAGCGAGTATGTGGGCCGGCTAATTAATTAATTTTTTTTTTTATTTTGAATTCAAATGGTAATATTACCATTTTGTATTTTATTTTTTTTATTTAAACTTTTTTTTAGCCTTTGAATTCAAACCGTTGCAATGCACGTTTTAATGGACAAAAAATTACGGGATCGAGAAATGCATCATAAATTTCGCAATGCACTAGTGGACCATATTTCACAACTCCTGCCAAATTTCCTACAACATTAATTATTGTATTGTATTTTTTTATTTATTGTAATGTTTTAAATTATTGTAAATAGTTTTTAATTTTTTAATTTTTAATTATAGTATTGTTTTAATTAAAAAATAAAGTAAAATAGATGGTGGGGCCTAAAAAAGTGAAGAGAAATGGTGTTATTGACATAGGTAGGGGTGAGCATTTGGACCGAAAAAACCGAACCGAACCGAAAACCGACGGAAACCGAACCGAACCGAAACCGATAACATGTTATTGGTTCGGTTTCGGTTTTGAAAAATTCATCGTGATCGGTTATCGGTTCTATCGGTTCGGTTTTCGGAAAAGGATGAACATTTGGCCTAAAATAACCGAACCGAAACCGAAACGATGAATTTTCAAAACCGAAACCGAACCGATAACATGTTATCGGTTCGGTTTCGGTTTTGAAAATTCATCGTTGAATTTCATGTACCCAAATGGGAGGAGTTATTGAATGGACTAGGTCTTGTTGGAAAGGTTATGTGTTTAGTCCCTGTAGAATTCCTCGGTACGGTCATTCGGGAAGTCCCTCCGAAGACGACCCTATATATCGGAGATATACGGTTTGAACCTCCACTTACGGTAATCGAACTTGGTAATCAAACTCTTTCCCGGCAAGAAGATAAAAGATTTCCTTCGGGCAAGTTCCACTATAGTTGCGAAAGGAACGGACCACAAGCTTCGCGCTCTGGGCCAATAAAAAAAATGACTTTCCAGGTGAGTCAGAGTTTGATCGGGTCGACTCGGCCCCTCGAGTCCAAGTCTCGGGGCCTCTTTTAGTTTATCGGTTCTATTGGTTCGGTTTTGGCCCGATAATCACCTAGATACTGATTAGTGTCAATTGGTGTGTCTGCTGACGTGACGCTGATGTGATAAAAACTGAAATGTCAGTTCCTGTCACGGTTAAAAGTGATCTAAGGGCAATAGTTAAGGATAAATTGAATATTTAAAATATTTGTACATTAATTACATAAAAAAGTAACCCCTTAAAATGACTAACCACCTAGTAGTGGTTATGCATAAACACTTATATTATACGTGTGGTGCAACTGTTAAGCTATTACATTACCCAAACACCCACTGTTCACCTGCATATGCATATGCATTTACTAAAAGCTTTCAACTTTACATTAAATGAACAGTTAAGACCAATATTTAACATGATTGGATCTTCCCTAGTTCTTTCAAATTTAAACAACTTGTCTTCATTTTCCCTTTTCTTTTTTTAATTTTATAAGATTTTTCCCCCTTTTGACAGCTTCTAGCTGTCTTTCTGGTGATGTTGAACAGGTAAAGTCAGAGAAATTATGGCTTAATTTGATTGCATTACAGGTGTTGAACTTGGAATTTAATCCACCAACTGTTTAGAGAATATAATTAATGCATTAAACAAAGCATGTTTGTTCTTACTCTTTCTCTCTCTCTCTCTATCTCTGTTTTTTCCTATCTGTATCTATATATACATAAGAAACAGAGTATGTGTATTTATGTGTTTTGAGTGTGTGAAATTCTCCAAATGGCAAAATTACTCTTGTTCAAATCCAACTAACTACGAATTGTTAAGTAAGTTACTTCAGTTTTCTGATCTTTTTTTCTTCAAGAAATTGTTTTTTATTTTTATTTTTATTCTTTTTATGAAACAGGGGAAAATGGAGTCATCTTCCAAGTTTCATGGAGAACTGTGTGAGAGTAGTGAATCCGGATGGACAATGTACATCTGTTCCTCCATTGATGATGATGACGGTGGTGGTTATGACGGCGGTGGCCGGAGGAAGACGGTGGCGGATGATGACGACGACGACGTGGAAACTGATGATTCGATGGCGTCTGATGCTTCATCTGGACGTTGTCAAGAAACAGAGGAAAGTCAAGGAAAGTACAACAGTTCAAGCAAGAAGTACAAGAAGTCAACGCAGAAGAAGAAAGTCGGGTGTGAAGAAGGAAGGAAAGATGATGAAAAAGAAGTCGGAAATGACAGAAAATGTGTTGTGAGTACTAAACAAAGTAGTAATAGTGCTTGGTTTCGGGGGAGAAGAAAGTAATTTTGACCTTTTTCGAAAAATAGAGATGTAAAAAGAAAACGAGAATTTTGGAGTCATATTGTTGTTTTTTGTGCATGGTTTTAGACTTTCAGCAAATTGAAATTCCATGTATACTCCTTATGTTTGCTTAGATTTTTGTTTTTTTTTAGAAAATATATGAATCAATTTTCAATGTTTTTTAAGTTTTTTCCGAAATCTTTTTGATGCAGATTCGAATATCAAAATCTTAATACTTCCTCCGATTCAATTTCCTTTTTGAGGTGTATCAAAATAAGTGATACACTTTGAAAAATTACCTTATTTGCCAAAAAATAGTGGGACCCACACCCACTAACTATCAACTTTAACAAAGTGAAAAGACCCCTTAACCCTTACTTTTACTTTTAAGCATCATTAACTCCACTTTATTCAAAAAATGTGGGACTCATTTCTCACTAACCATCCAATTAATCTAATTTAACCACCATTATAAACTTTTGCCTCAAAATTCGTGAAATCTAAAGTGTATCACTTATTTTGAATCGGAGGAAGTATGTGAATTTTTTGGATATCCAAGTTTTTCAGATATAAACGTTATTTGTATGCTAAAATGTTTGAATTCGTTTCAAGATGTTATATATTCTTGGATACAAAAATTCAAGATGCATCAGAACATGAATATGTTAATGAATTTGATATACACTGATGTACGACTTTTTTTTTTTCCTAACGACTTATAATACTGTTTTAATTTTCGCCAAAACAAGATTTGAAATTATAAAGGAATAAAGATAAGGATAAAGATAAAAACTAAAATTTTTTGTTAAAAATGATACACTCCAGTACTCCACCCAAAAAAACAAACGTGTTATATACGTGCCATTTTTAAAAACCATTTTATGGTGTTAGCCTTGATAACTCTCACGGCCCACTTTTTTGTTTAGTCCCTTCATAGTTGGTACAATTATTTACCTAAGAAAAATATCAATCGAATTGTAACATTTAATAGATTATTTTAGACGCTTTTCGTTATAAATATATGCATTCCTACATATTTAATTGGTGTATATAGATTCTGGATTTCCAGTTTGACAATTTTACATTATTTATGAATGAAATGAACATAATTGATGTTCTTTAGAACATGAGAAAACGATGAGTTAAAACGTATAAAGAGGATATTTGGATATAAACTAAGATTGAACATTTTGAATTACATGTATTATAATCCGTTTTTAGTGTTTATTATAAACATTTATGATTTTTAAGGTTAAATAATCAAATTTTAAGAAGTTAGAATAAGAGTTGTTGCAATATAACTAAAACTTAAAGGTAAATATAAAATTAAGTATCTTTAACTTCAATTAAAGATCTATAGATTATTAGGTTAATTATTTAATTAAGAATATTGAGCATCATAATGATTATGAAAACAGACATCTAAACAACCCATAAATCATAAATATTAGTTATAGAACTGGATTAGTTGTTTAAATTATTCTAGAAAAATTAGGGATTAGTATGGTATGTTGGTTATTATGGTATGTAAAGTCTGTATTATTCGGACATTTGTAAAGTAGCTAAAAGCACATGAGATTAGCCACCTAAGCCACAAACTAAACAGATAGATGACACATGACGGCTGCGCATGCCCAAACCTTCCTTAATTAGTAATATTTTAGCTTTGTTAAAAAATATAATATCGTATAATATCTTCAATACTTTTCATAAAGTATATATTAAACTCTTATAAATATATTTATGATATGTTTGATAAAACTAGTAGCTAGAGCTGGAAGTTGGGATCTTTGTTTAAAACTGAAAGTTGTAGCTTTTGTTTGTATGAATGTGTGAGATAAATTAGCTATGAGTTGGAGTTGAAAAACGTAAAATAACATAAAAAGACAGTAGTAATACGATATTTTTAAAAATATTATCATAACTTTTCATTTTAAAAGCTTCTACTTCTTTTAAAAAGTACTTCAACTGGATTTGTCAACTTGAATCAAATTTGATTTAAGGCTTCAACTTCTTTTAGAAAGCTTCAACTTCTTCAAACAAAACAAAAATGATTTAAGGCAACTTGAATCAATTGACTATCTGTTATAAATAAAAAAACTGTTATTTTGTTTAACTGGATTTTCGGTGGAATGGATCGACTATGTTTTCAATTTAGTCTTTTTTTTTTTTTTTGGATTAAGGTATTTTTTCAGATTTATTGGTGCTTCAATTGTTATGGGTGAAGCAACTTTGGTATGTGTGTTTGGTTAGATTATTGTAGTAACTCATTAGGAAAATTAAAAAAATGATCTTTGAAGGATTTCAGCTTAACCTAGAACATGATCTTTGATTGAGACTCGTGGAGGTTTAATATTAAGAACAGATTTTTAGGGAGGTAGGTACTGTCAGGTTTTAGGGTAGTTACTTATAGGATAGCTAGGAGATTTAGGAGCCGATATATATATATATATATATATATATATATATATATATATATATATATATATATATATATATATATATATATATATATATATATATAATTGTATGATGTATATGCTTGTATGCTTATATGTTTATTTCTTGATTAATGATATTGGTAATACATGTTATTTGCATATTTGCACACCGCTCTCACATACACGCCATGTGCATTCATACACTTATTTTCATGTTTTTGCATACTCGCCACACTATCGCGCGTGCACACGCCACATGCATATTTTCATATACATTTATAGTTATGCATACACATCTCATATACGCGCATATGTTTTCGCTCGCACTCTTACCAGAGATCTCTCCAGAAGTAGTTTCTCTACTTCCGGTTAGATGTACGATTATCCACATTAGCTTACCTCCACACACCCATGGATTGATATTGTTGTTGTTGCATTAGGAAAATGATGATGGTTTCGGAATTTGTTGACCGAGAAGAGGTTGTGGGTGCTCACAAAGATGTCGGAGAAGATGCAGAGGAATATGGCGGTTGTCACATGACACGATTTAACAGAAGAAGCGAATGATAGTATATAATAGCCTCGTGTGTAATAAGATTTAACAGTCTTTGGCCATCTATTTTACAAATAAAAAGGATGGCAAGTTTTTGAAGTAGCAAATTAAGAAACCAAATCCAAACTTTTGCATTACACACAAATCTATCTGTAATTCTGTGTACTTTATTCTAATATTTACTCTGCATGTTAAAAATGTGACAGCTTTTGCGTTAGAGGGGCAAATTCGTAATTTACACACTACCTCCTCCACCGGACCTACTCAAATCGCCCACCGTTGATCAGTAACAACCGGACCACCCAAATCCACGAAGCACAGCAATGAGTAGCAAACGATTTTTTCGCCTTTCAAACCCCTTTTCCTCAAATTCAACCACCATGTTCTTCCAACGACTCTTTGCAATGGCGAATTACAATTTTTCATCATCTTCTTCCCCTAAAACCTCAATTCAAGCTATATACGACACCTGCAAGAAGAATTTAACACCTTCAAGCACACCACCTCCTCCTCAAGTCATCCATGAACTCTCTACTAAACTCGGTAATTCAACCTAATTTCAAAATTTAAGCGTAATTTATACGTTTACTGCTATGAATTTAGTGCCGCTTGTAGTATGTAGATCACTTTAATCGAATCTTAACTTCGTATCGTGTAATTAGTAGTTAATTGCTCTAATTTCACGTTCAATGTTACATCTCAACTTCAAATTGACTGTAGAATTTGCAGACTGATTTTACATTTGAATTGCGCTAGGTTTTCATTTAATGAAACAGTACAATTGTAAGCTCTAAGAGAGGTTTTCATCTGATGCAATTACTGATAAATGTTTGTAATAGCCTATGAGATTAACATTGTTGATTGATCTGGCAATATAATGACATTAAGTAAAATCATTCTCCTCATAATCTTACAAGATAACAATGAATTGATGACAATAAGTAGTAAATTTGTTGCATGATGTTTTTTCTGTAGGGAGAATTTTGAACAATACTGTTTTGCAGATACAATTGGTCCTGCTGATGCTGGACTGACAGAGGAAACCCTAGAAGATGATCGAGGCCATGGATTTTCTATGCCCAATAATCTTAATCGAGTAGATCGTTGGGCTCAACCAATAACATATGTGGATATTAATGAAAACGAGAGTTTTACAGTAAGCCCAATTCTTTTCCCCTCTAACTATGGTTTTAATTTTGTCCATGCATTAAGGCTGTTTTCAAGTAATTTTTTTAAAGAAAATGATTTAAATGCAGATGTGTATGTTTTACTTTCCAACTTCCTCAGTTATACCACTGCATGATCATCCAAAAATGACTGTTTTGAGCAAGGTTCTTTATGGTTCATTGCATGTGAAAGCTTATGATTGGGTTGAACCACCTTGCATCAACTATTCAAAGGAAATTACTCGAGCTCCAGGTCCTTCTTTAGAATTTAAATTATATTATTAACTGAAATTAACTAGAGTAACATTTTTTTTTCCTCCCATTTGTTGTTTTCACGATCTATTTTGACATAATTTAAATTATTTTAGTAACTGAAAATAACTAGAGTAATTATCATGTAACATTATCACATCAATTTTGACATAATTTTGTGTAATAGTTAGGTTAGCAAAGTTGGCAGTTGACAAAGTTTTATCAGCACCGTGTAGTACTTCAGTTCTGTATCCAAAAACAGGAGGAAATCTTCATTGTTTTACTGCTGTAACTTCTTGTGCTGTACTTGATATTCTCACTCCTTCATATCAAGAATCTGCAGGCAGAAAATGTACTTATTACCGAGATTACCCCTACTCCACTTTCCGTAAGTTTTCACTTTTTCTAAATCATATGATTTTGCATATGATTTCACATTTCTTTCATGAATACCAATGAGTATATTGAATTATATGTTCCATCCACACCACAGGAAATGAAGGTGATCCAATAAATGGAAAAGAAGATGAATATGCATGGCTTGAGGAGATAGATACACCAGATGATCTCTATATGCGACAGGGTATGTATGCGGGCCCACCTATTAAGGTCTAGGGTTTGTTATGAACTCTAAACTACATGTGGGTTTAATAGTAGCTAGGGTTGATGGGGTTATCTAATCCCATATGGTCCTATAGCTGGAGCAAAATTAACCATGGTTAATGGTTATGTACCCAGCTGAGCTGAGATGGTGAAAAGTAGGAATTGTAGCTACTAAACTGAATCATATACAGATGTGAATTAACTATGGTCAAAGTCATTCCTATTTGTTGGACTAAATCCCATTTTTCTGCACGAGGTTTTAATATTGGTAGCCATTGTTTTGTTTGTATGGTTTGGTGTATTGTCCAATTGATTATAAAGGAAAGGGTGTGAGAGTGGAGTTTGGTTGGTATGTGATATGAGGGTAGGAGATAATTATTAGTGTTTTGCTAACGATCTTAGAAATATTAACTTCATTTTCACTAATAGGGGAGTAAATCCTTAAATGCAAGGCAGTTATTAGTTAATGTACAGCATGTCCTAATATATTATTGATAGCCACATTATACTAATGTAATAATATATCAGCTTTTATAATAATATTAAGCAAACCAGGTTTTTATGAGACTATGTTTTTCTAGGACGAAAATGTGTTCTGTGTTGACATGATTCGCAAATAAAAACTTAAGGGCGAAAACAAAGATACAAATACGAGAGTTTCAATTTTCAAGTTACACATACCAATACCAATACCAGCCTCCAAATGCACATAAATGTGAAACATTTTCTTAAGTCTAAATAAACACTCATAAATTTTGTTATTGTTCAGAATATTGTTAAACAACAAAAAGTTCTCTATAAAATTTGGATGGTAATTTGGTCCATGTTTTATTCTGGATTTGATTTTTTTTTTTTTTTTCATTTTTTATGGCGATCTGAAAGCTTCACCTGCATAGCGCACATTTCCAAGTTCCTCTTCAATGCGCAAAAGCTGCACCAATTTCAACAACATGCATAAAATTTGCAGCTTTTAAAAGCTACAACTAGAGATGGCAATATGGGTCAGTCAGATTGAAATGGGTTCGGGTCAAAACAGACTGGGTCATGTTTGTTTGACATGCCAACTTTTGTCTTCTTTTTGTAAACAATTAATGCATTTAATATGATGGATTTTGCTAACATTTGAAAAAATAATATTCAAGCAAAATCACCAACCAACTCATGTATTCTCTCACATTAGGATTTTCACTTCTTTTATTGGTTATATTATTAAAGAAAAATTATAAAGTTGTTAGTGGTGGTTGGCAGTTTTGTCTAAATATTGTTACAGCTAAATTTTTTAAATAAACCTTTTGATTTGGTCCATCCAATACAGATAAAAACCCAAATTGACATATTCATAAGTAAATGACTTGAATTATAGAAAACATACCTGATTATACTTGGCCAATCGCTCGCTTCGGCACGGAGCACCAGTTTTGATCTAAACAAATGAAAAGATTAAACAAAAATTAATGTTTGAAAAACGATTGATGATGCAGAAATTAAAAATAAAAAAATAAAAAAATGACACCTGTCCACTAGCCAAACCAACGGACAGATCAGCAATGAAATTATCCTCTGTTTCACCACTTCGGTGGCTAACCATCACCCCCCATCCTGCAGCTTTTGAGTCAAGAGCTGCTTGGATAGATTCAGTTACTGTACCTATCTGGTTAACCTGATAATAATTTAAAAACAAAAAATACTTCATTTATCATGAATTTGGAACTAGGTTATATAAGAATTAATATATAATTATTGTAGTTACCTTTAATAGCAGAGCATTGCAAGCCTTTTTCTTAATACCTTCAACAATTCTTTTAGGGTTTGTGACCAACAAATCATCCCCAACAATTTGGATATCAACTGAAGACTGTAATGAAGTCCATGAAGACCAATCATCTTGGTCAAACGGGTCTTCAATTGATACAATTGGAAAATCTCTAACAAATTCTCTATATAAATCACCAAGTTTTGGGGCTGAGAGAACATGAGCGCCATCGTTTGGTTGTTTCTTGAAATTAAGATCATATTTACCCTCTTTTGTTAAGAACTCAGAAGCAGCAACATCCATTCCAATTTTTATCTGTATATTTTTATTTCATTTCATTTTTTTTAACCCAAAAATAAATGGAAGATGTTGTGTTTATTACTGATTTACCTTGCCAGTGTAACCAGCTTTTTCAATTGCATCAGTTAGTAATATGAGTCCTTCTCTGTTATCTTGAACATTGGGGGCAAATCCACCTTCATCTCCAACATTACATGCATCTTGTCCATATTTTGCTTTAATTATTCCCTTAAGTGTGTGGTAAACTGTAATTATATGTCAGAAAGGTAACAATAATTATTATTTTTATTTATTTTTGATATGTTGATCTTGAAATTGTTTTAAGAAAATGCTAACCTTCACTACCCACACGCAAAGCTTCAGCAAATGAAGATGCGCCAACTGGAAGAATCATGAATTCTTGCATTGCAAGATTGTTTCCAGCATGACTACCTCCATTAATGACATTAAAAGCTGGAACTGGCATAACAAGTTCTTTTGTTCCTGATATTTCTTGAATATGTTTGTATAACGGTATGTTTTTTGCTCCTGCACCAGCTCTGCATACACTCAGTGATACTCCAAGTATTGCATTTGCTCCCAGTTTTGACTTATTTGGAGTTCCATCAATCTCTAGCATCATTGCATCAAATTCAGCTTGATTCCTTCATGTCAAACAAATAATCAAGTCAGATCATTAAGCTGCTGTTTCATGCACACTCTATTTCAAATAAAAAATAGTTCTTATTGCAATTAGATCATTAACAATTTATCTATTCCTATCATCAATCGTTACAAAATGATGTATGTTAACAAACAGTAAAGTGTAACTAGGGCACATAATTTACAAATTTGAAGCATAATCAGAAAAATAAATATCACCTGACATCAGCACCGATGAGCTTGGGTCCCAAGGTTTCATTAATATTCTTAACAGCATTTAGAACACCTTTCCCACCATAAACGTTCTTATCACCGTCTCTGAGCTCCAACGCCTCGTAAATTCCGGTGGATGCTCCACTAGGGACAGCAGATCGGTACAGATCATCAGTAACGAGATCAACCTCCACCGTCGGATTTCCTCTGCTGTCGATGATCTGTCTCGCCTTCACTGATTTCACCGTCGATGATCTCGTCGATGAAACCGAGGGAGAGTGAGCAACGGTGACAGAGTTCCGAACAACGAACGGCGTCCGTGATTTACGGGAAGTTAGGTTAACAACTGAAGGAGTTGTTGTAGTTGATGATGATAATGAGGGTTTGGTGGAGAGGAAGGGTTTTGGAAGTGAGGTGGCGGAATTTGCTAAGGCCATTGTACGGATCAAGTGTAGAGAGAGAAGTGAATGGAAGGAATTGTTTATGGGAGAAGTTGTATATGAATAGAGGAAGGAAGAATAGGGAAGTCCGCCGTGAGGTGGCGGCGTTTGCAGAGTTGTTTATATAACGTCTTTTGGAGGTAGGTGGAGACGACGATGTTTTTTTGGGTCTCAAAAGCCACCAACTTAATTCAAAATACTTCTCCCCTTCACGTGGAATTAAGCTTCTTCTTTTTTTTATTCTTTTCTAAAATGACGAATTATTTTTATATTTTAATATAAAACTAAATAGCTTCGAAATAGTTTCGATTAACTACTTTTAAAATGTTATTTGAAGCATATTTGAATTGACCTAATTTTTCCCATCTTAATTCAGGCCTTCCTCTACCACTATTGTTTTTAGGGGTGATTACACCACCAAAATCAGATTATATCTTGATCCATTTTGGGCAGAGTTACATAACCATGAATTGAACCATTTGGTTCTTTACGGTTTCGGTTTGGTTCCGGTTCTACAAATTTCTGCCACACATACACATACACGAAAGCAATAGCATTCATATACACTAAGGGTACGTTTGGTACAGAGAATGGAATTGCAGAGAAAGAGAATTAGTCTGGAGAAAGAGAATTGACTCCTCTGTTTGGTAGCACAGAGACTTCAAAAAAGAATTGCAGCAGAGAATCATTTCTCTTGTTTGGTATAACAAAAAAAATCAGATAACGAGACAGAGAGATAGAGTTCGAGAGACAGATAACGAGATTAACCTGGAAGAAGTGGCGGACGAATTGTTGCTGGACGGAATTGCGGCGGACAATTGACGACGGAATTGCAGTGGACGAAGATTGCAGCGGAGGAAATCGAGGAGAAAGGGTTTCTGCGCAAACGTATAAAGAAAAGAAAAGGGCTTTGTGGGCTGTGATTCTCCGTGTTTTTTTTTAAGTCTCGATATATGATTCTATCATTTTCCCCTTATTTAGTAGGGAATTAAAATTAGGGAAAAATAAAAGTTTTTTTTCTCCATCTTCCTTTCTCAATATAACCAAACAAGAGACTTTACCTTTATTTCTCTTTCTCTCCCTTCTAATCTCTGTACCAAACACACCCTAAGACAGTTAGAATGAAAAAACCATCTATATAAATTAAAATAAATTACACCGATAGTCACTTACATCCATACCTTGTCACATTTTTTAGTCCCTAAGCATAATAGGCGTTAATTTTTGCCGTTAAAAGAAACGCAAATGCTCACCACATGACATTAATAATATAAATATATAAAAACAAACAAGTTACTTCTGGTTCTAAACGCTTTTAACTAGTTTCAAATAGGACCGGATTCCGTTTAAACCTAAAATAGAGAACCACAATCCGAACCATTTAGGGGTTGTTTGGGAAAGCTTATTTAAGAAGTTTATTAACTTAGCTTAATTAAGCTTACAAAACCGCTTAAATAAGCTTTCCTACACAACCCCTTTGACCTAAATGATAGCATGCTCATTAGACTCGCTTAACTATTTATAACACAACTATTAAACCAATAAACTCATAATAGCATATTAGGCTATATTATATTGAATTAATACAAGAGATCAACATAAGCAAATGACAATTAATCTTTTTTTTTTACTTAAGAAAGGTACATCCCAAAAACAAAAAGACGTATACTACCAATGAAGTCAAGAGCTCCAGGGTCCAAGTTGGTTGCAAAATGGCTGCAGGAATAACAGGCACAAGGCAAGAACCACAAATCCACCCAACCACAAGGGATCCAAATCTGTAAAAAAAAGTTAAATCAATGGTTAATTTTCTAAATAAATATAGCATTTAATACTTCCTCCGTATCAAAATAAGTGACACAAATTGGCTTACACGTTTTTTGAGGTAAAAGTAGAGGTTAAAATAGATTAAAGTACATAATTAGTGGAGAATGGGTCCCACTTTTCTTAAATAAAGTGATATTAATGAGTTTTAAAAGTAAAAGTAAGGGTATAAGGGTAATTTCACTTTATTAAAGTGGATAGTTAGTGGGTATGGGTCCCACTATTTTTACCAAATAAGGAAAGTTTTCAAAGTGTGTCACTTATTTTGATACACCCCAAAATGGAAAGTGTGTCACTTATTTTGATACGGAGGAAGTATTAGAGAGTTTATTTTCTTACGCTTCCAAATGGATGACTAACATTGTGCTAGTTTTTCATGGGTAATTAACGTTAAAAATGATAAATAAATTAGATAAGAGGGATTTAAGTATTGATTTTAATGAACTCACCCGATAATACAAGCCCTCCCCACGCTCTTTGACTTGTCATTGAGGAAGTATATGCACGCAAACAAAGACAGTGCCACCTGTATCATTATAATAAACTTAGAGATACTAAACATAATATCAAGAAGCAAAACACAACAAAATCAAAGTTCCTATGAAACTTGCATTTTATCTGTTTTCGAAAAATTCCAAGTATAATTGCACATTATCGTCGTCATTGAATATAGTATGATAATGCTAATTTGGTTACATAGTAATACTATTATATCTTTCTTTCTTTTTTTAAATTATTGACTGTTGGAACGGATATTTGACAAATACAAGATTAGTTATGTTGCTCCTTTTAATTTTTTTAACCTATTTGCGTACGAATGGGTCAATTCAGGTTAATTTTTATCTCTAATGGGCCAAACGGCTAATATAAAATTAAAACAACAAAATAATAGAGGAATTGGGTTAATGCATACTGCATACAAGTGTACAACCTGCTAAACTACTTTATTTAAAAATTCTGGATTCTTATTGTAATAGTTAATTAGTTGTAATCGTATTTAACACACAAATTATAGTATTATACTCCCTCTGTAATCTGTATCAAATAAATGCCGCTTTCCTATGTTTGTTTGTCCCAAAATTAATGTCCACATCCAAAACATTTTACCAGTTTTTCCATTTTACCCTTAATTACAAATTTTTACAAAAAGTGCATTCCTAAAAGTGTGTGTACTTACAAGGGTAATAAAGACATTTAACTATTTAAAAAGTGCAACAATCAAACATTCTTAAAAATACGTCTTTTGTCAAGTCGACAATTATTTTAGAAATGAAGAAAAGCATAAAAAACTGGGCAAAAAGTATTTCGGGTCAATCTAAACCAACCCATCCTGACCCGCTCGTTTCTCCACCTCTAGATTAAATAATTAAAGAAAAAAAAAGAAAATGAAAATGCATAGCAAATTAGCAACAAACCTGGAAAGCAGGACCACCCTCAGCAGAATTCATGACACTCCAAAAAGCCATAAACGTGAACAGAAACAATCTTCTAAGAATAATAATATTTGGAGGAAGTTCCACAAAAGTGAGCAAATTCTGAATCCAAGGTGGAGATTCTTCTACTTTCTTCTTTAGTCTCGTTTTCAAATTTATTTTAGTTTTTTTTCTGTTTTGAAAACTTGTCATGAGTATTTTTTCAAAAGCAGCTTCTATGGATTCTGCACTTCTTTCATGACCGCCATATTGATCTAACAAAAAGTTGCGGGAACTCCAAACTTCTTCTTCAGATGCATCACGAGTTATACCAAGACGTTTGTATGGATCCCAAACGTTACTTCTTGAGTATTTTGAAATGTTACCTAAATATAGAAATAAAAATAAAAATAAATTTGCTTATAATTGAAATTTATCATATGAAATTAGTCAGTTCATGGTGAAGATTATATCCAATGTGAATTCATATTTTTGCAAGTAGAGTCAATATGAAATTAGACCTAATGTGATATTAGGGATTTCATGGTCAAAATTGCGTTAGCCATAAAGCAATTGACTGTTAGGTACCTCCATATGTCGCATCCGCAGAAGCAGCACATTTAGGGTTCCTAAACGCCAAATTTGTACGTGTATTCTTCCTTAATTTTCCATTAACAGAGCTGTACGATCAAAAAAACACGAATGAACAAAAGGCACAATTATCTACAAGCATACGAACTCTAATCACAAAATCATCAAATTCAAATCAATTATGACTATATAAACAACAGAAACTAACAAGAATGATCTACAAACTTAGAATTTAACAAACATCCTGTCAATTTGAATCAAATTTTTAGTATTATATGTAAGATAAGGGTTTTACAAACTTACAGGTTCTTGCCGAGGAAAGAAGATGAGATAATTGTATTTGAAAGAAGAAGAGAAGCCATGAAACCCTAGATTTTGGTCAAAGCTTTGTTGCTATGGAGAAAAAGAAGTCATAGAAGAACTTTGTTAGCAACAACTGCGACTGCGAGAAATAGGAAAGGGATTTCCGGTAAGCTTTTGGCTTATTTGGATGTGCGCTTATCATTCACGGTTTACGATTTTACCCCTGTGAACTTTATTTTATGTACAAAACTAGTCCTTCTAAAATCTAATTGCATATGCTAAAAAGCCTAAAACCACACTCAAATATTTAGATTCCAAAAAATAAACAAAGTACCAAAATTCTCAAAAAAATATTTAACTTTTTAATTTTCTTAAAATAAACCGTAAGATTATAGACATACACAAAAATTGACAAGTGTCCTTTGTATCGCATAAAATATAATATGATCGCACAAAAAAGCAGTTTGTATGTATACTAGTCATACAAAAATGGTTTAGTCGCACAAAAAAAACATCTAAGTCGCAGAAAGAAACTTGAAGTCACACAGCGCACAAAAAAATCAAATCTTATGGTTTATTTTGAAAAATTCAAGTTGCATAAGTTTATTTTAGGGAAAAAAATTAGTTTTAATCTATTTTGGAATTAAGTCGGAACATTTTCTACACCTAAAATTGCATGGTTGCTTTTTAATTATAACAAGGGTTAATTGACGCGCTCCGTTGCATAACATTTAATGAAATTCTATTTTATGGTATTTTGATTTAGATTATTTTTAGGTGCTTTAACTTACTATATATTAGGGGTGGCAATTTCTGACCCGACACGAAACCCGACCTGAAACCGACACGAAAATAAACAGGTTGGGTTGAGGTAAAAAATAATTGGGTCAGTATCGGGTTGAGTCAGCTGACCCGTTTATTAAACAGGTTAGGTTTGGGTCAATGATAATTTAAATGGGTCGACCCGTCAACCCGTTTAAGTATTAAAAAATATTTAAAAAATTATATATTTATACTTAATTTATAGTTTGTTATTTGAAACGTAACTAATAGTTAGATAAAAATTAAAAATGTTACTTAGTAATTTGGTATTTAATATTTTGTTATGAATTTGTGTAATAATAACGGCATTTTGACCCGTTTGACCCGTTTAACTTGTTTGACCTGATAACCTGTTTAACCCGTATTATTAAATGGGTTATATGGGTTAGGTTTGGGTTGAAGTTAAACAGGTTAGGGTTGAGATGTCTGACCCGTTTATATAAACAGGTCGGTTTCGGGTTGAACGTTTCTGACCCGTCAACCCGCGAACCCGAACCCGTCAACCCGAACCCGACCTGAATTGCCACCCCTACTATATATGACCATCTTTTATTTATATGTTGTTTTTTATATGTGGATTTTTCGTTTCTATATTTTATTAACTGCTCAATTTCTAAGTATGTCGATCTTCTAACTTTTATTTATTAGCATCTGACCCATATACCTTTCATATATCTGATCCAATATTATATCAAAATATTAAAGTCTACCATAAAAGAGCAATTAAAGATTAAAGCCTACTATAAGAACCATGTAACTTACCACATCCAATTATTATTTCTTATGAATAGTAAAATATGTATGGTAGTTGTATAATAGATACAAATTATCTATATTTTCGTACACAGAAAGTTTGAGGTTTACTTTTTCTATAAAAACATAAGCAAAGTCGAGACTTAACAATAACCTAATTTAAGTACAGGGACTAGATCCACAAACTTAATTAGAATAGGGACCACATATGAAAAGTTTCTCTTTTACAAAACAGAATTCCATAATTTGCACGCAAAAGAAGAGGTCTGGTTTCCAATTAATGGTTTCAGGCCTCCATCTTTATCTCCGGCAGCCACCACCATCACCGCCTCATGGCGAAAGTGCTAGCGGACGAACAAATCAACCAGCTCCGTGAAATATTCTCCCAATTCGACATGGATTCCGATGGTTCCCTAACCTATCTCGAGCTTGCGGCACTCCTCCGATCAATGGGATTACAACTTTCCGGTGACCAAATCTATACAATGTTCAATAATATGGATTCTAATGGCAATGGTACGGTTGAATTTGAAGAATTTGTTAACGCAATGTCGATTGATCATGTGAAAACAGAAAAGATTCTTATTAATCAAAGAGAAATTGTTGAAGCTTTTCGTTCGTTTGATCCAGATGGACATGGATTCATCACGCCCGCACAGCTGGCGAAATCAATGGCTAAGATGGGTCAACCGTTGACGTACCACGAGCTTACAGCTATGGTTGAAGAAGCGGATGTTGATGGAGATGGTGTTATTAATTTTAAGGAATTTTCGACAATAATGGCGAAATCTGCAGCTAATATCTCTGGAACTCAAACATAAAGGTAATGCCTTTTTCAAAGATTCATTCTGGTAAATCTGGTTAGGAAATTTCTGAAAAAAGGGGTTTACAGTTTGGATGTAATTATTTAATTTTTGGTTTTATGTTAAGGTAATAAGCTTAGTTGTGTTTATCCTTAAACTTTCTATATGAAGTTTTAATTTAAAAAAGATTACAATGATTTTATCGAATTCTTTAGTTGAGTTAAGGGCGGTTTAGGAAAGCTTATTCAAGGAGCTTATTAGCTTGTAAGACTATAAGGGGTTGCCATGTCGGCACCACATGAGCTCGACCAAACACATTACAAATCCTGACCAAACCCACGTTGAAGACGACCAAACTCTTATGAGTTTCTAAGTCAAATTTGGATAGCCTACTTTAATAAAAATCTTAGTTTCAAGTATCGCAACTTCAAGGTTTCACACAATGAAATCATTATGCATGCAGTAGATTTGGTAGGCTAGTTTTAGTATAAATAGAGGTTGTAACCTCGGTTGTAACGCATCACAAAAACATAGAGTGTTTAGAGACAATTACTTAGAGTGAGTATTAGCTAGTGGGTTTGTTTTTTCTTTCGTAATCGTTGAGTGTTTAAGTATTTTTCTTGTAAAACTATCTCAATATCAAATAGAAGTGTTTTTCAATCCAACAACTCTTCCCCTTTGAAAATTTAGCGATCTGCATTGGTCGCCTAAAGCACTCGTCACAGAAGGAGTTTTGTAAGAGGAAGGACGCGTCGGGCACTGATGGACGCGGGGGAGGGACGCTCCTCTTACGCCAGTCTGAGACTGGTGCCAACAGTAACGCAACTTACACCATCATTTTTTTTGCCAAATCACTGTCACGTCAGGTCACAATTCAACTGAAATATTCATGCCATCAATACCCATTCTTTTTATTTTGTGGACCTCACCATTATAAAATATACACACAGTACCAATTACAATCTTAAATTGCCTTGGGCTCACCAATAAGTCATTTAAATGAGTTTTCCCAACCCTTAGTATTAGGCCATTGTTTTAAAATTTGGTTTTTGAATTGAAGCGGTAGATATTCCAAAAATCATTGTACTGGTAGTTGAACCGGATTATAATATTATTAAATATTTATAATAAATTAATTATTTAAAACGTATGTAAAAAAATTAAAAAAACACAGAACAAATATTATAGCAAATAAAAAACACAATATTTATTTTCCAACAAAATTCAACAACTTTGAGATCCAAATTTATCAAAAATAATACCATACATTTAACATTCAACTAAAATTTGGTGTTTAAACTTCAAAAATATAAAATAAAATAAAATAAAGCTCAAAATCTATAAAAAAAATATCAAACAAAATATTCACTTTAATAAATTTAAATAAAATATTCACTTAATAAAAAATTTGAGATTAAAGAAAAAAATAAATTAAAAACCCAGTTAACAACATGTTCAACTATCTCAGTCCGAACCGGTTCACCGTTAACCCGCCCGGTTCGAAGAGGTTCACAAACGACTTTTTAACCCAGTGATTTGGAGTGGGGCTTTGCTTTTTCCGGTTGAATCGGTCTAACTAGATGGTTAAACCGAGTTTTAAAACACTGGTTTTATTACCTAAAACTTTTGTTTACTTCTTGTTTTAATCCACTTGTTATCATAAAATCTATTATTTTGTGTTGTTGTGAAACTTTTCTGGTTAAATATTATTTTAACCATTAAATATGAACCTATCGGTGATTTAAATTTTAACCCTGAAACTTTTTATAGGATTCAATATGGTTTAATTATAAATTTTTCATATATTTGGAGGTTTAATCGTTTATATATTTTGCCTTTTGTAATTGTAAGTGTCTTAACATGTGATAACATTTCCAATAACCAAGATTTACCATAATATCATTTTCAAGAAAATTTGAAGGGGTAAGTTTAAGGATCGATCAACACATAATTAACCATGTCCCATTAAAACTTTTGAATACATTTGAAAGCCTTCTAGGCCAATCTAAGGTAAAAGAATAAAATGATAGATGAACAAAATAGAACAAAAAGTTGAGATCCAATATATAGTCCTCTTATTTGATTTATTCACATATCAATGATCCCGATGTATGTGATGATATTCACATGTAAACAAATCAAATAATAACGTCTGTAAAAAGTTAATGTTTTGGTCATGCGGTAGTTTTTTTGTGAAAAAGAAGCCCTCCCACGGGGGCAAAGTAGGGCCCTTTGGGTGCTTTATTTGACAAGATTTGTATGCGCTAAATATTCATCTCAAGCAGTTGTATTATGCAAGATGCTTCAAATATTTATCTTTACTAGGTTAAAGCCCGTGAAAAATCACGGGTTGTTAGTTTTTATGTTGTGTGTAATTAAAATAAAATACAAAAATTATTTGTCAATTTCATTATGACTAAAATGACTTAAACAAAATATACAAATAAAACAAATAAAACCCTACTAAAGTTGGGGTAAATAAATCAGCTATGATGTCAAATATTTGTATGAAAATGCCATAGTTAACTTACAGCCACATTAAGCAATCTAACATACATACGTTAAAAACATATTTAGAGTTTCAGTCTTCTTTTTTAGCTTCATATTACCATGATAAAAACTAAGCATCTTGTCAAATACCTTCAAAGGCTACAAGCAAAATATACAAATTATAACACAGAAAATAGAATAGAAACTACATTTTAATGATTTTCGAAGTCAATGCAGATGAATCCCTACAATAAAGAGAACAAAAAAAAATGTAATATGGCATTGAGCATCGACATACTACATTTCTTTTTTAAGTAGGGCCTTTCAAGATATCCATAAACCTTTGTGTATATCCATCAACTGCATTATCATCAATGATATACATAGTACAAAATTCTAGCACTTTATAATCTCAAACTGCAACTACTTCTTCTGACCCTTCAGCTTTTGCACAAGTGGCACATAATTTGACTTGCGGTTTAAAATTTGTTCCCAATCATCAATTTTTTGGGTGTTTTTACAATTTTCATGCATAAAATTTTCATTGAAGCATTTTATCAAACACTTCTTATGCAGATATCATACACATGTTACTATGTTAGGGTTCGAATTTCAAAATCTCATAAGAGCATTGAGTTCATAATTAACCTTCAATTTAGATCCAGCATTCCAGCTAATGTCAAGAAAATTTAGTAGATTTTTCTTTATCTATATGTTTAAACCTATAGTATACATGTCAAACTAATAATGCATAAAGATTCAATATTGCTGCAAATCCAAACCCTAAAAGTTTAGAAATTGCAAATCTTTATGCTGATTACGACAGTCAACAAAAGATCAATCAGTGTCGTGGTTACTCAAATTAGTCTACATGGTTGACTTTATATGGTCAAATCAAAAAAAGTTAAAAGAAAATATTGCACCAGACAAAGCAGAGTGTTTAACAAAATAATAAAATTAAAATTAAATTTCTAAAGACCTCCTTCAATACAACATTTGTTGTTTTATTTGTAAGAGCTCCGTCAAGAATTTTATGTTGTGCGTAAATTTTATGCCTAAATTTTATATAATAGAAAACAGATTCGTTATATGTGTGATTATAAAATAATCTTAGAGCCCAGTTTTACACGTGGCAAACCCACAAATCCAGCTTAATTTATTTTTTCTCGCAAACAAATAAACATGTTAAATAAATACTGCAAAATTTCAAGAAGAATAGATAGTTGTTACTTGTTATGTGACAAAAATCATATCATGTTTCAACTTTCAAGTGGAAAGAAGGCGGTCTTTGACCCCTAAAGTCAACTTTTATTCAAGTCAAATTGATATAGTTTTGATTTTGAATGTCATACTAATGAAATTCCACCAAATTTAAAAATTTAGGTGACTAATTGATACCTTTTAGTAAATCCTAAAATCGCAGATGTGGTGACTTTAGTGACTAAATTCATAAGGCTTTCCCATCCAAAAGACCAAAGTATTAATTTGACTATTAGTGGATGTATAAATAGACAATGAAAGGGAACCACTCATTACCTGGGTTTACTCCATCTGTATTAGGATATCTAAGTGAAGCAAGAATTTTATTTACCTGATTTATGATATTGCCGCATCAAGCATATAAAAATAGATTATAATTTATAAAACAAAACCAAAAACAACACACAGAAAATATAAAATCAATTAATTCATACCTGCTATATATCGGATGAACATTCCACGAGAGCGAATTCAGACTTGCAGTTATACATCGACCAGATGACTATTTTTCTTATCAATGAAATTTTAATATGTAATATACTGCAGTGTTTTAAAAAAAATAGTTGCAATTACAAAGCAAAAAATCAAATCAGATTAACAAAATTACAAAGTTAGTTCATATAATTTGAGTTTGACTACTAATAGTCAAAATAACCATAAATTAAATTAAAACCAGTTGCTAATTACTTCATGTAATAAAAAAGGTAATGTAACTTGTATATTAAATTAAAACCGGTTGCTAATTACTTGGAGACCGTACATATCAGCTTCCATTTCAGCAATTACTAAACGGTTCACCCTTCCATTATCTGTTGGAACATCCTGCATAAAATATGGAAATACCAGTCAACTGTTCATTAAACTTTATGATTGAATTAACAAAAAAAGGTTATCACGATCCCTGCATTTTGATTAAAACAGATCTGTTCAACTCATCTATTGAATCTGAGAAACTGCTCTTAACTTCTGTTGCATTAGACGGTTGAGCTTCAGTACTTTGACTTGGCGTCAACCATAAACATGAATTTTAGCTCATTAGGTTATGTTTCTCCTTCTTCTACCGAGACTTAATTATCAACATGACCAATCACATGTCATATAATAAATGAATGAATATAAGTTTTTCCCTGATTTATCTACCACTGTCTCGACCTCCTACCCAATCACATAATGCAAAAGCCAATTTCTCCACCAACTACATCAAATATAAATGAAGCCAATAATATGATCACTAACATTAAAAATGAAACAAACCTTGTGCTATCAGCAACCATGTCGTTGTTAGATTAGGTATTCCCAACTTGTAAAATCAGTAAGGAAACTCTAATGCAAACATAATACAAATTCAACAGAATAAAATTTAAAAAGTCAATTTTAAAATATATAGTCAAATTGAGTTGTAAAATTAGCTAATTATACACAATACAAACATAATCAAAATCAATGACAATATCAAATAGCTGACATGAATGCAATGAGGCAAGTGTAATGGCGAACGTACCAGATCTATCACGATGAACACTAAATTGACCGTTAGATCTACATCTGAGCGTTGGGAATGATGTAACCGTTGTTGATTAACTTCGAAGCACCGACCAGCGTGTCCGCCGTGATGCTTATTCGCTACTGAATAAAAAAAGTAATATGCTAAGAAACACGAACAAAGACCAACCTTACGAAAGAATGTTAGATGTGTGTGGAGATCTTAATATCAGCCACTACTTCACAAATCAGACGAAAGATTTTAAATGGGAGCAAATAAACCCATTTATAAAGATTCGGGTGTGACCTCGGCAATGAATCTGCTGATTACTCACAGATTAAGTTTAGGATTAGAATGCCAAAGAAGAAAATTAATATAAGGTGGAAACATAACTGTTTCTAAAATGAAGCCTGAAATTACGGGAGGAGTTGATGTATGGCGATGCAGTAAGTTGGGTTTAAGGAGGAAACTGAAAATGATTTATCTTAATCTTAATTATGTTTTTTTTGTTGTTGAAATGGTGTTTCAAACTTCATGCTCGTGAAATAGTACTTATAATGGACGCGTGTGTTTATATAGTGTTTTTTTATTGTGCAAGTATTCTAGCATTGACAATTATATTATATGTTACTTTCACATAACAAACACTAACCGCTTTGCATTTTGTATCCTAAAAGGGAACTAATTCTTTTAGAAAAATTTCACATAAAATGACAATCATTTCTTTAGCAAGAAGGGTGAAATACGATAAAATAAAATAAAAAATGACATGATAGACAAAAATATCAGTCATGATAAAAGCAAAAGTAAATTAAAAAATTCAAACTCATTTCAACACCATATCACTACAAATAGCTCAAAATCTTACTTCAAAATTAAAACGACAATACATTTCTACATGAATATAGATCAAAATAACATATTTGTATCCATAAACATACTCGTTTGTGTTGTTCAATCTCTCCATCTCCTCTTCTCTCTCTTGCTATCTCCATAGTCTTTATCATTAGAATGGCGGGACCTACTTGACGATTCATGACTTCTATGTTTTGAATGTTTCTTATGTCTTGAACTGTATCTATCTCTATCTCTATAATCATCAGATGAATCACTTGTATAATCATCCCGTTTTGATCTTTTTCTACTCCTTTCATCCCTTTTTTTAACCTTCGTGTCCTTTTCGGTAATTTCATGATCAAGTTTTTTTATATCATTTCTCGAGCTGCTTTCTTTGACCACGTCATCGTGTTGACTTTTGAGGTCATTGTCTTTTTTGGTAATCTCGTGCTTTATGTTTTTGGTGACATCGTCGTGTTGACTTTTGAGGTCATGAAGGGTTGACTTTTGAGTAGAATCAAGCGGGACCTCAAGGCCTAGTTCTTTCCCTAAAGATTCTAGAAAATCTCCAGCTACTAACCGACTTAAAGCTGTATTTGCAGCTTCTGTTGTTGCATTTTCTTGTTGGTTTGTGTTATTATTTTCCTCTTCCATATCTGAATCATCAGAGAATATAGCCTACAAAAATATAATAAACGTGATAATTTAAGCATTAAGTTGTATAGGGCTAATTTTGACCCGTTGATTTGGGTTATATTTTATCTCAATTGGGCCGTCAATATTTGACCCATATACTCAAGAATGGATTGATTTGGGTCGTATTTCAGGTTGAGTGGATCAAATCAAAATAATTTGCTGCTTCGAACGGGTCAAATAGGGTAGAAAGTCACCCGAAGTGTATTTAACAACCTCCTAAATGGGTTTTATTCATAAAAATTTAGATTATTATTTAAAGATGTGTTCAAGGTAGTCCATCATATTTATGTAGTCCTAAAGGATAAATCTCAACTATTGATTAATAATAATCAATGGTCAAGATTAATCACCTATTTTATACATTGAAGGGGTATTTTGGTCATTTGACACTCATAGAAAAATTATTTTTTATTTTAAAATTATTTTATTTTATTATTTTTTATTATTATTTTGTTAAAAGAATAATATTATGTGATAATCACATGCGATTGTATACTTGATCACATGTGATTATACAAAAACATCATAAGTGGTCGATCAAGTATACAATCACATGCGATTATCACATAATATTATTCTTTTAACAAAATAATAATAAAAGATAATAATATAAATAGTATAATAAAAAAAAATTGGATTCAAATTTTTGTGGGTGTCAAATGACCAAAATACCCCTCCATGTATAAAACATATGATTAATCTTGACCACTAATTATTTTTGATGAATGGTTGAGAACTGAGATTTGTCCCTTGGGACTACAATAAAATTAAGGACTACCTTGAACAATTCTCTATTATTCTAATATTATATAGTTATTTGTAATCATACAAAATGCATTAATTATTTAGAAATAAACAATTAAAAATGGAGCGACGTGTTCTCTATTTGAGAAGATAAATTACCTTAAAAAGGTCAACAGGTCTGTCAACATTTTGAACCTCAACATTATCTTCAACTTCAGCACCAACATTTGTTCCTGTTTTTTCATGTATTTGAGATAATGAAACGGTTTTTTCCTCTTGTGCTACATCCTTCATGTAATCTGGCCTGAAGATAAGGGAATCCAACTTGCTCCTTGACCTCGGGGCAGCTGGTGCCTGCCCAAAAAAATATTATTTTAAATAAAATATATGATTTAAAAAAACTATATTCTATAATGCAAAAACCAATTATTTTCAAAATACCTTTCCCAAATAAGGATCAATTAGATCAAATCGCTTGCATAAAATAGAAGCAGGCCGCCATTGAAATTCTTCACGTTTCGGGAACATACTTTTCTTCATTATTTCTTCTTCCCGACTAACTTCAATATTCTGTCAATTAAATATTAATCAAATTAGAGTAAATTACACAAATGGTCCTTTAGGTTTGTGTCATATTTCATATTTGGTCCTTTAGTTTCATAAATTACACTGGAAGTCCTTATTTCTAAAACTATTGACACGTTTGGTCCTTTACCTAAACATACGTTAAATTTTCCCGTTAAGCAAACGGGTTTTTTTGGGTTTCAAATTGATGAAGGGAAAGGGAAAAGGACAGATTTACCCCCTTGTGCATCACACTTGACTATACTTGACGAGAAAAGTTAACGTCTGTTTAGGTAAATGACCACACGTGTCAATAGTTTCAGAAATAACGACTACCAGTGTAATTTACAAAACTAAAGGACCAAATATGTAATATGGTACAAACATAAAGGACCATTTGTGTAATTTACTCATCAAACTAAAATCAAAAAACACATCCAACCACTAGGGTTTAATAATAACACATCACATGCCTCTAATCCACCAGAAGTGAACTGTAACCGACCAACTGACGCAGTCAGAATCTGTTGACCAGAATGTTGACTTTCTTTCCCCCATTTTCCTTGTGTTATTGCTTGAGCTGCAGCCTCAAACACTAATCTTTCTTGAGCACGTGCAGATTCTGACATTTTACTTGATCCACCTGATTCTTTGGTTCTAAGACCACCGTGAAATTTTTCTTTTAAATATTGCTCGAATCGTTCTTGTTTTTCAGGATCGTGTTTGAATGGTTTTGTGATCTCTGTGGGTTCAACCTGAAATTGCAGAAAGTCAACACGGTCAACAGAAAAAATCAAATAAAAATTAGTAACTCACAAATGATGCAGGCTCAGTGAATGTATCTGACAAATGAAACTGAAGATTAACAACATCTTTGACACTTGTTTCCAAAGGTTTTTCTCCTAACAGATTTCCACGTTTTTCAGCCGTCATTTTCTCTGTTTTTTTAACCACTTTTTCATCCAATAACGGTTTAATTTTGTTGTGTTTTTGGCGTGCTTCCCATAATTTTCTTTTATAATAATCATGACCGTTTCCACCGTTAAGAAAGTCAAACATTGGGTTTGACTGGTTTTTCTCTCTTGAAAGTTGCTCAAATAATGTACCACAACGAGCTACTAAAGTTGCAACCCCTTGGACTAGGATTTTTAAATTATTATCTTCGGGTGGAGGAACTTCTGTTGGAGGGATTTCGGTCAAACTTTGGTTGACTTCAGGTGTGGCGGGAAATTTATGATGTGGTTTAAAATCATTTGGAACTATTGGTGGATCAAATCTGGAAACATAAATGACAAGATAAATATGAATATTAAATAAATAAATAAAAATTTACAAAAAAATGTTACCTTTGTAACTGGTGGTCAGAATTGGATGCAGCTTTAAAACCAGGAAGAATACCATCTTTCTTTACAGTGGACTTCTTTTTATCCTCTATGGCCAATAATGTTGGTTCCTCAACTTCATCCACAAAAGCTTCAAAATCATAACCTATTACCAAAAAAACAAAAGAATATAATAAGGAACTTGAAGTATGCTTTTATACAAGAGTAAATTACAAAGATGGCCCCTGAAGTTTACACCAAATTTCACCTATGGTCCTTTACTTAAACCTCAGGGACCATCCTCATAATTTACACTTAATAAAATACTCATATAAAAAAATGTAGCATTCACAAAACCAAAAAAAACATAAAATTGTCAGACTATAAATAAATAAATAAATAAATAAATAAAAGGAAAAAGATGATGAGTAACCTGATGCGTATACATCTTCATCTTCTGCATCAAGCTCTTCAAGTGCTCCAATGCCAAAACCAGGTGCAACATTTTTTGCTGATGAAATCAAGATAGCTTAAATTATTATCATTTTAAAGAAAAAAAAAGTGTATTATTGATTTATTTCAATAATAATCCATGTTTATAGATAAAATCATTAGGAGTTTTAATACACTTTGAGTGGCTTTCAACCTGTTCAACCTATTGATAACATAAATTTTATTATACCTATTTAATCGAGTAGAGATATAACATAGAGCAATAACCGACCCACTCATAAGTCAACGGGTCAACCCTTACAAATAACTAAATATTATATTATATATAAAAAGAAAAGGTATTTAAACATGCCTTTAAAAGAGAAGAGGCCTTCTTTCTTAGGTGGCATCCTTTTGTGTCCAACATCCCTATTTCCAGATACATGTGACCTTTTGTTTTCTGAAATTATGACACAAGCAAATTAGCTGTTGAAAATAACAATTTAGTTGGGAATTTAGTTATAATTTACAAAATACATACCCCTAAATTCAGGAGCATTTTTATAAGGATCATAACCTAGACCATGCATATCCTGCTTTGGATTTAGCACATAAACCTGAAGACAGAATATCATATATGAGTTTTACATTCAATAAACAATTTGGTAATATTTATCATAATAACTTAAAAATTATACTTACTGGAGTAGTTTTTTGAAACTGACTAATATCATCAGTAGGGAGTTCTGCAGCAGTTTCCATACTTTCTTCAGCTTCAGAAACAGTTGCTTTTGTATCTTCAGAAAGAGCAAGAAATGCTTTTCTGGCTTCTCTGCGAGCATCTGCAATTAAAATTAACATTCTGACAAATGATTTTTATTTTAATTCTGAGAAATAAATATATTTCAAGCAGGTTTTTTTTATACATGTTACTGACACTTGAAGAGTGAAGAACGTACCGTAATTGGAATTTGTTTTTGAGCTTTTTATTGAGTTACCACGACGCCATCCCATTTTCAGCATTAATCTCACACCTAATCATCAAAAGTTTCAAGATATAACGAGATGTTTTACAAAAAAAAAAAAAAAAAAAAAAAAAAAAACTAAAAATTAAAAAAAAAAATTGTAAGGAGACAAACCAATTGGATCTGTGGCTGGAACAATTAGTTCATCTGGAGCAGGTCCAGGAATAGCTGATGGCCTGCAATACATTAAGATTGTATTTATTGTCTTTTTTCCCAAAAATCAATACCATGATTTTTGACAATATAAGCATGTGCTTATTCAATTAGAGTTATGCATAAATGCTTCCAAATCCAACGGTATAAGATTTAACTTATCAGCAAACCAATAAGTTAAATCTTATAGTTGAAACTATGAGAAAAAATAAATTTGTGCCATTTCTTTTTCTTCATGTGAATTCATGAAAACTTAGGTTTATTTTTTATTTTAAGTTTTTTTAACATAATTTTCTTTGGGAATCAGTAGCAAACATATCAACAATGTACTGCAATTTGGTTTTATAACAGCGAGAGGGTGATCATTGCTGATAACTGTAGTTGACAATTAATGAAACCAAAAAGAATTTTACAAACTACTGTAAAAAAACATATTTTTTTGGCGAGTAATTAATTGTTACCTCTCATTTTGTTCCTTCTCAGCCTGCTTCCTAGCCATATCTGCTGCAGTAAATCCAAAAGTGTCAAATTGCATAGATGTCCCCAAAGAATTACCTTCAAATTCCTAGATAATAAAAACACAATAAATAAGCAAAAAGTACCTAAATTTTCAAGGAAAAAGGATCATTCTTTGAATAAAATTACTATAAACTCCAGAAAAAAGTAAAATCACACTTACAGCTTTCTCATCGTCATCCAAAAAGTTTGTTAGGTCTTGTTGTTTAATTTCAGCTCTGTTTTTCCTTGATGATGTAAATGTTTGTGGAGTCCATCCTGCAGATTTTGTTCATTAAGAACCACCTTAAGGAAATCCTTAAACCTTAATTAAACGAAGTATGTTGTTTAAGAGTATGTCAGTATTTACCCTCTTTAGAGCCCACAGTATTGTAATAACCAGCAGAAAATCCTCCACTAAATGCTCCATGAAACCTTCTTCTTCCTTCTTCATCTCTTACCTGAAATGCACATTATATAATAGGAGTAATCATTTGTTTTCATATGTCAATGATCCTGTTAATTCTACATTTTAGGGATTCTGTATAGAATATGTAATTGAAACTAACAGAATAATAAGAACTTATAGCCTATGCAGTATTTGTTGACTGTACTAGTGCTTGAAATATGTTAAGGTATTACTAGGTTATTTTAGTTGTGATTCGTTTCTTCCACAAAATGATTATCATAAATACTTCTTGAACCCTACAACTTGTACAAAAAACCCTAACTGAATCTCAAATTGACCATGAATCATTGCAATTCGAGTATTCATTACCAATTGACAAAGCCTTGATACAATTAGGCTATACTGAGGAAACATATGTAAGAAATTGAAGATGGATCGAAACAAACCTCTTGTTTCCAAGGAGCTAGGGTTCGCAGTTGACCAGAAGCTTCTGCAATCGATTTTTTTTTGCGGCTGGTGATATCTTCTTCCCGCTCGATTGGTGTTCCGACGAACACAAAATCCTCTTCGTCACTCGCCATTGTCCACCAACGTATGTATTGATTGTCGTATAAAGCACAGATGATTCTACTCTGTTTACCGTAATTGCATCTTCTTCAACTCGTATGTATCAGCGAGAATCAATGGGGGGTCTGAGCAAAGAAAACATTTGATAATAAGGGTATTGCAAAATAGTCCTTGTACAATGACTGAATTACTAAGCAGTCCCTTTGTTTCTTCTTTCACATACGGGTTTAAAACCGGATTTTCGGATATCTGAATTTTGAATATATATGAATAACGATAACGATTTTTACTATCCGAATCATTTTGGATATATATGAATAACGAGTTTTACTATCCGAATCTCGCATCCGAAATTCATATATATTCGAAATTTCCGATATCTGAAGTTCGGATATATGAAATCTCCAATAAAAAATCCTCTGGTGAAATCATGACTTGATGAGTTTTGAACCACATACCCAAAATCAGAGCGACCCAAACGGTGAACGAACCTGAGTCGCCAATCCTCACGCAATACACATAATTAAACGAACCAAAACAATTTTTGGTATATCTCGAATTGGTATCTTCAAGTTGTTTGGCATTTTATCTCTAACATTAAACTCTAGTACTAAAATGATTCCAGATCAACGGAAAAATCACCAAAAGTGTATATAAATCCTAAAAGTATTTTTTTTGGATAAACAGCATTTTAGTGAAATCATTTAAGTTATTTTTCATTTTTTTAATAATCTATTTGTTATACTATAAAAAAGTTACTATGACTTACTAAAACCCGTCCATGCTATGAATTCTACAGATTTATGAGTAATTCTATATACGTTATTTATACTTTCTTTGATATATTATAGGTTCTATAATTAAATTCTAGTTTCTTTGAATAACCTAAAACTATTTCATCCACAACATTGGACATTTATGGCTAAACTCACATGGAACTTGGAAGGTAACATTGTTAGTCCCATAATAAGTGAATTTCTACATCTATACGATTTCACTTATCAATTTAATATTAATGGCAACACTCAATATTTTTTAAACTTTTCTTTATTAATCAATAATGATACAATAAAGATGCAAGCAGTTTGCGGAATAGCTAAAAACAAATTCTAACTAAACTGCTTGCATGTGATAGACAACAACATATATTATCTAAGACAAGTTTTTGATCAACTAATGATCAAGCACAAAATCAGACACCTTTGCTATGAAGATTCAGTTATCGAATCAAATAACTAAGGTTAACTGGTGGTTTACACTCTGCTCAAGACATAAGGTTCTGGAGTAATTTTAGCAGCGTGTAACCTTGTTGGGTGCACACAGAAATTGATCGCTTAAGTCCTCAATTTATAGCCTTGGGAAACGTAATGCCAAAGGAATGATCGATTGATTCCGCGTGTGAGAATTCCGTTGGTGCAGAGGATATTTCATGGGACGAGCACGACTAACGGAATTATGACAGTACTTTCTGTCGTCTTGTGATCGCCGATATCTTCTAGAAGATTTGCAAAATATTACCATAATCAGCGATGCACAAACTTGTGCTTTACTTGTGTCTTTCTGTGACACTGAAACTTTGGGCCTATGTACGCTTTGGGTAGCTATGAGTCTTCGGATACTCATGCTTCTTCACATGGCTTTTAGCTTCAGTGACCTTCACTAAGAGTTTTGCTAAGAGAAGTATATGTTCAATGGTTCAGCGTTATTGTCCAATGTGCGCTGAACATGTACAACTATCTGATCTGTTGACCAGTTGTTGATACCGCACGGGGAACTGATCGTTGTTTCAGATAGTGATCAGATAGAGTAACCGGTTAACTGGAATTCGAACTGATTTCAAAAACCATTCAACAACATCAAACCATTAACGTAATCGTTTACCTCTGTAACAAAATTGCCTACGGTCGCCGGAGGAGTTCGCCGCAGGCGTTCGTCGGAGGAGTTTGCCGGAGAAGTTCGCCGGGGGATTTCGCCGGAGAAGTTGCGTCGGAGGAGATCGGGTAGTCCAGTCGGCACAAGCGGCCTCCGAGTCTACAGCTTCCTTGCGATCTGCGTTGCTTTCTTTCTTGCGTTCAATCCCTAATGTGCTGACAATTGGGTTATGACCTATGGGCTTATTATTTGGGCTTCTATTTTTTGGGCTAGGCTAAAGTAATTATACTTCTGGGCTGAATCTAAGGGGTAGCCCAGGCACCCCTGGGCTACATGCAGGTCCGCCCCTGGTGCAAGTCATGGGTAAGATATAATTTCCATTAGTTATCGCTCATAGATAAAAAATTTGATTAAAAAAACGAAAATATAAAATAACACATAAAATATTATACTAATCGGAGAAAATTTGGGTTAGGCAAACTATTTCAAATAAGTAATATGTAGTACATCAATAGCAATAATCAAAGAAAGAAAGTGCACTGATGTTTCTTCTTTTTATGCCCATTGTCTTTACTTCACCAACTATCCCTCACATCCTTTAATGTTTTGTCTTGTCTTCCCCATACCACTTAGGTATCCACAATAGCAAAAAAATTACACATTGGACAATAACCTTAAAAACTATAACATAAGAATTGATAACCCTTTTTCCCAATTTTACGAAAGTTTCCAGAGAAACACCAAACCACATTTCTCCCATTTTGAAGCCAAACCTGCAAGAATAGGAATACTAAAAAGTTGTTGCAAGATGAAGAAAGAATTGAAAATTTGACAAAACAAGGAAGACCATTCACCATCTCCAAAACCCTAAACCAATACCCAACAAATATAAACCCACACCTTCCCATGTTTGCATTTTCACCTCCTGCAAAACCCAGATAGATTCCGGCGAAAACTCATCACTTCCGCCATCGAACCAGGAAATTCCGGCAACCTCAAACGCCATCAACTCGTCTCTCTCTCTCTCTCTCTATCTCTCTCTCTATTTAATATCTTTAGTTTAGAAGCATACATGTGTTTCTGATGCATGCATGGATGTGGGAGGTTGGTGTGTGCTACATGCATGGATGTGAAAGGTCGGTGCGGGTTAGAAAATGGAGACAATTTGAATAAAGAGGGAGTCAACATCAAAGCTTATGAGTGTTGAAGAAGATACTTGCAAAACATTGGAGAAACAAAAGTGTCTAGGGTGAGGGACCAAAATGGACCTAGTGAAGTACCCAAATGCCCTCATTTGATAGGCAAATGCTTTAACTAACGAAAGCCGCTTAACACCATCTGAGGTGACATACCAAAACGAACCAAGTTTAATAGAAAATAGTAATGTGATTGCACTTTTTAAAACCACATCGTATTGTACCAAAGTTGCATTCCCTAACGTACATTACCATATAATACATTTGTGGTAGTAAAATATAATATAACTACTGTTCACTTAACTCTAATTAGCTTACTAAATTGAAGCGGAAGTATGTTATTGGTTGTTTAATTGATACATATGTATAGTTGCATTTAATTGATATTTAAATCCCCATATATTTAATTGCATTCAATTATTGCATGTAATAATAGGTAAATGGATGTTTAAACTTTAGAGCATAATATGTCATTAGTTTATTCAACACAAACAACATCATAAAATAAAAATATATTGTTTATATCCCTTTTATTATTTTCGTAATTCTCTTTTTTCTTGACATATAAAACTATGTGTTTATGAATTTATTCGATTGGAATTTTATACGTAGTAAATAATTTATATATTTCAATGATTTGAAACTAAATAACAATTAAAACAAACACAAACATCAAAAATAGTTATCAACTTAGAATGTTGTAATTACTAATTTTTGTTATTTATATAATATGGAGTATAGTGATAAAATTGAACATTATGCGACTTCAAATTTTATAATAACATATATAAGTGATAACACATTTGACCTGATATAAAAAATGTATACTTTAGTTAAAACTTATATTAACTCATTTAAAATGTAAAATAATCTGCTTGATAAATTTTATCAAATTGATAAATAGTGTAATAATATGGCTTATATTTTACATTTAGTTGTCTACACTCGATAGATTAACATAAATTTAGTTTTATATTTTTTTATTGTTCATGAATAAAAAATAAAAAAACAGCTAAACCATAAATCTTAATAGGGTAAATTACAGTTTTTGTCCCTGACCTATGGCCGATTCAGGGTTTTTGTCCCTAATGTTTTTTTGTCGGTTTTTTTGTCCCTTAAGTTTTTCAAATTCTGGAAATTTGTCCTTCCGTCTATTTTTGGCCGTTAAGTGACTAAAAATGCAAAAAAAATAAGGGTATTTTCGTCTTTTTTCCTCATTCTTCATATTCTTCAAGAAACCCAGATCTGTCCCCCTTCTTGAATCTGAAATCAGACAAAATCACAAAATCAAAAACCCTAATCTGAATGTTTCTCTATCTAAGATGGAGCAACAAGGAAAGAACACAAAAAATCTTCATCTAACAATCACTTCAAGCTGCAATTTCGAGATGAATCCTCCGTAACAATCGAGCTGCAATTTCAATTTCACCTGTAATTTCACAGATTCGGGGAAGACGACCGAAGAAGACGACGGCCGCACCTCCCTGGTCGTCTCTCCGGCTAGAACCTGCAACATCTTTATTTCTGGCTGTTATTTCTCACCTGCAACAGCTAGAACGGAGAAACGGGTTCACATTTCAGCTTAACGGTAAATCTAGATCAGAGTTGCAATTTGAACGGACTCCAGAGCTTGAATTAAGTTTACCAATTTGAACGGAAAAAAGCCCTAAAACAAGACGATCATCAACACCGCCGTAATCATTCCGTCGTGATCCGTATCAAAAAACTCAAACGCACCTCTAATTTCATTGTCACATGACGGCGGACCAAACACCGAGCTAATAACACCAAATTCCGTTAAACTTATGCTTCTGTCACCGTCTCGATCGAGTTCATCAAACATTAGGTTAAGCTCCTTCGACGTAATCGGCTCAGTTCCGCCGATCCGGCTCAACAAAGCTTCCAGCTCCGATCTCGTTATCATCCCGTCGCCGTCGGTGTCCATGATCCAGAACGCTTGTACGAGCTCAAACTGTACGTCGGCGGAGATATCCGACCACTCATCGCAAGAAATCGAAATAAGTTTATTTACTCTTTTGGTTTATGTTTTCTTAGACATGTTCAGATTTTCGATTTGTAACGGGATTTTTGATTCCATGAGATTTGTGTAATTTGGAAGATGAAAAATTGCAAAGATGACGGTTTAGATTGATGTTTTTTTACAATTAGGGTTTCAAATCAGAATTAGGGTTTAGTTGGGGAAGAACACATAAGTGAGGAAGATGATGCAAGGGTAATGATGAGGTTAGTAAGGGTTAGGCATGTATATATAGCTAATCCTCAAAACCTAAATACTGATGGGCTTTCATGTTCAAGAGGCCACATCACAATTGGATCCGCTGGCCCACGTCAGCTTGGAGTAGCTACGCGCATGTCCGCCTGTGCGATCGCCTGTCAACCGATGACCGCCTGTCAAAGTCATGAACCCCTGTCAAAGTCATGAACGCCTGTCAAGGGCCGGTCGCCCTGTCAAGTCATCATCTCAGGATGGTCTGAAGTAGGCGTGTCTTATTGGCTGACGCCCGTCATAATGACGCTTCATGACACTTTACTGCAACCGTTACACGGGATCGTCATAATGGCGTTTCATGACTACTTATTGCAGTCATGATGGGCCAACGTTCCACATACCTGAGACCTGGCCATATAAATACATGGTCTAGCTCAGTATCAAAAACACACTGAGAGAGATTCAAAAAAGCCTAAACAACACAGAGTTCACGCACTCTTACTTTCACCTTCGCACTCAACCTCGATCACCCTAGGTTCGCCAAGAACTTGTTGGGTCTGCACTGTGATCATCACAGGAGATCCTAGGTTGACGTCGCCTAGTCTTTGTGTTTGATAATCGTTGCTCAAACATTGGCGCCATCCGTGGGACACGTTTTTAAACGGCGTTTCACTTTTTCAAACTTTTTTTTTCTCAGTACTCAAACCGTTTCTATGGCGGATACACAGCCATCGCTGATTACTTCTTCATCGCCTTTAATAACCACGACCGTGACTACCACTATACCCGAGGCGGTAATCACCTCGCCTGGTCGTATCATGGAACCATTTGTCGATTCTGAGTGGACCCTATCGGATGTCAGGTCCACACGAGGGTATCCCTCTTTAACAAGCCCACTTTTCTCCACAAGGCTGGTGGGTTCCAGTTCGTTTACCTCACCACAGCAAGTGACGCCCATTCCTTCATTTCAACCTCTTTTGTCTCATGGGACAAGCTCTCAGGAGGATGGTACGGATCCGATTAGACAGCCTGCTTCCAATGTTCCACCGGCCGCTACTCCAGGGGTTCGGGAGGATCCACTTGTGGAGTTACTACGAAGATTGGCTCAGAATGCTCAGCCAACACCACCGCCTCCTCCACCACCTACTTCATCAGACTTGTTGTCTCAGTTGGTAGCGGCGTTGCGCCCAGCACCGCAGCCACCGGTTGTTCAACCAGTCGATCCGTTGTCACAATTACTGGAGCAGTTACGACAACCACCCATTCACATCACCCCACCACCACCTCCACCACAGGATACATCTAATGATATGTTGCGAGTATTACAAGCATTCGTGACAGCAGCTGCACCACCCCGAGCGGCTACTATGCCTTTGTCGGTGGTTAGTTCGAAGTTTTGTGACTGGGTGGCCAGATTCCCTCTCCCAGATAAACAAAAAGTTCCAACCATAGTTGGTACTTACGACGGTACACGAGATCCCGATGATCACCTTGCTCTTTTTGAACAGGCCATTATGACAGAGAAATGGCTAGACCCGGTCGCTTGTCACATGTTCCCTGGCACGTTGCAGGGTTTCGCTCGTGATTGGTTTGCTGATTTACCGGAGAGGAGTATTCAGGACTTCGCGGATCTAAAGGCTAAATTTGTAACTCATTTTATCCAGCAAAAGAAGCAGCAGAGAACTCATATTGAAGCACATTTGCTGCGCCAGCGAGAAGGCGAGGGGTTGCGTGACTTCATTCAGCGTTACACGCAGGAGTGCCAGAAAATTGTCGCCTTACCCGAAAGTCAGCAAATTTCGGGCTTTACCCTCTCTTTACTCCCAGGACAGCTGCAAGAGAAGTTGATCAAGAGAACGCCGGTCACTTTCAAGGAAGCCACTGACCGGGCATATGATTTCCTCAGATCCAAAGAAACTGTTACTCTCACACGGGGAGTGCTCAACAGGAGAGACAAATGGGGGAGCTCGTCAAGCGCTAGACCTGACAATCGTCCAGACACCAGGCATGATAGCCGACGGGATAGAGACAGAGACAGCCGCAGAGATTTCAGGCGCGACGACAGAAGCAGCAGGCGGCCTACTCCCTATGATCGTGGTACAGGTCCCAATCTAAGTAAAAGTCCAAGCGAGATATTGAAGACAGAGCAGGTGGGGTCAACTTTCAAAGCACCTCCTCAGATGTTACACAAGTCTGGAAAGAAAAATATGAACAAACGCTGTGATTTCCATGAAGATTATGGTCATGATACTAATTCATGTCGGGAGCTAAAGGCTGAAATCAAGCGTGCCTTGGAGGAGGGGAAATTAGAGCATCTCGTACCAGGGGCTAGACAACAGGCAGCAAAAAATCCGGCCAAAAAATCTTACAGTTGGCAGAAGAAGGGAGACAATGGCGATCATCCTGGACCGCCTGACGGCCAGGTCCTCATGGTTCGAGGCGAGGAATCGTCTAAGCGAAAAGCCTCAGTCCTCCAAAGCTGGATGATGGTTCCTATTTCTTTTCCCCCAGTAGCAGCTACTTCCAACAATCCTGTTGTCATTAAAATCCGATTGTCCAATTATGAGATTAACAAATCCTATGTTGATACAGGTTGTTCTACTGATATAGTGTTTGAGCATTGTTTCAGGAAACTACCCCAAGCGGTCCAGGACACAAAAAGACCAGCAAAGGGACCGTTGGTCGGTTTTTCTGGAGAAACCCACTGGCCTGTGGGAGAAATAACTTTACCGATGATGATGGGAGAATATCCACGGTATCGGGTTGAAATGGTAGACTTTGCCATTGTCAACGCCCCTTCTGAATACAACGTCCTTCTTGGGAGACCATCGCTAGAACAGTTCAAGGCCATACCTTCCACTATTCATGGCATGGTGAAGTTTCCTACCCCATCTGGAGTTGCTACTGTCAGGGGGCAGATGTCTTGGCCGCAGGAATGCAAGCAAGTTGAAAAGCCAAAGCTAAGCATCGATCGGTCTACACCAGCGGAGGTAACAGAAGGTCCAGAAACCAAGACGTCTGATATGACAGGTGTTCCTAGGAGTTTTGTCGAGCATGCTCTAAATGCCAATCCAAACATTGTCCCAATCAAGCAGAAAAAGCGCGGTCTCGCCATGGATCGCAGCAAAGCAGCATGTGAACAAGTCGACCAAATGGTAGCAAGTGGAATCGTCAGGGAGGTAAAATACCAGACCTGGATTGCTAACCCAGTCATGGTCAAGAAAAGTGATGGTTCATGGCGGTTATGTGTCGATTTCAAAGACATTAATAAAGCATGTCCGAAGGATAACTATCCATTGCCAGAGATTGACTGGAAGGTAGAATCCTTGGATGGCTTCCGGCTAAAATGTTTCTTGGACGCTTACAAAGGTTATCACCAGATCCACATGAAGCGCAGTGACGAGGATAAAACAGCTTTCCATACAGACCAAGGCATCTACTGTTTCCAAAAAATGCCGTTTGGTCTAAAGAATGCAGGAGCAACCTACCAGCGCTTGATTGACCAGGTATCTACTGTTTCAAAAAAAAAAAATGCCATTATTTTGGTCTAAAAAATGCAGGTGCCACTTACGAGTGCTTGCTTGACCAGGCGTTCAAGGATCAGATTGGACGGAATGTGGAAGCTTATGTGGATGACATTGTCATCAAAAGCAAAGCAGAGGATATCATGTTGGCAGATATAAAAGAAACTTTTGATGCGCTGCGGAGGATCAACATGAAGCTTAACCCCTCCAAATGCAGCTTTGGCATGGAAGAGGGCAAGTTCCTAGGGCACATCATCACGCCGAGGGGCATTAAAGCCAACCCCAAGAAAATACAGGCGGTTTTAGACATGGTCTCCCCATCCACCAAAAAGCAGGTGCAAAGTTTGAATGGTAAGTTGGCCGCACTCAGCCGCTTCCTCTCAAAAGCAGCTGATCGATCTCTACCATTTTTCCACACTTTGAAAGGCTGCATAAAGAAGCAAGATTTTTCATGGACACCTGAAGCCGAATCAGCCTTTCAAGAGCTAAAGCAGTTTATGGCCACCCTTCCTACGCTCACAGCTCCTATACCAGGGGAAACATTGGTGGTATACCTGGCTGCTTCTATGGAATGTGTTAGTGCGGTTATGATGGCACAACGTGGGTCTACCCAAATGCCAGTTTACTTTGTTAGTCGGGTGTTGAAAGGCCCAGAAGTAAATTACCCGTGCTTGGAAAAATTAGCTCTTGCTTTGGTACATGCAACTAGGCGTTTGAGGCGTTACTTCCAGGCTCACCCTATTCATGTCTTAACAGACAAACCAATTAAGCACGTCCTGGGAAATCCTGAAGTGTCAGGACGGTTGGCTAAGTGGGCAGTGGAGTTGGGGGAGCATGCAATTTCCTTTCATCCAAGAACTTCCATGAAAGGTCAGATCTTGGCCGATTTCCTAGCCGAGGTAGATGAAGAAGACAAGGAAAGGCACGTACAAGGGGACGAAAATACCCCATGGACACTTTTCACTGACGGCGCCTCTAACTTGGAGGGCTCTGGGGCGGGTTTAATTCTTACAGACCCCAATAAAAATGAGTATACATATGCACTGAAGTTTGAGTTTCCCACAACTAATAATGAAGCGGAGTATGAAGCTTTGTTAGCAGGCTTGAAAATTGCCAGGAAAATGGGGGTGACAAGCATATCTGTATTTGTAGATTCACAGCTTGTCGCCAACCAAGTCAGTGGAACATTCGTCGCGAACCACACCTCCATGCAGCTATACTTAGAAGAAACTAAAAAGGTGATCTCAGAATTCACGAAATTTACCATCGAGCAAGTGCCCAGAAATCGCAACAAGTTAGCTGACGCCCTAAGCAAGTTGGCTTCGTCTGCCTTTGCTCATCTTAAAAAAGAATTAATGGTGGAGGTCTTGACAGAAAAGTCCATTGCGCGACCGAAGGAGGTCGCCACTGTTACAGAGGAAGAATGTTGGATGACTCCGATCTTAAATTTCCTCAAACATGATGTACTACCGGTTGATCCACAGCTAGCAAGGAAAATTCGTATGAAGTCACCAATGTACACGTTGGTGGACAACTGCCTGTTTCGCAAATCTTATCTAGGGCCACACCTGCGTTGTGTTGGCCCCACACAGGCTAAAAGTATCATTGAAGCTGTACATAGCGGCACATGTTCCCTCCACGCGGGACCACGCTCGGTCACTGGTAAAATCATGCGATTGGGGTACTTTTGGCCAACGATGCATCAAGATGCAAGGGAGGAAATCGAAAAGTGCACAGCCTGTCAACAACATGCTTCTGTCGTCAAATTGCCAAAGCAGGATCTTATACCTGTTACTACTGCATGGCCATTTTACAAATGGGGGATCGACATTGTCGGGCCATTTCCACCCGGCGTTGGCAATGTCAAATTTCTCATTGTTGCTGTCGACTACTTTACCAAGTGGATAGAGGCAAAGCCCTTGGCAACTATCACCGGGAGGCGAGTTATAAATTTTGTCTGGGAACACATAGTTTGCAGGTTTGGGGTACCACATGTCATGGTAAGCGATAATGGCAAGCAATTTGCAGAAGGTCCATTCAAGGCTTGGTGTTCTGACATGAACATACAACAGCGATTCACGTCAGTGGCACATCCTCAAGCCAATGGCCAGGTCGAGGTCATGAATAAGGCCATCGTGAAAGCAATCAAAGCCAAATTAGGCCAGCGCAAAAGTGCATGGGTGGATCTATTACCAGGTATCCTTTGGGCTCATCGAACCACTCCAAGTACAACTACATCTGAAACACCTTTCAGCTTGGTTTATGGTACGGAAGCTGTCATTCCTCCAGAGCTTACTCATTCAACTCAAAGGGTTATGGACTTCAACCCTGAAGAGAATGAGGACGCACTACGAGAAAACTTAAACATCGTAGAAGAGCGTAGGGAGATCGCTCTCATCAAACAGGCCGCCAGTCACCTGCAGATGGCTAAATATTACAATCGGCGAGTCCGTCCTCTCTCTTTTCAGCCAGGCGATCTGGTATGGAGGAAGAATGAGGCCAGCAGGGTAGAAGATCAAGGAAAGCTCGGCCCTACATGGGAAGGCCCTTATCAAATACTTCATGCTAATGACAATGGGTCTTACACCTTGTCAGACATGGATGGACAGACTCTTCCCAGGACATGGAATGTCATGAACCTGAAGAAGTGTTACGTGTAATAATTTGGTTTGATCATGTATCCCAATTTTATTCAATAAACTCAGTAAGATAACACTTTTATGCTAGTGACATAGTCAAGAACATAGTTCAAAATCAATTATGCTAGGTGGTCCATCACACATAAGTTGTTTGATCCCTACACATGCATCCAATTTCATCTTTTAATCAACTTGATAAAAGATAAGCACTTCCTATTCGGAAGCGACATCCTCGCGAGTAAAAAATTATTTCACCGGTACACCAACAAACACATACACAATTTCTATTGCAAAGTACACGCATAGAAAGAAACCAAGTAATTTCAAAACATCGAAATTCCACAAAATTATTCAAAGACTACAAAGCAATAATCCAACCACAAAATAAAACCACGTCACAAAGTCATAACATGCATAAACAAGCTAAGGTTGTGGCTGTGCCGACAATAAGGCTATGATAGCCGGCAATGACATCTCCAAATCTTGCACCAGGGTAGTCATAATGGGAAAAGCCCTGTCTGCAAATTTCTCACTCGCACGCATCATGTCACCATGCGTCGCAGGGTTCAAAAAGGGCAAGCTCTCGGGAGAAATATTGGGGAGTGCATCTTTCACTTTTTTGCTAGCAAGATGTCTTCCAAACATATGAGAGGCACGGTTAAAATTGTTCAGCACATTAGCAACATCAGGATGTTTAAGCATCAAATCAAATAGCTGAGGCAATGCAGCAACTAAGTCTTTCCTCATCTGCAAGGAGGCATCGCGTTCTTCACGCATCTGGACAATCGCTTGCCTCATAGTCTCCAGCTCAACATCTTTTTCAACTACCTGTTGCTCTTTTTGCACCAACTGCTCATCACGAACACTAAGTTTGGCTGACATCTCTTGTTTGTCCGTTTCAACCTTAGTCAAAATGACCGCTTGCTGGGATATTTTCTCTTCCAGCATACGTACTTCCTCTTGACAACGACTAGATATAGTCTGCTCAAGCGATAGATCTTTCTTCAGAGAGGTAATATCATCTTTGCTATTATCAACTTGCACCTGCAACTCGGCACACGACTTCTTTAATTCCCCATGTTCGTTGTTTACAAGCTGACGGACATATTCCATAAAACTATTGAACATATCTATATCTGCTGCACCAATCCCGGTCATCGATCCTGATGGCGCACCCTCGCTAGTAGAAATAGGCAAGGTGGTACGTTGCAAAGCGGGAGGCTGCGTAGATCCAAAGGGAGCGCTGATAGTCCCAAACATACTAGAGGTTGACCCAATGGTGGCACTTGCTCCAAATGCGCGATTTACTAACGTCGCATTTGCGGGAAGATTAGAGGGGAACGTCAACTTTGGCACCTTCGGGGGGAGGTCATAATCACTTACATCTAGAACCACCGCCCTTTTACCAAGTCCTAACATATCTCGGCCATCTAATCGGGGATCTGGAATTGACATTGCTCCCAGGTAGTCGAAGTCTCCTACATATTCACCATAAGATCGTTTAGTAACATGTAATAAGTTGGCAACGACTATAATTATTGTGTTACCTGTTTCATCTTCGGTACCACTCTCAACAACAGTCCTGGACAGTGACTTTTCATTCTCAGCAGCACCTGCGAAACATAACACGTCCGCTTACCTTTTACCATCGTAAATATATATGTGTAAAGATTGTGCAATTACCTGATGTCGAGCTTGATGTTACTTCGTTGGTTGCGGTCGTGTCTATCCCAGAATTCACATGTGAGGAAGCACCAGTTTCTTGACCACCAAGGATAACATCAGTCGGATGACTTTCGATCTCATACTCCATAATAGCTGGATCTCCCTCCATGAAATCCATCAAGCTCATGGCTGCAGGAAACATACAATGCGTCAGTACCTGTACAAAGATAATATAAAAGCAAAGCATGACAATATAACAACAGAAACCCACGTTTCCCAGTATCCGAGTCCATAATCACAGGCTTCATTCCTTCAATCCAATAATCAGATACACCAGCTAACACCAAAGCACCTTCCTCATACACCCGAAATACAATTGTCTTTCGTAAAATTTGCTTACACAGCCTTTCGCTTTGAGGTGTTAGGGCTGGAGCATTGTTTAACGATTTGTCCAATCCCGTTCTCCATCCAAACAAGTTACTAGCCCAAATATTTCTGAAAGCGGCATCGACAAACACATATTTAAATCTCCAATTCCTATGACTAGTAAAACACTCCCGAATAAATTTTTTCTTTCTATCTTTTAACTCTACAGAAAACCAATCATGAGATATCATCAGCTTATAACACGCCCTGAACAGAGGCACTGAGGGTTTTATACCCATTGCCACCAGTAACATCTCAAACGTCGTAATTTTTGATACAGCTACAGGGTGTAACTGTGCAAACCCCAACTTGAAATAGTTCAGCACCCTCAGATAAAAAGCCGTAGGCGGGAATCTAAAATTAGAGTGGGAAAGGTAATGGATATAGAGAGCTACTTTCCCTTGCGGAGGGGAATTGGCTCGTTGATTTGACATAGGCACAATAGCGTTATATTTTCTAAGGCATGGGTACTCATCCATCAGTTTTGCTAGCATTTTGTCATTGACGGTGCTCGGGCTTCGAGCAACTGATGGAGCTTCCACCACAATCGCATCTGACACTGGCTCTCCCATGTTAAGACAACGACAACTACGCCTAATAAGGTAACCAAGGATATCAACTATTACTAGCTACAGAGATGTAAACAAAGCACAGTAATGAAAACGCAAAAATGTACCTGTAAGTATCAAGCAACCCGGTCAAACCCTGCAGCAAGGAATACAATTACAATTAGTAATAAGTCAATTATTTCAAGCGTACAAAGTAGGTTAAATCCTAACAAATAAGAGCTAGGCTAAACCCTAATCTCCGAACATAAACGTCGACTCGGTCTCGGCTTGCTTTGTATCGTTCGGCCCCAACTCTCGAACCGCCGGTCACGAAACCTAAATCCGTGCCGGTCACGACCGCCGGTCGTTCCCTAAAACAGCCGGTCGAGGTGGGTCATGGATCCGATTCCGGTAAATCCGAACGATAAATCCTCAACCGCCGGTCAAGCCCTAACCCTAAACCAAAACCCACGGTCGTACATCCCGATACCGCCGGTCACCCAACCCGGTAAAACCCTAGAACCGCCGGTTCCACCCTTTCGTAAAACCCTAGATCGACGGTTCCCCAACCCGTAAAACCTACTGCTCGTAAAACCCTAGAGCCATAGGTCGAACTAACCGCCGGTCGAAACCAACGCACCGCCGGTCAAATATGCCTCCCGGTTGTACCACCAAACCCAAGCCGCCGGTCCCCTATACAGCCGATCTACATAAACCCGCGAGCACCCCCTGCGACCGCCGGTCGACAGCCGGTCTCACCCTGCGACAGCCGGTCTCGATTGCGCGAGTCGGCCTAAAAACCCTAAAACCGCCGGTCGTCTAAAAACCGCCGGTCAACTGCTGCGAAACTACCGCCGGGCTAAATGATCATCGACTTATTCGACCGCCGGTCTAAAATTGACATCGCCTATCTACAATTGACAGCCGGTTGCCCCGAACTACAGCCGGTCTACAATTGATTGCCGGTCTAAACACTTATCGATCGGAGTTCGACACGTTGCCGGTCCGATTTACCGCCGGTATCTGCGATCGACACCACCGCCGGTCTGCCTTGGGCAGCCGGTTCACTCGACCAAATAAAAAAAAAAAAAAAAAAAACAGAATAAAAATCGGGAAACTTACGAAGAATGATGATAGTTACGACTTGCAAATCGATGTGTTTTGGCAAATCCTAACTCGGGGGCATGATGAGGTTAGTAAGGGTTAGGCATGTATATATAGCTAATCCTCAAAACCTAAATACTGATGGGCTTTCATGTTCAAGAGGCCACATCACAATTGGATCCGCTGGCCCACGTCAGCTTGGAGTAGCTACGCGCATGTCCGCCTGTGCGATCGCCTGTCAACCGATGACCGCCTGTCAAAGTCATGAACCCCTGTCAAAGTCATGAACGCCTGTCAAGGGCCGGTCGCCCTGTCAAGTCATCATCTCAGGATGGTCTGAAGTAGGCGTGTCTTATTGGCTGACGCCCGTCATAATGACGCTTCATGACACTTTACTGCAACCGTTACACGGGATCGTCATAATGGCGTTTCATGACTACTTATTGCAGTCATGATGGGCCAACGTTCCACATACCTGAGACCTGGCCATATAAATACATGGTCTAGCTCAGTATCAAAAACACACTGAGAGAGATTCAAAAAAGCCTAAACAACACAGAGTTCACGCACTCTTACTTTCACCTTCGCACTCAACCTCGATCACCCTAGGTTCGCCAAGAACTTGTTGGGTCTGCACTGTGATCATCACAGGAGATCCTAGGTTGACGTCGCCTAGTCTTTGTGTTTGATAATCGTTGCTCAAACAGGTAATTTGGGGAAATTGACAAAAAAATCATCAGTTAACGGTCAAAATTGGACGGAATGACAAATTTCCAGAATTTGAAAAACTTAAGGGACAAAAAAACCGACAAAAAAACATTAGGGACAAAAACCCTGAATCGACCATAGGCCAGGGACAAAAACTGTATTTTACCCATCTTAATATAAAAGATGTGTGTTTTAAAATCCCGCAGCATCGCGCGGCCACCATAATAGCATTTCAAAAACAAAGTGAAGGGCAAAAAGGTAAATTTACAAAAAGAAAAAAGGAGAGAGAAACTGAGAGAGAGAATCATCCTACGGCTGGCTCGACTCCATCTCCTTTTATCGCTTTCTCATTTTCTCCGCCTTTTTCCCCTTTTCTTGTCTGAATCAAGCTCGGCTCCGATCCGGCTGAGATCCAGCTCCCATTTCGATCTCCCTCCTTTCTTGCAACTCATATACGAATGTTTTCAAATCACTCTCAAACAAGTGCTTAAATCATGTAGCAGCTTCAAATGTGAGTTCGATTCACTTCATCTATTGCATTTTTCTAGCTCGATTTAGTCTACTTTACTTAATTTTGATGTTTCCGACAGCTTTTTTTTTGTGTTGATTGAAGTTTGCAGAGGTTGAAAGTGAGGATCTGTACTGCTGCCCCCTAAAAGTTGTTATTATCATCTCATGCAGTTTGGGGTGAGATCTAGTGATTTATTGTGAAATTAAATCAGTTTAGGGTGTTGTTTATGTGTTGGATTTTTGAATTGATATATATAGCATTTATGTTCATTAATATGCAAATTTTGTTTTGGACTTCAAGGAGCCGAGGTGTTTGGATATGCGTTCTCAAAGTGATTATTCACATATCAGATTCAGATAATTAATTAATATAGAATATAGATAGTTAGGTAATCTTATATTTTTCTTCATAAGTAGCTTTGTTTACATGAAATTGACCCTAAATAATTGGAAAATTAATCATCATCACTTTATTGCAAACACTTTGACTAATTTATTGGACATTAGTTTTGCATTACTAGGTTCATAAGCCGAATTCAGTTGCATGTGATATAAAATTTCTTTGATTCTGTTCACTGAAGTGAATTTTCTTCATCTGATTCTGATATTATTATTATTATTTCTTCAGGCAGAGGCAGGTGTAGTTAGTGGAGCCTTAATGGATTGGAGTGTAAACACCACATACAAAAACTTAAAAGGTAAACACTAATTTCTTCCATATTAAAATGAATTTTTTTAATAATTGCATTTGTTAAATAGATAGAGAAGGGAAATCTGGGATGGATTTACAAGTGATTGAAGCAATAGCAGGAGCAGGTAATTGTTCTTCAGAAAAAGGAAATCATTCAACAAAACCAAGAAAGAAAACAATGACTTCAGTTTATCTCAGATTTTTTCAAACTGCACCTGATGGCAAGAATCGTACTTGCAAGTTTTGTGGTCAAACTTATTCTATTTCTACAGCTACCGGTATTTTAAAAATCTCCAATTTTTTAAATCCTGAATTTTTTTTTTTTAATTTTTTTAGATTTTTTTTAGGCAATTTGGGCAGGCATCTAAGTAACCGTCATCCCGGATATGATAAATCAGAAGACACTGTTTCCACCCCAACAACCCCACAACCAATTATGGTAGTCAAAAAGCCTCAAACACAAGTCAAATTGTCAAATGCAGAACTTGACCATTTAAATTGGCTACTCATAAAATGGCTCATTTTAGCATCTTTACCACCTTCAACGTTCGAAGAAAAATGGCTAACAAATTCCTATAAATTCCTAAATCCCGCCATCCAAATCTGGCCCACTGAAAAATTCCAGTTAGTAATTCACGAAGTTTTCAAAACCATGCGAGAAGATATCCGGTGCATGTTGGCAAACATTTCATCAAAAGTCTCGATTACCCTTGATTTTTTCACATCTTACCAACAAATTTATTACATGAGTGTTAGTTGCCAATGGATTGATGAAATCTGGTCATTTCATAAATTAGTTCTTGATATTTCTAGGGTTCCTTCACCCTGCGGGAGTCAAGAAATTTATCATAACTTAATCAAAGTTTTGAAATTTTATAATTTAGAAAATAGGGTTGTTTCTTGTACTCATGATAATACTCCAAATGCTGTTCATGCTTGTCATACCTTGAAAGAAGATCTTGATAGCCAAAAATCCAGCCCGTTTTGTTATTTACCGTGTGCAGCCCGAACTTTGAATTCGGTTATTGATGATGGGTTGAGATCAACTAAATCGGTTATTGCAAAGATTAGGGAATTTGCGTTGGAGATTAATTCATCAAATGAAATGATGGAGGAATTTAATCAGTTGACAGTTAGTTATCACGAAAGTAGTTGGAAATTTCCACTTGATGTTTCGGCCCGTTGGAGTGGGACTTATCAAATGCTTGATATTGTTCGTAAGGTATTAAATTTGATATTAATTTTTTTTATTTTTGGGTTTATTGTATCAAAAAGTAACCAACATTGGTCTAATTCTGTTTCTGTAACCAACTTTGTTTTCGCCCATTCAAAGTAGAGGTGGAAAAATGGGTTGGGCTGATGGGTTAGGTAACGGGTCAAAACGGGTCGTTTTCAGTCGGATCGGGTCGACATAAAATGTATTTTTTTAATTTTTGATAGATATTTCATGCGTTGATTATGAATTATGACCCGTTCTTTTTTTAACTAATTATTTAATTTGACCCGTTTGACTCATTCTTTTTTTTTTCAGAAAAAGAATCACCCGTTCTCTTTTTAACTAATTATTTAAGTTGACCCGTTTGAGACAAAACAAAACCTAAAACGACCCAGTCATAAAATGGGTCATAATTGTGACCTCTAACAAAACCTTCTCATAATTAAAAAAATTGGAAAATTTGAGGGTTTTTAACAAAGTTGGTTACTAAAAATAGACCATCAAACCAAAGTTCTTATCTTATGATGCAATTAACTCTAAATCTTTTTATTTTTATTTTTTCCCTTTTTCTCATTATATAATATTAAATAAATATCCAGGCTAGCAAATCAATGGAAACAATTATCAGAAAATACGAAGAAACACTCGGTAGATTACTCCTAAAATCAGCAGAAAAAAACGCCATCAATCTCATGCACACATTTCTCGAACCATTTTATAAAACAACAAACGATATTTGCACAAACAAATTACCAACCGTCGGATTAATCCTCTTTTTCATGGACCACATTTCTGAAACAATAACCGCATGCAGAGAATCCCGCCACACTCCCGATTGGTTAAAAAACGCAGCAATTGACATGTCAGCAAAAATCAGATCTTACAATGACCAAGTTTCGAATATCTTCACATACATGACAGCAATTCTTGACCCTCGGATCAAAATCGAATTAATTCCCGAAAGCTTAAATATGGAAAACTATCTCGAAGAAGCAAGAACGCATTTTATACGAAATTACTCAAATACCCATTTTGGTTCAATCACTAGTTCTTATGGTAATAGTAGTACACAAGAGTTAGAAGATGGAGGGGTAAATGTGTCATTTGCAGAAGAAATAGCCCGAAAAAGACGCAGGGGTAATATGGGTAATTCAACAGATGAATTAACACAGTATTTATCCGAACCGTTAGCTTCGATATCGGTTGATGTTTTGGAATGGTGGAAAATGAACAGTGTTCGGTACCCGAGATTATCGATAATGGCGCGTGATTTTTTGTCGGTTGATGCGAATTCGATTGTGGCTGAAGATTTGTTTTGTAGTAAAGGTGATGAGGTTGAAAGGGTAAAACGGTCAATTCCATATTCGAGTGTTAGGGAGGTTTTGTGTGTTAGATCATGGAGTGAGTGTGGGATGAAACTCAAGTATAAATTGACTGAAATTGATTATGAGAGGTTGATGGAATTAGCAGGGGTTGGTGATGAGAATGTTGCAACTGTTTCTTCTGAGAAGAAACATAATAGATGATGTTTGTGGGGGAAAATTAGTTAGTTGGTTAACGATTGTTAGTTGATGTAAAGTGATTATTATCTTTTTTTTAGTTAGTAATTTGATTTGTTTTTGTATAGATTGTAGAGGATAAACCATTTGTTTGACATTTGCCTTTGAATATCTAATCTTAAGTTATGTGGGACTTTTAACAATTAACAGATTTGCTTTCAAGAGGCAACAAAACGGGTGTTATCTTAGCTTCTCGACACAATATAAAAAATATGAATTAGGATTGGGTCTAAACTCTAAACGGGTGAGCATGTGTAACCGCTTAACCGGTTATATAAACGCGCCATGTTAGGTTGGGTTGTTTCTAAATGGGTCAACATGTTGACTGGTTTAACTAATAAATGGGTTGTGTTCTGGTTAGACGATACCACTTGTCAACACCAATCTGCCAACCTATTTAGTTGGGTAGTGATTTTAAGACCACACAAATTACTTCATCTACCACACTATAACATTTAAAGCATATTGTACAAGTATTGTAAAGCAATGGTAGTGGTGTTTGGAGTAATTTATGTGGTCCCAAAATCACTACCCTATTTAGTTAAGCATGTCGTGTTTGGGTAAGGGGATATGAACCCACAAACCAAACCCGGTGCCAATTCTCGCTCATGTATGAGGGAAGATGGGTAAAGTGGTAAATTGACATAAATAAGCTAACAAGTCAATTATCACTAGCTTACTAGAAACTGCATATTAACTATCAAGGGCTTAATATCACTTTTTATAGAACCCGCAACAATAGCTACAATAATTACAAAAACCAGGGAACAAAGCTGCAATAACTACAAAAACACAGGAACATGAACAACTATAACAAGAACTGCAGTTAACGTGAGGCGTGACATGGCGACGTGGTCAAGCCTCAAGCTTTATAAGCTATGGTGAAACCATGGTGTTTCCTAAGACGTAATGTAAGACGATAATTTTGTACACAAATTACAATTATGCAGGGGCGTCTCCGAGATTTTAATTGCCCTGTGCGAAAACACGAAGATGGGCCCCCTGATTACAAGATTTCTATAAAACTTTGGACTTTCTAAATTTTTTTTCTATTAAATTATTAAGATAATTAGCTTAAATTATAATATTATACATATAAGATACATATAATAATTGGGCCCTTATATAATATGGACCCTGTGCGGCTGCACCTACTCAAAGACACCCCTGTAATTATGTATATACAATTATACAAACAAAGATAAAAAAACACATAATTATAAATTTATAACATAATTTATCAATCTTTTTCTTTATCTTCATTCTATCCAACTCATTTTATAACTAATAAACTATATATATTTAGCACATATCTATTAATTTTTATAACTATACATGAGTCAAGTTGAGTCTCAACAATGAAGCTTCAAGTATTATGTGAGCCTATTAAAACCATGCTTTTTACATTTGCATAATGCAATAAGCCGAAGTCAAAAACCCCCTAACTTTAACCCTAGGAGTGTATTCTATTGGTAAGAGTTTAATCTCCATTGACAAAAATGTTTAAAAGTCCCAAGCAAAAACATATACCCCATTAGCCACGGAGGTTCACATACTCTGACACTAAGCTAACGAACATATACCAGAATTTTCAATGAAGCATTGTGTAGACTTCAAGTTAATTTTCCATGTCTAACGGGTGATTAGTATTGCGTAGACATAAGCAAACAAAACATACACTTAGCAAGAACATATTCTTAATAAGCTTAAACCCATTTTATCAATAACAAAAAAACATCAATCAACATGTGTTGAAGAACAAGAATATCAAACATCCACAACTTAACAGCCAAACAAAACTATCCTTAATAAGATAAACATCGTGTAGGCCTATTTCCAAAATTTCTGCTAAATAATCATAACAATAGCAATAACGTTTGTATAATAATAATAAAATGTATTACTTAAAGAGTTAAAAGTGGTTTTCCTATACCAACCAATTTATCACAAACTTTTATTGCAAAAGAATTGTAATGCTCCAACAGGCTACAAATTTGAGTTTTATATCAGTATGTGCTCTCGCCCATATTCCCGCACAATCACAGGCACGCTTGTTGGTGGGATCTGTAATATCACAAATAAACCATTTCAATTAAACTGATTTAAGATGTATATATTTTGCCACCTGTATTATTTATTTGTACTGTTTCACTTGCAATTTCAATTTTGTGGGTTTCAAGTGTGAAAAATGTAAAATGTTTTATGTTAAATCAGATGGTTATGAATGAGAATTATAGATCTAAAAAATCAAGTAGACTTACCATGCCATATTCAGTGACTATCATAGAGATATAATCAGCAGGAGTCACATCATATCTGTTAAACATTTCATAATTGTTAGTAAATAAAATACTTTCATTTATTTCAATTAATTATTTTATGACAAACTTACGCTAAATTCAGAAGCTGCAGATTATCTTTGTTCGCCCAATCATCCAAACAGTTCTTTTTTCTCCCAGGAACTTTCGCTATCACATCAGGATCACCTTCAAAACATTATATTATAATTATAATTATAATTATTATTATTATTATTATTATTATTATTAATATATACATTTACAAACTGGATGAATAGTACCAGGCAAGCTGCAAAAAAAATTATTCTTAGCCATCAACTTTGACTTTTTTTTTCTTTTTCTAATTTTAGCCTTTAACATTTTTGACATTTAGGCTTTGAATACTTATATTTTAGCCCCCTCTGTTTAATATGTCGTTTTTTTATCCAAAAATTCTAATGTGAAAATTAGTAATATAACATTTACCAACTTGCTTTAACTTGATTTTACAGCTCAAATTATTTATAGTACCCAAATTATTGAAAAAAACGAATTTATGGTTGTCCGAATATCAGTAAACATTTTCCCTTATTATTAATGCAAAACCTATTTTAACACTAGATATTTAAAAAGAAAATGAACAAAAAAAGCATTTGCCGGTCAACCCAACCCTATCTTTTTGACCCGTTGCCGCCCCATATTCATAAAAAAACCCGTACCTAATTCATTAGAACAAATGGAATCAAGTTGGACCCGTTCATGAAACTTATACGATTCACAACAAACCAAAACCGGAACACTAAACGCATTTCCCACCATAGCAATACAAGCAGTTCCAACTGTCGAATAAACCGTCCCATTTGACAAAACCGAAGCCGCCCCAAGGAAGATTCTAGAAACTTCAGGCATAATATAACTAACACCGTTCAAATGCGTATAACTACAATTCAACCCCTTTTCAACTAATCTTCTCAACAACTTTTTTCCTTCAAGATTCGGGCGAGAGTCAACTATAACTACCCGAAACTGTCTCCTTAATTCATGAGCATGTAATAAAATCGTTTCAATTAAATTCGATGAACCGTATGTTAACAAAACATCACCATCACGAATCTTGGTAACTGCATGTTTGACTATTACTTCATCTGCAAGAACGATTTTTTCGGTTATGAAACGGTCGATGTCTGAGGATAATGATGTTTTTGCTTCGGTTTCGGTTTGGGTTAGGGTTATTTTGGTAATTCGGGCTTTTAGGAAACGGATCGCGTTTCCCATACTTATGGAAAGTGGTCTGCATTCAATTAGGAATGAGACAAAAGTGTTGATTTTGGCGGTTAGATCTCGGGCTAGGGTTTTTTCGGGTGGTGTGGTGTAGTCTTCAATTACTTTTTGAAATGCTTGAAGCATTGCGATACAACGTGTGTTGCTCCACATTATATCTCCAGCTAAAAATTGTAAACCGACCTAAGGAAAATAAATTATATAAGATTAATTGTAGGTAGCAAACTAGCAATTATGACCCGTTTATATAAATGGGTCGGTTCGGGTTATGTTTTACCTCTAAGGGGTCAAGAGGGTAAGATAATTAACAAAAAGAAGAAAAAAACAGGTCAAATAGGCAAAAACGGCGCACGAAGTGCATAAAATAACAATATTTTAATTCGTAATTGCAACTTTTTAAGCTTTGGTAATTATAAGTTTTTAGCTAATCTATGTTAGTAACTATAGCATTACAAAAGGTAACACATATGGCCAATAAACTTCTTTTAATTACCATGTAGGAATAAAAATAGACTTTAATTACCAAAACAGTTCGGCTAAAAACTTATAATTAGTAAAACAGATCACAACCTGAAGTATATTGCTATTTTATAACATTTTCCCTATTTTTTATGCATAAAGGTATAATACTTCTGAAATCATTTTCTTTACAGAATTAGAAGGTTATTTTTTAAACAAGTATAAATTAGCACTTTTATGCATAAAAGACATTCACATTTAACAAAGTTTAAACTAGTTGAACACTTAAACTGCATACCTTGTAAACAGCAGGGTGTACATGATCAAGTTGGAAGAACTTTGATTCAAGATCAGAAAGCTGATTTCCACGTTCATATTGTGGTAAATGCCTAAACAATTCAACTCTGTTTTTAGCTTCAGTCTGTTTGACAACTGATCGTTTTTTAGCCTTTTCAACTCGATTTTTGTCATCAAACTGCATACGTGGATGTGGTATTTCTTTTTTTCTGTCTTTTTCTACTGATTTATCAACCAATTTCTTCTCAGGAATTACAGTTGAAGAAACCAGTTGAGGAGTTTCTTTCTTCTGATTAGGTTTTTTTTCTGGTTTACTTGTTTGTGCTGGAGCTGAGAACATATCAAAATAATAGGCATCACATATAATCTGACTATATTCAATCAATAAAACCATAGTTCATATAAAACTGACAATACTAAATCAAAATTTTCAAAAACGGATAATAATCAACCTTTTGCAGAAGCTTTTGCAGCACGTTGAGCTTCCTGCAAAGCACGCCTCTCAGCCTTTGTTGTTTTTTCTTTTAGTGGCTTTGAATTCTTTTGTAATGCCATGTCAGCAACATCTCCATTGTTTTCTGCATCACATCAATACAGAAATAATGATTAATACTTTTTCTTCTGTTTAATTATGTACATACACACATGTACATAATATCAGAGCTTGCAGGCCAATACAATAAAACTAAACCCTAATAATTACTATAATATTTCGAATTTTCTGCATAATGATTTTCAATCAAAGAAGAGTTACTACCGTCAACCGATGCTTGAATTGATTGTGATAAATCAGTACCGCCTGCAGGAATACCAGCCGTGACTCTACCGGAATTGCTCCGTTTCATCCAATTAACAGAATCCTCGGAGAATTCTCCGTCGATTCCTATCCGGCTGGACGGCGACTGAGTCGGAGAAGGACTGAGAACGGAATCACTCAGAGTATAGCTCCCGACTTGCAAGCTATCCACCGGCGGATGAGCATGCAATTGAGATGCAGCCGGAACTGGCACGCCGACGGCACGTGATAAGTTATCGGAGGCATGACGCGGCGGTGGTATCATGACGGGAGAAAGAGAATTGGATATAGGAGACTGAGTGGCAGCGGCCGGACCGGATAGCGAGCGGTCTGGAGGTGGACCGGGGGTGAAGAAGCCGACCTTCCGGACTTTGGGATCGATCACCCGGGACGGTCGGCGAGGGTCCATCGATTATGATTAGTTGCTACGGCGGAGATGGTGGCGGTGCTTCGGTGGTGAATTTTCAATCGATAGTGTAGAATTCTGTGATTTCCATGACGAATTAGTAGGCGGATGGCAGAAACTCCATCGTTAATTCGAAATCGAAGGTTTTGAATCTGAGGGTTTTTTGCGGATTATGCCGATTTGCAGAAGCAGGGTAAAAGTTTGCCACCGTTTCCTAAATACTCTTAATTAAGGGAGTGTTTGGGATCCGACGAATTGTTTTAGCTTATTTGGATTATCGGCTTCTCAGATTTATAACAAGCTCTCAAAACAAACACCCTATATTCAAAGTGTTTTTGCCTTTTTGGTTAAAGTAACAAGTTTGTTTTTATCTTTATTACATGAGAATTAATATCTTTTTCTATATTTTTTTCCAACCCATATTCTTAATAATTTATAAACTTATCTAATACATTATTTCTTTTTCCTCATATTATCACTTTATTTTGACACTTATTCTGATCAAATAAATAAGTAGACACAAATAGGAACAAATAATGTTTTCTCTTATTATATAAATTGCATTTTGGACATTCTTAAATGACTTGATTTGACAGCACGCTTGTTATTTTAATACACATTTGTGTGTATAAAGAAATATTCACCACACATGACTTAACCTCACGACATCTACAATGCTAATACAATACCCTACCCAACTGATAAATTATATTTATCAATTCCTTAAACTTAAAAAATGAAATTACCACCACCACCAACCACCACCAATCGTTCTGCTCCAAAACCCACTATGTCGCCAGACCTATATGCACAACCGCCCACCATTATTGTAAGCAGTATATTATTACAGAGTGATGGCAAGAGGTGGTTGCATGGAAGGGGTGATGCGGCAACTCTGCAAATATGTAATATCACTGGAGGTTGCTGGTTGTGGTAAGTCTGTGGCTGCAGATGGTGTAAGAGAAATATAGAAAAACATGATGTTCATAGCGTGTATGTGTTGGATGAACTAGATCCTCATTAATGGTAACAAAAGGAAAAAAAAGATAAATCAATAAATATTAAATTTTACGGATGGTCCTAGTGGTTTTCCACCTATTAAATGTGCAGTTTTTTTTAAATCTTTGTTTATTACAAAAAAGTTATTTTGTCATTCAAAAATTTTTAACCGTCCACAAAATAGGGACCATAGTGTAACAAACTCTATTCACCAACAATGCTTAATGTAATAAACAAATTTAAATAGCTAAGGTTATATTGATAACTAACCACGTGAAAATTTCGGTAAATATAGAAATAAAGGAAAACTAAAGATATAGTTATAACTAGGGGTGCCTAAAGGTCAAACCGACCCGACATAAATCCGAACCCGGTTATGTTAGTCGGGTCGGGTCTTGTGTCAATATCGCGTTTTTTTAAAACCTGGCCCGACCAATCCGATTTCTTATCGGGTTAGGAATCCTAGCCTTTGCCAGATTTCGAGTTGACCTGGTTAGACCTGATTTTAATTTTAAGTGTTTTTTCTTTAAAATATAAGATATATTCACCATTAAATCAATGAATTGGCAAATTAATAATTATAAATCATTCATTAAAAATCAATAATGAATTATAAGTGCTAAATTAAAATCCATTAAATTCAATTTTACTAAATATATTTTCATTTTTAACTAATATTTCTAACTCAAGTGTAACCCGACTAACCCGAGCGGGCCAACCCGACAAACCCGAACCCCAACCAACCCGAACCCCAACCAACCCGAAGTCTTATCGGTTCGGGTTACGAGTTAGGATTATTTTTCATCAAACCTAGCGAACACAACTCTATAAAAATCCAAACCTCATTCGATAACCCGACGGACACCCCTTACAACAAACAAAAAAAAGAAAAAGAAATTAAATAAATTAAAGGATAAAAATAGAGAATCCGTAAACGACATACAGTTTGGTAGTTTATTCCTTTTTTTTAATTAGCTATTTTCAAAAGCTAGGGTTTAACGCATACTTGGGGGTGTTTGGGAAAGCTTATTTAAGGGGGATTATGCCTTATAAGCTTATATAAGCCTTAATAATCCCTATGAAAAGGGATTATTAAGGCTTATATAAGCTTATAAGCCATAAGCCCTAAAGCTTTCCCAAACACCCCCTTGGTTTCGGACAAAGTTTTGGGGGATTTCAAGCATCAAACAGAGAAGAAGAAGAAGAGAATGACGACTAGAATAGCTCCCGGAGTCGGAGCGAATCTTCTAGGTCAACACTCGGCGGAGAGGAACCAAGACGCCACCGCATACGTCGGCAATCTCGACCCTCAGGTACTCTCATCTCTGTTTGTCGATCACATTGACTATCGATTTGAACAAATAAAGTAGTATATTCGTATGATTGTAATTCTAATAGCTAGGTTAAAAACCCTAACTTCCAGAATTCAGAGCCTATAAACAAAGAGCTATGACTAATTACATAAACAATCAAGCTTCAAAATATCACCCTTGAACAGAAGGGATTCGAATTGAGAATCCTTACGCAGAAACTCACTGTTAACAGTTTTTGACTCGACTGTATCCTGAGAAACAAATTTTCACACTTTTATACTCAACTCGATTTGTGGTTCATTTGCGATTTTTAGGTGAACTTGGAACTAGAATAGAATTGAAAAGAGTGCATACACCTAGAAAGTTACAAAAACTGGAAATACGATTGAAGTAAAAAATTGCAGTACCTAACAGCTAAATTCTAGCCACTAACTACAAAAGAAAAACATAAAAAGTCTGCTGAATATATGAGAAAGTATGAATTAGTGCCTTTTTGTGCCTGCTGTGTGTGTTTCTCTTTGACATGCTCTTTTAGGCTATATTAATCTTTGGTAATGAAACACTCTAATTAAAGCATATGGGTTGATCTACACTAGTGTTCCCAAAACTTATTAAGTAATGAATCATAAAGTATGTTAAGTTTGTGATGAATTTAACACATTTCTCTCTATGTTAATAGTAAACGATATTGTTAACAATCTCAATCAGATTGTTCATCAATGCATCATACAGTGATATAGTATTAATCAGGGCTTTAGTCCTTTAGTATTATTGAACATAGATGTAAATTTTGTAAAGAATAAATTACATTTAATACTAATTAAATGATATGAATATATGTGCAGGCAAGCGAAGAGCTATTATGGGAGTTATTTGTTCAAGCTGGTCCAGTTGGTAAGTTTCTAGCCAACAAAAGTATTTCCAGCAAAACACTATGAATTAGAATCACTGAATCAGTATTATTAACGTCAAACAAAATTGTTTTTTTTTTCATTTTGTTTAAATAACATAATTTACTTAAAACAAATCCCGTGTTTTAATTTTTTTTTACTGATTTGTGCAATTTATTTTTCAGTTAATGTGTATGTTCCTAAAGACAGAGTTACTTGTCTCCATCAAGGCTATGGATTTGTAGAGTTTCGAAGTGAAGAAGATGCAGATTATGTAAGTATTACTCCCTCCGTCCCACAAAAAAGTTTACATTTCTCACTAAACTTTTGTCCCACAAAAAAGTTTACATTTCTCACTAAACTTTTGTCCCACAAAAAAGTTTACATTTCTCACATTTGATGGACCCCACATAATAAAATATTATTATTACTAAGAACCCCACCATTAATATCCACTAACTATCTTTCTCTCTCCAATCCAACCTTATATTTTAATCAAAAGTATTAGTGTATTACTAGTGACCCCACTACTAACTATCACCTAAAATCTTGTGCCCAAGAGAAATGTAAACTTCTTTGTGGGACGGAGGGAGTACTTGTTAATTGTTATTGTCATTTTACTGTCACTTTTTTTTAAGTATTACTATTTACTATCTAATTTAATTGTTTAATTCTTTAAATTTGATGGTACTGTTTGTGCATTTGCATTTTTTAAATATCTATACTAGTTTCAAATTCCGTGTGTTACACGTAAAGTTTCAGATTTATTTTTATGTATACTATCTATTTGAACTGGTTAATATAAATGAAATATTACATTCTGGTATTAGATCATAATAAAGATTATGTGTATTACTCGAATAATACGGTTACTAAGGATAAAATTGAAAACATAAGATGAAAATATTGAAACAAATAAACATATAGAAAGCATAAATAAAAAATATTACATATTAATTTTGCTTTAAATTTGGAGTGTTAAAATTTGTGCTGATGCATGCAGGCAATTAAAGTTCTTAACATGATCAAGCTATTTGGGAAGCCAATACGAGTAAATAAGGTATTGACTTCAATATATTCTCTTTGCCCATTATTAGTTTTATATTATTGTATTTAATTTTAATTTTAAATTTAATTTAAATTCTGTATTACAGGCTTCACAAGATAAGAAGAGCTTGGATGTTGGAGCAAACCTTTTTGTTGGAAACCTCGATCCTGTAAGATTCTCTTGTGCCATAAAAAAAAATTTAATTTTTTTTTACAAAAATTTGAACCAATATTTGCAGGATGTGGATGAGAAACTTCTTTATGATACTTTCACTGCTTTTGGAGTCATTGTTACAAATCCCAAGGCAATTAATTATTCTTATTTCACTTATATTACTGTCACACAGATCGTGATAAATAATTAAATATAATTTTATATTTTAACACAGATCATGAGAGATCCCGACACTGGGAATTCACGTGGAATTGGGTTCATTAGCTATGATTCTTTTGAAGCTTCAGATGGAGCTATAGAGGTACACACATGATCCTTCATTTTATTTTTTTATTATTTATTATTGAGATTAAATCTTGGATATTTATTTAAAATGAATTATTGTGCAGTCAATGAATGGTCAATATCTTTGCAATCGCCAAATAACAGTATCTTATGCTTACAAGAAAGACACAAAAGGAGAGCGTCATGGTACCCCTGCAGGTTCGTTACTCTTCACATTATTATTATTATGTAATTAAAATAATAATTATTAGCTTAAATCACAAATTATATTCGAAAATTATATAATAATTAATGTTTTATGCAGAGAGAACGTTAGCAAGCAGTAACCCAACCGCCCAAAAAAGTAGGCCCCACACGATGTTTGCAAGTGGACCACCAACACTCCCTAACATTGCTCAACCGAATGGTGCACTACTTCCACCTCGACCTTTTACAAACGGGGCGGTGCCGCCAGTTCCCACTATTCCGGCGATCCAGCCGCCGCCACCTCCCGCCCATGTCTACCAACCCATGCAAATGTCTGCACCACCACCACCACCACCACAGCAATGGCAGCAGCAGCAGATGGGCATGCCGCCGCCACAACACCTCCAGCAATACCGGCCACCACCGCCACCTCAGATGATGAACAGACCGCCGCCACCGCCAGCTGGGATGTCCGGTCAGCATGTGTGGCGGGGTCCGCCGCCACCTCAGCAGATGGGTGGCGGTCATGGTCATGGGCATCCTAATATGATGCAGATGTCAATGCCGCCGCCACCTCCTTCAGGTTGAAGGTTGTTACCCATGTTCTGATAATGAGTGGAAATGGGAAAACTTGTAGCATTTTAAATCTATGTTTTTTGTTTGGTATTGATATATGCTGAGAGTATAGTTTTATGCTTCAACTCCATGAGCTCATCTTGCAAAGTTTGAGTTTTGACCATGTTAAACGTCTCAACCTATATTTAGACCTCTATAATTTCCGGAACTGCTTTTTACATTTCAGACAGTTATATGACACTTATATCTGTCAAAAGTTTTTGCCTTTTAAGAAACCTATAAATATAAGATAAAATAAAGTCAACACACTTAATATCATGGTTCACTAGTTTCTTCACCAAAATAAGAGAAGACTTAGACCGGTGCCAACGGTACCGTCGGTTGGCACCGCCGGTTGTGCCACTGTTAGCACGGTCCGCTGGTTTCACCGCCGGTTGTGGCTACGCCGCTTTGGAGACGAGGAGGAGAGAGAGCGCCGGTTGAAGACGAGGAGGAGAGAGAGCGCGAGGGTGATTAAAAAATTAATATTTTTTTCTTTTTTTTTTCTTTTCTTTTCCGGACCTTATTTTTACTTTTATTTTAATTTTTTTTTTCTTTTTTTTTCTTTTTTTTAGACCTTATTTTTACTTTTTTTTTAAATTTTTTTATTTTAACTCCTTTTAATAATTAGAAAAAAACCGTAATATTTATAAAAAATTCAAAAAAAATCTAAAAAATTCAAAAAAAATTTAAAAAGATAAACTTTTTATATAATGTCTTTTTTTAATTAATGTAATTTATTTTTATTAGTTATATGTTTTAGTTAGTTGTATATTTTATTAGAAAAAGAAAAGTAAATGGTGGGGCCCAAATTTGGTGAAGTGACGGAGTGCTGTTGGCATGACTACGTCAGTTTAGTGTTAGTTAGTTTGTCTGCTGACGTGGCGCTGAGTTGGCAGCAACTGACGGCGTCAGTTGCCGTCACCATTAGCACCGGTCTTACTTTAAAGCTCGAAATCAACTTTATTAATTACTCGATACTTTCAAGCTCGTCGAGACTGGATTTTAAAATAAAATATGAAAATATGCATGTGCATAAAGAATGAAAATGTAAAAACATAAAAGTTATTAATTGATTCAATTAACTTAGCACCCTAATGTTTAAGCCTTAATGACAATATCAATTGTCTCGATTTGTATAAATTAATCTATAACATTTCATAAAGTTGCCAATAATCAGTCTTTAGTATTAAATTATTAATTAACAAACGTTTAGATTGAGACTAGCACATTCTAGTGTTCTTGGTGAGTTGGTGATGACGAAATCAATTAAGAATATAACATCGTACGTCATAACATAATAATCTAATAATAAATGTAGCCTTTTATACTTTTAGTATATTTTAATATTAATTGAAACACATAATGACAATAAACTCATGTGATCTCATCCCACGTGTTGTTTTGCATGTCTAGTGATCAATTTACGTGTCCCAAATTCCTTCTCCATATCAAACTCTCTCTTTACTTCCACCTCTCTCTATCCTCTCTCTCCAAAATGACTGACCGGAACACCGTCGCCGTCCAAATCCACCGACCGCCAAGACCCACCACCGCCGATGACGGAGGTCCGTTCATGCGTAGACTCCGTCAACACTCGCTCAACTCAACCCAAGTCATGGGCATCATGACCCTTCTCATCTCCGGCGCCATCTTACTCCTCCTCACCGGCGTCACCATCACCGTCTCCGTCGTGGGTGTCATCTTCTTTGCACCGGTCATCATCCTCACCAGCCCCATCTGGGTTCCGATCGCCACCCTTCTCTTCGTGGTGGTCGCCGGTTTCCTCTCCTTTTTCGGGTCGGGTCTGGCCATCGTGGCTGCTGGGTCGTGGTTGTACAAGTATTTCAGAGGGTTGCATCCGGTCGGGTCAGACCGGGTTGATTATGCAAGGAGCCGGCTTGCGGATACAGCGAGTCATGTGAAGGATTATGCGTGGGAGTACGGTGGGTATTTTCAGGGTAAGGTGAAGGATGCAGCTCCTGGTGCTTAAAAGTGGTGGTGCACCGATCGGAATTATGAACCGGCGGAAAAACGGTTTTCCGGGTTGGTTGCGGTTTACTTTGTATTCCAATGTGTGTGTTATTTTAATCTTTTTTTGTTCTTTTCTTGATCATGTAAATCTTTGTCAAGTGTTTTAAGAATCGAATTCCGGTGTTATATGCTACAACGACTTATCTTTACGTTGTATTTTCGACAAAAAAAGTTTTTTAACTTTTTTGTTTTTTGTTTTTGCTTTGTATTTTCAACTTATGGTGATTTTTACGCCACATCTTTTCATCTATAAACCATAATAATCTCTATCTTTATATATATTAAATAAAGTTTTTTGAATCCTTGTCATGTCATGTTAGTCATGTCATAATAGTACCTCAATGTCTTGCCACATCATACGTCATGTAGGCTTCACCATATTTAAGACTATTTCTTTGAAAAATATATATTTACATGTATTAAATATTGTTATTAATGCATTAAATATATATTTGTACATGCAATTAAGAAACCATTTTAATCTTTTCATTTTTGTAAAATTATTACTTATATACAAATCGATAAAATCGTAAAATTAATCTTTTCATTTTTATGTCTAAATGGTGTTTCTTTAGGAAATACTCCGACTCCATAATAAGAATAATACAAATTTTGAATAATATCATAAAAGTTATACTTAACTCAATTTCTTTGCATTAAATACATTTTTGTAGACATTTATACTTGTATAGAAATATTTTACTAATATAATAAGCCTATTTTGAAATTTCTTGATTGTCCATATTTATGGTTATTAATAAATCAGATTCATTGCAAATAGATAATTGATTTACGACATTTTTGCGTGGAAATTTGTGTTTTTAGTCAATATATAGTTAATTTGACGATTCATGAAATAAAGTTTATTAATTTTCATTTTTTTCATTTTCTTTAAATGAAATAAAATTAATCTTTTCATTTTTATGTTTAAATGGTGTTTCTTTAGGAAATAATAAGAATAACACAAATTTTGGACAATATCATAAAAAGTTATAGTTAACTCAATTGCTTTGCATTAAATACATTTTTGTAGACATTTATACTTGCATAAAATTATTTCACTAATATAATAAGCCTATTTTGAAATTCCTTGATTGTCCTTTTTTTATGATTATTAATAAATCAGATTCAATGCAAATAGATAATCGATATGTGACATTTTTGCGTGGAAATTCGTGTTTTTAGTCAATATATTGTTAATTTGACGATTCATGAAATAGAGTTTATTAATTTTCATTTTTTTCATTTTCTTTAAATGCATAGTTTATGCAAAAACAATGCTAGAACGACTAAGAAACTGCGGATTAGTATTTGTTGGTGATTCGATGGAAATCCTTATTATGTTTGTTATCAACTGATGTTACAAATAAATTCATGAATCTAAGAAGTCAAAGGGAAATCGATTACAAAACACACGGGTTTTTTGGTGTTCAAATTTTTTGGTTTTTATTGCACAATTGAGTATTGCCGGGCCCGTATTAGGTGGTTCAGGGCTGACCGCCAGCTAGCACACCAAAAAATGTTAGTTTTACTTTAAAACAAGACAAAATGGACCGGGGCTCAGGAAAATGGAAAGACGCTGATGTGCTCGTGTTAAATAGTGGGTATTGGTGGAATTCTGAAAAAGCGATACTCGAGTAATGGTTGTTGATTTTTTTTTGATGAATTTGTTTGAATTATGATATAAAAAAGTATTTGAACTTTTCTTTCTTCTTGTAGTTTAATTAATGTGACAACTTTAATGTATTTAATAAAAATGGGTTGGTTTGGATTGTCTATTGTTGGTAACGGTTCAAACGGATTTATACTAAAAAAATAGGCATAAAAATTGGCTGAAATTGTTATTTGGTAATTTAAAGATTTTAATTGTTGAGCTAATATTATATACAAGTACAAGAATACTAAGGTAATTTGGATAGATACGCTTCAAAAAAAATTAGGTTAAAAAGTTGTGTGGTTATGTATATGTTTTAGTAATATAGTAATACCCAATTGACATTTTTAAATTCTTTTCATAATAAACATAATTATAAAACATTCTTTCGAATATCTTGACCTGCATATTCATTTTTCATGATAAACTGAAGTATAATTCTGATAAAGTGATGTACTAGATTTTAGTAATTAACTTATAGTCTAAGCGACTTTTCACCAATTATCTAACTTACTTTATTATCTATTTGGCCCGTTAGAGTTCAAAATTCAAACCCTTAGTTTGAATGGGCTCATTCTTAGTAAACGAGTCAAAATTGTAATTGCATCTGTAAATAAACATCCTCGGATTATTAAGAAATTTATATATTTGCATGTGCTAATATATAACAACCATATAAGTAATAATATACATTTTATCCTATATAAATTTATACATTAATAAAAATTAGAGTAAATTACATGGATGGTCCTTTAAGTTTATAGCAAATTTCACCAATGGTCCTTTAGTTTCAAAAATTACACTGATGGTCCTTAATTCTGAAATTTTTCAGCGATGGTCCTTTACACTAACTGGCGTTAATTTATTTTGTTAACTCACCCCATGTGCAAATCACGTGAGGGTAAAAAAGTCATTTTTAATTTATTTTCATTCTTAAATTAAAATTTTTTATCTTAAATAAAAGTTTTTAGTTTAAGAATTAAAATAAATGAAATGAAAAATGACTTTTTTACCCTCATGTGCATTGTACATGGGGTAAGTTAACAGTTAAAATTAACATCAGTTAGTGTAAAGGACCACCGGTGAAAAACCTTTAAGAATTAAGGACCGTCAGTGTAATTTTTGAAACTAAAGGACCATTGGTGAAATTTGCTATAAACTTAAAGGACCATCCGTGTAATTTTCTCTAAAAATTATAATACAAAAAGTAATGCTCATTTAAAACCACTTGTGCGCTGAACTTTGTGTTTTTGGCGATTATTGCATTTGTAATTTCTATAGCTCATATTTAGAAACATATATGAAAATATGTTTAACTACAAAATTATTTTAAATGTACAAAAATTTTAATGAATATATTTAAAGTATGAAAATATTCTCAAAGAAGCAAGGATTATTAAAGTTATGGACATTTTTATAAGCCGCACGTGATTCATCACGGGTTATAGCCTTATAGGCTAGTTGTATTATAAAATTGTACAATTTATAATGATATTTTTAATGTGTGTCATATATACGTACTAGCTTCAAAGCCCGCCCGAATTGGCAGGCATGTTTCGAGAGAGATATAGAAAAATTACAAAATAGTTATACTGTTGAAATAACATAACAATCCATAATTGATATGATAATAAACAATGAGCCACGTAAGCTAAAAAGAATGGTCATAACTGAATCATAAAGAAGAGTAACTAAAATGTATAGAGTACTGTTCTTGAAATCATGTGTTTATTAAGTTAAATACTCATACCATAAAGACAATGATTCCCACCAAAAACCAACCAAAAAATGAGCAAATACTTCAATTTAGTTAGAAACATAACATAAGGACTTATTAAAAGGTTGTAACAATCATGAATTTAAAGAATGTAAGAACTTTGGTCCTGAATCAGCTTCTTAAGTTGTCTGCTTCCTTTGATCCTAAAATACACTTACTTTGCTTATTAAAGAACGAAAATTTCAGTTGCCGCATATATATCTAGATTCTCATTCACAATGAAGATTTTTCTTTTAGTGCCATTTATGAATTGGTTTTGCAAAACTGCATTCTTGTTGCGCTCATCAACCGTGGCCAAATTTGCTGCATCTAATTCAAGGACCAATGATTGCACAGTTTTCTTGAGTCTTGTATGTTGAAACAGACTGATACAAACGCGTAACTTCACAAACAATTGACGAAAACTAACGACAAGGTGTCGATAGTCGAATGCATATATTGATAGTTCTTGGTGTTAGAGATCCAAGTATCTCCCTAGTAATAAAAGACAAATAAACAAACTTCTCAATGAATGAGTAAGCAATGGTGGTTGGCCCTTATTAATTAGTTATAAATTAGGTAAAATACAAGTAGTTCTCTTACCGGTATATCCAGAAAGGGTACAATGCTTCAATCTCAGAGGATGCGGTATGGTGGCGAGAAGGGGTGGGCGCCGGACGCCACATAGGCGCGCCGGACGCGCCACGACACCGGGCGTTACGCCAGCGAGGCGGTGCGCCGGCCCGTCGACGGAAGCAGCGGACGAATGGTGGTGGGACACGTGGACTAGCCGTTGGCAACGACTAGTTTCCAGATTTTTAATTTTTTTTTTTTTTTTAAATAAACCATTAACCCTTATAAATACCAACCCTTTTACACAATATTTCCACACACCATTTCTCACCATTTCTCAAACTAAACCCTTTCACACAATATTTTCTACATAATCTTTGATCAAAATGCGTCGAAATTTGATGGATCCCGGAAGTTATTCGTCCGATGTCGACGATGAGACGAATATTTTTTTTATGACTCAAGCGCATCAATACATGCAACGTCAACAAGCTCAACCAACCCGGACTCGCGTGCCAGTCTATCGAGATCGTGAAGCTGCCGAGCAACGTTTATTGGACGACTACTTTGGTGATAATCCAAAGTACCCTGAGACGGTTTTCCGGCGTCGCTTTCGTATGAGCAGGCGATTATTCTTAGAAATAGTCGAAGGTATTTCTAACTATACTGCTGAACCTCTTCCTAACCATTTTGAATTTTTTAAAGTACGACCGGATGCCACCGGTTTAATGGGTTTTAGTGTTATAATGAAATGCACGTCTGCCATTCGCCAATTGGCGTATGGCATAACACCTGATTCACTTGATGAATATTTACAAATTGGTGAACATTGTGCACGTGATTGTCTAAATCATTTTACCAAGTGTATTATCGACTTATATACCGCTGAGTATTTAAGGAAACCCGACATCCATGACGTTCAAAACCTATATACAAAACACGAGAACGCTCATGGGTTTCCTGGAATGCTTGGTAGTATAGATTGTATGCATTGGGAGTGGACCAACTGTCCAAAAGCATGGCACGGCCAATATGGTAGGGGTGATAAAAAATACCCAACTATAATACTAGAGGCTGTCGCCTCGCAAGATTTGTGGATTTGGCACGCATTTTTTGGGGTTGCGGGTGCCAATAACGACCTCACTGTGTTAAATAACTCACCCTTGTTTGATAACCTTCTTGACGATATTGCTCCTTCGGTCCCTTTTGTTGTAAATGGAGTGACTTATCAGAACGGGTACTACCTAGCTGATGGTATTTACCCACAATGGGCAAGCTTTGTCAAATCATTTACTGTTGCACGAGACGAAAAACGTGCTTACTTCAAAAGAAGACAAGAAAGTGCAAGAAAAGACGTAGAACGTGCATTTGGTGTCTTACAGGGGCGTTGGGGGATTATTCGCCAACCGGCTCGTTCGTGGAGTGTCAACAAGCTACGTAGAACCATGTACGCATGCATCATATTGCATAACATGATTGTAAAAGATCAAAACTTTGCCATAAGCGATATGAACGAGTTGTATGTGACTCCACAACTTAATTTAGAACGTACTTGGGTCGAGAGAGCCGAAATACAACGACTGAGATCACGGGAATTACGTGATAAACGTACACACGAATCGCTCCAACGAAATATTATGGACCATATTTGGCAACAATATCAAGAAAATCGTGTGTAATTTTTTTCCTAATTTTCGGTCTTTTTTTTATTTTTCGGTAATTTTTTTTTATTTTCGGTAATTTTTTTTATTTTTTAGGTATTTTTATTTTGTATTGTGTAATATTTATTTTAATGAAGTATAATGTTTTTAAAAAAAGAAAAAAGAAAAAAAGGGTGGTGGGGCCCAAATGGCTTAAGTGATGGTAGAGGGGGTATTTGGGGGTTTTGAATGTGAAATGTGAAATGGTGATGTGGCGCATAGGTGGCGCAGAGGTGGCGAAGTGGCTTAAGCCACCACACCCCTTGCTCTTAATGAAATGTTGATATTTAACACACCCACTGCAAACAAAATGCAAATACCAGAATGTTAGTGCCACTTTTCTGCTTTAAAGTATATATGAATCAATAATTATGATTTAGAAATATGAACAATATATAAAGTTTAAATATACATACCCGTTATCTGGATTCATGGCAAGCAATCCTTCCATATTTACCATTTGACTTTAAAATCAGTCAAATTATAGGGTTCTGCCAGAGTGCCAGAGAAAACAAATTATTAATAAAAAGCAAAAATTGGAAAATAAAAATAAAAATAAGAAATGGTTGTTTGAATATACCAGTTTGAATGTTAAAAGGTGTCATCATTGCTTAATAGTTGTTTGAATATCCCTGCTGCACACAAAATAAATTCAAATATGATATTATGGTTAATAGTTTTTTGACTATACATGTTTAAGGTATAAGGTAGATGATAAGATATTAAATTAATGTTTAGTATAAAATGCATAATAACATGTTAAAGTACATCAACATTATACAGAGCTGCTGCACATAAACAAATATTACACAACTCAAACATGATTCTATTTCTTATTGAAACTGCTAATTACCCCACAGATGACACCAACCAATTTCCTGGATCGATTTATGATAATTTACCATCATCATCATCGTCATCATCATCATCATTCTGTGATTTCTTTTAACCTTTATCAATTGATAAATTTAACAACTAATTACAATTATTATGAATAAGAAACACAAATTACCTACCGGATAAAGAAGATGGTACATATGCATTACACGAAATTAGGGATGATTTGATCTGAATGTGCACCCATTTCTGCAAAATCATAGGTTGCACACACTTTAGGTTAAATGGGTAAGCGTTACAAATCAATAACAGTATCGAAGCAGAAGTTTCTAATTAAGGGACTAATTATGGAAGAACAATTGAAGAACAATATTGTTAAGCGAATCACAACCATAATGCCGTCGAATTTGAAATGGTAGATTAACATTAGACGTACTTGCAGTAATATCAAACGAATCATAATCGGAGGACCGGTGGATTTGAAACGGTAGGTTAATTTAATATCTACGCACAGTAGATGTAACAGGGCTTTCAAACTGGTCAGATTCATCAATTTTAGGATCAGGTCTTAGGGGTAGCCGCTTAGTTCTCCTGGTGGATGGTTTAATTTTCAAAATCAAGGAAGTACTGATTTTGGCTTTCGATTTAGGGGTTTTAAGCTGCTTAGCGGCGAAAAGAAGAATATGAGGTGCCGGCGGTTGCGGTGGTTGTGATGGTGGCGGAGGAAGTTGGTATGGTCGACGAGATGTGAGATCCGTCGGATATGAATCGGAGTAATCCATCGGGGAACGGCCGCCGGAATAAAAGGAGATGAAAACCTTGAATCGGATGGGTTTTGTTAGCCCTGAATCAGGATATCGCAGGTTGAAATTGAAGATAGTTTGTTACCATAAATACAGGAGCCTTGCTTTGAAACCGAAAGGAATTTGTTGATGAATTACGTGGGCCAATAAGAGAATTATAGGTGGCATAACGACCAATGAGAGAGCTTGGAATTACCTAGTTGTCAAACCCCAATCAAATTAGGGCTCATAGATAGGAGAAGATTAAAATATGTGGTATACAAATTAATTTAGTATCCCTTGTTGAGTGGTATTGGAAACGTCATCAGTTGAAAAGTTAATCGAGTTTATTCATGAATTTTATGATATAGCTATGAGACTATGATAGTGCGCGCGAGAAATAGAAGCTAACTTTTTTTTTGAACCTTTTAGTGATGCGTTATCTACACTAGAGGTGCACAAAGCCCGGGTCAAGCCGGGTATAGCCCCGGCCTAAAAAAGACCAGGCTTTTTTAGAGTAAAAAAGCCCGGGCCAAGCCGGGCATAACCCGGACCTAAAAAAGACCAGACTTTTTTAGAGTAAAAAAGCCCGGGCCTAAAAAAGCCCGGGCCGGGCTTAGCCCGGGCTTTAAGAAAAAAACTAGGCCTGTTTAGGCCTGAATGAGCTTAGCGGGCTTAGCCCGGACTTTTTCGGGCTTTTTTTTCTTTTTATTATATCTTTTATATAATAATATAATTAGAAAAATATACAAATAATCAAAATATTCTTTATAACTAATTAAATAAATCAACAAACTATTACTTTCGGGTATTTTCCTACCCTATCATCTATATGGCTATATCATTAAGGTAGAAAAGACAAGAGAAGCTCTAGATTTTTCGGGCATTTAGAAATAGCTCAGGCTTTATAACGTTAAAAAGCCCGGGCTTTTTCAGGCTTTCGGGCTTTTTTTCGAGCTTTTTCGGGCTTCGGGCTTAGCCCGGTCCGGACCGGGCCCGGGCTTTAATGGGCTTTCGTGACTAAAGTCAGGCCCGTTTAGGATTTCGGGCTAAAAAGGGCTTCAGGCCGGGCTTTTTCGGGCCGGCTTTTTCAGACTTTTTTAGGCCCGGGCTCGGGCTAAAGCCCATATGTGCACCTCTAATCTACACTAACAAATTAAATAGAAGCCAACTGCCCAACTTTTAAACGCAAACCTCTCCAAATTCGACCAGGAATTTATGTTCTTTCGTGAAAACAAATTAGTAAATAGCTTAGAGAGATTGTTCAAAGTTAATCTGTAACTTTAATTTAATTTTAAAAAATATATATCAATCATTCATCAATAATATTCAATGGTAAGATTATATATTTTATATATGTACGAGTATTTTTGTCATTTGATACTACATAAAAAAAATTATTCTAATTTTTTTTATTGTTAAAAAAACATAGTGTTATAACCACATTATATTTGATCACACTTGATTGTACAAAAACATCACATGTGATCAAGTATACAATCACATGTGATTATGTAAAAACATCACTTGTGAATAAGAGGGTATTTGAGATTGCTTATTTAAAATATATCATGTATTTCAAAAAAGGACAATAAGATAATCAGCGGTTACAAAACGTGATTATGAGAAATAGTGTTTGCATTTGATTATGCTGTTTGAAATCGTAAGAATCAGATAATCAGTTATTTTAGTGTTTGGAAAATCTGATTATCCAATAACTTAGTATGTAAATTACCAAAATAAACATTCTCTTTAATAATACATTTATGACATTTTGGGTTTAAGCCTGATTAACAAATAGAAATACATATCATAAATTTATGCTATCCCCCATATCATTAGCCCAATAATAGAAGTGAGCCCAATATAGTTAGTGAGAGAGCTAATGCAATCAAAATCGTGTCAATTCATGATGATTTGTGAAGAAATGAAGATCAAGTGTGTGTTGTATGTGTTTTTGGTAGAGAGAAGATGGAGGGAAGGAAGCTTTCAAAATGATCAATCTATTCAAATGAGGGAAAACTTACATCATCATGCTTAAACAAAGGTATTTATGCCTCCTATCACTAATTACCACTCTCTAGTTTAATTAGGCTAATTATAAAGTTAAAGCTTAAAACTAGGCCTAACAATCTCCCCCTTTTTGAGCTTTAACACCTTATCCCAGTCTTCCTTCTTCAATTTCTTCTGTCGGCCCATTATGTAATTCGTTTACTCTCAGATGAGCTTCAAAATGTTGAATTACTTTTCTTCAATTTAATTCTTCGTAAAAAACTGTATTCAACATATCTATATTTTGCTCTTCAATGTTTACATCTGATTGGCTTGAGAAAGAATTGAGATTTCTGCCTTTGGTATGATATGATTTTATGATATTCAAGAACATACCATCACAGAATGATTTTAAATCCATTAGTGGAAGGTCTTAAACCCACAACCAAAATTGTAATAAAAAATTGCGTGACTCGAGATTCCAACCTGGGACCTCACGCAACACATACGTCCGACTTACCACTACACCATATCCAATATTTGGTATTCTATCTGAAACATCTTAAGTGTGTGTTGACTGTTACAGTTTATTTTTTTGCAAAACCCATCTATTCCGCCTCAGTTGAACACCCATCAATTCTTACATTAAAACATTTTAAATGGCTGCATTGACTACACTTTAAAAAGTAATGAGTATTAAATATACCACAATTATAATGTATTTTAATTAGCGCATTTTATACCACAATTAAAACGCATTGACTTTATTTTAATTGACTTCATTTTAATTCAGACTCATTTTAATTCAAAACCGCTTGACCACAATTAATTTAATAAGGTCTTTCTAATATTAGAAGGTCTTAAACTAGGCCTTCCGTTTTTGGAATGTCTTAAACTCACAACATAATTGAAAAAAAAAACACTGTGAATGAGTTTCGAACTTGGGACCCCTACCAACACATATATAAACCTTACCACTACACCGCATCCAATATTTGGTAACCAAACGAAACACCTAAACCCGACGCTTTCATGTAGGACAGAATTCTTCCTAGCCATTAAAATTTACGTTTGTTTACATTGATTTATAGAAAGTCTTAAATACCATAATCAGTTATGGGTGGAATTCAGAATCATTTATTGGCGGAAACGATGTCCACCATTAAAACTTACGTTTTTTAACATCAAAATCCTTCAACCAATTTCCTAAAACCAATTATTCGAGCAAAACATGCTTTTTCTAAATGATCCAGCCACACAATTGATATGAAAAACATGCGGGTTTTTTCATATGATCCATCCACCAAGATTTTCGTCAACACAACCATAGAATACCAAGATTTCCTCTCTTCTTCCAAATAGCATTTCCATGGAATTACTACAACCCATTGATTTCGTCTCCTCTGTATATGTAACTTATATGTACTATATATCTATATCTATCTATATCTATATCTATACTATATATAATGAGTCAATGTCTTTCTAATATTAGAAGGTCTTAAACTAGCCCTTACCATTAGTGGAAGGTCTTAAACCCACAACCAAAATTGCGTGACTCGAGATTCGAACCTGGGTACTCACGCCACACATACATCCGACTTACCACTACACCATATCCAATATTTGGTATTCTATCCGAAATATCTTAAGTACTAGCCTCCTTAAGCATCATAAGTGTGTGTTGACTGTTATGGTTTATTTTTTTTGCAAAGCCCATCTATTTCGCCCCAATTGAACACCCATCAATACTTGCATTAAAACATTTTAAATGGCTGCATTCAGGGGCGGAATTGGTATGGAGCACACGGTGGCACGTGCTACTACTCGAAAAAATTCGGTACGGTAAATTTTTGGGACTTTTGTATTGTTATAGTATTTTAAATACATTAATATATATCCGAAAAGGAGAAATAAGACACTTCCATGTACTAACGCAGCTGGCTAGCACTCCTTGTATCTATAAGAAGACCATGAGTTTGAATCTTGTTGTTGCTATTTTTTTAAATACATTTTTTTTCCTTTCTAAGCTCCAAATTATAAGGGTTTTTCTTTCTAAGCCCATATATTTCAATTTTTTTTTCTTTTTTACCTTATATATTTAAAAAAAAATTATTTAGATCAAACATTACAAATCATTTTCCTTTATTTTCCTTATTCAATACTTTAATTATAAAAAATAATATAATTTTATAAACCAAAAATTTTATAGATTAAAAACCTATTCAATATCTCAAATCAATCTTAAAAAATATCTCTAACTATTAGTTAATAGTTCACACCCAAAGACAACCCTAACATTTTAACCAAATAAAAAAACATAAAGTGTGTATTTTAGATTTTGTAATATGTTTATAAAATTAATAATTCTTTTGTAGGTTAATGAAATATATTCTTGAAGATTTGTTGGTGTATGTAACTAAAAAGGGTGATATGTAATATAACTCTTTTTGTGTTAAATTTGGTTTTGTTTCGGGGTGTTGCCACTGGGATCCCACTAGAGGTTGCAGTCCCCTTAACCCCGTTTTTTTTAACACCACAATGGTGCTACCGCTGGTGAAAGTTTCTAATTCCGCCCCTGGCTGCATTGACTTCATTTTAAAAAGTAATGAGTATTAAATATACCACAATTAAAATGTATTTTAATTAACGCATTTTATACCACAATTAAAACGCATTGATTTTAATTTAATTGGCTTCATTTTAATTTAAACTCATTTTAATTCAAAACCGTTTGACCACAATTAATTTGCTTATCAATTTTCTAAAATACTATTATTTCCTCCGCATGAGTTTCAAAATATATTGATTGTATTAAAATCTTTCTAATATACCTCATTCATGTCCGTTTACATATCAAGGGTCTGATTGAGAGTCTATCTACGGTTTTATAAATGTGTATAGGTGTATTCTCAATTCCATCATTTTTCTCATTCAGGCTTCTTTTTTATACCTTTTTTTTTGTTTTTAGACATCAACAGACGAAGGAAATGTATATATTCTTATCTAATTTTTTTTCTTTAAATTTAGCTTTATTCAATAATTTTGATCAATTTAACTGAATTGATTTTAGTTTTAGATTTTAAACTTAGAAACCCATGGCTACCGAGATCTATAGCCCCAGGAGGAAGACAACTAATGAGTGTTGATAAGGATAATCATATACTTGGCATTCCAAAGTACCAAATGTGTTCAAGTAAAATCTTCATGTATTGTTCATTACTTCCTCTATTCTCATGGTAATCATCTCATTGCCCTTGATGTGTATGACTATAAATAATTTATGTAAGATTTACTGATATAATGTTTTTTATTTTTATTTTTTGGAGGAGGAAAAAACCATACAAGAAGAAAAATGAAACTTGATGAGAAATATATGTGGGTATGATTAGAGGTGGATGCAAATCAGGCCCAATTGGATTTTATTAATCTATTCTTTACCTGTCAAGGTTAGCAATTATGCAGTTAAATTACCGACCATGTGTAATTTTACATAATTAGCATTATATAATATTCATGATTTCACATTTGTATTTTGGTCAGTTTGAGTATATATGTTATTGATATGGTTGCTGGCAAACACAAAGTGGATTTAGATACATATATATGGAAGGTATGGTTTTTATTATATTGTTATAATCTGAGTTTTATATCATCATGCGTATTGTTTATATACAAATATATGGAAGGTATGATTTTCATTAGAATTTGAAATAATATTAAATTTTTGTTATTATAATATGACATTTCACTTATGATTATGTAGATTGTTCCAACAGAAAATTAATACATATCAAGAGAAGTCTTACCTTACCCATCAGTTCTCCGTTACCGAGTACTCCTCCCCAATGAATGAATATGACAGAACATGGACATGTTTGATTCTTAAAAAAATGTATTTTTTTAATCATCATGTTTATATAAGGTTTTTAATCATTTTTTTTTTGTATGTAAATGTATTCATTGGTTTACTTTTTATAGGTTTTTCAGTATTCACTGTTTTTTGAAATATGCAAGCAATTGGCCGATCATTTTGATGTAGTGCTGACTGCAAGAGACGAGAATAGGGGCACCAAGATGATTTTTAAAAAATGTTACTTAGCTACAGGCACATACTTTGGTAACGAGAATGAAGATGTTGTAAAAGGTTTGACTTTTTCCCTAAGTTGACTATATATAAAGTCAGTCATCTTTTGGCAGATTAAAATTTATTTCAATATCATGGAACTCAATACTTTTTATTTATTTAAATTGATTTGTAGATATTTGGTATTAAAACTCTGGTAAAGAACTACTTGCCTATAAGAGATGCATATCTTTGTGTTTGGCATTGACGAAAGAACTGTTTAAAGACCTATGTCAAAACATAGGGATACAGAAATCTCAATCGATAAATTTCTCCTTACTTTCAGGACTTTTGACATATTTGACCTATTACATCGTAAGAAATAATGTGTAACCGAAGGATATTTGCTCGCTAAGCTTTGCTATGACAATCAACAAGACTCAAGGACAGTAAATTCCCGATGTTGGCGTTTATCTTCCGGAAAATGTTTTCTCGCATGGACAACTTTACGTTGCCCTTTGAAGAGGAATTTCACGTGACACGACAAAAGTATTAGGAAATCCAGCAAAAAAAAATCTCGATGGAGTTTACACACCAAACGTGGTGTGTCGGGAGGTTTTACATGATGACTAATACGCATAAACAGACTCCCCCCCCCCCCCCCCTCTCTATTTTATTCTTAATTAGGTTTATTTTTTATAACAAGAAACATTGGAGATGGATCATTTGTGTTATTATATATCAAAACATGTAATCGAACAACATTTCAACGCCAATGCCAATTCTTTTTTTTTCCGCTATTTTATACACAGTTTCCATGCTTATGTATTGTATTCGTTATAAAAATATGTAACTAATGGACTTTTAATCTCCAGGAATATATAGTTCGCAGCCGCCGCATCGCGCGGGTTTTAGCCTAGTTAGCTTATTAAGCTTGAATATTGCACAAATTTTCGAGCTTAATAAGCTAATAAGCTTAAAAGCCCCTTAAATAGGTTTTCTCAAAGATGGCCATAATCACATTAAAAAGAGGAATCAAAATAATATTTAAAACATTAAAAGAGTTGCAACATTTGGAGGTAGTTGAATAACAGGTAAAGAAGGGGCATGTATATGATGTTTATGGATGTATCTTTCAATCAACCAGCTATAAAGATATTGATAATTGTTATTCTTGTATTATTAAAAACCGAATAAAATGTAAATAAATCGAAAAATGGTGTAGCAATTCAGCAGCATGCATAAACAGTATATCGAGCACGAACGATTAGGATTGAATCAATTTCAATCTATATGCAATTTCAGAAAGCGGTTTTATACATACAGAATTTCAGAGTCAAAGTGTTAATTAAGTGAAATTAAAGAGGTACATATTGATATATACAATGACAACTACGATATAAAAACTCATAAGTTACCTCAAGCTTTGTGTTAAGCCGATGTGTTCCTCATTTGTAGTGTCGCAAGCTTTGAGGAATCGATTCCTCAAATTATAGAATCCAACAGGCTTGAATCGACAGGGGAGAGGCTTTTTAAGGCAAGATTTCCAAATAATTAGATGCTTTGATTGGCTTTAACAAAAAAATTGTATTGAAGTGATTTGCTGCATTAAAATAATCTAAGGGTTTCAAAACACCAAATCAAAGGATTAGCAATTTTAACAACCAAATGCAATATAAATAAGATCAATCGGTACATGGAGTTGTTGGATCACGTTATGCAAAACACATAAAATTGATTCCAACGAAATCATTATTATGAAAACCTAACTTTTTAGGTCAATTTCTGACTTCATAACATCATGAACGAAGATTGTAATTGAAAGAAGTGAAGTAAGAAGATGATAGAAAAGTGTGACCTGGTGATTTGTCAATAGATTGGTGAACTACATAAGATACTTTGTAACAGATTGGTTGCACTATTTTGCTATGTCTTTAACTTCCAATAATTTCCCCAATGAAAACATTTTTTTAAAAACTAGTGAAAGTCAGGAATAGAGATAGAAAATAAAACACAAATAAAATGAGCTTTTTAAAACAAAGAATTCTTTGTGATTATCCATAGATATTTCACAATTTCAAGTTAAATCACCATACCTCCATGAACCACAAACACAAACACCTTTAATATGAAAGAATCAAACACAAATAACCAAATTTTAGTGTAGTATATAAATCAAATATATATGAACGTACAAAAACCCAAAAATAAAAAAACATAAATATAAAATCTAAAGTATCAGTATATATCTCAAAACTTTGAGATGTGGGTTTTCAAAAAACCATTTTTTGAATAAAAATCCCATGTCGCTAACCTTAATCCTACCATATGCTTCCCCAGCTTCTTCATTCGTGGTTACTCATGTTCATTGCTTATCACCAAAACCCCCCAAATCGTTGGCAAGGAAGAAAGATATGTATGAAAGATGATGAAGAACAAAACGTATAAAGATGATGAATACCTGAAAATCCCAGATTTTGTGGGGATGGGGGCGTTGAAAACTTGTAAAGAATGGGAGGATGTACATAAAATCTGGAATTGATTGGGAATATACACAGTGACGGTACCAGGACAATTTTTTAAGGTGGGCGAAATTTTAGTAAAAAATACAGCAATAAAATATTAAAAAGAAAATAAGGAAAAAATATTTTTTTTAAAAAATATGCATATGAAATGAACTTGAACTTAATGTTATATGTTTAAGATATATGAGTTAAGCACTAAGCTATTATACGGCGTGAACTACTTATCGCTCATACGTTATAAGCAAAAGCAAAAAAATGAGTTGATACATAAAAAAATTTATACTAATCGGAAAACTTTTGAGGTGGGCAGCTGCCCACCCTGCCCCACCCCATATAACCGCCATTGAATATACATATCCCTGATTTTGTGGGGAATGTTGTTGAAGAAAGGAAGGCGTCGAAGAAAGGATGGTTGTACACAAAACCTATTCATCAACTGTTCATATACAGTATTTGTGTTTGGCAAATGTTAGTATAGGTAATGACTTAAAATATGAACAAGAATGAGTAAGAAATAATTAGGTGTCATCGTTTTGAATGAAAAAGGGTCGCAAATGAACTTGGATGATAGAAAAAGCAGTCTTCCTTACTTGCTCTAATGCTTGTGAATCAGTCAATGAAAAATTACTAGCGATCTCAGAAGCACAAGGAAGCAGAAGAAAGAAAGCCCTCCAGAAAGAGGGGAGACCTCGCAACGATGTATGAAAGAGGCTCTTGAAAGCAGAAGTGGACAATAGAGTGCTGCTTCTTATGAAGAAGCCCTCAATGTTGTGTGAAAGGGTGGCGGGGAGTGACCGGGCTCGGGCGTAAAGTCAACATAGTGTGGAAAGTGGGGTCGACCTTCTAGTGCCTTGTAGGGAGAGAGATGTTCTCTAGGCAGATAGAGAAGGAAGGGTCAATACTCCAATAGAGAAGAATGTTGAAATGAAAGTTGCATTTAGTATAGTCGGCACCTCACCCAAACAATGAGGTATTATCGTTTTGAATGAAAAATAAATACATGATTAACAAAGGGAATTGCAAATGAACCTTAATATGGATGTTATATTTAAAATTAACATTAAAACTTATCATGTAAACTCTAATTATCTTTAAAAATATTTTACAATAACTAAGGGGTGAGCATAATTGGTTATCCACTCGTTCTGACCGGAATCAGAATCTTTAATACCGATTCCTTAATTTTTGGAACTGGGATCCAGTGTCGGAACCGGTTACTCTGTTTCTAAAATCGTAAAATTAAAATAAGATGTAAACCTTAAATATTAATTATTTTTGGTCATTTATATGTATTAATCTTTGAATAATCATAATTTCTAAATCTAATTATTATATCGCTAAAACACTTTCTCATATATATATATATATATATATATATTTAAAAAATAGACCGAATAATCAGCGGTTCCAGTTACCCGACGGTTATCGGTTCCTAAATTTTGAGAAACGGAACATCTAAGAGCGGTTCCATGATTTTAGGAACCGGAACCAGCGGTTCCAAAGAGGACCAAGTTCCAATTTCGGTTACCCGCTTTTTCTGCTCACCCGTAACAATAACTACAAAAACACCACCAACCTTAAAATTTAATAATTACTAAAGGTGGTTATTTTTAAATATTTGTACATGAACAATATAACTAATCCTTAATCATTATCTTAAGGGATATGATTGTTGTTCAAGTTCTCGAATAAACACTAGAGACTTTTTGAGTAGTTAGAGCGGTGCTAACATACATTTTTCTTTCTCTTTAGTTGCCTTCGGTTTGCTCAAACCGTTGGCACCATTCCTTCAGTTGGAGAGAGAATGTAAATCTCTCCAGTTATCGAAGGTTAAGAGACGAGGAGGATGTGGGGCCAAAGAGTATTTTAATATTGTATTATTTTGTGTGTGGGGTCAAAAAATTTTGAAAAGAAGTGATTATTCGCATGAATATGTCAGTTGGAGTGTCAGCTAACATGATATTGATATGACAAATATTGTAAAGGTCAGTTATCATCGTTGAAACCTTCAATTGTAAAAAACAAAATAAGTTCCTAAAATCATAACCGAGAAGTCCTTCGTTAAAATTAATAACCATATATACATATAGAAGTCCTATTTAAAGTAAAGTATGGCTTGATTAGAAGGTTAGGTTTGGTGGCTCAAACCACTTCACCTCTTAAGCGCCACTCTAAATCACCATTTTATGTTTCATATTTAAATCCTCAAATACCCCTTGAATTACCACCCCTCCCCCACCCCAATTCTGCCAGTGAACTCACGGCAAACATCACTCAACTCAAGGATGGTATTGTGACATATGCAACGGTGCCACTGGGTGGGGGCACGTAGGATGGCGCAACACCATACTCTTACCAGAGCATTAGGTGTGGTGGCTTGGGGTCGGATGCCACTTCCGCGTCACCTATGCGCCACATCATTATTTCATATTTCACATTCAAAACCCCTAAATACCCCCTCTATCATCACTAACCAATAATACTCCTTTAAAAAAATAAAAACCATTAAAAAAAAATAATTTCTCTCCCCCCATTGGTCCCAAAATACCATATCTCCTCCCATTGGCTTGTGGGCTACGCCACCCATCCGACTTAGGGCCTCACTCACCCAGCGTGCGGTGTGGTAGTTTGGGTCGAAAGCTGAGGTGGTGTCCGACTTTGGGTCTCACTCGTTACCACACCCCTTGCTCTTAGAGATGTTGTTAAATTTAAATAATTGTTTACACTAAAATTTCATCTACTTTAGTGTTGCAACAGTTAATTATACTTCAAATATAACACTTATTCAAGTCTAGTTTTAAATGATGTCCAACATTAATTATTTATTAATTTTACTCAGTTATCCTCATCAGTGTGTTCTTCAACTATTTTATAAAGGGTTTTTCTAACTCATACTCTAAGGGCATGAGATTAGAAGCATTTAATGAGCTCGAAATTTCTTTTTATAATGAATAAATGCATTTATTACATATTAATAATGTCTATTTTTTGTATGTATTAAATGATATTTTTAACTAATAACGGTAAGTTTGAGTTCATTAAATGTGCTTATCTCATGTCCTTAGGGCATGAGTTAGCCAAACCCTTTTATAAAACCAGTTATTTTACGATAGCAGTGTTATCTTAACGAGTAATACTCTTACAATAATTATTAACTAATATACATTTACCATGACAAATGTGAGGAGGATGAACAATGGACTATTTTTCTTTTCCTCTTTCTGCTTTTTAATTCATTATGCCAACATTTGTTGACTTTTTATTTTTCTTTTATTTTTTAATTACCTCTCCCCACACTACCTTATTCACTTCTTCTCACATACTAATAGTATAAAGGTTCCTCTTTCAGGCTTCAACTACCTTTTGCTAATATCAAAGCTACAATTTATCAGTATAAAAACAACTGTAAATCTTTCATACAAGGTATAATCATATCCAATTTGGTAGAATGTAACATGGCATTTAACATCGCGTGAGCATGTGATTTTTTTCTTTTTTAAAATTAGGTCTTTTTAACCTAGGTTCCAAAGACACACGATTAGAGCATTATATTAACTTAATGTTATCATCGAAATTCAAAATATCATTTAATGCGTCTCCGGAAAAGGTAAGAAATATGATTCATTAATATTTATTAATCCATAATTTGGAAATTATTAATTAGTTTGGTGCCCCTAAGACACATGTTAGAAACTTCTTTTAGAATTTTGTCTGATTTTTTTTTAAATTCTAACATTTAAATTTTTTTGACATAGTTTTGTAATACTTACATTTTAATCCCATTTATTTTAATATGTTGATTTTTGTGTGCAATAATTGTAATTTGCAAATTAGTAATACAACATTTACTAACTTCATTTTACAGCGTACATTATTTATAGTATCCAAATTAATAAAAATAAAAAATTATGATTGTACGAGTATCAATAAACATTATTTAGCATATTATATGAAAATCCTCCGCGTCATTGCGCGGGGGTAAACCTACTAGTTATCAAACAATATGACATATGTGTATATAACAAGGTTTAGTTGTCCGGCTTCGCTCGGAATTCAAACTTTTACTTTTTAAAAATCAAAATTTACTTTCAAACTTTATAAATGATGTTTACATAAATATGTGTAATTCACTAATTCTTTTTCCTCATATTATCTCTTGATTTTAGCATTTATCATGATTAAATTGGTAGATCCATAGGTAAACATAAATGGTAGGACTCAATATTATTTCTCTAACAATGTATGAGTAAATTAAAAAATACCATTTTATATGTCAAGCAAAGGTAGTAAAAATAAAAGTTAGTAATAAAACATTTGAGATAAGATTCGTCGTATAAATTATAAAAAGGGTCGTATTATCACAATAAATAAATTATTTTAAAAATTATTGAATTTAGGGGTTAAAGGTATAATTTCAAATATATATCTACAAAAAAGATTTATAAACTGTGACTTTCAAATATATATAGATATACATAATACTTTTAATATGTAATTTAATTTTTTATGTTTTCCATCTTATTAATAGGTGGTGGAGTGAAAACCATGAAAGCCTTGCCAATTTATATTTTTCTTTTTCAGTAATTAATTAATCTTTCACATGACATAAATATTATATTAACGAATCTTCTATGCTACAATAACCACGTGGAGTGGTACATGCATGTAGGAGTGTTCACTATTCGGATATAACCGAATTATTTAAATGGATAATTTGGATTGAATCATTTAGATTGATTTTTTTGGTTTCTTGGGTCGGTTTGGACTTGAACCAAATTAATAATTTGATTTGCGGATTGGATTTGGTTTCCATTGTAAAATCCGGATTGTCTAAAAAATCCAAATAGTAATATACATATATTTAAATATATATTCAACAATTGTAGCCTATTTCTAAAAAGTTAAATATCTATGGACTATAGAACTTAACTGAATATCTCATGGTTTGAAATCACAAACTATGAATTAATTAGACTTGTTTTTATGTATAAAGTAATTTATCGTTTTGAAATTGTACATATTAAACTTAATAAAGCATTGCTATTTTTAAAAAGACCAAGTATACTATATAACAAAGATATATAACATGCTTTTTTGAGCATTTTCATGGACTTCTCATATTTGACTTCTACTTTCTATTACCAATGACTCCAACTAATTATTTAATTCTTCCCACAAAATACTTATTTATTATTGTTGGGTCATATTTAGTTGTAATCAATAGTCTAGGGACTAGTTATGTAACATTGCATATTAGTTTTGTTATGCAATTAGGACTAATCTAGATAATTAGTGATAGGTATATAAGGACCATGTGTAATCACTAATTGTAACTTTTGCACAATTATCATTTCAATTTCTCTGCATTTGTTCTCTCAACTTCTCTCTACTTTCTCTCTCTAAAAGCCCTAATCTCCATCTTCATCTTTCTCACCAAAATCATCATCTATCACCAAATATGGATTGATTCAGTGTTATTGTGCTTTTCAATTGGTATCAGAGCAAAAGTCTCATTAGATTCGATCCAAATCAGCTGTGATTAAGCAACTTTTTGAAGATTTTGATGGGTTTTTGAAGATTTTAGTGAAAAGTGCTCAAAAGTGGTATTAAATTCAAAATCAAAGGTATGTTTCAAGTTTTTGATAGTATAACATTGTTCTATTACTGATTTCGAGCAAATCAGTAGCAAATTTCATATTAAAATCATCAAAAACAAGGTTTAATTTCATTTTTAAAAGTTCAAAAATGAAGAACATGAAGAACACAAAATTTTCGGAGCTTTAAAGCTAAAATCGAGAAAATCAGAACTTTTTTTCGAAAAAGTGTTTGAATAGGATTGTAGGTAATTGAAAATCAAACGTTTTGCAAAAAGAATCACTCGATTTGGTTAAGAAATGAGCAAGTTATGATGATTTTAGTGAACTTTTGAAAAATCACCGATCTGACAAACAAGTTCGGCTCTGACAAGTTCGGCTGACAAGTTCGGCTGACAAGTTCGGCTGACAAGTTCGGCTCTGACGAGTTCGACCCGAGCTTTAAAGAATGGAAAATGGCTTCTGATTAAAACAGATTCAAAACCCGCTCTTAACCAGTTTTACACGTAACTATAAAAACTCTTTCCCACCTCTTTTAAACAGTATATTTTTTCATTACTTACATTTTATCGAGGGGGAGAAATATTAATTCCAGGGGGAGAATTAGTATTTCCAGGGGGAGAAACTTTCAAATATCAATACTTTTATACCCGTTTGAATTTTTTTTAATGATACATTTTTTTTTAAAGACAATACCTTCCTATGGTTTGCCAGAACCGGCCTTACCTTCCAAGGGAAATATTTTTTAGCCAAAATTGGTAAATGTGAGGGTATATGTCTAGGGTATAGATTTAGGTGAGAGTAAGGTGATGTGAAAACATGATAATATCAAGAAAACACACCTTTGAGTGCATCCAAACCGTTCTTAAATCGGGCAACCTCACATATTTGTGATCATTCATGTGTTGAATGTTTCACCAGTCTTAACTGGCCCAGTCAAGCATTTGCATTCCACCACCAACCACTCAGATTCCTCTTAATAGGAATTTGTTTCAATTCATTAGGGGACGTAGCACATAATCTATCGACTACTCATTTGGAGTATGTTGGTATTGAAATTTTAACCTTTGCCCTAATTTGTAATGTTCTTATTCAATGCAAAGTGTTCAAGTTTCCTTTCCATCTAAATCTTCTTAATTTCACCTTGTTTATGCTTAATCCATTGATTGTTCTTTGAAATCATAACCTACAATTGGTGTTAAAATCAGAAGAATCAGTGGGTTTTTGAAGGTTTTTGAAGAAAAAGGGGTTTAAGATCAAAAATCGGATTTAAGGTACTATTTCTTGTTATTATGGATTGAATTGCTTCCTTTTATTGTTATATTAAGCTTAGAATCAAGCTAGGATCGAATCTAATCCATACTGATGAAGAATTAAGAGTTTTAGGAAAAACCATTAAAGCTTCAAAAACCCTCTAAATTCAAATTTTCGAATAGATCTAGGTTGTTTTTGAGTAATATAGTAGTAATGGATTGAAGGAAATAGTATTTGGGTCATTTTGCAAAAAGAATCGAAGATTTTGGCTAAGAAACGACCATTTTAGGATCAAATTAGTGGGTTTTTCTGTTCTGTTCGTCACTGTTCTGCCAATAAAGACTTCGGCCCGAGAACAGTAACAAGTTCGGACCGAACTTCAACCCAAAGTTCGGCCCGAACTTCAACCCCAAGTTCGGCCCGAACTTCAACCCAAACTTCGGCCCGAACTTCAACCCCAAGTTCGGCCCGAACTTCAACCCGAACTTCGGCCCGAACTTCGGCCCGAACTTCTACCCGAACTTCGGCCCGAACTTCTACCCGAACTTCGGCCCGAACTTCAACCCGAACTTCGGCCCGAACTTCAATCAATCCTCGGCCCGAACTTCTACACAACTTCGGCCCGAACTTCTACGCAACTTCGGCCCGAACTCTTTCTACACTCGCGTGACAAAAGGGGCTGTACTGTAACGGTCATAACTTTCAGCTCGGGTGTCCGTTTCGAGCCCACGAGTAACCAAATCGAAGCTAAAGACGAAGGCTACGACGTTTCGATCGCTTAATTTGCGTTTTTGTGATTTTTCGGTCAATTTCCAAACTTCGTTTAACCCCAGTTTCTAACCCGATCGTCGTTTTTCCCTAATTCGAAAATCTTAGGCACATTTAAAGTGTACTTTATCATCTGGAATAACCAGTTTAAGATTTCGGTAATTTTGAATTTTTGAAGACCAATCCACGGTCTACATCACATATTCTCTTCCAGAACCTTCTCATTCTCTAAATTTTCTTTACCCCGTTTCAATCAAAATTCCCGTGAAGTGTTATTAACATGACTTCCAAAGAAACATTGGCTGCCGGGTCGAATGCCCAGGAGGAGAAACAGTGCATTGCCAACCTGGCAGTCATGGCAATACCAAATGAGGTTACAATTGTGTTGGGCATTTCAAAAAATGATGAAAATGAGGTACCCTCTTTTTCCTTTGACTCTTTATTATCTGATTCAGACACTGATGAATCAAAGAATTCCTTGTTTAATGAAAAACTTTTTACTAAAATTGATGAGAAATCACAATTGACAAAACAAATTACCTGTTTAGAATCCGAAAAGGAACAACTTTTAAATGATTTGAGTGAGTTAAGTCAATGTTCTCTTCAAATAACTCAAGTAAACAAGGAATTACAAAATCAGTTGTCTACGTCAAAATCAGCTTATAAATTTCAAATTTCTGAATTACAAGAAAGTTTACAAAAACAAGTAAACACAACTAATGAATCAAATGCACAAATCTCAAAATTAAAGGCAGAAAATTTAACCTTTCGTTGTCAACTTGAAACTCTTGTTTCTCAAGTCAATCAAAATAACCTTTCAAATCAAAAGACACAAGAGTTACAACAACAGTTGTCATCGTTTCATGCTGCTCACACCAGTGAGGTCAATCGTCTAAATCACATTATTAATACAAAAAATCTTGAAATTTCGAACCTAAAAACTATGAAGACGGTGTCAAGTGACAAAGACGACTCCAAGCAGCTGATAAACGACTTGGCGAATCAACTAAGCCGACAGCAAACATGGATGAAGTCCGCAGACATCAAGATAGAAGACTACCAAGAACAGTTGAAGACGGCTGACATCGAAATTCAAAAATTAAATGAACAAATCAAAAACATAACAAACGATTTTAAAAAGGAAATCGATGAACAATCAGCAACTATACACAGTCTTACTGTCAGAAAAGAAAATGCTGAAGAACACATCTCAAAACTGGAGCATACGATTGTGAAAGCTGGTCATACTGAACAAACGATAAAATTAAACCAGCCTAAAGAGTTCAGATCTTTCAAGTCAAAAGTGGGTCTTGGAGCAGAAAACATCCGTCCTCTGGAAAAAGCTGCAGATGTTCTTCCAACGTTATATAACTACGATTACATGAACTTGGGAATCTGGCAAAGCTTCCTTCATATGCCAGATGAAGAAGCAGAAGTTGAAAAGTTCAACCGGGAAAAGGAAGAATATGCTCAAATTAGCTTCAATTATGATGCCTTAAACTCAACGTACGAAAAGAAGAAAGCAAAATTTGAAAACAATGAGTACTTCCCGATTGTCACTCCAGAAGAATTTTCCATCTCAGATAATGAAGTTTTAAAACAAACCATCGAACCCAAGCTTTATGTTCCAACGTTAATTTTAGAAAAGAAAATAGTCCAACTTGAATCTGAAATTGATGAAACTCATAAAGCCTTTGATAAAGAAAAAGAAAAACTTCAAACAAAGATACATAATTTAGAGGACACCATTTTAGAATTAAAAACTACAATGAACAATACTGTTTCTCAAAATTCTAAAGCCTCTTTATTAGGACCAGCACCAACAAACCCAGTTCCAATCATCTTGAGGAGAAACTCTAATTCACCTGTCCTAAATACTTCCATTAGTACTTTAGAGCCTCGGAGCAAGGAGCCCAAGCCCAATGGAGTCAAAGGAGATGTGCAGTCTAAGAAGCCGAGTTCGTCTAAGTCTAGCACGCCTAAGAAGCCTTGCGAGCTTAAGAAGTCTAGACCATATACGTCTTAAGTTTCTTATTCCACTGTTAAAATTAACAATAACAACTCCAAAAAATTTAAATCTCCGGCACTTGCATTTGGAACTGTGTATGATGTTTCTGTTTATCGTCCTGTAAATTACTCACCTGATTTTGGTAATGTGTGTGTCAAATCTGAAAAACTTGGTAAAAAGATATTGTGAGATAAATCTACAAATAAACAAATTTCTCAGAATGATGATCGATTTTTTGTTAAGCTAAATGCTCCATGTGGTTTAAAAATCAATGTTTTCCATAAATCTGGTAAAATTATAAAATCATGCAAAACATGTTTTCCACAACCATGCAAGAAATCTGTCTCTCATCCACACAAACCAGATAAAAAAGGTTCATCTTCACATGCTTCCAAAAAGGCGAAGAGTTCTTCCAAAACCCCACCAATCCCTGATAAACACACGTCTTCTCGTCGCAAAGTTTCTCGAGGATCTTCCGCACCTAAGCCAAAGTCTTCAGGTTCCTCAAACAGCGGCAACAAAACAATGACCAAATCTTCAACGTTTGTGAAATACACATGGATCAAAAATGAAAAATCTCATTGGATTATCCAATCCTCTGAAAAATCTTTAAAATGGGTTGTTAAATCCACAACCTCTGAACTGCCTCCTTGCAGTTCTCCAAAGCTCTAAATTGATCTTAAAACAATTTTACATAAAACATCTGTCACTAATCGTATAGGACCCATACATAATTGGGTACCAAACATGTTTTAATTGTTTTATGTAGAATTTCCAGAAAGGTGTTTGGAGTTTGGAGATTGACTTGTACACATTTCAGTGTATAACTCGAGCTACAACATAATGGCTTATACATATTACAGTGTATAACCCGCGCTTCAACAGAATGGCTTTCAAGTACATTTGCTTGAAACCCGTTTTTCATCGATATCATTGGTTGAGGGAGAGAATTTCTATATTCACTTGTCGAGGGGGAGAAAATCGATATTAATATGTCGAGGGGGAGCATAACTGATTTTATGATTTATGAAACTCAACTGTTGAGGGGGAGCATCCTTTCAGAACTGCTAACCAATTTTCTAGTGCTCCCTTCAAATATTTTTATGATTATCAATATGGGGTATCAATTTTTGTAATATTCGTAAAAGATCTCATTACCAATCTCAATTGGTACTGACTGCATCTGTTTATTACAAATTTTCTTATTATATATTGATAATAAAAATTTTTTTTACCTCAAAACAGTTTTTCAACCTCTTACAAATTTACAATCTCACAAGTTTATCAATGTTGAGTATTAGCTTTTGCAATATTCGTAAACGATCTCTTTACCAGTCTAGGTTGGTACTGATTGCATCTGTTTATTGCAAATTCTCTTATTTCTCATTGCTACCTTTGTGTTCCTTCATTGTCGAAATTCTTCAATTGTAAATCAAATTTTTCTCCTTTCAAATTCGATTATCATTTTTCAAATCGATTCTCAATTACAAATATTTTTTTTTACTCATATTGAGTAGTTGACATCACATTCATATCAACTTTTTATAAATCAATGATGCTCAACATTCCAAAATTTTTAACTCACTTTGTGCTCACAATGATGTGTTCACAACGTATGATACAAATTTTTGTCATATTCGTAAACGATCTCTTTACTAGTCTCGATTAGTAAAGATTGCATCTGTTTATGACAACTTTTTCGTCTCTTGTGTTGTGGCTCAATTTTTTCAAAACTCTGATTTTGCACATAAATTTTTAATTTTTCAAAAATACTTGTCTGCAACATTCAACACAATTGGCTGTTAAATTCATCGATCTCTTTACTGATTTCCATCAGTAAAGATTGCATCTGTTTTTAACACCTTCTTGGATTGAGTGTTCTTACCATTTTTCAAACGATTTTCATTCTTAAACGATCAATGGAGAAATCATTTTTTTCATTTTCTCCAAAATGTTCAGATTCAATTCTGACATACTCATATTCTCACACACACAAGATCGTTTTTAATGCACTGTTAGATCATTGATCTTTGTATATCCGTCGATCTTTTCTCTGCACAAGTTCAGAGAAAATTGCATCTTTGTAAGCGGTATACTTCACTGATCTTTGATATAACCACACAAATTGATTTCTTTTAAATTTCAAATATTTGATTAACAATGTCTTTAATCATCGTGTTCGTCATATCCGTAAACGATCTCTTTACTGAAGTTCTTCAGTAAAGATTGCATCTGTTTATGACTTCACGTGATTATTGACATCGCTATTCTTAATTTTTCAAATATTTTTCTCCAAGATTCTTGGATAAATCAATTTTTATCTGGTTACTTCATGAGTACTACATGTTACTGGTTCTAGATTCCGAAACCCACAAATATCAAAATCTTGGCTCACATATTACATCGACACACAATTTCCTCTCTCTCCGTCTTTACGAGAAAAACATTCAGCATTAGCATGAGGACCCTGGTCATGATCCTCATGAGGGGGAGAAACGAGCAAGAAATAGTGCAAGTACTGGGTTTATAACTGAACAACGTCAAAAAGAACCACAAACATCTCATTAAAGAAGAAAATTCACATCGTATGTACTCAGATCAACTGCAAAATCAGAAATATTCTAAATCAAGTGAGCATCAATGTATTAAACAGAAAATCAAGTGAAGAAGAAGAAGAAACCGATTCATCTAAAGAAATCTCTCTCCAAAATCTCAATCATCACAATCTAAATCTTAAAAGTACAAATCATTATCATTCTTTACAAAACTCAAAACATCATTATCATGTCCTCACAAAACTTCTACCACAAAAATCCAAAAACAAAATCCCCAATAATTGAAATCTCAGACAAATCCTTCCCAACTGATATTTCATTACCAGAACTTTTACGTGAGAAAAGGGTAATTGGCCAACATAATAATTGTTTGTTTGAGGGGGAGCATAACCGTTATAAACATGTTACCTCAACAACAATTATCAAGCATCATAGATCGACATAAAGCCACAAACTTTAAGAAAAGACTTCCGCTGCTAATCTCTCTATTAATGTGGGTCTTATTTTTAGTCGATCTATATGTATCTTCAAAGTAAAGTCTTCAAAATACTTCTTGTGGTTGAAAAGCTACAAGAAGTATTAGTTTTCACAGGTTAACAAAGCTCAAGCTGATCCTGATACATCATCATTCAACGAAATATCTTCCAGGTGCAGCTTTAGCTAAAGATGAAGACTTCGAAGATACGCTTCCCAGACTATTGTTACAAAGGGGGAGATTGTTGGGTCATATTTAGTTGTAATCAATAGTCTAGGGACTAGTTATGTAACATTGCATATTAGTTTTGTTATGCAATTAGGACTAATCTAGATAATTAGTGATAGGTATATAAGGACCATGTGTAATCACTAATTGTAACTTTTGCACAATTATCATTTCAATTTCTCTGCATTTGTTCTCTCAACTTCTCTCTACTTTCTCTCTCTAAAAGCCCTAATCTCCATCTTCATCTTTCTCACCAAAATCATCATCTATCACCAAATATGGATTGATTCAGTGTTATTGTGCTTTTCAATTATAACTTTCTATTTTGGAAATTCCTTAATTACAATTTATTTGTTACTATTTATTAATTGTTTATAAGTTGTGTTTTTTTTTACATTTTTTAATATTGTATTTTATATAATGTAATAGTATGAATATGTTAGTTTATAAATATAATTAGTAGTTTTACCTCGCGCGATGCCACGAAAGATTTGCATATGATACACAAAATATTATTTATCCATAATATTATCGATTAAAAATATTGAAGATTTAATTGTTATTTGTTAGTAGCAAAATGCATAACCTAGAGAGTGCATCTACTACGAACATTTAGAGGATAATATATATTTACAAGAAAAAAAAGTAAAAAAAAAAAAAGACCGGTGAAAAAATGTCAAACGAAGGCGACAGAAAGAAGAAGAAGAAATAAAGTTTGTTTGTATATATTTGCAAAGCTGTCTCAAAATGCATTCACAATTTACTCGTTTATTACTAAAAGATATCAAGTTGTAGCGATGAGTTCTACTAATTAACTACTCATTATTGCTAAAATAACAAATGATTGAAAATACATTTTTTCATATAACAACATTCAGAGTCCATATTACCAAAAGGAGTAATTTCCTGTATTTGCTACGTAAATTACCGTTCATGTGGAGGTACCCATGCAATCAAACTTTGGCACGTGACTAGAGAAGGGGCTTGCACGTGGAGACCGCATGGGAAACTCTTCCGTACGCTTTCCATCTCTATCGTAATAAATCACACCGGGGAAATTCAACGGCTGACACTTATATCCCATCAAAATCTCCCTCTGCCATAAGCCGTCGTCTAGGAGATTTGCACCGTCGTCGTCTTTCAAGTTTCCGGTCCTCCGGTTACGGTGGCGTAACTTGATCGCCTTGTTGTTTATGGAGGCGATCAACTTCTTTGGACGTTGAGTTATCGGTGAGATCTTTGAGTAATCCTTTAGCTTTCGTGAAGCTATAATAGCTTGATTGGTACCTAGCAGCCATAGAGTTTTGATTTTTTGCAAAACGCAGGTGGCGATACGCTTTGTTTTGCCGCCGGTAGTGTTGTCACCGGAAGGATGGCGTTGGGTTATACCCTTCATGTTGGAAGCAATGAGTGTTTGGGAATATGAGAGATGGAGTGTGGTATATATAGGTAACAATTTTGTCACTAACGACTTAATTTGAGATATATAATCTATACGTAATTTATTCATTCTCTTTCCTCATATTATATTTTAATATTGACATCTGTTATATTCAAATGAGTAGATATATGAGCAAAAGAAAAGATAAAGAACTAATATCATTTATCACTGATATTTTATCTTGTTACATCTTATTGTTGTATTCTTAATTACATCACCAAATATAATAAAGCGGCTAACCAGTTAATTTATACAGAAAAAATGTATGTATTCCATATTAAGTCTTTCTAATTCATTCTCTCATTCAAAAAATAATTAATATATGTAATCCATTTCCCCCTAATCTCATTATTTGATTTAACTACTTATAGTCATTAAATAAGTAAGAAGCCAATATAATACCACCTTTATTTACCATGTCTTTAAAATATACAAGAATGGAATATTTTTAATATTTAGATTTTTTGATCGAACAGTTAATAAGTTAATTGTTCGAATCATGCAGTGACATCCAAACGAGCAGTATGTCTTACTCGAACCTATCTCTTTTTTTTTGGAAATAAATATCACCTCTTTTTTTATCTGTTGAAGAATACACTCAACAAGTTACCAATGCTATACTTGATGGCTAATTGATCTAGACCAATTAGTTTTTTTTCATATTTAATTAATAATTACATGTTCCATTATTATGTCTAAATATTATTCCATATATTGACTTGTATTTATTAAATAAAGATAAACTTCCATGGTTCCACTTCAGATTTTTTTTTATCATAATTTAATGCAAATAATAAAAGAAATTAACATAATTTAATGTAACTGTAAGGTTTTTTTCTAACAACAAAATCCTTTGAACAACATCACCCTGAATGAAACATGATTCATTAGGCAATATCACTTTGTTGGGTTATATATATTGTAATGATTGTTTAGAAAGTTAATTGTAATATTATTGTAATACTTATTACATATAGGATATACATATTTTAAATTCGTTATTATCCTAATTAGTATTATAAATCATCTGTTTCAGATTGAATAAAACTTAAAGAGTAATAGTATTTAGTCCTACTATTTAGTCATAGTCCTACTCATTAGATGAAGAAATGTGCCAAAATCAAAGGATAATATTAAGAGAGATAATTAGTAAAGTACGTACACATATCAACTGATCAAGTGAATAGAACTATATTTAGGACCAAATGATAGGAGTAATGGACTAAATACCATTTCTCAAACTCAAAACATAAAAAGAAAAGTTCCTATGTGGTATGAACTAAGAGCATCTCCAATGGTAGCTTTTTTAAAAGCTTTTTACTATTACAATAAGTCTTTAAAAGACTTTTTACCATTAGAATAACTAGTTTTTCTAAAAGCTTATTGCAATGATTTTTTTTTCTACTAAAGAGCATCCCCAATGGTTAACCTCTCAAAAGCTTATTACTTTTGCCACATCAACATTCCACTAACCAAAAACCCTTTCCTGAATAACATCTCCAATGGTTAACCTTTCTAAAAAGCTTTTCCTTTTACAAAATTTCTAATTTAACTTAATCTATCTCAAATATTTTATAAATACCCCTATATATAATTTGACAATTTTTTAAAATCTTACTAAATATAATATTTTTTAAAATATTTTCATACATAAATATTGTAATAATTAGCATCAGATATTATATAATTTATTTATTAACTAATAAAAATATAATAAAGAATTTATATATAACATATCTAAGGTTTAAAATGAAATGTTATTATACATAGGGGATTAAAAAAGACAAACATTGAAAGATGGTTAAAAGGTTAGTAGAGAATAAGTCTTTGCAATAAGCTTTTCAAAAAGCTAGGTATTCCAATGGTAAAAAGTCTTTCAAAGACTTATTGTAATAGTAATAAGCTTTAGAAAAAAGCTACCATTGGAGATGCTCAGCTTTTAACTTACTTTCAATGTTTATCTTTTTTAATCCTCTATGTTTAATAACTTTTCATTTTAAACCTTAAATGTATAATATATAAATTCTTTATTATATTTTTATTAGTTAATAAATAAATTATATAATATCTAATACTAATTATTATAATATTTTTGTATGAAATATTTTAAAAAATATTAGATTTAGTAAAATGTTAAAAAATTGTCAAATTATATATAGGGGGTATTTATAAACATTTGAGATAGATAAAGCTAAATTATAAATTTTGTAAAAAAAAAACTTTTTGGAAAGGTTAACCATTGGAGTTGTTATTTATCAAAGAGTTTTTGATTAGTGAAATGTTGATGTGTAAAAAGTAATAAGCTTTTAAGAGGTTAATCACGGGGATGCCTAACGGCTGCACATTGTTTCTAATCGCACTGATGTGATGTTTTTGAAAGGATTCGAAAATTGTGCATAACTATATGATATTTCACAAGAATTCCGAATTTTTAATTATTTTTAATTTTTATTTCCTTTTTCTTTTCTTTTTTTCTTTTTTATCCTTAGCAATTTAGCATTCACCTTCCAATTCATTAAAGAGATTTTAGAAAGCCAATTGCATGCATCCTGCCTTTCTGGTCGTCTTCTGTCTCTCTCTCTCTGCCAACCCTAATTTCGTGGATCCCTTTCTTCTCCGGTGATGTGAGCGACCAAGATTGCAAAATCGTCCCTATAAAACCCTACATCTAGATGATTGCAAGATGGATTGTAAAATCGGAGTTAAAAGTTTCCATCCTTCAATTTGACCAGCCACTTTGGCTGTCTTCTCCGGCGTCAACCAAAGTCCACCTTTTCGGTTGTTTTTTCCAATAATAGCCATCGCCGTCTTCTCGGTGTTAGCTCGATTTCTCCAGCATTAGGGGTGGGGGGTCAAGTTGATGAATATGAGGTGGGAAATGAAGATGAGAATTTTCATACGAACACATGATGGTGTTGTAATTGCTTGTTTTAACAAAAGGTAAAAATGAAAATGAAAAAAGGAAATAGGAAACTAAAAATAATTAAAAATTAAAAAATCACATGTGGTTTGATGATAAAACGAGAAAAGGTGATTGCAATTTTTTGCCATCAATGGTCAAAAAAGATAAGATAATCGGCCGCCCAAACTATTTGTAGGTTGAACAAGAGTACAATTTTTTGGTGTTGTGAGGATTTATTTTCTACATTTTCGAATAAAACAAAAAGTTGCATGAACGTACAACAGTCATTTTAAGTATAACGAAAATACACTCGTAAATCGCACAAATGGACAACTATGAAAATTCATATAAGAAAAAATTTCAAAATAGTCGCACAAAATAGATTATGGGCGCACAAAACGTTATGTCTATCTGGACAAATATGAATAGATTAGGCGCAGTTAAAAAAAAGTAAATTACAATTTTTGTCCCTGTGGTTTGATAGATTCTGCGTTTTTGTCCCTGTACATTGTTTTTCTGTTTTTTTGTCCCCGAGGTATGCAAAATTCCGTTTTTTGTCCTTCCGTCCACCCCCCGTCTCTTTTTAGCCGTTAAGCCCCTCACGTGCTGAAAACGTGAGGGTACTCTAGTCATTTTATCATTTTCTTTTATATTTCCATTTTCTATAATACCTGTTCATGTTTTTCCTTCCCTCACCACCAAGAATTAGGGTTTTCACAAAAGACCCTTCTTCTTCACACAAAAAATATGCAATAATCTGATTGTCGTCATCATCATCTAACCAAAATCATCCAATATCATATTCTTTCTTTTTCACATTTTCATCATCTACATATCATCTAAACAAATCCAAAATCAAAGCATGAAATTAAAATCAAACCCAAAATTCAAAAATCCCCTAAGTTTTCACGTTTTTTCACCAAATCATTATGTGATCTTGAATCAATGTTTGAACTTGTGAATCAAAGCAGGTCAGTGACAAATCAAAATCGTGACTAAATTTGGAGAAGATGAGATGGTTTTGTGATGTAATAAAATGACAAAAATGAAGAGTCATCACTTAGATTGTTTCACCGGCGGCTAGGGTTTCTTCTCGGTCTTCTTCCCCGGCACCTTTCGCCGGAACCTGCACCACCTCTTCCACCGGCGGCTGAGGTTTCAGGAGGCATAGAACGATGTCTCTCCTGCCCAACAATCCCGACTACGAGCCCATCAATCCCGAATACCGCTAAGAAATATATTTTTTCCATCCGATTCGTACTTCAAGCCTCATCTAGGTTGTAGATTCGTACTTCCAATTTCCGATTTCTTCAGATTAGGGTTCTTTAAATTAAGGTTCTTTATGGTTCTTCAAGTTAGGGGTAGTGTATGCAGCAAGCTTCAAGAATTTCTGGTATAGTTGGTTTTTTTGTATGGGTTTGAAAATAAATTGAAGTTTTTGATGGTTTGATTTGTATGGGTTTTTTTGTATGCAGCAAGCTTCAAGTTTTTGATGGGATAGCGTGTATGTTCTTGATGGTGATGGTATAAAGAAGGTTAGTATTGAAAGTATAACTTTTAAAGCATAGGGTCCAAGTTATTTGAGAAAAAGACCAAAATGCCCTCACGTTTTCAGCACGTGAGGGGCTTAACGGCTAAAAAGAGACGGAGGGTGGACGGAAGGATAAAAAAACAGAATTTTGCATACCTCAGGGACAAAAAACAGAAAAAAAGTACAAGGACAAAAACACAGAATCGGACAAACCACAGGGACAAAAACTGTAATTTACTCTAAAAGAAAGAAAAAGACAACACTTTATCTAAATTTGACATTGAAGTAATTTACGCATTTAACCCCCTTAAAAGATTTTTATAAGAACACTTGTAACATTTGTTATTTTTGCAATCTGAATCTTGGTTGACGGTAAAGGCTTGGCCGGTGAACATCAAGACAACACTTTAATACCTTTTATAACAACTCTTTTAACATTCGTTGCAGTTTAGAACATCCCGACATTAAAATTTAAAACCTCATTGTAAAACTTTACAATGGGGAACATCAAGACATTAGACTAAAAATCTTATTGTAATTAAAATGCTTCATCTCTATAGGATAGCTGGTGAAGGCGTGACCCACCACTGGCGGTTCTAGGGGTGGGCAAGGTGGACACTTGCTCTCCAAGATTTTTTCATTTATTGTAAAAAGCATACCTAAAATAATTATATTGTTATTGTTGCACCTATTTAAACAATATATGAGTAATTTTTTTTTTGAACGGCATATTCTAATCTGCTCCTAAATTCTACTTATATCAACTATGAGAGGTGAACCCGACCTTAAGGATGAGGGGCAAACACCTTACCTGCTAGGCCAAAAGCCTTTTAGTAATGGATGAGTAATGACAACGATTAAGGAAAAAACATGACCTATAAAGTAGGGAAATAATTACATTCTTAGTTGTTTGACTTTTTGTTCAAATTGATTCCTATTTCCTTTCTGTGTAATTTTTCTCTCCTCGTAATTATTTATTTTAAAGAAAGAAATATTAAAGTTAGAACTTTAAGTTGTTATTTTTCTTTAAACAATCTACTTGTATTAAAGATTTGCAGTCGTAAAAACATTACTTGCTTTCATACTATTTTTAGTGTAAACTCGAAACATATAAAATAGTGTAAACTAGAAACATAAACTATGTACTTCTTAAAACTTTCTCCCGTGGACCCATGAGTTATGACGGAGGTGGGTACCAACCTTGAACTCGTGACCTCTTGGATCGCAAGAGAACTTGCAACCATTAGGCCATATATTTTAATTTATGATTTGACTTAAAACTAACTCAATTTGAAGACCCAACCTAACAAGTCATATAACACAAACTTTGCCCCGTATGAATTTTTGTCTGGCACCACCCCTGGGCGTTGCCAGCGGTGGTGGTTGCATATTGTGTCACATATAAATAGACTAAATTACCTTCACGTGTCTTGCATATGTCTAGAGTTAACAGCTGATTCTAAAGACAATTGGCGCTAGAGACTAAAAAAGTAATAAACTAACATTTTTAAAGGACATCCGCTGAGACTTAAAAAACATATTTAAAACTCAATCACAATGACTAATTTACTCTTTGTGTAATTTTACATTTAAACTTGATATAGTGCGCTCGTGCCCATAGTCCATCCATCGCAATAGATCCAGCTTAGCGAGTTAATACATTATAAACCGTCCGATTGTGGGGACCAACAAATGAACGGTTACGATTCAATAATCAAAACTAGGGCTCAAACTTGAAAGCTGATCTAATACTGAGGGACATCTTTCTTATCAAAATTCCCCTCTCTCTCTTCATTCCTCAATTTGAAGCGCTTTACTGTGTGTTTTTAGGTGTCTGTACACACAGTACATGTAGGAAAATGGCAAAACCTCGAAAGCAAAAGAATGAAGAACAGAAAGCTGATAATAATTCAGAAGCTGTGGTGAAACATCAGAAGATGTGCCTCTCAATCGATCTCGAGAAACATCGAATCTACGGGTTAGTATCTGTTCATGTACATATGTGTGCAGGTTTGACCTAAGTTTTCTCGAATTATAATGACACTGGACGTTTTTAGTGAAAGTGCTCAATTATTGTTCTACGAGTTTAAGCACGACGAACTTTGATCTGAATTGCAATTGAAGTTATCGCGGATTAAACTCATTACTTCAGCTGATATATAATATATTCAAGAAAGGTTTACCTATGAGAATTATAGAAACTGTGAGATTAGGGTTAGGTTGTTCAAGGAACATTTTTTCTCTACTCATTGCTCTTTATTCTCACCGTGTAGTATGAGGGAACACTCATACAAGAGCTAAGATTTTAACCAAGTGGGTAGCTTAAGAGGAAGGATAAATTTTAGTTAGCTATAAAGGATTTTTGTGCTTTATTCTGTTGATATCATTTCTGGATTATCAATCACGGGTTTTGAAAAATGCTACTGTTCTGAACGTAATTATTGATGCGACAGAACTTAAAGGTCAAATGCTAGTAATGTTATAGTAGAGTGTGCAGATAATGAGCATATATGTTCATTTCAGGTTCTAGATTAAGAATTACTTTATTTTCTTTCATGATCAGGGCATCTTGATTGCCAAAGAAATATGTAACATTTAAAATGGGAAGGTACAACTGTTAAGCTAATTTTTAGTTGGAACAGAACTTGCTGCTGTAAGCTGTGTAATGCCATATATTGAGTATTAGGTTATGACAATTCCAAAAAGAATTACTTGCTTTTCTTTGTAAACGAGTTCTTTTTGCTCATGTTCATGTTTCTAATTTGTTAGGTATACCGAGCTTGAAGTAATTGTACCAGAAAATGGTATAGTGGGATTGCATGCAGATAATTTGATTATTGAAAATGTACTGGTGGATGGTGAGTCAGCAAGATTTGAAATATTCCCTCACTACCAGCAAATGGACAGTGATGACAGATGGTGTTCTGTTTCTTCAGCTAATTCTGCTGCTGATGCTGCAAGTTCAGTTTATGTTTCATGTCTTGAAAGAGAATTAGTCCCTAATTTGTTGATTATGTGCTCTAATGAGGTTGTTAAACCAGTTCCAGAACTGCCAGAACAGACAGTTGCACAAGAAAATGGGACACAAATATCCTCTGAACCCAAGCAGGTTACTGTTGTTAGCTTGTTACCGATTAGCCAACAACTTGAACAATTTTATATTCAATTTTATTTTTATCTTTATTTCCAATTTTGATATTTTCTCATGTAGGTTATGTTGGCTGCAGAATGTAAAACTGATTCATATCGATTACTGGGTAGAGAAGATAGAGACAGGAATACATATAGAAAAAGATGTAATGCACACAAATAATCAAATTAGACGTGCTCGTTGTTGGTTTCCTTGTATGGATGATAGTTCACAACGTTGTTGGTAAGAAAATAATGTTATTTTACTAATATTTTTTTATTTATCTATTTATCTTATAAATTTTTACGTGTATTCATATTCCAGCTTTGATTTGGAGTTCACAGTGGCCAACAACCTTGTTGCAGTTAGCACTGGAACCTTAATGTATCAGGTGAGAGACAAGCAGTTAAACGGGATTTATTTTAAGTTTTATGCTTACATTTTTTTTTATTTTTTTTTTGCAGGTTTTAACTGATGATGAGCCACCACGTAAAACATTTGTGTATAAAATAACTGTACCAGTTGCAGCTCAATGGATTTCACTAGCTGTTGCTCCATTTGAAATATTTCCTGATCGTTATAATAATTTAATAACTCACATTTGTTTGTCAAATAATGTATCAAAGCTTCGAAACACAGTGGGATTTCTTCATAGCGCGTACAGGTTTTGCTTATTCATGTCCTTTTTTCTAAAATTGCAATATAAGATTCACTTTCTTTCTACTTATTTTGTTTTATGATTTTATATTTACTTGTGTAACAGCCATTATGAACATTATCTTTCCACCAAATTTCCATTTGGATCATACACACAAGTTTTTATTGATCCAGAAATGGCAGTTTCTTCTTTAAGCTTGGGTGCATCAATGAGTATCTTTAGCTCACAAATTTTATACGACGAAAAGATTATTGATCAGGTATTTAAAAAAAAAAAAATTATTTCTTGAACTAATATTTGATACTTACCTAGTTCTTATTTTGATTTATTAGACGATAGATACAAGAATAAAACTTGCATATGGTCTTGCAAGACAATGGTTTGGAGTTTATATCACTGCAGAGGCACCAAATGATGGTAACCTAATTTTTGGCTTTCTTTAGTTAAATAAAGTAACGAAAATATTCATATAATTTTAATTTTCAGAGTGGTTATTGGATGGTCTTGCTGGATTCTTGACTGACTCGTTTATTAAACAATTTCTTGGAAACAATGAAGCACGGTATAGGCGTTACAAGGTATTATTATTATATTAATTTTTTTACTTTAAAATTTTAATTTCTTGCTAAAATATCTTCTTGATTGCAGGCAAATTGTGCTGTCTGCAAAGCAGATGATAGTGCTGCAACTGCCTTAAGTTCTTCTGATGCTTCAAAGGCTTTGTATGGAACACAATGCATTGGTTTTTATGGAAAAATTCGATCTTGGAAATCTGTAAGTTTATGTTATGAATTTTCATGTTTTATTGCCCTAATAAGAGTAATCATAATCTTAATTTCACTCGTAATATTTCGCTAATTAAAAATTGGTTGACTTATGTTTGACTGCGTTTTTGCAGGTTGCAGTTCTCCAAATGTTGGAAAAACAGATGGGTCCTGAATCATTTTGTAAAGTAAGACGGTTAGCTTTACCTTCATTTTGTGCAATTTTTAATTGATAAAAGAACCTTTTTTCTTCATTATTGATACGCATTATTAACTTCTTATGTCATTGTTGGATTTCTATATATCCCACTTTCTAGGTTTTAAAGAATCTAGTTGCACCACCTAAAGAGGCAACTCGTCCTTTGAGAACTCTTAGCACAAAAGAGGTAATTCATTAAACTAATTACTTAAACACGAATAACCGTACATAATAGTATAAAAGACCCCTTTTTCCATATTATTTTTTATTTTTTATTTTGTGACCGGCATAAAATATCTACAACTAAAATGCAGTTTCGCCACCTGGCTAATGAAGTTGGAAATCTTGAACGCCCTTTTCTTAGAGAGTTTTTTCCTCGTTGGGTTGGTTCTAGCGGTTGTCCTGTTCTAAAGTATGACCTAAAAAAATTATTGTGTAATTTACACAAATCATCCCTGTGGTTTATATGAAATTATGAATTTCATCCCTCGACTTTTTTTTATTACACAGATATTCCCTAATTTTGAAACTTGCAACACCAACGGTTCTAAAGCAAAAAAAAAGCCTTTAGGTTCTCAGGGACCGTTGCTGGTACAAGTTTCAAAATTAACAACTACCCATAGTCGAGGGATGGAATCCATCAATTCATACAAATCACAGGGATTTTGTAATTTACTCGAACTTATATTTCTCTCTCTTTTTGTACTATATCTAGTTATCTATCAGACTACCACCTATATGCTAATTACATCTATTTTTTTTTGTTTTTTTGTTTTTTTAGGATGGGATTTTCATATAACAAACGAAAAAATCTAGTTGAATTAGCAGCATTACGTGGATGTACATCTACACCAGATTCAAACTCAACAATTAACAACCCTAAATCACGAGAAGCAGATGTTGGTTGGCCTGGAATGATGAGTATTAGGGTTCATGAGCTTGATGGAATGTATGATCATCCAGTTTTACCAATGGCTGGAGAAACATGGCAGTTGTTAGAAATCCAGTGTCATTCTAAACTTGCTGCCAAACGGTTCCAAAAGCCCAAAAAAGGCTCAAAACATGATGGCTCTGATGATAATGTAGATACAGTTGCTTCTGTTGATATGCGGTCAAAGTATGTAATTATATTGTTTTGATTTCAGTTTAGAATCTTGGTTTTTATTTTAATTATTTTAATATATTTTTAGCAGCGTTGATTCCCCATTGCAATGGCTTAGGGCTGACCCTGAAATGGAGTATCTTGCTGAGATTCATTTTAATCAACCTGTACCCATGTGGGTAAGTTCTTGCATGTTTGACTTAATTTGCATGTTTGACTTAATCATGTTATTCAGAAAGTTATATTAGAATTGAAATAGTGTAGCCTTTGTAACCATATTTGACCCATTAATTTGTAGAAATGTAAACGTTTTGGGTAGAAAGCGTTCAGGTCAACCAAATATGACCCGCCCATTGGCCACGTACTACTTTTTCTGTTTTTGAACCGCTAGAATTTTTCGGGCCAAATTGCATTTTAGTACCGTGAACTTGACTGACTAGGTTTTCTACTACCCTGAACTATTAAAGGTGCAACCTGGGTAAAAGGTGCAACCTGGTACCCTGAACTTGACAAAATGGTCGATTTAGTACCCTGACTCACTGATTTGGTCTTGTTTTCTCACGTGATTTGCTTCTAATATCAATATATTGAGATGGACGTATATTTTTAGTCAATCAAAAGCTCCAATAAAAGTAAGTCAAGTAAAAAAATGTGATCAAATTAATGAGTCAGGGTACTAAATCGACCATTTTGTCAAGTTCAGGGTATCATGTTGCACATTTGATATTTCTGGGCAGTAGAAGACCCAGTTAACCAAGTTCAATGTACGAAAATGTATTTTGGCCAACATAAAACTCTCAAAGAAGTTGGTTGTTATCTTTTTATTTTTGTTTATTTAATTGTTTTGATAAAATATATACTTATAATCAGATAAATCAATTGGAGAAAGATAAGGATGTTGTTGCACAAGCACAAGCTATCACAGCTCTAGAGTTGTTTCCTCGACTTCTTTCTATTGTCAATGCTCTTAACAATCTCCTCTGTGATTCTCAGGTACTCTATCTAATTTTACATAAATACCCCTTGTATTGTTTATACAAAATTTAATAATCATAACATTTTCTACCTTATCAAGGCTTTTTGGCGGGTCCGCATTGAGGCTGCTTTTGCTTTGGCTAGTACAGCATCCGAGGTATAATAATACTTATTTTGCAAACAAATATGCTTTTAAGTTTTATATTACTTTTTTGACTTTACATTCTAACTTGTTGTAGGAAACTGATTGGGCTGGTTTACTGCATCTGATTAAATTCTATAAAAGTCGAAGATACGATGAGAAGATTGGACTTCCAAAGTAAGCATTTTTTTTTATCTTTTCTCTATTTTATTAGACATTAAGTGACAGCGTATGCTCAGTTTATTTATTAATTTATTATTATTTTCATTTTCATTTTCAGGCCGAATGAATTCCATGATTTTGCAGAGTATTTTGTACTCGAGGTAATGTGATGAGGTAGGATTTGTATTTGTCAACAATGTCCAGGGGGCAGTGTTAAAACATCTTTGCAGTATAATGTTAAGAGTCCATTTCTTTTTGTAGTATGGTTGCATGTATAGGCTTCCAATACATTGCTTTCTATGTGCTTGATATATATATATATTTTTTTTAAAGAGTGAAGTGAGTTTTAATAGGTTATAAAAGTTAGATGTGGATATATAAAACCAACATTTCTTGATTTTTTTAATTAATTTTTTTTTGCGTATTTTGATGTTTTCACAGGCTATTCCACATGCTGTTGCTTTGGTTAGAGCAGCTGATAAGAAAAGCCCTAGGGAAGCTGTTGAATTCATTTTACAACTTTTAAAGGTGGTTATATTACTTCAATAATATATATTTTTCTTTAGTGAAATAGTTTTAGGAGGTTTTATGCACATTAAAAGTAGACTTTGTGTGATTTTAAAACCTATTTAACTTGTTTCCCTTTTAGCTATTTTTCTTATATAATACCCATTTGGAGATAAAATATAACACGAATCGACCCATTCATAAGTGATCATGTTCCACTATGTTCGTTTTCTTAATATTCCTGATTGTGGTCTATGCTTCTATTGGTTGTACAGTACAACGAGAACAACGGAAATCCCTACTCTGATGTTTACTGGCTTGCTGCTTTAGTCCAATCAGTTGGTGAACTTGAATTTGGACCGCAGGTTTGTTTGAAATCACATACAAGCTTTCTCAAAATATCTTAATCAAAATTATTATACAACTTTAAAGATCATCGTTCATATATTGTTGTTTTAATCTACTGGCAGAGTGTTTGTTTTCTATCATCTCTTGTGAAACGCATTGACCGCCTATTACAGTTTGACAGGTGGCATTATTACTCTCATTTTAGCTGTAGTATCTTAATATATCAATTTTCTAAATCTATTTCATTTAATGAATCCAGACTGATGCCAAGCTACAACGGAATCTTGACAGTTAGTTGCATCCGAACGCTGACTCAGATTGCATTAAAGCTTTCAGAATATACCCCTTTAGTAATTATATTTTCCCTTTTTAGTTTTATTTTCCAGAATAAATTAAATGATTCGTCCACGTGGTTTTATTAAACTATGAATTTCGTCCCTCAACCTTTTTTATTACATTGATATTCCCTAATTTTAAACTTGTAACATCAACAGTCCCTAAACAATCTTTTTTAAGTTTCAAGATTAGAGACTCTCTGTGTAATATAAAAACTCGAGTGACGAATTCCATAACTTCATACAAACCATAGGGGACGATTTATGTAATTTATTTCCCAAAATAAATGCCTCATGTAGCTTTTGTCCATCAACTTAACCTTTTTTTGTTTTTTCTTCAGGATCGTATAATTGATTTAATTAAACCTTTTTGCTCTACTAAATCACAATGGCAAGTCAGAACTGAAGCATTCCGGTCACTTCTTGACCTAGAATACCACTGCAAAGGAATTGATGCAGCATTGAGTTTATTTGTTAAATATTTAGACGAAGAGTCTTCGTTAAGAGGTTTGTAATAAATAAAATAATAATATAATTTATGATATTATATGATTAATTTTGATTATATTTTATATTATTTTACAGGGCAAGTAAAATTAGGGGTGCATGCTATGCGATTATGTCAAATAAGTGGTGATTATGATGATGATCATGGTGTAGTGCGTGAAACCCTAGTGGCATTACTCAGGCTTCTTGAGAGTCCAGCTGCTTTTAATAATGTTACACTTCGACATTATATTTTCTGCATTTTACAAGTCTTGGCTGGAAGGTTATAATTCTATCTTTTTTTCCTTTTTCTATTGTATAAATCTGTGAAAATGAGCCCGAACGGGTTTCGGGTCAAAACCGACCCACCCGCAAAACACATTTTTATTCAAAACACTTTTTTTTTTCAGGCCACCTACACTTTGTGGAGTTCCTAGAGACGAAACATTAATAAAAGGCCACACTGAAATTTGCAATGAACTTAAAAACTTCTTTGCTGCAATTGTTAACCAATCTAAACCTCAAGAACCTTCTTCTTTGGAAGAAGATACCCTTATGGTTCCGTATAATGACAATTCAGTCCCTGAAACAAACACCGAACCAAATACTATTCACGTTCCTGATACCGATACTGAAAATGTTCCAATCCCACCAGAAGAGTTGACTTTGCCTTTGACCTTGACCGAACCTGATCCACCAAAAGAAGTAAACGAAAACAACTCTCACGAACAAGAACAAAAACAGCCCGATGATATTATCATCACAGAACCACCACACAAAGAACCAGATACGGTTTCAAACAGTCAAGAACGAAAACGACCCGTTCTCAAAATCAAAATGAAACAATCTTCTGCATCAAGCAGAGCTGAAGAACCCGAAAACGTGATTCCAGAAAGATCTTTAGGAGTTGATCATGGAACGAGCAGCTCGGTTTCCATGGATGCACCACGGGTAAGAAACTTACCCGAGCCTGCTGATGTCAGCAATCAGATACTTGATGATGTCAACTCGTGTCATGATGTTGGGTCACGTGTTACCGCCAGTATCGGTAGTGCTAAACATGGCGGTGATGGTGGCGGCAGTGGTGGTGGTGGTGGTGCCGCCCTGTTGACTGAGCTGCAGTGTACTGCTGAATCGAGTAAAGTTCAGTTAAATGATGTGGAAACGATTGGTCATAATAAGTTTATTAGTCTTAGTGCTCTTAATGATGGTGATGATGACGTGGCGTTAGCGGGACCCTCGGAGAAAGTGGTTTCGGGTGGTAAAGAGAAGGAGAAGAAAAAGAAAGATAAAGAAAAAGAAAAGGATAAGAAACGGAAAAAGAAAGATAAAAGTGATCCTCAGTATTTGGAGAAAAAACGGCTGAAGAAAGAAAAGAAAAAAAGGGAAAAGGAATTGGCTAAGCGGATGTTGGTAACAACAGCACCTTCAGTAGATGTGAAAAATGAAGAGAAAAAGGAAGGTGTTAAAGATGAGGTGGCGGTTGGTCAAGTGACAGGTGTCGTGATTTCAGTGGATGATGTGGCAAAGCAGAATGAAGGTGGTATTAACTCTACTGCTACTACTACTCCTGCTCCAACTCATAGACTTAAAATTAAAATAAAAAACCGGACATTGACTAGACCGTAAGTAGATGTATTGTTGTTTAACTTGAAGTGTTATTTTGTATGGACAGAAAGTGCTAAAAAGAACAGAAAAGTAAAGAAATTGACAGTTTCTCTTGTTTGTTGATGCACTTGACATGCTTATCTAGTTGGTTAAATCAATGGTCTCGTAAATGTGTTTCTTAGATGTTTCTAGAGTTGACTGGTCAAACAGTTTTCTTAACTTACCTGGCTGGAATTGTTTTACTTGTCATATGTAATGACAAAAGTTGAAAAAAGTGTAAGCTGTGGCCGTAATATTAATATATTGAAAAAATACTAAGTGTAAAGTCAAATGTAAATCAGCTGGTAATGAGAGTTTCTCCGTCACGTTATAACGGGTTGAAGGAGTCTCTTCTTCTCATCGTTTTTTTATCTGATTAGTCTCTATTTCTCTATCCATTTATGGTAGAAAATTTCCACAATATTTGCACGATTCTAAGGACTTTCCCAACCGTGACGAATTCTTTAACTCGTTTTTGACACATCAATGTCATATCACTGTTTTTCAACAGACAAAATTTCAACAAGTTTATGCCAGAATCTTATCTCTAACTCATCAATTTTGTCATATCACATTTTTTTAATTAAACATAAATTTAATATATTATTAAAAACTGAAAAAAGATTATATAAAAATATAACTTTTATAATATTATTGCAATTCAAAAAGAAATAATTTCTTTTATATATAAATTCTTTCTCCCCTTTCTTTCACCTGCGCGGCTGCGCCTCCTCTCTCATTCTCCCCAGACCCAGTTACCCTCTCTTTTTCCCTTTCTCTCATTTCACCCAAAAATTATGACAGACGAGTTCTCTCAACTCGTTGGGAATCCGATGAGTTTCTAATGACGAGGAAGACTGACGAGCCGATGCCAATGGCGTCAATAGAGTGATGAATCCACGCAAGCTACCGACGAGTCTAGGAAGCACCTTTGAGAGCTGTCTAATGCAATCCCATGCATTATTAAGGTGACATTATTTGATTTGTTCATATGTGAATAATTCGGTATATTAACCTGCATAAAGAGTATTAACTTACATAAAGATCAAAAAATGTTGAATTTAAAGATTTTTTTGTCTTTACTTTTCTTTCGCTTATAAGTAAAATATTCAGAGATATAAATTAATGCTTAAAATGTATCAAAATATCAAAAAAAGAACTTATTATGTGTGATTTTATACACAAATTCTTAGATTTGAATCGCATTACTAACATTTTTTTTTTTATTTATATAAAATTATTATGTAAATTATGCTCGTTCGACTCAATAAGCTTCGTTTGACTTTCGACTAGCAAGATATTTTTTATTTTAAATTTGATTCCTAACAATATTCGACTAATTTATAATACGCGCGTATTTCCAAGTGCTTGTCTCCGTTCCCCAAATGACCGCCAATTCTCTTTTCCCGCCCAAATCCTCACATCTCTTCCAAACCCTCACCTCAATCTTCGTGTTATAGCGACTCTCTAGTCTCCAAATCCTTACAAAACCCTAATTTGGTTTTTCATTTTGTAGTTCAGTGAAGAAGAATCGATCATGGATGGTGAATTGCAGGAACACAACAAGCTTCCGGAGCTCAAATTAGGTAAACACAATTTATCTCAATTTTATTTCGCCCATACGATTCACATGACGTAAAACCTAAAACGCTTTATAGTAATCAATAGTTAATCATGTTGTAACTTGATTGAAATCTTATTTTCTTCTGCGTGTGGTTCGATTTTGTTCAGATGCTAAACAAGCTCAAGGGTTTCTCACGTTCTTCAAAAAACTGCCTAATGTGAGTGTTGCTAACTCGTGTTATCTTTTCTCTTATGAAATGTTGAATACAGTTGATGTAAGTTGTTGAATTTTGTCTAAACCCTAATTTTGATGTACAGGACGCTAAGGCTGTTCGCTTTTTTGATCGACGGGTGAGTTTTCTCTACATCTCAGTGACTCACATACATGTTTTTTGTTTGTTAATTATGTATTTCCCTACAAATACGGTATCATTTTTATTGTTGGGACTTGTGCACAAATGGGAATGGGTTTGTAATTGTAATATTTATCATGTTAAAATTAAAAAAAGTAAAATTAATTAGTACCAATTTTGCAGAATCTGCCTATGATTTTGCCTTAAATATCTATACTGAAATACATTCTATATTTGTTATTTTTGCAGGATTATTTCACTGCTCATGGTGAAAATGCAACTTTTATAGCAAAAACATATTACCATACCACAACAGTTTTAAGACAAATCAGCAACCAATCTGATGCTTTATCAACTGTTAGTGTAAGCAAAAACATGTTTGAAACAATTGTTCGTGATCTTTTACTAGAAAGAACCGATCATAGTCTTGAATTATACGAAGGAACTGGTTCAAATTGGAGATTAATAAAAAAAGGAACTCCCGGAAATCTTGGAAGTTTTGAAGATATTTTATTTGCAAACAATGATATGCAAGATTCACCAGTTATTGTTGCCCTAATTCCAAATTTTCGTGAAAATGGTTGCACAATTGGTTTAGGCTATGTTGATCTTGCAAAAAGGGTATTAGGAATTGCTGAATTTCTTGATGATAATCATTTTACAAACACTGAATCTGCTGTAATATCTTTAGGTTGTAAAGAATGTGTATTTCCAACTGAGATTACTAAATCAAGTGAGTGTAAACCATTGTATGATGTAATGTCAAAATGTGGTGTTATGGTAACTGAAAGAAAAAAAGCCGAATTTAAATCAAGAGATTTAGGTCAAGATCTTGGTAGATTAGTCAAAGGGTCAACTGAACCGGTTCGTGACTTAATTTCTAATTTAGAATTTGCTTCAGGGGCTCTAGGGGTATTATTGTCATATGCTGAATTACTTGCTGATGAAAATAATTATGGGAGTTTTAGTATTAATCAGTATAATCTAAACAGTTATATGAGATTAGATTCTGCTGCAATTAGGGCATTAAATGTTATGGAGAGTAAAACAGATGCAAATAAGAATTTTAGTCTTTCTGGTCTTATGAATAGAACTTGTACAGCTGGCATGGGTAGAAGGTTATTACACATGTGGTTAAAACAACCTTTGTTAGATGTGAATGAAATAAATCAACGGTTGGATTTAGTGCAAGCTTTTGTTGATGATACTGGTTTTCGTGAAGAATTGAGACAACATTTGAAGAGAATTTGTGATATTGAACGATTAATGCGATATATTGAGAAACGGAAACCTATTTTGGTGCATATTGTCAAGCTTTATCAGGTATTTTTTCTTATTCTTTTTTTTTTTATTTAGATGAAATAATCCCTGCAGTGAACTGCAGGAAAGTTATCTGCAGAAAAGGGTATAAAAATAATGGTTAAAATTAATTAAAAGATTGTGACAGTATCAAGTCTATATTTTTTTCTTTTATTTGAAGTTGTAAACTTGTAATAATATTTAGGTAATCAGAGTTTTTAGTGTTTGCCAGATTATTGTTATTTAAAATTTAAATAGTCAAAAAAAAAAGTCATTTTGTTGAAATTGAGAAGATGTTTCTTATATGTGAGTAAAAGTTTCTCAAATTAGGTTCAAAGAAAGGGTAAATAAGTAATTTTAATTTTAGCCTTAGAAATTCAGTTTTGTTGCACCTAGAAACTTATTATCCAAAATTGATTATTTAACCTCTAAAATGATTATTTAGCTATTTATATTTCTTTTTAGCAAAATAACAAATATATATACACTAACTGTTATTTTTGTTTTTTTAATTTATTATTATTATTATTATTATTTTTGCAGTCAAGCATCAGACTTCCATACATAAAAGCTGCAATGGAACGATACGATGGTCAATTTTCCTCATTAGTTAAAGAAAAATACATAGACCCATTAAATTATTTAACCAATGATGATCACATAAATAAATTTATCGGTCTAGTAGAAATCTCGGTTGACCTTGACCAACTTGAAAATGGAGAATACATGATTTCACCTAATTATGATTCCCAATTATCATCTCTAAAAAAGGAGCAAGAATCACTAGAAGAACAAATACACAATTCACACCAACAAACTGCAAATGATCTTGATCTACCAATTGATAAATCATTAAAATTAGATAAAGGTACACAATTTGGGCATGTTTTTAGAATCACAAAAAAGGAAGAACCAAAAGTAAGGAAGAAATTAAATGCACAATTTATTGTTCTTGAAACACGAAAAGATGGTGTCAAATTTACGAACACAAAATTGAAGAAATTAGGAGATCAATATCAGAAAATATTAGATGAATATAGAAGTTGTCAAAAGGAGCTTGTTGCTAGAGTTGTTGCAACAGCTGCTAGTTTTTCTGAGGTAATTACATATTATTACTTATATTATGTTGTATCTATAATTTGTTGACTAGTCAATGTTTTAGGTGTTCGAGGGTTTGGCTTCTTTGCTTGCTGAGCTGGATGTTTTGCTTAGTTTTGCTGACCTGGCAGCTAGCAGTCCCACCCCTTATACAAGACCAAAAATCACAACATCGGTAATGATTTGAGTTGTTTTTATGTGGTTTATATTTATTTTTACTTTTATGCAAAGTTTGGATAAAAGGTCAAAATGGGTTTGGGTTATATCGGGTCGGGTTAGGTTAGACTGACCTACAAACACTTTCTTGCCCATTCAAATTATTAGTAGAAAATAATAACTTTAATATATTAAATATGATTTAAAATATATAATATTTTAATATAAAATGATTTATGACTTCTGACCCGTTTCATTTTTAGCTACATGTTTTAAATTATTTACCCATTTGGCCCGTTATTAAACAAAGAGAACCCGAATTGACCCGTTTGGCATTTACAGGATACAGGAGATATTATATTAGAAGGAAGTAGACACCCATGTGTAGAAGCTCAAGATTGGGTGAATTTTATACCAAATGACTGCAAACTTGTAAGATTAATTTAACAATTTAGGATTTTTATTAGCTGTTAAAAAAAAGATTTATGCTAATCACATGATTTTTTTTACAAATGAGTAGATTAGGGGAGAAAGTTGGTTTCAAATTATCACAGGACCTAACATGGGTGGAAAATCCACATTTATTCGTCAGGTATAATTATAAACTAAACTACCATTTTAGTTTGAATATAAAAATGCATTAATATTATTTAATTTGTTTTTTCTTTATTAATTTAGGTTGGTGTGAATATTCTTATGGCACAAGTTGGTTCTTTTGTTCCTTGTGATAAAGCTACCATTTCTATCCGTGACTGTATTTTTGCTCGTGTTGGTGCTGGTGATTGTCAGGTAAATTCAAATTCAAAATTTAAAATTGCATATTATGAAATCATTTTTTTTAACTGTTATTAAATCTTGACAATTATTAATTAATGATAATTTTTTATTTTTTGTTTATTATTCATAGTTACGCGGAGTCTCTACTTTTATGCAAGAAATGCTCGAAACAGCATCAATATTAAAAGGTGCTACTGATAAATCACTTATTATTATCGATGAATTAGGTCGTGGAACATCAACTTATGATGGATTTGGTTAGTTTTTTTTTTCTTTTTTAATTTAAATGTTTCGATTTTATTTATTTTATTTTAATTGATTCTTATGTTAATTTTTAATTTCAGGTTTAGCTTGGGCTATTTGTGAACATTTAGTTGAAGTAATTAAAGCACCAACTTTATTTGCTACTCATTTCCATGAGTTGACCGCATTAGCTCATGAGAATTCTGGTCAACCTTCTGGTATTGCAAATTATCATGTTAGTGCACACATTGATTCCTTAAGTCGAAAGCTAACAATGCTTTACAAGGTTAGTTGATGATTTAAATAGAAAAATATATATTACTGGAAAATGTTTTTTTATAAAATTTAATCTTTTTTTTTTTTTTTGTTTTGATTATTTAGGTTGAAGCAGGGGCATGTGATCAAAGTTTTGGTATTCATGTTGCAGAATTTGCAAATTTTCCTGAAAGTGTTGTTGCTCTTGCTAGAGAAAAAGCTGCTGAGTTGGAGGATTTTACGCCTGTTTCAATTGAAGCTGAACAAGAGGTATAAATTATATATTATATTATATTATATTATATTATTTAAGCACATAACATAAGTTATTTGTTAAATTTACAAAATCTGAGTAACATAAATATTAGAGTAAATTACATAAATTACCCCTGTGGTTTGCTTGAAATTATGGGGTTCGTCACTTGATTTTTTTTATCACATAGATAGTCCCTAATTCTGAAATTTGTAAAACTAATGATCCCCAAAAACTTAATGCTCTCCCTTTTGCTTTAGGGACTGTCAGTGTTACAAGTTTCAAAATTGGGGATTACTCTTGTAATAAAAAAAGTCGAGGGACAAAATTTGTAGTTTCATACAAACCACAGGGACAATTTATGTAAATTACTCTTTCATTATATAAGCACTCTACACTTGATCATTTACTATGAAACTACAAATCTCCCTAACAAAATCTATTAGTTAAATGTGTCAGATTTTGACCCATGCACTTATAATGGGTTGGTTTTGGTTCATCACATTTAAATGTACCCTAATGACCGAAAACAACTACAACTATTTCTGAGATTAATTTAATCACTTAAACCTAATAATTATGTTTTTGCAGGCTGGTAACAAACGTAAGAAACCCTGTGAACCTGATGACATGGCGGTAGGCGCTGCACGGGCCCGCCAGTTTTTAAAAGATTTCTCAGAATTACCTCTTGACAAAATGGACTTAAAACGGGCTTTACAACAAGTCAAAAAGTTGAAAAATGAGTTGCAAAATGATGCCACCAATTCTAAATGGCTCCAACAGTTTCTTTAATTAACTGTTATCCTTTCCTCCAAATTTTGGTAATTACCACTTTTGCCCCCCAAGTTTTTAGTGTTCTACTATGTGGCTACTTTCTATTTTTGGGCTGTTTTGTCAAAAGTGTTGTAAATCGGCATTTTGAACTTTAGATATGTGACGAAAATAGTAAGCAAAACTAAAAATGCACTAGCTCTTTAATTACCATAATTGATATCTTAACTATATTTAGTAGGTGGTGATTTTTACACTACATCTTATAATCCATCTACCACAATAATTGCATTATTTTTTGTACAGTATGCAAAATTACTTGTACAGTTTGTTATAAGTATCAAAAAGTGGTAGGAAAATTAATTCCCATATTTAGTAGCTACAACTTGCAATAAGAAATAACAGGAAAGCCCCATTGACAAGATAAAGCAATGGCAGGATAAGCACCATTCATCACTAACCATTTCACTATATCGCCATATAAACGTGACATCTTTTTTGGCATAATAACCAAAGAAAACGCCTTCCAATTCAATCTTCGGGTGCTTGTTACTCTAAAACCCTTAAATCTTCCGTTCATTCTCTTTGACCATCGACATTTTTTAGGTCTAACCGAATTCTTCTCATCAACATTGCTAGTTGTTAGTCTCTTGTAACCTGTGGATCTTTGGAAACCCATTTTTGGTTTAAAACGTTGGTTATGAAATCTTGTTGAATTGTATGTAGGAGTGAAACATGTTGGTGCGATATATAGGGAATCAAGAGAATATAATCACATGGGTATGAAGTAAGAACATATATGGTAGTTAAGCATTGAGTTTGAACTTTGAAGATCAGACCGAAGGTTTGATTCTCTCACACATGGCCACTTGCTACTTGCTACTTGCTAGTACCACTTTCTATATATCAAAATTTATTACCCAAATAATCTAGAAGAAAAATGTCGTTTAGTGACATGTAGAGGAAGTGTAACTTAAAGAAAATAAAAATAAAAAGAGTCATTACCTACACAAAAAATGTGAATAAACGTGTTTTGTGACGGTTTATTTCATAGAAAGTTTATATGAAACTCAAAAAGTACAGCATTATACATATCACAAAAAACTCATACTTCCTCCGATTCAAAATAAGTGATACACTTTAGATTTCACGGACTTTGAGGCAAAAGTTTATAATGATGGTTAAATTAGATTAATTAGATGGTTAGTGGGAAATGAGTCCCACACTTTTTGAATAAAGTGGAGTTAATGATGTTTAAAAGAAAAAGTAAGGGTAAAGGGGTCTTTTCACTTTGTTAAAGTAGATAGTTAGTGGGTGTGGGTCCCACTATTTTTTGCCAAATAAGGTAAATTTTCAAAGTGTATCACTTATTTTGATACACACTAAAAAGGAAAGTGTATCACTTATTTTGAATCGCAGGAAGTATATAGTAACGTTTTTCATTGTGTTAACTAGCGATTTGTTCGTAGTAAGATATGGGAATTCAATAAAAAAAATCTTAGGGTGTGGAAATTGTATTTCGACCTACTCGTTAATACTAAGAACCAAGAGGTGTTGAGGTGTCGGGATTGAGTTTAGCTACTCATGTTCAACTATTTGTATAACATGGTCACTTGTGCTTGTCCTTTTGTGAGCAGCATATGATGGGAAGAATGTGGAATTACATGTGGGAATGATTGGAGACCATGTTGGCTATTAATCAATATAAAATGATTCGAGAGAAAATTGTGTAATTGTTAATTTATTACCACGACCTTTGTTAATCATGTGTTTAAGCAAATAAATTATATGCACACAAGTTAGACATGACATTGGATCAACACAACCTAAACCTAACTTATTTTAACTTGTTACTTAATCCATATTTTTCCAAATGTAACGTAAGCCGATAAGATGAGACGTTGCGTCAAATTTTAATTGTAATTGTTTGTTACGAGGAGCATGTGTCCGTGTTTTGCGATAACTTTACCAAGATGCGCATCATATTTATAAGCTATCATATTCATAGCACTACAATTTAAAAAAAATATTTATTGTAGATGAATTTTCATGCGAAATGTTATATAGGTAATATGTAGAACATGTAATGATGTATCGTATGAGTTTTAAATGTATTTAATATTACAATACACTTGTATCGTATGGTTTTATGTGTTTTTTTTTTATCATTTTTTGACAAAGTTGATATTGCATTTAGTTAATTGTTTAATTATGTTTGGCTTGTATTGAAGATAAATTATAGGAAAATTAAATGTTAAAATATGTTAATTACAATTATTGCTTCTGCATATTTGTTTATGTTTTTCTTATGTGGGTCAATGTTGAGTCTCCTTCGTTTTCAGATTGTGTATTCAATTGAACCGTAACGCTCATTCCAAGCTGGATTAATAACTCTATTTTTTAGTTTATAAATTGACCATTTTTTTTTTCTGCAGTTCATGTAATCAGGAGGAGACAAGCATGATCAGGAAGCATTTTTCTTAGTCGTTAATATCTATTGTTTGTATTATGTCTTCATTATTATAGATTAAACTTTCATTACTTGGTTTGCATCTTCTTAATATACAAGTTATGACAAAATTATGAAAACCAGAAAGTCACTAATATCTATGATTGTCATATATACAAATTTAATCCACAATCCTCGAAAGAATATTATTAGTAAAACCCTATAATTAATTAGATGACTCTTTAAAAAAATGTAAGAAAAACAAATAACATGCAAGTGGAAAATATAAAAATATCACTGATCCACTACTACCTTTGCCGTAGGCCATTTTGTCCAAATCTATTTGACACATTAATAGGTACTTATGTAATATCACTAAACCTGAAGGGAGAATTTTGTCCTTTCATGGTCCATGTTGTGAATAATTGGTGGATTATAATACCCTAAGTTCCTAACTTGTACTTTTATTCAAGTATTAATAAGGGATCTTTATCTACCTAAGTGAACTTTTTTCTTCCTTTTTATAAGTTTAACAAGCGGTATCAAGGACCGCGCTTCGCAGCGGTTTAAAATTTTAACTATTTATTTATTTATAAAAAAATTCTAAGATTAATAATTTTCTAAATCTTAATTAATAAAGTAAAATATTATGATATATATTATTTAGATCATAATGTATATCTTACTAATAATTTTAAAAAACCTCATGAATTGTTCTAGTTATACTAACTACATCTTAACTATGTATACATATATCTTTACTACGTAAAAGATAATGCAAATAACCCTCATTTATTTTATTATATCAATGACTAATTAGATTTATTTGAACCTTTAAAAGTTAAAGTATTAATCTATTGAGTACTCAGTACTATAATGTGAAATATAAAAAGAATAAAAAAAGTGCCACTATAAATATAATAAGCTTGGCACATATATTGTCTTATTGGTTTTATAGTTAAAAAAAGTAATTTATTTACTTTACAAACTTGCAAAATTTAGTTAGAAAAAAAAATTGAACAAAAAAGAAATTAAGAAGGTTTGTATGTATATTGAAAAATAGACTACATATAATACTTTTACTCTTTATATTAAACATATTGTTAATTTAAAAAATTAAAATGTAAGGGTATGGAAAACGGACTACACCCATGTGACCAGCAAAAATTAAAGGAACATGCCTGTAAGAATCGAACATAGGAGCTGGAGGTAAGAGGGCTAAGGTGTTAGCCAACCCATCTAGAACAACACATTAAATCAAGTCTGCACTTCAAATATTTATTTAACACATTCATCTCAGAAATAATATTAAAAATTTTATGAACAGTGAATTTGGTATGGTGATTGTATTATAAGAGTAATATATATCCTAAAATTGAACAAATCCAAATCTCTATTACTAGAAGGAACTCATATAAATTAGCATATATTCGTTTTAGCTTCAATATATAACGAACTTAGGAAGATAAAGTATTAAAATGTAGTAAAATTCAATTGAATTTCTCTTACATTAATATATGACATGTTTATAGTTATATTTTCTATAGTCACCAATTAATAAGAACTATATTCTAAAATATATATTTATATATAAATTAATATTTAAAGAATTCATGTTAGACTCGTGCCAATGGTTGATGCAAACTCGTCATGCCCCTGTCATGAATCTTGTCTCCCCTTGACATCGTTGGCATGACCTCGCTGATGGGTCTCGTCAGTAGAATATCTCGGTAGAAGGACGAGGTGAAGAACTCGCCGTTGTCTTGGTGGGCTTTAAAATGAGGAAGAAGACCATCGAGGGTAGTGATGAGTTGGGTTTAAAGAAAATTTATTTTTCTTTTCTTTTTCTTTTTTAAATGTTTATAGTAATAAAAAAATATTTTTTTTCTTTCTGAATTTTATTTCGTTTTATTATTTATGTTTTAGTAAATTTAATTTATTTTTTTAATATAATGTTTTTTATACAATATTTATAAAATTATTATAATAATAAAAAAATATTTTTTTTCTTTATGAATTTTGTTTCGTTTTACTTTTTATGTTTTAGTAAATTTAATTTATTTTTTAATATAATGTTTTTATTTTATTTTATACAATATTTTTAAAATTATTACTCCCTCCGTCCCTAAATAAAGTTCCCATTTGTGTTGAGCACAACATTTTAGGAGATAGTTAGTGGTGGGGTATTTGGTATTACTTTTGAATAAAATATAAGGTTTGATTGGAGAGAGAAAGTGTTTTAAGATATAGGTAGTGGTGAAAGTATTGGTAATAATATTATTATATTAAGTGGGTCCCTTAAGTTTTAGAAATGAGAACTTTATTTAGGGACAAAACTTGAAGGTGAAATGGGAACTTTATTTAGGGACGGAGGGAGTATAATGTACTTATTTTATAATTATTTTGTTAATTTAAAAATGAGATGTGGTATAGTAATGAGTTAGGATGAGTTTTTATTAACACGGTCGTATGGCAAATATCTCATTAGTAAAAAAATAAGTGATATAATGCTGACGTGGTTCTCCAAACGAGTTTAAAATTTTAATAAGTCTATTGTAATATATTCTTAAATTATGAGTCAAATAGATATATCTTTGTCTTATTACCATAATAAAATAGTGCAAGTGAAAACAAGGGGCGTTACGTAGCGTTGGCGTGAAGGCAGCTCCCCCTAAATAATTATCACAAGATAATTTGAAGAAATAATTCCAACATTTTGTTTCTAGTCAAGCTTTAATTTTTTAATATTAATTTTAATTTTCAATTTCAGTTTCCGATTTCGATCATTCAAAACCAGTAACATTTGCAGAGGAATCTGTATTTAGGGGTGTTTGGGAAAGCTTATTTAGTGGTGCTTATGGCTTATAAACTTATATAAGTCTTAATAATCCCTTTTTAAAGGGATTATTTAAGCTTATATAAGCTCATAAGCTATAAACCCCTTTAAATAAGCTTTCCCAAACACCCCCCTTATGACTCCCACTCGATAAAGCTGATCTTCAGACGAGTAATCACTCTTCAATTTTCGAGATTTTTAGGGTTTCGGTTGTCGGAATTCATCATCTTCTTCACTCGTTTCTGTGAATTAAGCTTGAATTTTAGCGTTTCGTATGATTGTAAGGAAAGATATGAGCTGGCGCAGAGTAGCAAACTCCGTACAGGCCTTCTCTGCTCATACTGCACTCATTTGCTTCACGCTTTTGCTTGTTCTTAAGCTCGATCATCTTGTTCCGTACTCCTGGTGGTTAGTTTTGATTTATTGTTTGTTAACTTTATGTTTTGTGCATGAATTTGAATTGAAAAATTAGGGTTCTTATGAGGAATTGCAGAATTATAGCACATGTTCATGGAATTTGATACTTTCTTTGTTGCATATGCTAGTTGTGGTTTATATTGATGTTTTTGGGTATTTCAGATTGTAAATATGCCTATTAAATATCTATAACGTTTCATTACTTGGTGTCTACTTTTTGGTTGTATGGATTGATGAAACTTTTATATAATTGTAAGTTTGGTTGTAGATAGACTTGCATGAACATATTGCTTTCTCATTAATTAACATGATACTTTGCCTTCCCAACATATTAGGTATAAGTATCACTAACAGTGTTTAGAATCTTAACTAAATTATATATCTTCAAACAGAGCTGGCCTACCATATTTGATACTACTATATAAATTCTATAAATTTAGTTTTTTAAATTGCAGCAATTTTTAATCTGTTTTACAGGATAATTTTCTTCCCGCTTTTCTTATTTCACGCGGTTGTTGCACGAGGAAGATTCTCGTTACCTGCACCATCAGTTCCCCATGGCCGTGAGGTCTAATATCTTTTTTTTTTTAATCTAGTTTAAAATCATTTTATTTGCAGTGAAATTTCGTTGTTTTTATTATATGAAAAATAATAATTTTTATTTTAATCTTTCTGCAGTGGGCACCATGTCACGCAGTTGTTGCAACACCTTTGCTTATTGCATTTGAACTGCTTCTTTGTGTGTATCTACAGAATCAATATGGTATTTTAAGTGTTTATTTATTGTAAAGTATATCGTGAATTAGTCAAGTTTCTGATTTTATATTTAATTTATTTTAATATTTGCAGTTTCTAAGCCTCCACCCGTAAGCTTGCAAATCGTCTTCCTTCCTCTTTTGGCGTTTGAAGTAGCCATTCTTGTTGACAATTTCAGGTACAATAAATGTTTTTATTTGTTAATTTTTTAACCATTTTATTTGATGCAACATATAAAGATAATATATCATCATTTACAGAATGTGCAAGGCTTTATTACCAGGAGATGATGAAAGCATGAGTGATGATGCAATATGGGAGACACTTCCTGTAAGTTTCATTAATAAACAAAATATAATTTCTTATTCTTACTTTTTTTTATTTTATAAATTGACATATAAAATCCAACTAAGATACAATTTAAAACCAAAAACTTTATGTCTTTATGCAAATGACTTAATTTTAAGTGCACAATAAATGAATACAAATTATGAAAACAATTAGTATAAATAAAGTGGTGTTTGTGTTTTGTTTCAGCATTTTTGGGTTGCTATCTCCATGGTTTTCTTCATTGCTGCTACTGTATTTACCCTTCTAAAGCTATCTGGTAATATCATTATTTTCCCCAAAATTACATTTTCTCAAATTTTTATTAAATTCTTTTACTATAATTTCCAATAATTTGTATTCATTTAGCAGGTTTTGTGGACGCTTTAGGCTGGTGGGATTTGCTCATAAATTTCGGGTATTTAACTATTTTCACGATCTTTTTTCAACAATATGTTTTCGTCTATTATTAGTTTATTTAATTTCTTGCCTTTTTCAGCATTGCAGAATGTTTTTCCTTTCTGGTTTGTACAAAATGGTCAAATCCAGTAATTCATAGAAATTCACAAACATCTGATGCCAGCTCATCATCAACAGGAATTAGATATCTTGATTGGAATAGTGGTTTAATTGTTTCATCAGATGATTCATCATCTGATGATAGCATGTGTAGTTTGCAAGATATTGGTGGACACATCATCAAAATCCCAATTATTGCTTTCCAAATTCTACTTTGTATGCGCTTAGAGGTATGTTTCAACTTTAAATTTAAAAACATTTGTTTGTAGACTAAACGACAATTTTACCCTTTTGATTCTCACTTGGATTTTTTTTTTTTTTTTTTTTAAAAAAAAATTTCAGGGAAAACCTTTGGCTGTTAAATCTATGCCTCTTCCAGTTATATTTTCTCCTTTATTTATATTGCAAGGAGTTGGTGTTTTGCTTTCTGCATCAAGATTAGTGGAAAAACTTATTATTTTATTACATACCGGAAGTGGGACCGAACCATATTTTACATATTCTGCTCGAGCCCGTGATTGTTTTGGGTTTTTGCACCGTGGGTCCAGGTACGGGTCGAATGGGTCGGGTCACGGGTCAAAACGGGTAATTTATTTATTTATTTTATTTAGAATTTGATGTTACTGCAGGCTGCTCGGTTGGTGGTCTATAGATGAAGGAAGTCGAGAAGAACAGGCCCGACTTTATCATGATGTTGGTTCAGGGTAACTCATGTTTTTTATTTATTTATTTATTTATTTATTCATTCATTATATGCATATGTAATTATGTATATATGTATATGTATTTGTGCAGTTACAACACATTTTGTGGATATCCACCTGAAATAGTAAAGAAAATGCCAAAGAAGGATCTTGCTGAGGAGGTAACCACCACACCAACATCTTTTCTTATTATTTCTTTGCATATTTAATCTTCTTTTTTTGTTTGCATTTTTAGTTATTTGTGATTCAGTTGTGTTATATTATCTCTAAAGAATAAAATCAATAAATTGGCTTACAAGGATAAAAAGGTCGAAAGTCACGGAAAATGATTATTTTCAATGCATAAAATGTCATAAGTTATTAATATATTACTAACTTTTGTAATCATATTTGACACCCTAATTATTTATTGGAAGTTTTAAAAATCGTTAATTTTAATGCATAAAACCTCCTAAGTTATTAATAAATTATTAACTTCTGTAATCATATTTGACACCCTAATTATTTACCAGAAGTTTTAAAAATATTGGATAAAAAGCGTTCCGGGTCAACCCATACCTAAAAAAGCACCCGTTTAGACCCGCCTGTTAATTGTTGTATTGTTTTCAGGTTTGGAGACTTCAAGCAGCTCTTGGTGAACAAACTGAAATCACAAAATTTAGTCAACAGGAATATGAAAGACTTCAAAATGTAAAATTCTAAATCTTGATTCTTAGTTGGCCATAAATTATATTTTGACTAAAATTACACTATAATAATTCAAATAGAATATTTCTAACTGATTCTTGTTGCATTAATATGCAGGAAAAAATCCTATGTCGAGTTTGCTTTGAAGGAGAGATAAGCACTGTACTCCTCCCTTGTAGGCATCGCGTACTTTGCAGGTATTTTTATCAAATCAAAGTAGTTTTCAGAACGGGTCGGGCCGGGTCGGCCCGTTTGGCAATGATAACTCCTTGGTTTTTTTTTATCTCTAAATTCTCATTTTAACTTTAACTTGTGTTTTTGCAGTATTTGTTGTGAAAAATGCAAGAAATGCCCAATTTGTCGCGTTAGTATCGAGGAACGATTACCTGTATATGATGTATAGTCGGTTAAGTTAACCAAACTTTGTGCAGTTACATGACAAATCACGGGAGGTTAAAAGAGCTTTATAAAACAAAACAAAAAAAACATTCAAGATACAATATTTGCAGTTTCTTGATAACTCATTATACTTTTATGTTTTTCAGTTGTTTTTTGGTGGGTAGGATTGTAAATATGTGGAAATACAACATCTAAACACTTGATTTTCAAAAGTTGTTACCTGGTTTGCCGAATTGATACAAAACGTCATCTTAAAGTCTTGTATTTCTATAAAACTTATTAGGGTTTCAAATAAAAAAACTAGGCTTGCAAACTGATTAGGCTCAAGTTTGACTTGATGTTAAACTGAAACTTGATTTAATAACTAAACGGGATGCATGATCAATATTGACTTAATGGGTTTCTTACGCACTAACAACTAGTGTACTCAATTATTAATTAAAGCTAAAAACAACTTCTGTAAGAAAGAAGCTTGTTAAACTTTTTGGACCAGTTTATGACAATATACGTTTAAAAAAGTCATGGAGGTTTGACCTAATTTGTCAGTCAACCTAGCATTGACTTGTGTAATTTGTCAACCAAGATTATGGAGTTACCAACTTCATTATGTCTTTAAGAAGTTGTAAGTCACCCGAGTGGCATAAATTTATGTCTTTAAAAAGTTCAGTATCCAATAGCTAAGACTCGTGTAGTACTATGACAATATAAATAGAAAATAGGATAACCAAAGTGAACATTTTCAGAAATTACGATAACCAATGTGTGCATTAACCTTATAAAATACACACACACACCCCTAAAATACAAATATTCACATAAAATACTATTTTTATTCAAATGGACTACAAATTTGCGTCTCTTCTTCCTTCGGGGAAAAGGTGAAGCACCAACTGAAATTGGCTAACTGATCAAATATCAACCGAAACCTTACTTATATATGGTATAGAAAACAAACATAAAGGAAGTCTATAATTAATACCCAAAATACTAAAGTTAACATAAAGTGAAAGCGAGTAACAACCAACAAAAGATTTGTCAAAACGTACGTAGAATCATTAGGTGAAAAGGAAGTCAAAACGAACAATTTTAGCAAACAGTACATAGAACCTTTGTTCATATAATTGTCAAAAGATTACAACCAACAAAATCAACACAATACAAATCATTACACGTGAGTAATTTCAAAGAAAAACGGATACTCATAATTGTATGCAGCACTCATCGATCAAGATTATATATGTGAATTTGTAGAAACAATTAATACCCCTTGGATCGGTTTAATCAAAATTTCAAAACACTAATCACCACAAGAGCAACTCAACTCAAATTTTAAAACCCCATTCTTCTTGCAGATGAGTCTGAGGCTGAGGAGGGATGTTCTTCTTCATGCAACATTATCCAACGTTTTGGGATTTTAAGATTCGAGCTGAGGTGTTCATGTGATAATTGTTTCGAAAATGTTGATTAAACAAAATGTGTATTGCTTCTACAAATTCACCTATAAAAATTAAAGTTGTTGCATGTATCATATAACTGAATTCTGAAATTGTATTCTCTTGATATTGTTGACAAACTAATAATCTTTGGATGAATATATGAACTTGATTTTATGGTTTCAAAGTTTAATGGTTTTGATCAAGTATGATTGTTAATCTCTAAAATAGTCTATTAGGTTTTAGAAATCTCATTTAATTGCGAGAGATTATATTGATAAGTATTTATAATAACAAACTATAAAGATTACAAGATATACATGAATCATTCGAATACTTATCTAAGATTGAATAAATCTCTATAATTTAAACTAAGATTTATTTGAATTATTCACATTATCATCCGATTGTGAATTAGGTTTTTATGTTTGTTTTTCTGGATTTTTGCTTAAATTTATATACTGTCCGTTTTTAAATCATAGTGAAAAATAATAATTGTATAACATGTTAAAAGACAAAAGACTATTTTTTTTTCCTAAAAGTGTAAATTTAATTTTAGTCGAATGAACTAGGCGGGGCTAATTTGAATATAGAAAGACGGGGTGATTATCGGGCCAAAACCGAACCGAACCGATATAACCGATAATGATGAATTTTCAAAACCGAAACCGAACCGATAACATGTTATCGGTTTCGGTTCGGTACGGTTTCGGTTCGGTTATTTTAGGCCAAATGTTCATCCTTTTCCGAAAACCGAACCGAACCGAACCGATAGAACCAATAACCGATAACGATGAATTTTCAAAACCGAAACCGAACCGATAACATGTTATCGGTTTCGGTTCGGTTTCGGTCGGTTTTTGGGTCGGTTCGTTTTTTTTCGGTCCAAATGCTCACCCCTAAGAAAGACTAATAAGTAATAACAAATTAAAAAGAAAATTGTAAGCAATAAAGAATTGAAAAGGAGATCATAGAATATTAATTGTGAATTATTGACCACTCAAATTACCAACAGGCCATTAATGGCGTTTCCGTTGCTAAATTACCAACGGATATAACATTAATGGGGTTTGTACCGACAAATGGCTTCTCTTGGTAATCACGTTGGTAAACCTGACTACCAACGGATTTAGCCAAATTACCAATGAATTTCACCCGTTAATATTGGTAGTTATTCTAGTAGTGAGCTTAGTGGTGCAACTCAATGGGGTTTTCTTTTATGATGTGAACTAGAAAATTAATTTACTAAATTGATTAAGTGATATTATTTATAAGACATTTTTAGTATAGGTTATGAATATATAACTATATAATTATTAAGAAAAAGATAATGATTAAGAGTAATTATCAATATAATCCTAAAGATAAACCTTTAATTGAAATTTGTTTGTTTGTTTCATAGACATTTAAAATCTGGTTCAATTTTTCTTCATGTATTCATATATTAACGTAGATGATTTATATATGTCAATTGTATTATAATTTAACATATTATTTTTTAACTACTAACCCTTTCACAATATGTGAACGTTCATATTAGTATCTTTATTTTAATTTGCTGGAGCGATCATCTTAATGTGATTAAAAGATGTTTAAATTTATATATCATAAACCATTAAAATCACTCAATTTTTCCTTATAAGAATTTTGAAACGACGATTACTCAAAATAATGACATTAGGGTTCTTGAGCTATATAGATAGGTTTATCCCCCAATAAGATTATCAAAGTTACTTTGTCATTTAATTTAATTGAGGTTAAACGTAAATCTCTTGTCATCTTTAATGTTTGTTTCTCAATATATTACTTTTAAAATCAGTTGCTAACATGATAATATCATCTAAAAAACATCAACTAATCATATCATATAAAGATATAAATGATTTGAAGTTTGTGTACGCATGTTACCTTCATTCTTTGTGAAATTCCGATTCGCATTCTTTGTTGAATGCCTCCGTTGATTGTTCTAAGAATGGTTTTTGCCTTGTATTTATAGTTAAACAAAATAGCTAATTACCCGTGTATGTTGCAATATGATTCATCCCCATCTTATTACGTGTATATTATCTTTTAAATTAAATTTATACCTGTTTCCTTTATTACGCAGAGAGATTAAAAACCGGATATATTGGTAAATTAGTTCCTAATACTATTAGGGGTGTTCACTATTCGGACATAACCGGATTGTCCAATTGGATATTTTGGATCGGATTATTTGGATTGGTTATTTGGTTTTCAATAGTTTGGATTTCGGATCGGATTTGGTTTCCGTTGTGAAAACCAGATTGTCCAAAAAAAACCGAATAGTAATATATAGTAAATTGATTTATATAATAACACTTGTTGGTTTCCATTGTAAGCAATTATGATACTCATTTTCTTTACATTTCTTATAGTAATTGATTTATATACTAACACTTGTTCCATTTTATATTGTATTAGTTGACGATGTACCAATCTTTTTGATGTTTTTGATAAAGCTGATGTCAGGATTTTGCATATATGATTATAAATGTCACAAATTATGAATTAGACTTGTTTTTATCTACAAAGTAGTTTATCATTTTGAAATTTTACATATCGAACTTAATATTATTTATGTTATATACTTTGTATTATTTTGAAAAATTTAAGGAAAAACTAAATGGATAAACCAAACCAACCAAATTATTATTTGGTTCGGATCGGTTTGGTTTTCGAATTAGTTTGGATGGTTCGGTTTTAACTTTTGAAAACCGGACTATATTTGGTTTCACCTATTTAGTTTGGATAAAACCAAACCGTCCAAACGAACACCCCTAAATACTATGATTTAGTTAGTTCCTAATAAATTAATTCATAACAGAATAAGTTAATTTAAAATAATTTAAATTATTATGGTTGCTTCAGAATAAGTTGATTTGTAAGGAATTCGTACATGTTTCTGTTATGTAAAATAATTTATTGAATAATTTACCAATATACCCCTAAATTATTTTACATATTGTATGATTTAATTTATGGGTTTTGATAAGGCTGTCACTAACAGGAGAATATTCTGTTTTGAAAAATAATAATTAATTAAATTATAACTATTAATCTATATTTATCTTCATTAACAAAATTTGTTCCATTCAATTAATTCCTAACAGAATAAGTTAATTTAAAAATAATTTAAAGAGTAATGGTATTTAGACTTACCATTTAGACCTACTCATAGGCAAACTCATTAGATGAAGACACGTGTCAAAATCAAGAGATAATATTATGAAAGAGAATTAATGGAATACACATGTCAACCTATCAAGTGGGTAGACCTATGAGTAGATCTAAATGGTAGGACTAAATATCATTTCTCTAATTTAAAAAAAAAAATCAAATTAGTTTCTAGCGAATCATATCAAATTGATTTAAAATAATTTGAATCAGTTCCTAACAGAACCAGTCTGAATTTCAAATTTGATTTATTATTTTAATTTTAAATATTTTAATTTCTTAAGATTTATTAGGGTTCAGGGTGTATATGTATCCAATTCGAAAAAAATGGCACAACTCGACCATGTGTTTTGGATTGACATTAAAATGTTGTCTCTAAAACATCAGTAATCATTTACCTTTTCTTGCATATTTTGAAAGATAAAATATATCCAGAAAATGACGTACACAAATTTATAAAAATTTATGTTCTTTCAGTACTAAAAGATTGAAGTTGATTATTCACAAGATGATGTGATATTTGGTATCACTCAGGGAGAAATATTTGCAGCTTTGGTAGGGTCTTCTTGGCAAACAAAGGAGAACAGGGTTATTGCTATAAAGGTGACATTATTTTTATCAAGGAATAATTTTCTCTCATTTTTGAATTGGTTATCTTGTGTTGCATTTATTATCTTTTGTGTGGATTCGTTAGGTGCTTTTATTAAATTCACTGTCATATATCTTTGTTTTTTGTATCAGGCCCTTGAATGTGATGTTGAGAATCACATGTTAACTTGTGAAGTAGGTAGTAATTCAATGAGCTTGAGAAAGTTGTAATCTTTACCTCTAAAAAAAATTGAAAGGATTTTGGTATATCAAATTAGTTCTAGATTCTTTTAAAGTCAAAGCTACATAAAAGTCTCTTGCTAAAAAATTCTACAAGCCACCCAAACATTTAAGTTTGTAAGCAGAGTAATTCGCCATGAATGGTGCAACCTTAGGCCTCTCCCAACCCTTACCCATCACTAAACCCATCAGTAGCGCCACGTCATCACATCCTTACTGACCCGCTACTGACACGGTCGTGCCAACCCTACCCATCACTAACCCATCACTAAACACATCATTTCCACATCATCATTTTTAATTAAAACAAATATAAAAAAAATAAAATTAAAACAAAACTAATATATTTTTTATTATTAAAACAAATATAAAAAATAAAAAAACAGATAAAAAAAAACATTTTTAAATAAAAAACACAACATGTACAAGTTTTTCAGCCCAAAGTATAACTCCCAAACCCCCTCCCTTCCTCCTTCTTCCTCTCTCTCTCTCCTGCTGGCCTTTCTTCTACCCCAGGACGGGTTCTTCCACACGTCTTCACAAAGACGGGATCTCTTCGACGGTGCCACCGACGTGGCCGTGCCAACGGCGTCGGTGGCTGACGGTACCAAAAACGCCCACGACGGGCTCTAGACGCAAGCGTTGGCAGGGGTCTTAGTAGTATAAATTGGTACCGTTTAAAGCCAAACTTAACCATTTTCACTTCAAATAGCTATTAGAAGAAGGTTAAACTTGACCGTTTGAATCTCATTGGATTCCCTTCTCGAGTCGTGCAAAAACTTTGCTTGACTCAATGGTTGTCCCAACATGTTTTGTTTATACTTTAATCTTGCCATCAGTGAAGGTAAATTAATTGATTTAACTCTAGACATCGTATCATTCGTAACTTTTTGTTGTAATCAAATGTGTAACTTTTAATAAGTTTGACCAAGTCGTCTATCATGTAACACTTAAATTTGACATTTATTAACAACATGTTTCACTCTGTTCAATTAAAGTTTAATTCTTATAATTTTATATTAAAACGTGTATGCGAATCACAAGGAGACAACAAACGAAGATGAATGAGTGAAATCAAGTGCTTCGGATATGTTGCTCCTAGACCGGTGTCACGGAGAAACTTATAGTTGATCGATGGTTCACCAATCATCTAACTTTGATTGAGAAACTTATTGAGTAATGATACTAAATCGACTATTTTGTAAAGTTCATGGTATCATGTTGCATCTTTAATGGTTTAGGGTAGTAGAGAACCTACTCAGCCAAATTCAAACTACTAAAATGCATTTTAAAAACTATATTCTCTATTTGTCTCCATATCACAACTCAAATTTAGGAATCCCAAATCTAAATTACTCACCAAACATCTCCATCCTCTTAAATATATAGAACAAGACTTGTATAAGATAGATATATACATGTATATATACAGAACCATTTAGAACTTCTACTTTAATCAGAGTTATGATTAGCCAAAGATTATACATATTACATAATCATGATCATACTCTATGTTATGCACCAAAAATTGCACTACTAATTGACCTCCATCACTTTACTGCTAAGATTTCATCTTTATTCTTCAATTTCAACGACTTATGCTTCGTGTCCACTTGTAACAAACGCGACATAACGTATTCCAAAAGTTCTTCTCGGTGAGAAAACGTAAAATCCAAATGAGCATACTCAAATTCCTTATATGATGCTTTTACACCACCATCTTTCATCAACCTATAATGTTTTCTAATCATTGATGGAAGAATCACCTTATCTTTCATCCCAGCCACAAGATCAGCCGGAATATCAATCAAATCATAATGTTTACCCAAATCCAACGGCTCGGGTGAGCCATAAACTCGGTTGTTAGCTTCACGGCTTCCATAATCAAACATCACAAATCTTTTAGCCCGTTTAATTTGGGCCAAATGCCGGGCCACCCCAAACGAAACTCCGGGCATGTTTATCATATTATAATGAGGTAATCCCATTACTCCAATCCAATTTGAACTATCACCACCAACCACATAACCCATTATTGTTTGAACCAACCCGCCAACCGCAGGGTAGTTTTGTAAATCTCGCGCCAATTTATTAACCAACATTCTGAAAAACCTTGTGGGTATGTACAATCCGGGAAAAATGGGAGCCAAAATTGGTGCTAGCCATAAACACGAGTACTCGATTACCGTGAAGAAAAAAGGCGAATCGTGATGAAATCCCGCGGGTGATAAAAAGATTGCTCTACATAACCTATGTGACTTATTTTCCATTCGGCGTGTTATAATGTACATAAGTATTGCTGCTCCACCTAAGCTATGACAAATGCCACATAGTTTGTAAGGTTGATCGGTGTTGGTTTCTTCACTTGGTTTATAATCAGGGTGTGCTTGTAATTCTTGAGTTTTCACTTGGTGAATTTTTTCGATTAATGCGGGTAAATCTTGGGTTCCATGTTCGTTGATTGAGTAACGCCAATATCTACAAAAAGATGTGAAATTTTACCATTTTTACTTAAATATATGTGGTTAGTTAATCGTATATTGCTGTGTATTGTAAGTTTGCAACGTAAACTTACTGTCGCGAAGAAATGTTTTTGTTAGTGTGTTCTCTAGAAACTAGCCCACGAAAGTTACCAAGGAAAACGTCGTATCCTGAAAGAAAATAAACTTATTATTAATATCGATATATTTAGGGATAGGATCAAGAAAAAAGTATTCTTGATGTAAAAACTCTAGGCGGGATTCTGGCACTGACACGTGTCTCGATGCACCAAAAAAGCAAACTGGTGCAGCAAAACACGTGTCAGTACCAGAATTTTGTCAATCACATACCATGATCAAAAGCTGCAAAAGCTGGAGAGCCAACAACGCCGTTAGACACCCAACTGCCAAATTTTTATAGTGGAAACATTAGGTTAAACAATAATGTAACAAATATTATACATCAATAAAGTAATGCAATTCCAACAATTTCAAGATTATTATAAAATCAACTTAATTACCACATCGATGAATCAAAAACGCCATGTTGCAGATAAACAGCCTTCTTTGAATCGCGTCTACAGCAAAGGTACAACATCGTTAATCAAAGAAGCTTTAAGGGGTAAAATAGTAATTTTTTTTACCTTGGAATCCTTTCCAAAAGAAGAACATATCCATCTGCTGTTACTACATTAATAGCTTCGTAAGGGTACCTAATGAAAGCTACATGGTAAGAAACATCAAGGGGTAAAACAGTAAATTACTATTAACAAAAGCCTTAATTACCCGAGCTCTGTAATGACATCTCGGCATGTTCTAGCATCCGTGTTTAATCGGTTACTTAAAGTAGTTTTCTTTTCGGTTACAGTAGGATCAGTATCAGCTAGAGTGGCGGTAGCAACAACGGGCCTTGAATCGTCATTATCAGGATTTTTAGCATCATTTGAAGAAGAAGAAGACCACCTTAAAAACATCATTAAAGAATCCAATGGAGAAAGAATACAAGCGGCTGCGCGATGTAGACAATCAAATATGGTTTCTATAACGATCTCTATTCCTAGATGAAGATCCTGAGAAATATATAAGAAACCATGTTTCAAAATTTGATTATTGCAACTTGTAGCCTGTAGTTGTAATAATCAATTTAATGTTTTAGATAAAAATATTTGGGTTCAAATAGTCTTACTTTGGGGTCAAATAATCTGTTTTGTATTGGTTGCAACAATTCTGATTATCAAATGTAAAACTTACACAATTACCATTTTCTTAACAAAATTAGAGTTTCTTTACTCCAATCTCACGAAACATATCTTCTTTAACAATGGTTTATTTGTCTCAAATATCAATATAATTTTCTATTTGCATCGTTTTTCCGTGTACAAAGTTTTGTCCTATTTGGAGCTCGTCATTAAAAGATGTTTTCTACAAAAGAAAATGACTTATTTAACAAGTTTGTAATGACCCAACTGTCATTTTTCTTTTTTTTTTTCTTTTTTTTTTGAACGGATAGTGGTTCGAGCATAGACAGTGACATCCACAAGGGGCAGTATGCCTTCCCTCAAACCTTCCACCTATGGAGAATAAATCCCACCACCAAAGTCCACGACGGGACTTGAACCCATGACCTATGAGTCATGAGCAACACCTTATACCACTAGGCTAGAAGCCTTGGGTATGACCCAACTGTCATGCGAGGCCATCTTGTCATGCGAGGCCATCTTTTAATGAATAAGGGCATGTTTGGGAAAGTTTATATAAGGGCTTATAAGCTTATTAGCTTATACTCCTGTCCATAAAAAAAAGTTCTCATTTCTCTTGGCCACAACTTTTTAGGAGATAATTAGTGGTGGGGTATTTGATATTACTTTTGATTAAAATATAAAGTTTGATTGGAGATAGAAAGTGTTTTAGGAGATAGTTATTGGTGAAAGTATTGGTAATAATATTAAGTGGGCCCCTTAAGTTTGAGAAATGAGAACTTTATTTAGGGACAAAACTTGAAGGAGAAATGAGAACTTTATTTAGGGACAAAACTTGAAGGAGAAATGAAAACTTTATTTAGGGACGGGGGAGTATAAGTTTATAAATTGTAAGCTTATGAACTCTTATATAAGCTTTCCCAAACATGCCGTAAGACAAATAAAAATTATGTTGACATTTTAGGAAAATAATCAATTAATAATTAAAACTTCAAACACTTAAAGCATATCCAAACACTAACTACTAAAGTTTGTTATACTATAGTTGATTATCTGATTTTGATTATTCAAAATCAGGTAATCAATTTCAAAACACAAATTCGAACTCCTCAAAAAAGATTAAAAATAAAGAACAAACCTCTATAATACCGCGTCTTCTGTCAGTGGCCCGTTGAACAACATGATCCAATGCTTTCTTTGTAGTATTTGTGGGTGTTAACCTTCTAGGATTTGGGGTATGTGCCCTTACACTTCTATTAAGAATCTTTCTAAATATATAAATAGGTATGGCTAAAATGATTCTTGCAGGAAGCAAAAGAAACATGATTACGGATATGATCCAATGTCTTCGATTCCTTTCGTGTTTGAAGCTAGATGCTCTAGAGAAAATTGGGCATGGCGTGAACGGAGAAGGGGGGTATACGTTAGCATCATCATATTCATCAATGTCATCTTCACATGGATATTCGGGATTTGATGTTGTATCATAGTCATGAACGAAATGGTTAAACGATGACACCCCACTACCAAGAAACAAACATTGCAAATCGTATAAAAACATATGATATGAGATTATATCATTTTGTAAAAAATAAATAAAAATTTGGGCGGAATTGAGATAACTTACTCTTCCATCCAACGTGGAAACCGAGGTCCACGAAAAGTTGGTCTTAGCTCCCAACCTTGAATGCCTTCGAGAATATTAGCTTTACCGGGCAAAATTTTCAATAACAGGGCGGATAGTCCATTTATGAGTCTCAATATGTTACTTAATGATTCATAAGTAACGGTTTTCACCGATCTGCATAAAAGAAAACATTTTTTTTAGATGAAAAATATATTTTCAAGGACCATAACATATGTGCAACAAACTTAAGCATTTAAAAACCTAATTCCTAATAATTTTCACCATAATTATTCATAATTCCTACCATCACGCTAGACATAATGGTGCGTTCGGGAGCCATCAGTCGCCGCCCGCCCACCCTAAACGCGTCCCCACCATTGTGCCGACCGGCGACTGCGACCAAACCCCTTGCATTGGTCGTCGTTGCAGGTGTGTGTGCATTGGTTGCTTGTACATTATGCATGGTAAGTGATATATGTATTAATAAAATCAGTTTTAAGGTCTGGTCGTGAGTTTGTTCACCACTACGGGAGTTTGGTCGGGGTTTGTTATGCATTTGGTCTGAAGAGAGAAAGCTGATATATGGCGCGGTTAGGGCCATTACCAATAGTCTTGCACATATAACCAAAATGGAGAGAACAAAATACAAAATAGCAAATTCAAACCATACCCATCAATAAAACATAAAATTGCATTATTTCTCTGTTCAAATTCAAACATGCATGAAATAACCCACATACGGAATTGAATCGATTACAATAACCACACAAGTGATACGTAGACAAAAATGATGTAAATGAATTTGGAGGAAGGGAAACAAACTCTTTTGTGACAGCGAGGAAGTTGTCAACGAGCCGCTGCATCGTACGAGATTTCCAATATCCAATTTGAATTGAAAAACCATAAAATTTGAAAAAATTTGATTGAAGTTGATTTGATTCTTGAGAGAGAATTGAATTTGAATGAAAGACGATAGATAAATGCGGAGAGAAAAGGTTATATGCAAAGCTGATTCTTTTCGTCAGGAAATTTAGGGACATTCATATACCGTACGTCACGTGTATAAATGTTTCCGCACGTGAATCTTTCAACAACCTCATGGGATCCGAAAGCTAGAGGTAAACAAAAATGTTTGTGAATGGGAAAAGCTGTGTGAATTAAGTTGATTTCCATTTTCTAAAAATAGATGTTTTATAGCACAAGTGTTATATTAAAAGTATATTAAAAATATTTTTTTACTTAAAATGATTTTAACATATGCTTTGAAATATCTATAAAAAATATACCCAACTAATCACAATATAGAAAATAAAAAAATAAAAATGTTAGTGGTCATTATAGGTTTGGCTGAGTGAGTTTGACGCACCTTTCACGACGCTATACCCTTTGGTGTTAGGAGGTGCATTTTTTAAGTTAAGGGGTGATTTTTAGATCACAATTTTTATTACATCTACAACAAGTATTGTTTAATATACTTGTAAAATTAGCTATAAAATTTGTAATATATTATGTAAGAGCGAAAAATTGTGATGTAAAAATGAAATTCTTTTAAGTTATTTATAACCTTATTAGCTTATTGAACTCTGAAAAGTTGATAAACTTTACTTGATAAAGTCATAAACCGAAAGAAATGAACTTATTGACTGTCATAAAATTCATTAAGACGAACGAATAAGTTATAACAAACACCTCCTAGACATGATTGAAATATTATTATCAAGTATTAACCAGAGCCAGAAAATAAAAATAGACATCACATCATTTTTCATTTATTTTCAATAATATAAAAAATATACAATGTCGACTTATTACATAAAAAATGTAATCCTTCTAGTATCTTTTTTTTTTCAACGAAACCTTTGTAGCTAAATTCTACAAATTATAATTTTCAATGGTCATCATATTAAGTTGTTTCATCATTCATGTGACATGCGAGCAGGATATCTTTCCAAATTTAGTTAAGTTTCTTCATTTCGAATTGACCTTCCAATATGAAATTTTGTATGCAAATAAAGTCTAGACTTAAAATCCTCTTGCGATCAAAGATTTCATTCTAACTCACTTATGAATTTTCTTCTATTGAAATACATAACTAATTAAAAAATTCAGAAGAACCTCAAATTGTAAATTAATCGTCACAAGTTCAAACATCAAATAAAGGGAAGAAAAGAAGCACAGAAAATAAAATATTAGATCTCCCAAAAATTCAAAAATGGAAGAACAAGATTCTAACAAAAGTTTAAAAATCAAAAACTGCAAACAATACATATTACCAAACGAAATGGTCTCTAATTCATCCTCTGGGCAGCCTCCTTAGCAATAACTCTCTCTTTTGCCTTTGTTTTTGCTTGAGATTTTGATCCCATTATACCACCACCCCATTTCTTTCTGTACTCTTCATACTTGTCATTAAAGTTTGCCTGAAATATAAAATCAAACATTTTATATTTTATAACAAAAAAAAAAATGAATTAATAATTCCAACTTTATGATAAGTGGTCCTATTATGTACCTTGATGGCCTCCAATATTCTGCTGAATTCCATTTTATCTTCGTTCTTGACTGTAGTCAAACAAAGTGCTGCTGCTGTTTTCTGGTGAACAATCTGATAACACACATAGAAAAAAAAACAGATTTTTATTACCATAGAAATAATAAAAAATATATAATATAATAAATAACACTTACAGTTCCTAATCGTGATTTCCCTTTGACAATGCAGTAAGGGATTTCCATCTTTCTGCAGAGTGCAGGAAGCCAGACAACCAATTCAATCGGGTCAACATCATGAGCAATGATCACCAATTGTGCTTTGTTCTGAGAAATTAAAACAAAAATAAAAATTTATAACATGAAAATGCAAATTTTTAAAATACATTCTGATGAGTATGTGAAAACCTGCTCAATAAGGTAGGTAATATGGTTAAGACCATATTTCACAACAATTGGCTTTTTAGCCTCAGTTGACTTTCCTTCTGACTCAGCTTGAGCCCTTTTCAAAAGACGTTCTTTCTTTGCTGCTTTGTCCTCAGGCCTATACTTGAGTAGCATCTTGAACAAAGTAGTTGCTGAAAATTGTATAAACAGAAATTAGATTAGCATAAAAAATTAAACAAAATTAAATTAAATATCTATATACCAAGATTCTTGTCTAGGGTTTTGGTGAACTGATTCAAAGCTGGTGGGACCTTCAAACGTTGCTTGAGGATCCTTCTCTTCCTTTGAAGACGAACAACTTGTGGCCATCTTACAAATCTGTGTAAATCCTTCTTAGGAGGCAAAGCTCCACCAATTCCAAACTGTTTTGGTCGTTTCTCAAACAGAGGATTCACCACCTTCTCCTAAAGACATAATTCTCAATTAGCATAAACTTTAATTGAAGATATAAATTGTTGTTTCATGTTTTAGACTTTTAGCTAACTAGCTAGACTAATTTCAACTTCGAAATCAAGTCAATTGTTCGAATTTAATACGAACGTAGAAGCAATTAAGTTAGCTACAGGAAAATCCTAACAATTAGCATAAACTTCAATTATCAAAATATAACTGCTATAAACAAACAATAAGACGTAGAAATTGTAGCTAACTAATTAGACAAATTGCAGCCTCGAAATCAATGCCGCCTATTCGAATTTATACGATTATAGAAACGGTACTCTAAGCTACTGGAAAATGAATGAAAACCTGAAATTAATTGCAGAAAACGTACCGTTTTCTTCTTAGTTGCAACAGCCTTCACACCTTTCTTCGGAGCCTACAAGTAATCAAAGAATTATAGCATCAGAAAAACTAAATCGAGCATAAATCAAAAATTAATTTGACAAACAACAATTACTGAAAAATGCAGGTATATTTGGATAATCACCGGTTGTGTGTATACATTTCGTTAGTAATTGTTATAATCTATGAAAATGGTTCCATTGGTGTAGGAGACTCACCATTGGTAGAAATTGGAATTCGAGGATCCGAGACGGCGACACTGAAGAACCCTAAATTTAATGTATAGGGTTTTCAATATAGACGAATATTTTTAGGGCTTTGCGTATGGCCTGTGATTGAAATGGGCTTTTGTGGCCTAGTATTAGTGGGCCTTGTTTGGAAATCATTCCATGAAAGTTAAAAAGCTTTTTTTTTTTAAAACAATAAATAAATTTAATTACATGTTAGACCTGTGCCAACGGCACATTGGGGGGACGTGTCGGGGGCGTCGAGCCATGACGGCGTTGGCACCGAGCCGTCGTGATCGGCGTCGTGATGGGTTCGTCGTGGTGAGGACGGACGTGGGAAGCCGTCGAGGAGAGAGGTGGAGGAGAGGTGGTGGAGCAGGAGAGAGAAGAAAGGAGGGGAAGAAGAAAAGGGAAGGGGTTGTATCTTGTACATTGTGCTTTTGGACTTGTACCTTGTGCTTTTAGACTTGTACCAGTTATGTTTTTTTATAAAAAATGTTTCTTTTCTCAGTTTTTATTTTATTTTATTTTATTTATATATTTGTTTTAATAATAAAAATATATTTTTATTTAAATAATGTATTTTAAATTAATATAATTTATTTATTTTATAATTATTTAATTTAATTAAAAATGATGATGTGGAAAGGATGGGTTTAGTGATGGGTTAGTGATGGGTAGGGTTGACACGACCGTGTCAGTAGCGGGTCAGTAAGGATGTGATGACGTGGCGCTAGTGATGGGTTTAGTGATGGGTAAGGGTTGGGAGAGGCCTTAGGCCTCTCCCAACAGTGGCGCGTCACTAAACCCGTCAGTAACGCCACGTCATCACATCCTTACCGACACGCTACTGACACGGCCGTGCCAACCATAACCCATCACTAACCCGTCACTAAACCCATCCTTTCCACGTCATCATTTTTAATTTAAATTAAATAATTATAAAAAAACTAATATATTTGTATTATTAAAACAAATATATATAAAAAAAATTAAATTTAAAAAAAAAAACAGAAAAAAACTATTTTTTATAAAAAAAACATGACATGTACAACTTTTTCAGCCTAATGTACAAGTCCCCAAAGCACCCCACCCCCTCTCTCTCTTCCTTCCCCTTTCCTCTCTCTCCCCTCTCTTTCTTCTTCCGCTCTCGACGCCACCGGAATCCGTCTTCCTCCCGACGTCCGCTTCACGACGCCCCCCACGACGGCTCGGTGCCAACGCCGTCGTGGGTCGACGGCCCTCGACGCCCTCCCCCGACGTGCCGTTGGCACATGTCTTATTACAAGGAAAGGAAGAAAAAATATACCATGTAAACAACAGCTATTTTTCTAATTAGATTGTTTTGACTATATTTGAATAATTATTAAATTTATCTGTTAATGATACTTTTAAAAACATGTAAAAAAACTTTGAATATATTTCACGGTTTTACAAAAATAGAATTATCGTATGAATCTGACACTATCAATATATATTTAATGTAAAAGCCAGAAAATTATGTGTTCTGAAATTTATGCATAAGAATGCTAATAAATATCCAAATATGGACAAAAAGAAAGTTTATAAATAGAATTTTCGTATACATATACAAGTGCACAAATTAACCTTTTAGTCATATATGACTAGCATATGCTTTAGACTACAGTATGTACAACTCCATAAAGCATAAACGTTTTGTATTATGGTTATTATAAAACCATTAACAAAACCTCATAAAACCAGTTCCTTTTACATCATCCAGTTTTTCTATTATGGTCATTTATGCCAATTAATGTCAATATTGCGTTTCAGTTGACATTTTAATTAAAAGAATTGCTCTTCATCTATATAAATATCTTGCATTTTATCTTCCTTAACATATACATAGTAGTATTAACAATGAAAATGTTTGTATCTTTAATGTTTCTAGCCTTTTATGTTTCTGGTATATCTACTTGTAGTTTGACAACTGGATACATCGTCCAAGTTCAAAACTTGATCCCCAATAGTAAGGTCTTGGTTCATTGCAAGTCGAAAGATGATGATATAGGAGATCATATGCTATCGTACAAACAGGAGTTTCAATGGAAATTTTGCCAAAATCATTTGCAAACTACATTGTATTTCTGTCATTTCTACTGGAATTCTTTCGAACGAGTATTGGATGTTTTTAACAATACCATGAGTTATGAATGCGACTTCGAAAAAGGTGACAATAATCCATGCTATTGGTCAGCCATGGCTGATGGAATATACTTTTATAATTTCAACAAGACTGTTTGGGGGAAACAATACGATTGGAAGCCCAGAAGAATATGAATAAACATGTATTTTGAGTTATAAATAATCTGAAATGAATAAAGTTACATTTTAAGAGTTTTGTAATTGATCAATCAAATGATGTTGAAAAGTTACTATTAACAAAAGTTGTGAAAATGCTCTTCAGTTCACTATCCATATAAAGTCAATCTTCTTCAATTTTGATCTAAATTGAATGATTTTTATGTACTTTGTTCGTCTTTTGATTATTAACAAACCTAATAGGACATATTTATACTAGTATCCTCTGATATTGTTCGACTGTTGGATCAATGTGACTTAAACGAGGATTTCAAGCCCCGCGCGATGCAGCAAGAATTAAAGACACATAATTTTATCAGAGATTATGTTAAAATAACAAATTTGTAACCTAAAACATATGAAGACAGCAAATTTGTCATTAATCTTTTCAAATGCTTATATTCTCAACTAAACATTATACAAAAAGCAATTTCGTCATCCAAAACATATTAATAGAATAATACTTATCTCTTTTAAAGCCCTTATTTCCCGTAAAATAAATAAAATACAACATACTAAAGACATTATATTAAAAATTCAATTTTGTTTAGTTAAATCGTAAAAGTACTAATAATTATAAACCATAAATTATATCTCTAAGTATAAATTATATAATAAAATCTTTAATTAAATTTTGGAGGTTATAATAATATAATATAGATTATAAAAGTTTAAGTTAAAATTATGAGTTATAAAGTTTAAGGGAAAATAATTTAATAATAAAAATTAAAAGATATTAGTATTGTAAATGATAAAGTTTACCGTTTATAATAAGAAGTTACAAAACTTTAGGATGAAAGGTGTAAATTACTTATGTAATACGTTTAGGAAAAAGAAAAGGAATAGAAGCCAAGAATGAGATTTGAACCTGGCTGGCTTTTGAAAATAAATCAAGCCTTAGCCAGCTTTTGAAAACAAATCAAGCCTTAGCCAGCCCATCTATAACATTCTATTGTAACAATCTTCAATACGTGCATATATATATTTAATTAAGAAATGGTGCAAGATACCATGTTACTGTTCATAACTGAATGGGAATTGTATATAAGAGGAATAGCATTGGTTATCTCTCACCTCTTATTAATATACAATAGAAACTTTTTAAATTAATATTTGATAATTAATACTTTTAAAATAATATGGGTTTATCTAACTCATGCTCTTATTAGAAGTGTTTTATGAGCTTCAAATTTCTTTCAAATTGAATAAATGTATTTATTACATATCAATGAAATCTATTTTCGGCATGAATTAAATATATTTTCAAATAAAAATAGTAGTTTTGAGTTTATTAAACATGCTTATCTCATGCCCGTAGGGCATGGAGTTAGCCAAACCCAAATAATATTAGTAGCACGATTCTTAAAAGAATATTAGTAGCGTACTTTAAATTAGAACCTTGCTTACTTTAATTATATATTTTATATAACTAAATTAGTTTAAATAATATATGTAATTGTAGTTATGTTTTGATATTTGATTATTTCTATGGTTTTGATAACATGGTAGTGAGTTGGAAAATAACGTCAAACAACGGGTTCCAAAGATCAAAATATTAACGGTATACAAAACCAACGTGTCACAAATAAATAATAATTAAATGTTTCCCAAATAATAACAAAATTAGCGAGTGATGTATATGCTACCACAATCACAAATCGAACACATGCATTAAAATATAACTTCTATATCAGAATATCTCAATGCTAAAGCGTGATTAATCATTTATTAAAAACTAAATTTTAATCAGATTATATGTATACATCGTCATCTAAATAGTCAATGTTGATTGTTATTTTAGTCCTTTAAAGATTTATAATAAAATTTATGAATATAAAAACTTAACCATAATAATGCATCTCTTAAGAACAAAACTTGCACTAAAAAATAAATTCCAAGGACAAATGCAATTGTATCATATTTTTCTAACACAAATAAAACCGTAAACATATTTAAACTTTAAAGGATGTTCGAGATTGCAATGTAGGTTATTTCGTTTGAAAAAATCAATTATTCGCATTTTGGGTATTCAAAATAGAGTTTCTGAAAACGGCTTGTTTTTACACTATGAAAACTACTTTTAATTCAATTTACCTATTAAAATAAATAAATAATATGTTTTGTCCAACACTAAAAACTTGTTATTTAATTATTACAATTTCAAACAACATAATTAAATTATATATAAATAAATTTGTCTAATTAAATTTTACAATCGTATCAATCTTTATTTATATTTATCATATACACTCTTAATCAAGTAAATATATTTAATAGAGAGCTTCTTGTAGAAGCAGTTCTTTTAACGGTATTTAATCTATTTTAATATATCCGTAAGGAATCTGAACTCATGATCTATTGGTTATTAGTAACACTTTAGATCTTACACCAATATCACTATTCTGCAAGTAGGTTTGCATGAGAAGTTAATGCTAGGCATGTACACATATATATATAATTATAATAAAAGAAGCATTTAGGGTGCCATTTGGCACTTTTTTAGACACCAACTTGACACGTGGCAACTTGTTATTGGTCCGTTCAAATTTTTTTCGCCCATATGAAGAATTCGTTTGTATATGGTAGCTTTTAATATCCACAAAATTAATAGCACCTCTATTAAACCGAACTAATAGCATATTTGGTTTCCTAAATGATAACATTCTTCATTTTTAAGAATTTAATCCATACCAAAAATATAAATAACTTTTTCGATTTAATTAACAAATTAGCTTAATTTACGGAATTATATTTTATTTTCCAAAAAACTATATTAAAACTCCGTGTGTATATAGATGGTTCTTAAAGTTTTATTATTCTGGGAATTTAGCCTGATTTGAAAATTCAAAACTCCCGCATATGAATCAACAATTTCATAAGTTTGACTTTAAAGTACCTTTTCAGCCTACAACTATTTTTAACAATTTTATGTATATTTGTCGTTTCTTTGATTTTAAATTTTATTGTTTCTGTAATTTTAACATGTTCTTTTCATTATGCAATATCCTTAATTTTTTCGGGAATTAATCATCTGCACAATCAGGTTTTGAACTGTTTTAAACAGTGTTTTTAACATGTTTTGTTCATTATGTAGCATTCCTAATTTTAACAGGTTTCTATACCAGTGTTTAATTATGCAGTTTTCATACCATTGTTTAATTATGCAGTTTCAGTATTATGTTATTATGCAGGTTCAATAATCTCTCAACAAAACAGTGTGATTGCTATAGAATTGAATTTTTATGAACTTTAATTTCAAGGAAACGGTGTTTTTAGACTTAGGCATGAACTGTTTTGCTTCGTTTCACTAAATACTTGATACGCGTGTTAATGGAAAAGTTGAAAACAGATTAATTGAAGGAAATCTTTTCACTAAAACTCAAAGCTAGGAAATTTACCGACACTTTGTAAGAACTGTCACGAAAAGCTTATATCTAGTGACATTGTTATTGTGTCGCTTATCATTAAATGACATATCATATTATGTCTTATTATGTTTATCGTATTCAATTTTGTTTTTATTATTAGTTACATGTAGACTCATATTATGAAAATTAATACCTCATCATTCATTCTCTACAGGGTTCCAAACCTTTTTTCAACATAGATGACAAGGAGCGAGGCCGCGATGGAAGAGATCAAACACAGTAATAAGAAGTAATTCCATTACCTTTTTTTTTTATTCTAGAGGGGGATGGAGAAAGTGGACAAAACAGACTCGCATTTCTCATCGAACAAATACCGGAAATGAATCATATTGAAAACGCTCCTAACCCAAGCCCTTCCTTCGTAGAGCCATGTATTGTAAGTGATCCGAACCTGCCCGGAGCGAGCCCCCCATAGAGGCAAGAAAATAATTGATATATTGTTGGTTTAGCAGGGTTTTTATGCAAAACATTATAATGGGTACTAAATTATAGATTTAAAATGAATAGTTAATAAAGTGAGATTAATAATTATTATAGCTAAGAGTAAGAATAATTGGGTCACTTAATCATATTAAATGAAATAATTAGTGGATTATGCTACACTAACTTTTACCAAATAAAGTATATTATCAACGTGTATCACTTATTTTGAAAATGTAAAAATTGAAAGTGTTAGATAAGGAGATACGTACGTATGCGTCTAAAATTAAATAATAACGCAAACACAATAAAATATATAAAACAAAATCATTATTCCAAAAGTATTTGATTCTTTTTACTTCTCTGTAGATAGAAAGTGTAACACCCATATTTTTATAACATCGTTTAAAACATCTAAAATACGATTTCCAACATTCATCATGTTGTCCAAAATACAGTTTAACAAAAACTTTAAACCTTTTTTTAGAGTATACAAAAATACGGTGTCACCAAGTATATCAAAACCATAGGCAAACGAGATATGTAGGAGAACCTTGTAGTATTCACATGGCGGAACTTGAATACCACATTACTGGATCTATACTAATGAATGAGATCACGAAAAAGAGAAGAAGATGAACATTACCTTTAGATTGCTAAAGAAGTGATCTACCTCTACTGCACCACCTGGACACGCTGCAAGACCGCGTTGTACCAACAAAGTATCACACAAGGACTTGTGTGTGTGTGTGTGTGTGTGTGTGTGTGTGTGTGTGTTCGGTCGAACACCAAAGCCGAAACCCCAAAGGGGTTCTTTCGTCGACTTCGGCCGAGAGAGGAAGAGAGGAGGATTAGGGTTTTGAGTAATGTGAATGTGTAACCTAAAACCTTAACCTTAAGCCTCTATTTATAATGACTTAAGTTACAGTTAAGTCCTTGGAGTTTAATTATGATTAATCTCATAATTAAACTTCCTATTAACACTTTAAACCCTTGGACTTTTACTAGTTAATTAATTAACTATTAATTAACTGTCCGTTAAATACTTAACCTAATATTTAACCATCCTCACAAATAATAATTAACTTATTATTATTATTATTTATTCTCTTCTTTATAATTAACTTAACTAGTTAATTATTCCACACAACTTACTTTATTCGGTTGTCCATTATTGGGTGTGTAGTGGTGTGACCCTTTAGTGTCTTATAACATTGGACACGGTGACACGTGTACTTATCTGTGCACATAAATCCTTCAGACTCCCACTTGTGCAAGTTAAGAAACACTTTCTGATCATCGTTGGCCTAAAGCGGTCCCTAGCCAGACATTTAGGATAACCAGGTCATAAGAACTCTTACATCCAGAGATAATATTCATAAAATGAATAACACTAACAGATTTTCCTTTCGCATCACGATATTTCTTAATTTGAGTAATAGACATGGAGCAGGGATCTTGTTCTATATACTCGAATTTTCTCGACTCTGATTTCGACTTTCTGCAGTAACGGATTACCAAATGATCTAATCATTCTCCGAGCGCGGCCACACATTTCAGTAGTCTTAATCGTCGAGCGGCCATGAAATATCTCTTCTAGTTAAAGAAGGTGCAAATTCCATCTTGACATTTGCGTTATCTTGCCCACGACTTCCGCTGTCTTAGTCAAGTTCCTTATGATCACCCTTTTACGGTGTGACGGTAGATAAATGCTAAAGATCAGAAGTCATCGTGTCTCAAACCAGAACGTCTCAGGTCAGAGGACATCTACTCGAAATTACTCATGCTTGGGCTCCATGAAGTAATATCGATCTTTTGGTCACGTCTAATGTTTAGCAATCTGTAAACATCTATGAATATTTATTTTAACAACCCTTGTTTCTCTATTCAATAACTATGAAATAGATAAATATTCATAATGGTATTAACTCTTGAATCTAGCTCCCACTAAATTCAAGCAACCACAGACAATTTAGATACTCAAAAACTTTGTGTATCAAGGATAGGTTTAAAACATGTTAAGAATAGACAGTGTGAAAATATTACGTAAAACTTTCTATTTCAATCCCACGAAATGTTATTACATAATGTATCGATTCCAAACATATCTATGAATCTAATCAAAAATACTAGCTACCAATATTTAGGTACTGCATGCCTATAGCGTGCGCATGTTTCTCATGCTTTGGTCCAACTAGTGGTTTTGTCAACGGGTCAGCGACGTTGTCATCCGTTGGTATTTTCTTAATTATAATATCACCCTCTCTAACATACTCGCGTATGAGGTGATATTTCCCGCGTACATGTCTGGTCTTTTGATGTTCTCTTGGTTCAACAGTTTGCGCTATTGCCCCACTGTTATCACAGAATATTTCGATGGGTCTAGAGATACTGGCAATAACTCTAAGATCCTCGATAAAATTCTTAAGCCACATGGCTTCTTTCCCAGCATCATTTGCGGCAATGTACTCAGCCTCTGAAGTCGAATCTGCTATCGTATCTTGTTTCTGACTCTTCCAAGATATAGCTCCTCCGTTTAGTGTGAAGACAAATCCCGATTGGGATTTGTAATCGTCTCTGTCGGTTTGGAAGCTTGCATCTGTGTAACCAGTTACACGCAATTCTTCCATCGAACCTCCAAAGACCAAGAACATTTCTTTCGTCCTTCTCAAATACTTGAGAATGTTCTTGACAGCCATCCAATGGGGTTCACCAGGATTCTTTTGATATCTGCTCGTGAGACTTATGGAGTAAGCAATATCGGGCCTAGTACATAACATGGCATACATGATTGATCCAATTGCCGAAGCATATGGTACCAAACTCATCCTAGCTATTTCCTTGCTAGATGTGGGACTCTGAGCTTTGCTCAGTGTAATGCCATGTGACATCGGAATGATTCCTCTCTTGGAATCACTCATACTGAATCTCTTCAGTACTTTGTCAATGTATGTACTTTGACTAAGTCCAATAAGCCGCCTAGATCTATCCCTATAGATCTTTATACCTAGTATAAATGCGGCTTCGCCCAAGTCTTTCATCTGGAAACATTTACCTAACCAGGATTTTACTCCTTGTAATGCTGGTATATCGTTTCCTATAAGCAGTATGTCATCAACATACAAGACTAGGAAGATTACTACGCTCCCACTGAATTTTGTATAGACACACGCCTCGAACTCACTCTTGACAAAACCAAATTCTTTGATTCTTTTGTCAAAGTGTAAGTTCCAACTAGATGCTTGCTTCAATCCATAAATGGATTTTAGCAATTTACATACTTTATTAGGATTCTTTGGATCAGTAAAATCATCCGGTTGTATCATGAATACGTCCTCATTCAACTCCCCATTAAGGAAGGCGGTTTTAACATCCATCTGCCATATCTCATAGTCATAATATGCTGATATGGCCATAAGAATTCTAATAGACTTAAGCATGGCGACTTGCGAGTAGGTTTCAGAATAATCAACACCATGTGTCTGTGTGAAACCCTTCGCGACGAGTCGTGCTTTGTAAGTATGCACCTTTCCATCCATGTCGGTTTTCTTCTTGAAAACCCACTTGCATCCAACAGCACGAGACTGTGGTGGCAAGTCTGATAACACCCAAACTTGGTTGTCATACATGGATTGCATCTCTGCTTGCATAGCCTCGAGCCATCTTTCAGACTCTATGCCGTTAGCAGCTTCGCTGTAGGTTAATGGTTCTAGTAGACTTCCATCATCTTCATCAATCATGAATCCAAGATACCTATCTGGTTCTTGGCGTGGTCTACTGGACCTACGCGGATTGCGTGTATCTTCTTCCTCAACCGGTGGGTCTGGTTGGGAATCAACAATTCTTTGTTGAACTACTGGTTCAACTGAAGTCGTCGGTGGATCTTCGTTCTCTTCAATTTTTTGAAGCTCTATTTCTTTTCTTGGAGTTTCAGTTCCTAGAAACTTCTCCTCCAAGAAGACACCTTTCCGAGCAACAAAGACTTTGTTGTCTTCTTGATGATAGAAATAGTATCCTAAGGTTTCCCTTGGATATCCAAAGAAGATACACTTGTCTGACTTGGGGTTTAGTTTGTCTGTGAAGTTACGTCTAACGTATGCTTCACAACCCCAAATCTTGAGAAAAGATAACTTAGGTTTTCTCCCCGTCCAGTGCTCGAACGGAGTCTTTTCTACTGACTTGGTCGGAACCCTATTCAGTGTGAATGCTGCAGTCTCGAGTGCATGTCCCCAAAATGATAGTGGTAGTGGGGCGCGACACATCATTGAACGTACCATGTCTAACAAGGTGCGATTCCTCCTTTCTGATACGCCATTCATCTGAGGCGTATACGGAGGTGTGAGTTGTGAAACAATCCCACATTCCTTCAAATGATCGTCGAACTCTTGGCTCAAATATTCGCCTCCTCGGTCAGACCGTAGTGACTTAATTTTCTTGCCTAGTTGGTTTTCTACTTCCCTCTGATATTCTTTGAATTTGTCAAAGCTTTCAGACTTTAGTCTCATAAGAAAGACATAACCATACCTACTGAAGTCGTCAGTAAAGGTAATGAAGTAGCGGTATCCTCCTCTAACTTATTGAGTGAAGGGTTCACACACATCTGTGTGTATAATTCCTAACAACTCGCCTGCCCTTTCATTGTAATGATTGAAAGGGTCTTTTGTCATCTTGCCAGATAAACAAGCTTCGCATATTGCATATGATTCCAAATCAAATGGCTCTAGAATTCCATCATCGTGGTGCTTCTTAATGCGAGTCTCGTTTATATGACCTAAACGACAATGCCAAAGATAAGTTTGATTCAAGTTACTCTTGGATCTTTTACTTATATGATAAATGTCTCGTTCTATGTTATTTAGATTTAACGTATATAGACCATTATGAGAATTTGCGTTAAAATACAAAATGTCATCTTTTAAACACGAAATTGTTTTTCCATAAAACTCATAATAAAAACCACTGTCTATAAGTAAATCAAAAGAAATAACATTTTTAATAAGTCTAGGAACATAATAACAATCTTTAAGTTCCAAAACTCTTCCTGAAGGCAACTTGAGAAGATATGTTCCTACGGCTTCAGCTCCAACCTTGGAACCTTCGCCTACTCGTAGTTCAACATCCCCTCGTCCCAGCCTCATGTTCTTCTTAAATCCCTGCAAATGATTGCAAATGTGATGACCACATCCGGTATCCAATACCCAGGATTCACTAGAAGTAACGAGACAATCAATCATAAAGATACCTGAATCGCTGACAAAGTCAGCGTCCAACAGCCCCACGTCCGACGTGTGCTCGCAAATATCTTTGCTGCCACAAGTTGGGCAACACAAATCAGCAAAGTCATTCAACCAATCATAGAACTCATCCTGCTGAATCTCGGGGAGAGATTCTTCCTCCAGCCTTTGAACATCGCGTATACACAAGAGGTTCTCGTGTAGACCTGCGACACTCAAATCAAAATTCCCGATCATACGTACTACCTTGTCCTGATAGTACTGAGTGAGAGATCCAAACAAGAACAAGACTTGTTCATGTTCGTTTGATGTGCCAGTAACTAGGGTGAGACAATCTAGTAACCTCCTTATGTTGATAAGGTGGTCACTCAGTGGTTGATCATCTGTCATTTTTGACGAAATGATTTCTTGCAAAATGAACTGCTTGCTATCTTCAGTACTATATTTAAACGTCTCCTCAAGATATCGGACTAACTCATAGCATGGTTTCTTACATAGATTATCAGTAAGCTCTGATAATGAAGTAAGAATAAGAATCGACATAACTTGTGATTCATCTGCCAGATACTGATAATAAGCGTCAAGCTCATCATCCTGGGAATCTTGCCCTGGTTGTCCCTTGGGCGCCTCGTCTATCACGTACAGTAGATTCTGTGCTTTTAGGTAACTCCTAAAATGCACCCTCCAAACTTTGTAGTTTGGACCAGTAAGCTTCCATTTTCCAGTAATGAACTTTCGCGATTCGATCGGTGAATAAAACGGAATTTCTGACAGTACAGACATCTATAAGAAAAACAAACAAACGGTTAGTAAGATTAGATAAAATAAATAACTTCTAACGTTATTACCTTTTAATAATAATAGTTAGACTAGGACCCATATTTCACGCCCTCTAATGCAAGGTTTGGGCACTTCCCATTAGAGCCACGCTATTTCTGGTAGGTATAGCCATACCGATCGCCTCTAGACTAGAAACGATTCCTAGATCCTCGGGATATCAAGTTGAACATCAAACTTGTATATGTTTTAATCCCTCTAGTGAATTTTGGGCCGGGACTCCCGATTATCACCAAAATAGATCGTACCATCTAAGACAGTGCGATGCCTTGCGCCGGGACTCCCGATTATCACAAGACCCTACGCACCCTAACACTCGCAATGATCTGAATCCACATCTAAGGTTCTTTCTCCTTACAATGTGAATATCGTTGAACAAGTGAGGTGTTCCATTAGATGGGTTGCACTCTAATCTAAGATTTTCTAAAAAGGATTTTCCTTTGTTCGAAAAGTTAGCCAATTTTTAATTACTTGGTTTTATAAACTAACTATTTATAAATTTCACCTTTTAATTTGTTTCATAAAACTTGGTTTATAAACAAACTTTTTACTTTACCATTATTAATTTTTTAAAACTTGATTTTCTAAACAAAATGTTTATAATTACCATTATATTAATTTATACATTGGTTTTCTAAACAAACTGTTTATAATTACCATCTTATAATTTAATCTTGGTTTTCTAAACAAACTGTTTATAATCACCACCTTATTATTTTATGTTATAATAAATAAACGAAAAATAAAATAATACTTGCAATTTTGAAAAATTGCTATGTCATAACCCCAAAGACTTGGTTTTGTGTTTTGTGTATTTTAAAATAAAAGTTTAATAATTTCCGAAAATAATTTGAAAAATTCGGAGCTTTTAACATTAAACACAATGTCACGACTTTTGGGTTATGTCATTTAAATTAATTAAATAAACTAATAATTTTAAATTACCAAACTGATAATTATTAAATTACCCATAAACTGGTTTCTTATTTCCTCCTTAATTTCATAATTATCTTGATCTTAAACTAACTGTTTAAAATCATTAGGTTCATTTTAAATGTTAATACTTATTATTATAATAAACGAATAAATAATGAAACTTGTCAAAAAGTAAACTTTTTAACATCCGATTTGATCCCGTGTACCCTATGTGCCCGAAACTGAGCCTTAGGTCAACGAAACTGGATCAAATACACAACGAGGGAAAAAACTGGATCGATTAAACGAAGACCGAACCGTGGCTCGGTTCGGTTCGTCCGTTCGGCCCCTTCGACCGAACCTTGCTCGACCGAAACTCGGTCTTGCTTGGTTCGACCGAACCCCCCCCCCCCCCCTTTTTTTTATTAATACCGAAAATTATAATAATGTTAGTAATAACAAATAAATAAATGTGTTATTCTAATACTAAGAATAACACAACTTTCCTTAATTTGTCTAAAGCCTAATTTGTCCAATAATCTACCATGATCTTGGTTGATTATAATCTTGGACTAATTTTTCTAGGGTTTTTACTAGACAAGAAAAGAAACCTAATTCTTTTTATCTTGAAACCTATTCAATCCAATTGTTCATAAACTTGAACAATGTTCTTGGATTAAATTTACTAGGGTTCTTTCTAAGATAAAAAAACTTAATAATACATATATATATATATATATACGAAATTTCGAAAATTACAAGGAGGAAAAAGAAGGCTAATTTCTTTTTATCTAGAACCCTGTTCAAGCCAATTGTTCATAAACTTGAACAATGTTCTTGGCCGAAAATTGTAGGATTCTTTTCTAGATGAAAAGAAACTCCATCGAATCTCATTGAGATTAGTAGATCGCTCTGATACCACTGTAGGAGAACCTTGTAGTATTCACATGGCGGAACTTGAATACCACATTACTGGATCTCTACTAATCAATGAGATCACGAAAAAAAGAAGAAGATGAACATTACCTTTAGATTGCTAAAGAAGTGATCTACCTCTACTGCACCACCTGGACACGCTGCAAGACCGCGTTGTACCAACAAAGTATCACACAAGGACTTGTGTGTGTGTGTGTGTGTGTTCGGTCGAACACCAAAGCCGAAACCCCAAAGGGGTTCTTTCGTCGACTTCGGCCGAGAGAGGAAGAGAGGAGGATTAGGGTTTTAGGTAACTCCTAAAATGCACCCTCCAAACTTTGTAGTTTGGACCAGTAAGCTTCCATTTTCCAGTAATGAACTTTCGCGATTCGATCGGTGAATAAAACAGAATTTTTGACAGTACATACATCTATAAGAAAAACAAACAAACGGTTAGTAAGATTAGATAAAATAAATAACTTCTAACGTTATTACCTTTTAATAATAATAGTTAGACTAGGACCCATATTTCACGCCCTCTAATGCAAGGTTTGGGCACTTCCCATTAGAGCCACGCTATTTCTGGTAGGTATAGCCATACCGATCGCCTCTAGACTAGAAACGATTCCTAGATCCTCGGGATATCAAGTTGAACATCAAACTTGTATATGTTTTAATCCCTCTAGTGAATTTTGGGCCGGGACTCCCGATTATCACCAAAATAGATCGTACCATCTAAGACAGTGCGATTGAACACGGTGACACGTGTACTTATCTGTGCGCATAAATCCTTCAAGATATACCTAAGAGCTCCTGAGCTAAACATATCTAGGCCACTTCTAGTGCAACCTTCTATCAGTTTACACATGTACCTGATTACACAGCCACAAAACAAACGTAGTACGTGAGACACAATAGTCTCGTGAGATACATGGGTTTTAGACCCCAATAATAATAATCATTACATAGATATATAAACATATACATAAACTACATCAATACCGTCTAGTCATCCTATTGTGACTCTATCAACCTTGTTTCCCTAGCAAACATATCCAGTACCTAAAAATATATGTACCAGAAGCACAATTATATCTAGTAAATAAACATATATGTACTAGAAGCACACTCAAATCTAGTACATAAACATATATGTACTAGAAGACCAACATATCTAATACATAAACATATATGTATTAGAGTCATACCACGACTAGTACGTAAACATATGCGTACTAGAAGTCCATATGTGTTTGGTGTATAAACATATATACACTCGTCTCAGTGACCGGGGATCCCCCGCGTCACCACCATCTACCTCTTATCATAACCTAACAGTTATGCCATTCAAAGCCTTCGGCTATTACATCAAACATCAAACAAGTTAGTTATCTAATAATAACAATATATAATTAGTTCAACATAGCGTGAACGTATCCATAATGTCCCATGGACTCGATCTTTAGCAACTCTCACATACTTCCTCATCTATGAACCCTAGGAGGTCCATACTTACTTATTTCATAAGTAACATTTCTTATTTTATCGATATCATAATACTTTTATCTTTCCTTTGACTAGAATACATATTTATTACTAGTCACATCACATTCATCTTTATATACATATGTTCATCACTTCTATTAGTAAATCTTACCAATCATTACCCATTATTATAAAATCATTGTCAATGTTTTCTTAATACATATTTATTAATAAAGGCTCGATATACATTCTTTTAATCAATAGCTTTATCATTATGGTCAGTTAATAAGGATCTCATAATTACTTTAGTCTAACATATTTACTTCCAAATTCATCAATCATAATAGACATATTCTAATATCTCATTATACCTACTTTCTTATCAATTCAGTCACTATCTTTATCAAAATATTAATTAATAAAGATCCATAATATATCATACATAATTTCAAAACTTTTTGCTATGTACTCATTTTAAAAGTATTATGTACTCACCTTAGCAATAGCTAAATCCATATCGTGTTTATCAACACGAATCCTTACTTCCCGCCTTTGGAATATCTCCAACTTTTAGGTCCTTGCAACCTATCAACATAAATTAACACATTTCTAGTTATCATCTATAACTAGGCACCCTTTAACTATCATAACCATCCATAATTACTAGTTCATCAAACTTGGTGGGATTTCAAAACCCTAGCTCAAGGATTTCACCAACAATTCACAAATTCGACTTGAACACATGGTCCACATACGATCTATGGGTGTTTAACACCCTCCTTGACCTCCCTAACAAGATCTTCAACATCCAATCCCATAATCACAACTTTCCCCAAAACAAGTTCATAAACTAGATAGGAGATGAAAATACCTTAGATCTTTAACAAGGTCTGAAGATCTTCAAGAATGGTGGTGTTCTATGCTCAAGAACACCCAAAATCGCCATCAACCTCTCCCAAATCGGCTGCAACCTTTGGAGTGGGGAGAAATGAGCAAAAACTAGAGATGTAAACGGGTACGGGTAGTTGCGGGTACTGCAAAACCCGTACCCGTACCCGACCATTATTCTCATACCCGTACCCACCCCGTACCCGGTCAAATACCCGTCGGGTTCGGGTAGAAAAATCCCCGCCGGGTACGGGTAACTCGACGGGTACCCGTTCAATAAAAAAATTAAACAAAATATCTAAAATATATAAAACTCTTAGTTCGTTTAGGCTTATTTCGTGTAATATGTAATGGACTAACGGGAGACGAGCTAGATTTTTAACCATTATTAAATTGGCTAATGAGAGATTAAGAGTTGGGCTAAGTTTGAGTAGTGACTAGTGGACTAAACCTGTATTAAAAAATTACACATTAATATATATATATATATTCGGGTCGGATATAAACGGTGCGGGTATTATAAAACCCGTACCCGACCCGTACCGGCTCTCGGGTATGAAATTTAAACTCATCCCCGGCCCGTTACCCGTTTAGACGGGTAATGCCCGCCCCGTAAGACTCGGGTACCCGCGGGTACCCAAACCCGCGGGTTAAATTTGCATCCCTAGCAAAAACCCTAAAAAACCCATTTTTATTATGTCAACGACGGAATCGCGACGCTATCTGCATGATAGCGTCGCTATCTGCCTTCCGCGTCTTTTCACGACGCTACATAGCGTCGCTATCTTCGACGTTATCTCCGGAATCTCATTTTCGCGACACCCTCGAACGCTAAATTGGGTCGCTGTTTGAAACCAACATATTTCGCGACGCTATGCCTAGATAGCGATGCTATCTGGGCCAGCCAAACAGGGCTGCAACTTTTCTTGTCCTCTTCGACATAGTTTTGTCCATAACTTTCTCATACGATGTCCAAATGAGACGAAACCAATTCCTACGTGTTTTAAATGATTTATCTTTAGTTATCATATTTTTGCATAATTTAATTAACACAAAAATTCATGTCGTTACTACTATCCACCCCTTAAAAGGATTCCGCCCTCGGAATCACTCAAAAATTCCCGATCCACATTCGACTGAGCATTCCACCCCTATTCTCTTGTGATTATTACCATCGAACTTTTCCCATGACAATTATACCGACGATATGTTTTTAAACATTGCTTAACCCCGTTAGGCCCAAACGGTCACAACCAAATCTCAAACTCATAATACTTGAAAGGGTCGAAATTTCACAATTTGACTATAACACTTTCAATCCTTCAACCAATCCCGTTATACACATAGGGACGATATGATCCGATCATTACAATTATCTAATTGATCAACACGGACATCAAAGTCTAGCTTCGACCAAGTCAATATATCCCAACATTGTCTAATCCTTGACTTAAGTACAAAGTCAACTATACTTTAACAATTTCCTTACTTATTAAAGGTTCCATTAATCATTCTTTCATTTACCATCGACTTTAATTTAGAATCCATCAATAATCATATACTCGATTCGCAATTTCAACTCTAAACACCCAACGGGTCAAAGTCGCATAACTCTTTTAATTATTCCATTAATCTTTTCACATACATACAATTGATACATTATGCTCTCATAATTCACTAGTCATTCGAAACGAGAGTCAAAACCCATCTTTTACCAAGCCAACCAATCACAAATTGACTAACTTTGACTTTTGAATAAAGTCCACCATATTTTTCAAAACTCAAAAATTCCCTACTCACCGGATTTCATTCTCGACTTATCACTTCCGGTTCTACTCACTATTGTTTCCTTAACAATCGTTCATGTTTCCAAAATTTAAATCTTTTCCAATTTCTCCGAATTCTCACCTTTCCTTAAGGTCACATTAGAATTTATCATTTCTTAACCTTCATTTGGGCACTTATACCATTATTTCATATCCTTTCAATTACCTTTGTATCACATCGACCATTTTCATAACATTTTATTCTCAATTATCAGTATTAGATCCTCTACCGCAACACATTCAATAATTTCATACAAGTTTACCATATCCTGGTTACCAAATAATAAATTGCTCACTAGGAGTTTCTCTTTCCTACTATTCTATGAATCGTTGGCATCTCCTACACATACATGGCCTAAATGCAACCCGCATTTCAAACCAAATTCTCATTTACCATAACATAATAGCAACACTCATTAACCACATGGTTCTACATTCATCATATATATAAACATATATATGTACATACATATCACGCCAATACCATCTAAACATCACTACCGTGCACATATACAAACATATGTATATGCCACGCCAATACCATATAAACATCTCCATCGTGCTCGTATACAAACACATGTATATGCCACGCCAATTCCATCCAAACATCTCTATCGTGCACATATACAAACATATGTATATGCCACACCAATACCATCTAGTATCCATCTTTTCGCATCACACAAATTCACTATTCTCTTACTCATTCGATCGCCTATTTATTTATCATGCAATATAGCACATTTCCCATAATATCACATTATTAGTTTCTTTCATATATAACATACTAGCTCCATAACCTGCCCAATGGGCATGTATGCTTCAAAATTTAGTATGTAGAAAAATACCAACAAAGATTAATAATTTTAAAAATGAAAAATAATGTTGTAGCTGTAATGATGAATTGGTAGAAAAATCGATACATGAAGAAATGTTAAACTACTATTAACCCAAAATTATAACGGATTTGTTTTCTTAATTTTCTGGTTTGAATTCACCAACTGCTAAATGGGACCTTAATGTCAAATAATAGCTCAAGGACAAAAAAACGTCATCCTATCCATACATCAAGGACCAAAACACAAAGAAGATAAACAAATAAACATCATCAGCAAACTCATGCAGAAACCCCAATCAAAATAACAACCATGTTGCCATGAACAGACGCCGATGGTATAAATCTGCACAATTATGCCATCAAATTCGCCGTTCATTTTCCTCTTACGGCCACACTCTCGAACCCTTCAAACCTCCCCCAATTTCCCCTCAAAGAAGAGTAGTCGTCACTGGTAATCTCTTCTCCAATCGAAAATTAGGGCTCAATTTTAACATTTCGATGGAAAATTACTGAATTAATGTATCTAATTTCCGATTGTCGTAGGTTTAGGAATGGTTACACCATTGGGTTGTGGAGTAGAAACTACATGGAAACGATTAATTAAAGGAGAAAGTGGAATTAGGGCTTTATCAATTGAAGACGTGAAAATGAATCTATTCGATAATGAAACTCAATCGTACACATTTGATCAGTTGACTTCCAAAGTGGCTGCAATTGCACCTTGTGGTACTAATTCTGGCCAATTCGATGAGCAATTGTGGCTCGAACCTAAGGTATTATCAATTATGTAACAACAATAAATCAATAATCTTTTCCAGAAGCTGAATTTAAGCACAATCCATGTCTAATTTTTTCATTTGTTACTATTTGCAGCATGGTAAATCAATTGCTAGGTTTATAAGTTATGCATTATGTGCTGCGGATGAAGCACTTAAAGATGCAAAATGGATCCCCACTGAGCAGGAGGACAAGGAGAAAACCGTAATTTCCCATATATAAACATATTTCAAACCTCAGCACACACGAAAACAGGTAAACTGTTTTGACTGTTTGACTTTAAAAGTCAAAGATTCATAATACGTGTTTTCTTGATTTTATATTTTAAAATAATTACGGTTTGACTTTTAAAGTCAAACCGTGCAAACATAAAAACAGGTTTTTTAAAATTACATTGAACAGAATTTGTCTATTAAACTGTGAAAACAGTTTGACTTTTAAAAAGTCAAACTGTCACATTATTTTAAATACTGTAAATAAGGTGTGCTAATTAATGTAATAAAAAGTTAAAACTTTAAATTTTTGACTTTAAGACTTTTTAAAGTCAAAGCTAATGAAAAACTTTTTGCAGTCAAACTTTATTTACTGTAATTACTGTATTAAATACAGTTTGACTTTAAAAACTTTAAAGCTAATTATGTGTTTACACTAATCCATAATTGAAACAGTTTGACTTTTAAAAGTCAAACGTTGATAGTTTGAAAATACAGTAAATGGGTCAATAAAACTAGGCATCATCTTAAAGTTTGATATTTAAAAATTATTCAAACATTGTAACCTAATGCAAAACTGTATTTATAAAAACTGTACTTTTAAAGTAATTACAGTAAATACAACGTGAAACCGTATTTTTACTGTATTTCTATATTAAAGTTTTGACTTTAAAACTTTTTAAAGTCAAACCTAATGAAAAACTTGTTAAAGTCAAAATTAAAGGTAAATACAGTAATAGTTTTAAAATATAGTAAATAAAGTGTAATAATTAGTGTAAAAAAAGTAAAATACAGTTTTAACTTAAAAAAAATTCGTTAAATACAGTTTATCAAGAATTATGTGGTTATGTTAATTAAAAATTAAACTGTGAAAACAGTTTGACTTTTAAAAAGTCAAACTGTCACATTATTTTAAATACTGTAAATAAGGTTTGCTAATTACTGTAATAAAAAGTAAAAACTTTAAAGTTTTGTTTTTTTAAAGTCAATCCTAATGAGAAACTTTTTAAAGTCAAACTTTATTTACTGTAATTACTGTATTAAATACAGTTTGAATTTTAAAAGTCAAACGTTGATAGTTTGAAAATACAGTAAATTATTCAATCAAATTTGGCATCATCTTAAAGTTTGATATTTAAAAATTATTCAAACATTGTAACCTAATGCAAAACTGTATTTATAAAAAGTGTACTTTTAAAGTAATTACAGTAAATACAATGTGAAACCGTATTTTTACTGTATTTCTATATTAAAGTTTTTCTTTAAAACTTTTTAAAGTAAAACCTAATGAAAAACATGTTAAAAGTCAAACTTAAAGGTAAATACAGTAATAAGATTATGGTGTAGCGTTTGATTGAAAGGCTACATTAATCAAATTCTACATATTATATTTTTAATTACTGTGAAACTGCAAAAGAATTTTATAATCGTACAAAATTTATACAGTTGGGTTCTATTAAAAGTGTAACTAAACAACTAAAAATAGGGATTATAAATTACCTTGCAATAGAATAGTTGGTAGTGTCCTCTTGATTTGTTTTCATGCAAGGTCACCGAAGCAGTTGATTAAAAAAAAAAATTTATTCAATATTTTACCAGGCGCAGGTCAAGAGGGCCACTACAATAAATTGCTGATTAAAAACAATGCAGTATCACAATTGATAATTATAAACAATGCAGTCGGATAAAAATGCAGTCAAAGAATTAGCTTCATAAAAATCTTTATGCAGTCAAACATATGAGGTATTCACGAAAAATAATGAAGATAAAAACAATTGAGAATCTACGTAAAAAAATATATTATAAAACGAATAGTATAAACCTTCAACTTATTGCAGTTCGATCTTTGCAGGGATGAAAGGGTTATGTTTTTCGTATGGTGTGCATGGATTATATAGGGGTGGATGTAACGACCCGAAATTTATAGATAAATAAATTTTATAAAAATATGATAAATAAGGATAAATCATTTAAAGAACGTAGGAATTGGTTTCGTGTCATTTGGACATCGTATGAGAAAGTTATGGACGAAACCGGGTTGAAACCTAGACAGAAAAGTGCAGCCCTGCTGCACAGGCAACTTCGCGGCGCGAGCCTGGCGCGAGCGAAACGCGAGGTTGAGCAGAGGGACCAGAGCTGGAACGCGAGCATCTCGCGTTGACTTCGCGTTGACTTCGCGGCGCGAGCCAGGCGCGAGCCTGGCGCGAAGTCTGGTAAAAGCGGCGACTAGTGGGCAGACCCGCGTCTCTTTGCGGCGCGAGCTCGGCGCGAGCGGGGCGCGAGCTCTTCCGACCAGAACATAAAAATCAGGTTTTGGCTCATTTGATGCCATATCAAAACCCTAGCTTCTTCTTTGGCGATTTTCGAGCTTGGAGACCGATTGGGGTCGAATCCTTCACAAACCTTTGGTAGATTTCACTCCTAGTTGAAGATTAAAGGTATATCTTCACTCTTTGATCTTTGTAGCTTAAGATCTATGTATTTGGATGTTTGGGTTTGAAACCCTAGCTCTGTGGGTTATGGGTTATGATGATATAAGTGATGTATACACTTAATAGATGGTATATTATCAAGGGAAACAAGTGTATGAATATGATTTGCAAGAATCTTAAGGGTTGGTTAAACCTAGGGTTTGGTAAATCAACATAATTGGGGGAAATGTGTTAGTAAGTGTTATCTAGAGATAGATGGACACATTGGTAGTGGAATGTGATGTTGATAACCTTGTGATTATTGTATTAGGCATTTGGTGAGGTCTTGGAGGGTTGACCAAATTGTGAAGCAAGGAAACGGACGTAAAGAATACGGTTGGAGCACTTTATTGCTAAGGTGAGTACATGAGACTTTCAAACTGAGTACATAGTAAATAGTTTTGAAAATACATATGATATTTTATGAGTCTTTATTAATAAATATATTGATAAAGATAGTGACTGAAAATGTATGAAAGTATGTAGAATGTGATACTAGAATATGTCTAGTATGATTGATGAATTGGAAGTAAAATATGATAGATTCAAGTAATTATGGAATCTGTGTTAATGAACAATAATAAGGAAGTAATTGATTAAAAGAATGTATACGGAGCCTTTATTAATAAATATGTATTACTAAAGCAATTGAGAATGATTTTATAGTAATGAGTACCTATTGGTAAGATATACTAATAAAAGTAAAGAACGAATGTATATGAAAAAGAATATGATGTGACTAGTAATAATCGTGTATTATAGTCAAGGAAGAGATAAAATGTATTATGATATCGATAAAATAAGAAATGTATCTTATGTATAAAGTAAGTATGGACCTCATAGGGTTCATAGATGTAGAAGTAAATGTGGGTTGCTGATGATCGGGTCCATGGGACCATACAGGTACGTTCACACTGTGTTGAACTAATTATATGTTGTTATTATTAGATAACTAACTTGTTTGATGATTGATGTGATAGCCGAGGGCTTTGATTGGAATAACTGATGAGTTATGGTAAGAACGAGATGATGTGATGCTAGTTAGTTCGGGGGCAACCCGATAACTAGACATGGTAGTGCTTCTAGCTAGTTCGGGGGCAACCCGATAGTTAGATAGGATAGTGCTTCTAGCTAGTTCGGGGGCAACCCGATAGTTAGATAGGATAGTGCTTCTAGCTAGTTCGGGGGCAACCCGATAGTTAGATAGGATAGTGCTTTTAGCTAGTTCGGGGGCAACCCGATAGTTAGATAGGATAGTGCTTCTAGCTAGTTCGGGGGTAACCCGATAGTTAGATAGGATAGTGCTTCTAGCTAGTTCGGGGGCAACCCGATAGTTAGATAGGATAGTGCTTCTAGCTAGTTCGGGGGCAACCCGATAGTTAGATAGGATAGTGCTTCTAGCTAGTTCGGGGGCAACCCGATAGTTAGATAGGATAGTGCTTCTAGCTAGTTCGGGGGCAACCCGATAGTTAGATATGCTTGATAGTGCTTCTAGCTAGTTCGGGGGCAACCCGATAGTTAGATATGCTTGTGATTCTAGTTAGTTCGGGGGCAACCCGAAAACTAGATATATATATATTGGAGTTCTAGTTAGTTCGGGGGCAACCCGATAACTAGATATATATATATCGGAGTTCTAGCTAGTTCGGGGGCAACCCGATAGTTAGATATGTTGAGATCCTAGTTAGTTCGGGGGCAACCCGATAACTAGATATGTTTGCTAGGAAAGCATTGGAACGATAGGGTCACTATAGGGTGGCTAGCTTGTAATGATGTAGTATATGTATATATATATGTTCATATACATCTATTTATGAAAACGACTATTATTGTTATTTGGGTCTAAAACCCATGTATCTCACGAGACTATTTTGTCTCGCGTACTACGTTTGTTTATGGCTGTGTACTCAGGTACAGGTTGGAAGTGATAGAAGGTTGCACTAGAAGTGGCCTAGAGATGTTTAGCTCGGGAGCTATTAGGTAGATCCTGTTGCCTATGGTTTTGATATACTTGGTGACACCGTATTTTTGTAAACTCTGATATAGGTTTTGAAGTTTTTGTTAAATGGTATTTTGGACAATATGTCAAATATTGGGAAAATGTATTTTAAATGATTTAAACGTTGTTTTAAAAATACGGGTGTTACAACTTGGTATCAGAGCTATAGTTTAAGTGAATTAGGTTGGATGTCCATCCTAGTCTTAGACTGTAGCAATAGGAATGTAAGATTCCTTGAGATCGATAGGTTGACCTTGAGACTTTATGATAAGTTTAGGGTTGAACCTAGGGGACCTATAGAAGTTGTTATGCAATGTGCATTGTGAGTCTTTTGAGACCGTAGGGGGATTAGTATGATAGGGTCGATCCCTATAAGAAATGCCATAATTTGACCTAACTGTGTTGTTTTCAACTGTTGAATTGACCGTTTGAACCTTGCTGGTTGGATATGTTGGTATGGCGAAAGAATAAATGTGAAACGTTGACGAACTCCACTAAATTGGAAAGAGTCACGAATGAGGGTAGGTGGAATGATTCCAATACCCATATGAAGGAAGAATAATCGAATGGTGAATCCCGTAGTGGGAAGTGTCTACATAAAAGGTAGCAAAACATAGTCGGAAGAAATGGAAGGGAGTTGTGTGAGACTTTCATAGTGTGTAAAACTGTTGTGTAATTCGGAAGATTTGAACCGAAGGTCACGATGTGGTGGATTCGGTAGAGTTGGCAAGTGCTAGAGAGTAGCAAATGAAGGAAGAACAATATGGCGACTTTGACGTCAACATTATTGAAGGATGAGGTGTTGACACGGTGGAATGTGTTGTATGAAACTTTGTGAAGGAGAGCACGATACAAGAGGTTGTGAAATGAACTCTCGAGGGAGTTGGAAAGGGGAGTTGACCCGGAAGGGCCACCTCGGAGATCTTGGGTAAAAAGAATAATTTGAGATTATGGCGTAGTTGTTGTTGTTGTTGCACGAATTGGTGCCTATAGAAATTGTAGATAAGTTGTATGACGTGGGGGTTAAATTCGGGAATAGTCTTCCCGGTTAGTATGTGTATAGAAATCATACATTGGAAATGATTATGGGCCGTTGTGTCGCATTTAGTAAATATATATGGGTTGATGCTACTATGTAGTGTCAAAGGGGGAACCATGAGAATGGTAGATGTTGTCAACAAAAGAATGATATTGTAATGAAGTACTAAGTCTTGGTAAGGATTGTTAGTTGGATGAGAATTGTAGAAATAGAAGCTTTGGAAATGGGACTTTGATATTCGGCAGGAATCCGGATACGTAATGTAATGTTATTCTACGTGAACGGTAAAGGAAAGAATGACTAAGGTATAGTGATACCTAGAAATTATAAATGGAAAATATGTGGAAAAGAATAAGTGTCGGGAATGACGAATTTTGATTGTTGAAAATGGTTGAGTAAAAGTTGGCGCATAGCCATAGCAAGTTTCGCGATAATGTTGATAAATTCGATGTCAAGGGTGAAAAGACAATTATTGGTAAAATGTCATAGTAATAAGTGTGACAAGGTATGTCGTAGCGTAGTGTAAGACTACGATTTAAAAAAGAATATTTCGGAGTCACACGAAGTGTAAAAGTAGAACACCGAGTGTTGGGCTTTTGGTTGCGAGTGTGGACCGGAGTTGATTGTTTGACTCAATGATGATTGGATTGGTCGGTGATTTTTGGCTAATGGAATGTAGTGGTAGCTACTCCGGCGGTGACAAAAGTCTTGGAAATTGTTAAGGAAATGAACCGGTTAAGGACGGTTAATGTGTAAGTGAAACAATAAATAGCAATTAGAGAATGTTATTAGTTACCCGTGGGGTACAATGCATGTGCACTATGTGATGGCCTTGGAAGGCATATGATGATGGAAAGATAATATTATATGAAATGTGTTAAGTAGTATGTCCAATGGGAGACATGTTAGATATGAAAGAAAACGATAATGTGATATTATGAAAATGGTGCTAGAATGCATGATGAATAATTGGACGATTGAATGAGTGAGAAAGTAGCAAAGCTACGTGTTGTAAAAAGATGGATACCAGATGGTATTGGTGTGACATATACATATGTTTGTATATGTGCACAATAGAGATGTATAGATGGTATTGGTGACATATACATATGTTTGTATATGTGCACAATAGAGGTGTTTATATTGAATTGGCGTGATATATATGTGTATATATATGCATGTATATGTTTATGTGTTTATATGATGAATGTAGAACCATGTGGTTAATGAGTATTGCTATTATGTTATGGTAAATGAGAATTTGCTTTGAAATGCGGGTTGCATTTAGGCCATGTAAGTGTAGGGGATGCCTACGGTTTATAGAATAGGAGGAAAGAGAAACTCCTAGTGAGCAAATTATCAGTTGATAACCAAGGTATGGTAAACTTGTATGAAATAGTGGAATTTGTTGCAACAGGAGAACTAATTCCGGTAATTGTGAATGGTTGACTCGGTCAAAGATGGGCTTTGACTCTCGTTATGAACGGTTAGTGAATGTCGAGGGCATAATGTGCCGATTGTATGTATGTGAAAAGATTAAGGGGATAGTTGAAATAGTTGTAGTCAGATTATACAACTTTGACCCGTTAGGGTGTTGTCAAGATTGAATGTGGGAATCGAGTATATGATTGTGGATGGATCATAAATTAAAGGCCAAATGAAAAGGAAAGAAGGATTTATGGGTTCCTTAACGAGAAGGGAAGTTGTTAAAGCATAGTTGACTTTGTTCTTAAGTCAAAGGTTAGACGATGTTGGAATGTGGCAACTTGGTCGAAGCTAGACTTTGACAGTCGTGTTGGTCAATTAGTTGATTTTAATGAGCGGGTCATGTCATTTTTATGTGTATAAAATGACCGGGTTTGATTGAAAGATTAAAAAGTGTTGTGGTCAAATTGCGAAATTTTGACCCGTTGAAGTATTAAAGGTCTAAGATTGATTTTCGACCCGTCCGGGTCTAACGGAGTTAAATGAATGTTTGAATGTATACTGTTGACAAAATTGGAATAGGAAAAGTCTGATGGTAATAACCATAAGGGAATGAGGACGGAATGTTCGGTCGAATGTGGGTTGAAAATTTCTAAGTGATACCGAGGACGGAATCCTTTTAAGGGGTGGATAGTTGTAACGACCCGAAATTTATAGATAAATAAATTTTATAAAAATATGATAAATAAGGATAAATCATTTAAAGAACGTAGGAATTGGTTTCGTGTCATTTGGACATCGTATGAGAAAGTTATGGACGAAACCGGGTTGAAACCTAGACAGAAATGTGCAGCCCTGCTGCACAGGCAACTTCGCGGCGCGAGCCTGGCGCGAGCGAAACGCGAGGTTGAGCAGAGGGACCAGAGCTGGAACGCGAGCATCTCACGTTGACTTCGCGTTGACTTCGCGGCGCGAGCCAGGCGCGAGCCTGGCGCGAAGTCTGGTAAAAGCGGCGACTAGTGGGCAGACCCGCGTCTCTTCGCGGCGCGAGCTCGGCGCGAGCGGGGCGCGAGCTCTTCCGACCAGAACATAAAAATCGGGTTTTGGCTCATTTGATGCCATATCAAAACCCTAGCTTCTTCTTTGGCGATTTTCGAGCTTGGAGACCGATTGGGGTCGAATCCTTCACAAACCTTTGGTAGATTTCACTCCTAGTTGAAGATTAAAGGTATATCTTCACTCTTTGATCTTTGTAGCTTAAGATCTATGTATTTGGACGTTTGGGTTTGAAACCCTAGCTCTGTGGGTTATGGGTTATGATGATATAAGTGATGTATACACTTAATAGATGGTATATTATCAAGGGAAACAAGTGTATGAATATGATTTGCAAGAATCTTAAGGGTTGGTTAAACCTAGGGTTTGGTAAATCAACATAATTGGGGGAAATGTGTTAGTAAGTGTTATCTAGAGATAGATGGACACATTGGTAGTAGAATGTGATGTTGATAACCTTGTGATTATTGTATTAGGCATTTGGTGAGGTCTTGGAGGGTTGACCAAATTGTGAAGCAAGGAAACGGACGTAAAGAATACGGTTGGAGCACTTTATTGCTAAGGTGAGTACATGAGACTTTCAAACTGAGTACATAGTAAATAGTTTTGAAAATACATATGATATTTTATGAGTCTTTATTAATAAATATATTGATAAAGATAGTGACTGAAAATGTATGAAAGTATGTAGAATGTGATACTAGAATATGTCTAGTATGATTGATGAATTGGAAGTAAAATATGATAGATTCAAGTAATTATGGAATCTGTGTTAATGAACAATAATAAGGAAGTAATTGATTAAAAGAATGTATACGGAGCCTTTATTAATAAATATGTATTACTAAAGCAATTGAGAATGATTTTATAGTAATGAGTACCTATTGGTAAGATATACTAATAAAAGTAAAGAACGAATGTATATGAAAAAGAATATGATGTGACTAGTAATAATCGTGTATTATAGTCAAGGAAGAGATAAAATGTATTATGATATCGATAAAATAAGAAATGTATCTTATGTATAAAGTAAGTATGGACCTCATAGGGTTCATAGATGTAGAAGTAAATGTGGGTTGCTGATGATCGGGTCCATGGGACCATACAGGTACGTTCACACTGTGTTGAACTAATTATATGTTGTTATTATTAGATAACTAACTTGTTTGATGATTGATGTGATAGCCGAGGGCTTTGATTGGAATAACTGATGAGTTATGGTAAGAACGAGATGATGTGATGCTAGTTAGTTCGGGGGCAACCCGATAACTAGACATGGTAGTGCTTCTAGCTAGTTCGGGGGCAACCCGATAGTTAGATAGGATAGTGCTTCTAGCTAGTTCGGGGGCAACCCGATAGTTAGATAGGATAGTGCTTCTAGCTAGTTCGGGGGCAACCCGATAGTTAGATAGGATAGTGCTTCTAGCTAGTTCGGGGGCAACCCGATAGTTAGATAGGATAGTGCTTCTAGCTAGTTCGGGGGCAACCCGATAGTTAGATAGGATAGTGCTTCTAGCTAGTTCGGGGGCAACCCGATAGTTAGATAGGATAGTGCTTCTAGCTAGTTCGGGGGCAACCCGATAGTTAGATAGGATAGTGCTTCTAGCTAGTTCGGGGGCAACCCGATAGTTAGATAGGATAGTGCTTCTAGCTAGTTCGGGGGCAACCCGATAGTTAGATATGCTTGATAGTGCTTCTAGCTAGTTCGGGGGCAACCCGATAGTTAGATATGCTTGTGATTCTAGTTAGTTCGGGGGCAACCCGAAAACTAGATATATATATATTGGAGTTCTAGTTAGTTCGGGGGCAACCCGATAACTAGATATATATATATATCGGAGTTCTAGCTAGTTCGGGGGCAACCCGATAGTTAGATATGTTGAGATCCTAGTTAGTTCGGGGGCAACCCGATAACTAGATATGTTTGCTAGGAAAGCATTGGAACGATAGGGTCACTATAGGGTGGCTAGCTTGTAATGATGTAGTATATGTATATATATATATATGTTCATATACATCTATTTATGAAAACGACTATTATTGTTATTTGGGTCTAAAACCCATGTATCTCACGAGACTATTTTGTCTCACGTACTACGTTTGTTTATGGCTGTGTACTCAGGTACAGGTTGGAAGTGATAGAAGGTTGCACTAGAAGTGGCCTAGAGATGTTTAGCTCGGGAGCTATTAGGTAGATCCCGTTGCCTATGGTTTTGATATACTTGGTGACACCGTATTTTTGTAAACTCTGATATAGGTTTTGAAGTTTTTGTTAAATGGTATTTTGGACAATATGTCAAATATTGGGAAAATGTATTTTAAATGATTTAAACGTTGTTTTAAAAATACGGGTGTTACAGTGGATATCTTTTTTAAATTGAAATTGAAGATGAATGCGGAAAAGATTGTGCTGGATCTGCAAGGTTAATCCGAAATATGGTATGTTTGAATTTTAAAATCATTCACATTATGGTGTTTACTAATTTCCGTAATTAGTTGGCAGAGATTAAAAAAACCGCATATAGTTGCCTGAATTACAGGATTCACATTGACTGCATTCCAAAACAGAATCGGAGAAAGATTGGGTCATGCCTGATATTGCGGGTTATTTTAAATGCTCACAATGGACGTTCTAGAATGTTGCAGGGAATGAATGGACCAATGCCGTAATTACACGTGGCATTGTCCACCAATGGGAGGCGTCCGTGGTGATGAGTTGGCAAAGGTTCGATATGTGTAGCCTCATATATAGGGTAGGATTTCCCATTGGACATACTACTTAACACGTTTCATATTTTATTATCTTTCCATTTTCATATGCCTTCAAAGGCCATCACATATCGCATATGCATTGTACCACGCGGGTAAACTAATAAAATCTCCGATTACTATTTACCGTTTCACTTTCACATTAACCACCTTTAGCCGGTTCATTTTCTTATTACACAATTTCCAAATCTTTTTGTCACCACTGGAGTGACCACCAATCCATTCCATTAACCATAATTCATCGGTCAACCCGATCACCTTTGAGTCAACCAATCGACTTCGGTCTACACTTGCAACCCATTACTTAGTACCCAATAGCCCAACACTCGATGTTCTATTTTTATACATCGTGAGACTTAGAAATATTCCTTTCTCAACCGTAGTCACACACTACCCCATGACATATACCGTCATACCATTACTATGACATTTTACCAACAATTGTCTTCTTACCCTTAATATCGAATCCATCATTCCTGTCACAAAACGTTGCTACGGCTATATGCCAACTTATACTCAACCATTTTCAACAATCAAAATTGGTCATTCCCGATACTTATTCTTTTCCACATCTTTTCCATCTACGAGTTCTAAGACATCACTATACCTTAGTCATTCTTTTCGTAACCATTCACGTATAATAATATTACATTACTTATCCGGATTCTCGCCGTATATCCAAATTCCATTTCCAAAGTTTCTATTTCTATAATTCTCATTCAAACTAGCAATTCTTACCAGGACTTAGTACTTCATTATACTATCAACCTCTCCCAAATTGGCTGCACCCTTTGGAGTGGGGAGAAATGAGCAAAAACCCTAAAAAAACCCGTTTTTATTCTGCCAGCAACGGAATCGCGTCGCTATCTGCATGATTGCGTCGCTATCTGCCTTCCGCGTCTTTTCGCGACGCTACATAGCGTCGCTATCTTCGACGTTGTCTCCAGAATCTCGTTTTCGCGACACACTCGAACGCTAAATTGGGTCGCTGTTTGAAACCATCATATTTCGCGAAGCTATGCCCAGATAGCGACGCTATCTGGGCCTGCCAGAGAGGGCTGCAACTTTTCTTGTCCTCTTCGACACGGTTTCGTCCATAACTTTCTCATACGATGTCCAAATGAAAGAAAATTAATAACAAGATTAAAAAGCCACAGCCACATCCACAACCACGTGTCAAAAACTTAAAGCAAGTTAACAGCAAGATAACGAAACAGGCACCAAAAGTCAATAAATTCTGCGCAAATTATAAATAAATAAAAATTCTCTAGTGTGCCACTATTCATCCCACTCGCAAAACCACTTGCAAAATGTAAGATACATAACATCTTTGTTCAAAACTTAATTTAAATGAAGTTTGCAGATAAATTTTTGATATATATCTTATATAAGTTTGAATTCAATATCTATCTTATATAAGTTTTATGTAATTTTTTATCACATATTTTATGGTCATACATATAACCACTCATATTTCAAATATATAAAACTTATGTTCAGTAAAATTATATCAGCCCGTGATTTTTCACGGGTTAAAATCAAGTCTACATATAATTGTAACTTTCGGCTGAACTTATTATAGAAGTCATCTCCATTAAATATATGTGGAGCCGAATAAGGTAGAACCATTGAACCAATTAATGAATATTGTGCACATCAATGCGTAATTGCAACTTTCGAATGAAACTCCCTTTTTATCTCACCTACACTTGTAGATTTGGACCATGTTGTAAATTAAAAATAAATAGTTTATTGATACTACAAAATAAGTGTATTAACTATATAACATTTAGCATGGCTATGAACAATACTCAACCTTTCTTATTTTTTTCGTAATTGTTGACCAATATCACATTTGACTTTGATAAATACTGAATTGCTAAGTAGATATAAATTGCCATATTGTGGGCATACTAGTGGAGCCCACTAACGCGTATTACAACACCAAATGAGTATCAAAATGCATCAGTCCACCTATACTTAATCGGTTATTTTCAATATAAGTTTATTTCATTTTAATGCAAACATTATGTAAATTATTCTTACGTCTATATTTTCTAAAGCTCTTTTATTTATCACAGTTCTTAAATTATTGGAATCCTAGAGATATAAGTAGTTGATGCACTTCAAGAAATATGTATTTTGCTATTGACAAGTAATTAATAATATTTTACTTTAAAATTTTGGATAATCAATTTTAACATATGAAAGTGATTCAATAATATTATTTGTATTGATTACTCAAGATCTATTTTATTATATATTTGAGAGTTATATCATTTAAAATCTTTTGAAAATATATTTTGCATTCTAATAATCTTTTGAGGTCGGTAAATAAAATTTAAGGTATTGTAGGAAATCCCACGCGGCATTGCGCGGGGTAAAACCTACTAGTTTATAATTATATGACATACCCCGTCAATAATATAATATTATATTTGTAGGTCACGTCGTTAGCCACAAATGGAACCTCGGGTGCTTTTTCATTTGAGATCATATAAAATAGACGATGGACATATAACGTTGATGTCGTTGCACGATTCGAAAACACCAAACAACGCATGTCAAATCCATAATTCTTGTGAGTCGGTCGCTTCCAATAAAAGGAATGGTAATTCTGACATGTGATAACCCCTACAGGATTTACCACAATATGCATTTGTGCATTGATCCCACTACCAATCCGTACAAGTGTACAATTATTTCTTTCTAACATCCTAGGGGACCCATGCTTTTCCTCGTGAAAAACATAGAGTTTCTCGACATCGATACTAGTATACTTTCGCAAATACTCCCGTCCATACAAGTCCATAAAACCCTTACAGAAGTTGTGAGAGTATCACGAGAAGTTTTGAAACATATGTGATTTAGTTTCCTCTAAAATATATTATTACTCTTAAGTAACTTGAATAAATATGATAAGTATATAATGATTAAGAAGAGCACGCATGAACGAACGATATTTAAATAAGTGGTAATTGCTTAAATGCTCACAATAAGGTATATAAAAACGTCATTTTTGTGGAATTTTTTCTGCAATATTTTTATTGAGGAATATAGATAATTTCGTTACGAACGCGTGGGCGAAAACCTCATCAAAAACAAAGGCCCGAGCGAAAAGTTATGGGTTTTAAGTATTTAGTGGTTAAAATGGATACCAAAGCGGGTCAAACCGACCCAACTCGGATTATAAGCTCTTTTAAACTCGAAAATGACCCACTTTCTTCCCTAATTCTTCTCTAAACAGATCTAGAGATTAAGGAGACCATGCAAGGGTGATCTTATAAGAAAATGGAGAAATCTTACAAGATTATTGAAGATTTTGAAGGTATAACTCCAATTTTGAGTATGTTTCCTATTTAATTCCAAGAAAAACCATGAAATTAGGGTTTAATTTCTTTTAGAAAACTTATAATATCAAGATATTATGATTAAGTTATGTTGGATATCAAGTTATTAAGCTAAAATCATTGGTAAATTGTAGGAAATTAGAAATTTCCGAGTTGAAAGTTATGATGCAACACTATTTTGTAAAAATCATAGAGAATTGTAGAGAACTCTTTTAGGGGTGAATCTAGTGGCATCTGAACCGTATTGATTTCGTATTTGTTTCTTATTTTGGTCAAGAAAGTAAATTTTGGCTCTAAGATAGGTGAAAATCGCATTTTGTACAGTGCTGCTAAGCTGATTTCTGACAGCATTTGGTTGTTGTATTGTAAAATTCATAGAAAAGCATAGAAAAATCATAAAAAAAAATACAAGGTCAGGGGCATTGGAAACCTATTAAAGAGTAAAATGAACGCTCCAAATTTCATCGGGTAACTTTGAGATTAAGTAGGTTAGAACTGAGTTAAAGGAAGAGTGTTTAACATGTAAAAACAAATTGTCAATTGAAAAGATCATAGATAGGGTTAATGGTAATATTTGTTTATGAAATTTCGTATGTATACTCCAGAGGTCATATAAAACATATTGGGAGTTTGTGACAAGTGTCTACATCTTGGAAACTCAATATTTTGATTAAGGATTTCGGTTTGAGTTCGCACCCGATTAAACAACACTGTGAGTTCACTATGTGCAATGTGTATACTTTTAATTATATATGTATAATGTGGTTAGTTAGTATCCATTTCAATTGATAACCTTATATGATGCCTTGGACGTTGAGACCACCTTGTTGAACCTTAACATTGCCTTGACCCGTTTGAGTGGAACGCCTTGAGTGTTACTTCGATTCGTGAGGACCCATGGCGGCTCGAGTATTACTTTGTGTAATATGTTGGGCGGTGGAAGCGGGAGTACCTGGCGGAGGAGTGGTATGGACCGTGGTGGTGAAGCTGGATCTTGGACTCATTTAGGGGTGCCTTGGTCACCTTCATCGGCCTCATTCCCTAATGGCCTAAGGGGGAATGACGCACTTTGTTGAATCCGGAATTGTACTTTGATCATCGTTGACCCGGTATTGATATGTGCGTCATCCCCCCTTAGGCCATTATAGGAATGACGCCGGTGAAGGTGATCATGGCACCCCTAAATGAGTCCATGACCCAGCTTCACCACCACGGTCCATACCACTCCTCCGCCAGGTACTCCCGCGATCACCGCTCAACATATTACACAAAGTAATACTCAAGCCGCCGTGGGTCCTCACGAAACGAAATCATCTCTCAAGGAATTCATACAGGTAACTCACATTCGATATCAAACAGAATATTAATAAAGACAAACTCCAAGATACTAGAACAAGAGGATTATCATAACCCCAATCAATATCAATTGAATCTCATACAAGGACAATCAAACTGAGACGCAACACAAGGAATTCATAAGTCTTGAATCATGTCTAGCGAGACATTATAAGGATATTCCAACAATCAAGACATCTATCAAAAGATTATAAACAAGGCATACCACAAATAATCACTATATTCTTCCAATTCAATGTTCTAAGCATCGCATATATGATAACAATAACCCAAATAACAAATAAACACATAGCATTTAGATATATATATATATATATATATATATATATATATATATATATATATATATATATATATATATATATATATATATATATATATATATATATATATATATATATATATATATATATATATATATATATAACTACTAGTATACAATTGTACATAGATGAACTCACAGTGTTGTTTAATCGGGCGCGAACTCAAACTAAAAGCCTCAATAAGATATAGTGTTTTCAAAGTGTAGACTCTTGTCACAAGCACCCAATATGTTCTATATATCTCCTGGAGTATTCATACCAAATTTCATAAGAACATATAAATGTTTACCATATCTATACTCTTTCAATTGACAATTTTATATTTTAATCTATTATACAGCCCTCTGTTTATGCCCAGTTCTGACCTACTTAAACTCAGAATTTCACAATGAAATTTTGAGGGTTCGTGGTAATATTTAATAGGTTTCCAATGACCCTGACCTCATATTTTTATTTATTTTTCTATGATTTTATAAAGATATTTTTTTTTACACGGATAAAGAAGGTAAACGGACAACAAGCTGCGCCGCTATCCCTTTTTGAATTGCAAAACTAATTCTTTTAAAAACAACATTTGTGGATCTAGGTGTCATAAGATTGCTATGCATAACACGTTGGACTCTGTTGAGAAGCTCCACTGCCTCAGGTGCAAGGAAACCAAAAGTGTCAAATGCAAAAGGAATAAACACGTGTTGATTTTCAATGCATGCTTTCTCGTGCTTTGTCACTTTGCACGAGGCGGCTTTCAAATCAGATTGTCCCACCGTGTTGATTTTATATGAATTTTACAATACTGCAACATCTTGTTGTCATAATTCAGCTCGACAGAACTGATTTTCACCTATCTCATATCCAAAATTTATTTTTAAGACCAAAACAAGAAACAAAGAAGACATCAATACGGTTCAGATGCCGCTGGGTTCACCCCTATACGAGTTTTCTACAATTTTCTATGATTTTTACAAAACAATGCATAATCATAACTTTCAAACACGAAAATTGCTAATTCAAGATTTTAGCTATATAACTTGATATCCAACATAACTTAATCATAATATCATAACTTCTAACATATTAACCACAATAAAAAACCACACAAAACCCTAAAATTTCATAATTTTTGGAATCACTATTGCCTCGTTCTAACCCAAAAACCGTTTGTAAACCCTACAACCGAAACCCTAAACGAAAACCCTACAAACCGGACCAACCCTAGATCCGAACCAACCGTGACCACTGAGTTGACTTGCTGACTCGCTGAGTTGACCTGGTTCTGAACCGTTGACCACGGTTGATGTAACGACCCAAAAATTTGTAAATAAATTTATAAAAAATTATGATAAATAAGGATAAATCGTTTAGAGAACGTAGGAATTGGTTTCGTGTCATTTGGACACCGTATGAGAAAGTTATGGACGAAACCGGGCCGAGACAAGGATGAAAAAGTGCAGCCTTGGCTGCACATGGAGTTAGCGACGCGAAGTATAGATCATGATCGGGAACTGTCTACCGAAGGTTGGGCTTTTGTGCGTGAAGTAGTTCACGTTTGGGTAACGATCGCTAAGTTCGCGTGCAAGGGAAAGTTAGCGACACGAACTTAGTTCGCGTCGTGAACTATGGTCGAGCAGCTTTAAGTCGGGTTTTGGCTCATTTGATGCCATATCAAAACCCTAGTTTCTTGGGGTTATGGGTTATGGTGATATAAGTGTTGTATACACTTAAAAGATGGTATATTATCAAAGGAAACAAGTGTATGATTATGATTTGTAAGAATCTTAAGGGTTGGTTAACCTAGGGTTTGGTAAATCACCATAATTGGGGGAAATGTGTTAATAAGTGTTATCTAGAGATAGATGGACACAATAGTAGTAGTATGTGATGTTGATAATCTTGTGATTATTGTATTAGGCAATTGGTGAGGTCTTGGAAGGTTGACCGAATTGTGAAGCAAGGATTCGGGTTAACAGACGCGATCTGGAAAGCACTGCTAAGGTGAGTACATGAGACTTTTAAACTGGGTACATAGCAAATAGTTTTGATAAAACATATGATAATTTATGAGTCTTTATTAATAGATATTTTGATAAAGATAGTGATTGAAATGTACGAGAGTATGTAGGTTGTGATACTAGAATATGTCTAGTATGATGGATGGATTTGAGGGTAAATATGATTGATGATATTGGAAGTAGTATGATAAACTAAGTAATAATGGAATCTTTATTAATGAACCATAATAATAAAGACAAAGAGTAAAAGAATGCATATTGAGTCTTTATTAATAAATATGTATTAGTAAGGCAATTGGAGATGATTTTGTAGTAATGAATATCTATTGGTAAGACTTACTAATAAAAGTAAAGAACGAATATATATGAAAATGATTATGAGGTGACTAGTAATGACTATGTATTATAGTCAATGGAAAGATAAAAGTATTATGATATCGATGAATAAGGAATATATATTATGAAATAAGCAAGTATAGACCTCCTAGTGTCATAGAGGTAGAAGTAAATGTGGGTTGCTTATGATCGGGTCCGTGGGACCACACAGGTACGTTCATACTATGTTGAACTAGTTATATGTAGTTATTATTGAATAACTAACTTGTTTGATGATAAGACGTGATAGCCGAGAGCTAGATTGACATAACCATCGAGTTATGATATGTTGAGATAAGGTGATGATGCGGGGGACCCCCGGTCATGAGGTGTGGAATGAGGGGCAGTTGGGTGGATTCCCATCGACTCATCCACGGTAGTAGTCTTGCTAACTGGACGTATTCCGGCGAGTAAGGCAGGTATCGGTAGATTGGGCGAATCCCTCTTGCCGGTAACTTGAGGCTTATTAATGGCGATGGATTTCGGTTAATAAGTTAATGTGAAGCTTACTAATGGCGATGGATTTCGGTTAGTAAGTTAATGTGATTCTGGTACATATATGTTTATGTATTAGGTGGGTTTGTTCTTCTAACTAGTTCGGGGGCAACCCGATAGTTAGATATGGTTACAAGTAGAGCATATATTGATAGAGTCACGATAGGGTGACTATGCGGTAGTGGGATTGTTTATATATATATATATATATATATATATATATATATATATATATATATATATATATATATATATATATATATATATATATATATATATATATATATATATATATATATATATTATGAAATGATTATTAATATTGGGGTCTAAAACCCATGTATCTCACGAGACTATTTTGTCTCACGTACTACGTTTGTTTGTGGCTATGTACTCAGGTACAGGTTTGAAGTGATAGAAGGTTGCACTAGAAGTGGCCTAGAGATGTTTAGCTCGGGAGCTCATAGGTAGATCCCGTTGCCTATGGTTTTGATATACTTGGTGACACTGTATTTTTGTAAACTCTGATATGGATTTTAAAGTTTTTGTTAAACTGTATTTTGGACAACATGTCAAATATTGGAAAAATGTATTTTAAATGATTTAAACGATGTTTTAAAAATATGGGTGTTACAGTTGACCCGAAGAGTAATCGGGCAAGGCCTGAACTTGGCCCATTCGATCAAACCCTAATCCAATCGGTCCACTTTGTGAAACCCTAACCCTTATCAGGCCGAGCCCAATTTGTTTAGGGCCAACCCGATCTAAAAGCCCATTGGGCCGAGGCTCGTACTCGGTCCATGGCAAGCCCAATACCGAGCCCATTATCGAGCTCAAACCGATCAAACCTTAACCGGGCCGAGCTCGTTTGTGTTTAGCCCAAACCGGAACCGAATCATGTTGGGCCAAACCCAATTGCTTGACCCATTCGCAAGCCCAAAACACTCCCGAACCATATTGGGCCAAGCCCAATACTTAGCCCAAACCGAAGTCCAAACCATAGCCCATATCGGTCCAAGTGGCCCATGTCGTGGCCCAATAGCCAATTCATTTCATTTCGGACCATTTCTAAGCCCAATCCATTTCATTTCGGCCCATTTAGTCCACCCCAAGCCCAATAGGCCCATTATGGCGGGCCTTGGCCCAAGTGCCGACCCGTTAGCCTAAATCTAGGCCCAATAACCCAAATTCGTTACTAAATTGCGTAAACATAAATGTTTTCAAACAAACCAAACTCTTTTTATAAACAAACATACAATACAAACAATAACAACACACAAACAATACATCATAGGTCACCTGTGCATGATAGCGTAGACTAATTAGGAACTTTGTGCATTTAGGCGCTAGGAATCTCTAAGGATCCTTCTGTGAAGTTTAGTGATCTAAGCTAAGCATCAGGTGATTTCACAACCTCTTTTGCTCTTTTACTGTTTTATAACATATGGGGTGAAAAACATAACATGCTACTATTTTACATACAAACTATTTTATGCTTTGACTGTATTACATTATCATTACATGTTCATTATGGCATGACAAACAATTCATTATATCGTACTAAGTTCAACCTTCATTAAGTAGAATAACTACACCCTGGATATACGTATAGTACTATCGGCCAATACTCAGCCTCCCACATTCATTGATCACCACTTGGTTTATCCAAGACACTTCGGGAACGTTTATATCCATGACCTTATAACATAACCATGGGGGTTGTAGTTTTGATTGTGAACTTAGGGGGATGGGTATAATACCTCAATAGCCTTGCAAACTGTTGGGAATAACAGTCATATATGCCAAACTTATGATAAACCGTTTATAACAAACATTTTTATATCAAACATTTGGATTGTAGTTCATCTACGAATCCCTTACATTTCATATTGGTTTATCAACTTTTTATACAAATACGATACTTTTCAACAGTCATAAACCATTTTCACATTACTCACTTCTGGTAGGAAAACACAACTATTTTCTAAACATCAACATCAAACCTGTGGATTCACTCAACAATTTTTGTTGACCTATTTATATTATGTTCTTCAGGATATTAGGAGAAGCATTGAGTCTTAGACTTTGGATGAGCATGCATAGCGTCGAGATGCCACGAATGTCTTTTTAAATATCAACTTTGTTTTGACGATTCATATATACATAATTTTTTGACATATTTTAGTTTAAATATAGTATTTAAATTTCTTTTAAACATGTTTATTGTTTACTTAGTCAATTGCTTATGTTACTCATGAAAGTTGCATCCTCGTTCTTCCGCAAATCATTTTACTTAAAAACCATTTTTGGCGGGGTGTGACAGAATGGTATCAGAGCTATTGGTTATAGTAAATTAGTAAAACTAATCTATAACTACAAAAGATTTTTTGGACAAAACTATTTTGAGTCAAAACGTGTTCATGGCATCCAAAGTCTCATTCATATAGAGTTGCATTTGATATAGAGTCTCATTCATATAGAGTTGCATTTGGTATAGAATCTCATTCATATAGAGTTGCACTCTACATAAAGTCTTCTTTCATATAGTGTTAGTGTTAGTCCCCAGACTAAATAAATAAGATTTGATGATCAATAGCTAAGAAGAATAAACCAGCTGAAGTATGTATCTCAGCTGACGTACAAGTATATGCATAAACCTTCAGCTGAGTACGTACTTAGCTCAAGGAATCAAGCCAAATCAGCAGCTACATATAGTGTGATCATTTTATGTTTATGGCCGAAGGACAGAAACTCGAAGAAGACCATTCAGCTGATAGTGAAATCAGCTGATGGTACCTGCTGCAGATAAAAGACTTGGTGGAAAATGTTCTTGACACTTTGAACATTTTCCTTTCCCGCTCAAAGAAGAAAAAAACGATGAAGATCTTCTATTTTGGAATAGAAGATAACTTGTCAGTACTTCATCGTTTGTCCCTCCAAACATAAAAAGGGAAAGTCAACTTCTTTTGTACTATCATAGTACACCTTTTCACTGTGCGTCAGAAAAGGTGGTAAAAGAAGTTGACACAAAGTACAATTTGGACTCTAAACTATCAAGCGCATTAAATGTTTCCGTGGACAAGTCTATATCAACGAATAATAGGTTTACACGTGGATTAACTTGTGGACAAAGAAACATGGTTCTTGGGCTATATATAGAGACGTAAATGCTTGCATTTACACATACCTTTTAGCATTCATAGCACAAGAACATTCTCTGAGAGTTTGTTATTGTCTGGTATTAACTCCTTCATAGTTAATACTTGGGCATTAAATATCAGCTGTTTGTATCAGCTGATAAACTCTCCCTGCATAGGATCTTAGTTTGAGCGATCAAAAGTGTCACTTCAAGTATAAAGTTTTAGTTAGTGTGTACTATCTATTTCCGCAAACTTTGTACTGCATTAAGTTGTTTTAATAAACTCTTAATCATTGAAAATATTGTGTGTTCTTTACTTTCTTGTCTTTATTTAGCCGTAACGCAACACATTTGTGTTGTTGGGATCCAACAACTGGTATCAGAGCAAGTGTCAAAGTTGTTTTCCATCAACTTTGAGCATCTGTTATGGCTGAACCTAGATCTGATCTTCCATCATCTGGAAAACCTCCCAAACTCACTCAAACCAACTACCCCATGTGGAAGACACGTATGTTGTCTCACATGATTACCTATCACCCAAAACTTCAAGATAACATAAGATATATCCCTCAAACCTTTATTCCTGGTACTACTGATTTACTACTTGTTACTGATGCTGCAGATAGTACTGATCAAGTCTTAGTGCTGCTATAAGACTTGCTACTGACAATACAATTACTACTGATGAAGCAACTTCCTACTGGTATATGAGTTTCTACTGATCGGGCTATTTACAGAGAATATCAAGTACGAGATCTTAGGAAAGTTTGTTTAGAATTTTGTATCTGTTTAAATTGTATTGTAATCTAGTCCTAGAATAACTAGGTTAAATTTTAGGCTTCAAGGACTATTATATATAGTTTCTTATGAATTGTAAACATACGTGTGTGTTGATCGATCAAATTAATATACATTGAAGCTTTTTGTGAAAAACTATGTTCTTATTATTTCATATAATTATTTATAGTTTATTGTTCTTGACAATCACAATAGTGTTAATCCGTTGTAACTTCTCATTGTGAGTAGATCTGTGATTCTAATAACAAAACTATGTTATTCGATCCTGACGGAGATCATTGAAAATAGATGATGGACGTATAACGTTGATGGTGTTGCTCAACTCAGAAGCACCAAAGAAACATGTCAAATCCATAAGTCTTGTGAGGCGGTCGCTTCCAATAAAACAAATTTTTATTCTGACTTGTGATAACCCCTACAAAATTTACCACAATATGCATTTGGGCATTGATCCCACTACCAGTGCGTACATGCGTACAATCAATGTTTTCTAACATCTTAGGCGACCCATGTTTTTTCCTAATGAAAAACATAGAGTTTCTCATGCATCGATATTGGTAAACTTTTGCAAATACTCTCATCCATACAAGTCCATAAAACCCTTACAAAATGTTGTTAGAGCATCACGAGAGGTTTTATCATCAACTTGTAGGATGGTGTCATGTGCTAATTGACGAATTGAAGAGCTACATTTCTTCAACGAGGATATGCCAACGTTTCCCCTACAATCATCACCTTGTTGAAAATACGTCACATTATCAGTTAATTCTCGAATAAATCATATGAATAGACCACGGCTAATTCAGAGCCGCTTACGAAATGTTTTTCTGTGTACATTGAGTTTTCAATGAAGTAAACCGCTACTTGATGATTATAAGCACCATAACACACTACTACAGATCGCATTTGTTGTTGCGGACGTATAAATTTATATATTGCGGTGGTATGATAAAACCGCAACAACAAATGCAGTTCGCACCGCATAAGAAACAACCGCAACAACAATTCATTTTGTTGTTGCGGCCATGCTAAACCCGCAGTAACAAATCCTTTTGTTGTTGCGGTCAAATATTACCCGCATTAACAAATCCATTTGTTGTTGCGGCCATATGTTACCCGCAACAACTACAAAATTTGTTGTTGCGGCCATTTTAAACCCGCAATAACAATTCAATTTGTTGTTGCGGCCATACATTACCCGCAATAACAATCTAAATTTTCAGTTTAAAGATACAACGATAACATTACATATATCATGTTGAATTCATATTGACAAACATCAAAACCTAAACAAGGACAACCAAAACCTAAACACAAAATTCAAAGAAGAGTAACGTTGAAGATAACTCCAGCACCTCTGTTTTTTGTTTCGAGATCAAGCGTGAACATCACATTTTGGTTCGTGCGGATGCCCATCTTCTGTTTGAAGTCGACCATATCACCATTGATAGTCATATGGTCTATAAAACGATCATTGGGCCTCCTTCGATCACCGTGGCGTTGTAAATTGAAAACCATGTATGGGGGACTCATCTCAAGGTTTGACAAAGCACACAAATGACGATCTTTAGGCTCATTCCAAAGTTGGTGATCCCTAACAAATTTTGCTGGAATAGTCTGATGAAAGAAAAGAAAATTAATTAAATTTATACTGCAAATTATAATAGCAAGAAATTAAAAAGAAAAATCATACAATTTTTCTTGTCATGGACGCACACCATTTTAAGATGAAGAAATTATTAACTTGTACTTCGTGATCACCAATATGCAGACTGCTAGAACTCATATTAGAAACTTAAAAGATCGATTAATCTTACTTTGAAAAGTTTTTCTTTGAAACGTTTTTTGATATAACAAATTAAAGGAATGAATGAAAGTCTGCTTATACATATACTTAATTTTTGGCGGGATTGGGGATTCTTATTACGGTGTGATAGAAGAAATTTGGGAATTGCAGTATTCTGATTTCATAATCCCAGTGTTCAAGTGTAAGTGGGTAAATAACCGTACGGGTGTTAAAGTTGACGAATATGGTTTTACACTTGTCGATCTTGAAACTAATGGCTACAAATCCGAGCCATTCGTTCTCGCAACACATGTATCACAAATTTTTTTCGATTTTCCATAATACATGCAACACTGGATGTTCTAAATCATCATACAAGCAAGTAACTTTGATTAATTGCTTGTGTTTACTTGCAGGCAACACTGGATGCTTTTTATCCTCTGTCCTAAAACGAATATTGCATATATTGTTGATTCTTTAAAGCGTGAAGTCGAAGCTGGTGCCAATTACTACACTCTTGTAGGAGTAATCAATCATATTTTTCCCCGTAGATTTAAATGGATAAACACAACTGTATGTTTTCTATTTCCATTTTTTACCAATTTATTTAAGATGTATAAAATATTCAATATATTGAAATATTACAGTGCTGGAAACAAGACCAAAGCTGGGAGTGTGGTTACATTGTTAGTCGACATATTGAAGAATTTTTACAGACCATACAGTTTAACATCAACCAATCTGTAAGTTTATGTTATAATTTTAAAATATTACTCATTTAGATGTAAAAATTATTGATATTAATTGTTTTTCATGAGCAGATGTGGAAGAGTAATAAGAGTTTTGATGCTTCTATGATTCATGAATACATAGAAAGGTTGTTGCCACTGTATCTCGAATGGATGAAGGAGTGCAAGCAAAGTGATGCCACTTTTTAAAGGTTAGCAATTAATTAGCAAGTGTAAATTCTTGAACATATAGTTGTAAATTTATGAAACACGGTCCATTACAATGATCACAACCCTTTAGACATTAAGTTAGCAAGTGTAAATTCTTGAACATATAGCAAGTGTAAATTAAGTTACTGTGCGGTTGTATATATGTTTTTGGGTGCTATCTTTAAATATAGAATATAATATATATATATATATATATATATATATATATATATATATATATATATATATATATATATATATATATATATATATATATATATATATATATATATATTGTGGAATGATTTTTTTTTTGTTTATTTTGAATAACAAATATTGCGGTTACTTTGCGGGTATGTGTAGTGTGCGAAAAACTAATATTGCGGGTATGTGTAGTGTGCGAAAAACTAATAGCGCGTTTTTGCTTTAATGTTGCGGTTTCTGTCTTATTGCGGTCTCAGCGTTTGATATTGCGGTTTCTCTTTTGTTGCGGTGCTGGATTTAATACGGCGGTCTCTCTTTTGTTGCGGTGTTGGCTTTAATATTGCGGTTTCTTTCTGTTTGCGGTCTCTGTGTTTGATATTGCGGTTTCTCTTTTGTTGCGGTTTGTGTTGTTTGATAGTGCGTAGTTTGTTAGTGCGTTCCTTTCCCCGCAACAACAAATCGTTTTCCCCGCAACAACAAATCGTTTCTGTAGTAGTGACAATCTCTATCTACCGACTTACATTTATGGTTTGTGACTGTAAAAGTGGAAGCCTGAATAAGCCCAACGACATCTTTTAGAAATTGTATATGTAAACTATTAATTTAGTTTTCTTCATCTTTATTGCGAAAAAATAATGAGTGGAATTCATTTTAACAGAACTCATTTGTGTTAATTGAGAAGGTTGGCAACGAAGAGGGATATAGGCAATTGGTCTAGATTAACTGGTCATTAAGGGTTGCTCTGGGGGTTTATCTTTAAAAGGTTTTGGATTCAAGACTTGCTGAGTGCATTCATCTAGAGATTAATAAGGAGGTTGGGTTTATTCTCCTAAAAAGAAGATATGTTCAAAGAATGCATACAGCCCGTTTGGATGTCACTACATATGTCGAATCACTGTTAAAAAAAATAAAGGGATATAGGCATTTGGTCGCCCCATTACTAGTAGTCTTGGTATCATTTTGTTTTGTTGCATTTTTAGATTTTTTTCCCCTTATATATTGATGCCGTTAAGAAAAAAGTTAATAAGTTAAGATGACCATGTACCAACCATAAACTAGTAAATGTCATTTTGTTTTGTTGTACTTGAATGATGTTTATTGACTTTCAAAAATCGTTGTAAACTATTTTGGTAAAAGAAATAACATAGTATAAATATGTTACGTTTAAATAAAAAGATGAAATTTGAATGTGAGCAAGTGTATGAAAAAATATTTGAAATTAGAATCGTTGATTAAAAAGAAATGAGTTTTGATAAGAGATAATGGTAATTGAGGCTAAATCTTGTTCACATTAGTTCGAGATGTGTTTTAAGCTGAGTATTGGGGCAATAAATAGAAGAGTTGTGACTCAAACTGAATAAAAATGAGATACTTTTACATAAACCCAATTTTTTACATAATTATATGCAGAAAACGAGTTTATTTAAATAAGTTGTAGTAAAATAATAGTGACGAGGTCAAAACCGTTTGGTATTATTAAATTCTTTAATTATGTCAAAACTCATAAATGACTGCTACCTCGTATTAAATTGGTTAATTATGTCAAAACTTGATCCACCAAACACACCAATAATGTAATGGCGACATTACGACTTTTAAAATTATTCGTTGTCCAACAATTATTATTCCATTTATATATACCAACAGTTTACAGATAAGACTTGAACCAGAAGCATTAACCAACAGCAAGCTATGAACAAGTTAGAGATTGTTTTCATACCTCTTCTCGCTTCAAGCCACCTAACATCATCTATAGAATTTGCAAAGCGTTTGGTGGATCAAGATGAACGATTACACATCACATTCTTCATCATCCTTCTCCCCAATCAAACCGATCTTGACCCAAACACCAAATCTTTCGCTCATTCCCATTCCCGAATCAGATGCAAAATCATTCCTCCTCCCACCACTCCAAACCCGCATCTTTCTCAGGTTTCATCTTCTCCTATCTCCATAGAAATGTTTGCTACCCTCTTCATCGAGAGCCATAAACACCAAGTCGAAAAAGAAGTAATCGAGTTGGTGTCACGTGATGATTCGACAAAGGTTATCGGGTTTGTTGTTGACATGTTTTGCACTTCCATGATTGATGTAGCTAACAAATTTAAGGTCCCTTCGTACGTTTTGTTTACATCCAACACATCGTTTCTCGGGTTTTTGCTTCATATGCCCGTTCGACACAAAAAAGTCGGGATCGAATTTCATCCGTCGGATCGTGATTCGGTTATACCGAGTTACAAGAATCCGCTTCCGGCAAACGTCATTCCACAAGCCGCCATGGATAAAACGGGCCGCGGGTATGAAGCGTTTCTTTATTGTGGTACAAAGTTCCAAGAATCGAAAGGTTTTATTGTGAATTCGTTTGTTGAGCTCGAACCGTACGCTGTTGGTACGATCTTGGCCCAACAGCCGGTTTACCCGGTTGGGCCGTTGCTTGATCACTCGAGCCAGAATAAGTCAACTGGCTCGATTGACATCATCAATTGGCTCGATGCCCAACCCCCAAAATCGGTTCTTTTCTTGTGCTTTGGGAGTATGGGGAGTTTTAATGAGCTTCAGCTACAACAAATTGCTATTGCACTTGAGAAAAGTGGTCATCGGTTTTTGTGGTCGATCCGGAAACAACCGGAAAAAGGCGCACACGGACCTACAACCGACTACACGAACGTGGAAAACGTCTTGCCAGCTGGCTTTTTAGAGAGAGTGAAAGATAGAGGGATGATTTGCGGTTGGGCCCCACAAGTGGAAGTGTTAGCCCATGGGGCTGTAAACGGGTTTGTGTCTCATTGCGGGTGGAATTCGGTCTTGGAGAGCGTGTGGTATGGTGTCCCAATTGCCACTTGGCCGTTGAATGCGGAACAACAAATTAATGCTTTTTTGATGGTGAAGGAGTTGGGGTTAGGTGTCGAGTTGAGTTTGAGTTATCGGAGCAGTGGAAGTCAGTTGGTGAATGCGGATGAGATAGAAAAGGCGATAAATTCTTTGATGGATGATAAGAATCCGGTTCGGGAGAAAGTGAAGGATATAAGCGAGAAAAGTAGGAAGGCGGTTATAAATGGCGGATCTTCGTTTGATTCACTAGGAAAATTGGTTCGGGACATGTTGCAAAACACCCAATAAAGAGCATACCAAATGGCTTATAGCTTAGCAGTAACTCGTGTTTAGGTATCCTACAAGAATGTGAGTTCAAGTATTGTTATGAACAATAATGATATAGATTTAGGAGTGTGTATTAACCGTTTAAATTTATGTTTCCAATAAAGCTCACTCACGATTAGAGCTTAAAATAATATTCCATCATTCTTGAATGTATCTTTGTATTCATGGAAATTTTAGGTTTTCAAGCCAATGTATCCTGTGTTTCTTTTAACGGCAAAAGATACCCAAGCTTCGGGAATGGTATCACTAAAACACCAAAAACATATATAACAAAAAATCGGCTAATAAATCACTAGCATACAAGAGTTCAGCAAATCACACCTAAAACTACCAATAGAAATAAAACACCTACTACATAATTATGCACACAACCAATAACCAAATCAGCAGCTCGAGATCTTCAAATTTATTCCAGAAAGCAATGTGGACTCCACCAGCCAATGTTATCTCAACACGTGTTTAAAATAACACTAACTAATAGGATTACATTATTTAAAAATAAATGATATTAATTCTCACCTTTTCTGCCTATAATAATTAATTCTTTTTAATATTATTCTTTGATTTTAATACATGTTTTAATCAAATAGTAGTACACAAATAAATAAATATAAAATATAAATACTAGTAACATTATTCTCATTTAAATGATAACAAACCATTCATAAACCTCTATCTACCAAAACTTTTAAAAACACTTTGTTTTCTTATTAATTTCTATATTGATTTTCCAAGTTCATATAATAATAACTTATTTTTATATAATTTTCATACATATCTAACTTATATTTTTTTACGGATTATAATAACATTCTTCTTTTTTTTTTTGAATTTTAGACGTCGTCTTTTCTAGTCGAAATTTTGTCATTTTACTACCATCAACATCGCAACCTGCAAATCCCTTCATCGCCGTCATTTTGTAAAACGATTTGCGCATTGTTCTTGTTTTTTGCTCCTTTCGTTAAATCCTTTTGTTTTTCTTGGTTACATATGGAGGAAAATAGGCCAAATGATGTGTTTATAATCGAGTTGAATACTTACTTTTGTGTGAGTATTGTGATTCTTACTCTGTATAGGAAGATCTGATGCCTTTTTCTCCTCAAGTTTTTCAAAATAATTTTCTGTTTATAACTTTATTCCCTTATTTTGTTATTCGCATCCTTCTATTTCTCGAGGTTTAAGTAGAGCCAGTGATGATAGTTTATAATAATGGTTGACTGAAAATCAAGTTTTTATACTTGGCAAGTTGTTGAAAATTATGAACTAGGACGGTCTGAGGCTTATTATATATAAATCGGATCTTTCAATTTTAATCTGATTCAAATACAATTCCTGATGAGGTTAGTAGGGTTACCTATGTATATGATGATGGACTCTTATGTTCAAGAGCCCACGTTGGAGCCGCTGGCACACGGGGATCCGCCAAAGTCATGACCTCGCCAAAGTCATGACCTGTCAAAGTCATGACCGCCTGTCAAAGTCATGACGCCTGTCAAAGTCCGCCTGTCAAGTTATCACCGGCCGGTCATCATCGCCTGTCAGGATGGTCAGAAGCGCATGTCTTATTGGCCGTCATAATGGCGCTTCATGACTGCTTTATTGCGGGCGTTACACAATCATTGACATCGTCATAATGGCGCGTCATGATCGCTTTATTGCAGTCATGATGGCCAACGTTCCATATACTGAGACGGGCCATATAAATACATGGCCTAACTCATTGTTAACACACATTGAGACAGAGAAGAGAAGCCTAAAACACAGAGTTCACACACTCTCACATTCACCTTCGCACTCAACCTCGATCACCCTAAGTTCGCCAAGAGCTTGTTGGGTCTGCACTGTGATCGTCACAGGAGATTCAAGGTTGACGTCGCCTGGTCTTTGTGTTTGACAATCGTTGTTCGAACATTGGCGCCATCCGTGGGACCCGAACCCACGACCACGTGGTTAGTAAGGGTTAGGCATGTATATATAGCTAATCCTCAAAACCTAAATACTGATGGGCTTTCATGTTCAAGAGGCCACATCACAATTGGATCCGCTGGCCCACGTCAGCTTGGAGTAGCTACGCGCATGTCCGCCTGTGCGATCGCCTGTCAACCGATGACCGCCTGTCAAAGTCATGAACCCCTGTCAAAGTCATGAACGCCTGTCAAGGGCCGGTCGCCCTGTCAAGTCATCATCTCAGGATGGTCTGAAGTAGGCGTGTCTTATTGGCTGACGCCCGTCATAATGACGCTTCATGACACTTTACTGCAACCGTTACACGGGATCGTCATAATGGCGTTTCATGACTACTTATTGCAGTCATGATGGGCCAACGTTCCACATACCTGAGACCTGGCCATATAAATACATGGCCTAGCTCAGTATCAAAAACACACTGAGACAGAGAAGAGAAGCCTAAAACACAGAGTTCACACACTCTCACATTCACCTTCGCACTCAACCTCGATCACCCTAAGTTCGCCAAGAGCTTGTTGGGTTTCTACTGTGATCGTCACAGGAGATTCAAGGTTGACGTCGCCTGGTCTTTGTGTTTGACAATCGTTGTTCGAACATTTCACTCAAAATAAAAAACAAAAAAACAATTAAACAAAAAAATAAAATAAATAAAAAAAATATATAGTAAATAAAAAACGGAAAAAGACATACGAATGATGGTAGTTACGACTTGCAAATCAATGTTTTGGCAAATCCTAACTCGGGGGCATGATGAGGTTAGTAGGGTTACCTATGTATATGATGATGGACTCTTATGTTCAAGAGCCCACGTTGGAGCCGCTGGCACACGGGGATCCGCCAAAGTCATGACCTCGCCAAAGTCATGACCTGTCAAAGTCATGACCGCCTGTCAAAGTCATGACGCCTGTCAAAGTCCGCCTGTCAAGTTATCACCGGCCGGTCATCATCGCCTGTCAGGATGGTCAGAAGCGCATGTCTTATTGGCCGTCATAATGGCGCTTCATGACTGCTTTATTGCGGGCGTTACACAATCATTGACATCGTCATAATGGCGCGTCATGATCGCTTTATTGCAGTCATGATGGCCAACGTTCCATATACTGAGACGGGCCATATAAATACATGGCCTAACTCATTGTTAACACACATTGAGACAGAGAAGAGAAGCCTAAAACACAGAGTTCACACACACTCACATTCACCTTCGCACTCAACCTCGATCACCCTAAGTTCGCCAAGAGCTTGTTGGGTTTGCACTGTGATCGTCACAGGAGATTCAAGGTTGACGTCGCCTGGTCTTTGTGTTTGACAATCGTTGTTCGAACAATTCCAAACCACTTATGAACGAATCATTTTCTCAAGAGAGACAATGAAATCAAAATATATCACAATATAAAAAGTCCATTCATTTTAATATAGTTTTTTACATGGATAAACAAGGCAAACGGGCAACAAGCTGCGCCGTTATCCCTTTTTGAATGGCAAAATTAATTATTTTAAAAACAACATTTGTGGATCTGGGTGTAGTAACATTGCTATGCATAACACGTAGGCGCAAGGAAACCAAAAGTATCAAATGCAAAAGGAATGAACACATGTTGATTTTCAATGCATGCTTTCTCGTGTTTTGTCACTTTACATGAGGCGGCTGCTTGTCCCACTGTAACACCCCGACTATTCAAACTCACAAGCGGAGAAACTCCTCCACGCACCCCCAACCCATCCAAAAACCAAAATGTCGGCAGGTCTAATTTTAATGGGTTTGTTAAATCTTTTCGATGTTTTTGTGATTTTTTTTAATGTGGGTTGTGTATGATGATATCATTTATTTACACAGTTATCCCTGTCTGATAAATCTTGATGTGTACATGTGATCTGACTCATAACCACATGATATGTTTATCTCTACTATCTATAATGTATTTAGGACATTTCCTTAAATAGGTGGCTGAAAATTCAGCCAAAAACTTTCCTTTTCTGTTTAAAATTAGGTTTTAAAAATAACATCCTCACGGCTCGAACTCGGGATCTGGCGGACAACAAACAAGCCGCTTACCAACTGAACCATAAGGATGGACATCCGTTCATTCATATATATAACCACCTTACACTCTCCTCTTACCTGCTCTAAGCCCGTCGATTCAATACCCCTTCTCGATTCTTTCAAGCCCCTCGATTCCTTCAACCTCGGTTCCTTCACGCTGCAATTTCACTCCTGCAACATCGATTTCTTCTTTTAGATCTGAAAATGATTAAATCGCTTCCTTCACATTCCAATTCTAGGGTTTCTTCTCCCCCCTTTTCGATTGCACAATTAGGGTTCTTTATTATAAGAAATCAAAGTAGTTTCGAATTGTAACTTTTTATTTGAAGTTTGTTTTCATCTCTCATTTTTTTTAACTAACATTAGAATTATAAAGTGAATGCTTTGTGGTGATAATTTTGTTTACAGAATTCATTAATTTATTTGTTGAACACAAAGTTTCAACAGAAGGGTATCGAAATTTGATAACATCACAGATGAAGAAAGTCAACATGAGATGAAAGATGAAGTGGCCAATGTACATATCCTTAGATTCTTTTACTTGAATCTTTATGTTTGTATTGGTGAAGAAAGAAAATCCAAAAGCAGAGAAGTAGCATACATTTTGGGTACTGATAATGCAATTTTTAATATTATCACTGAAAAGCTATCTTTGGTTTGAAGTTTTCAAATCTGTAATAGAAATTGTCACCCTTATACGCTATTCAAGGTCTTTGTTAGACCTGATGTATTTTTGTATTTAAAATTAGTTTCTTCTAATAGATTTATTTTTTTATAAGTTGCTCTTTTTGTACTTCTTTGACAGAAAAATCTTCCTGCAGGATCTTGGTATGGATATTATCGACTTCTCATATCTTCCATCGTTGATGATGTTCGCAACAGAGGAGATGTTGCTGTTATAGAGTTAGTGCTTCTCATATTGTCTATCTATTTATCATTATTATCAATTTAATTAATGTTTTATGTTATCCCATTGCTGTTATATTTTAAGATTTGATGTAGTTGAACTAGAAAAGATTATCGAAACTTCCAGATCCAGAGGTACTTGTACCACTCATGCACCTTTTTAATAGAAATTTAACCTCTAATACATGCAATGTCTAGAAAAAACTTATGTATATCCCTATATCAGCTTGATGAAGGTGTACTTAATCGTTTGATAATGCATACAACAATATCTATGCATTTCATGCTGCATAAAATCCAGTTGAAAAGTAGTTGAGTATATGGAAGTAAGTTATTAAATTTTATTAACTTTCACTCCCAAACGTTTGAGCTAACTTAATATAATTTGTGATTTTTCCAGGGTGTGAGATGCAAATGATAGGCGAGAAGCATTTCTTCTGTTGGTATTTATGTTCCAGGTGGCATTGCAGTTCTACCTTTAACATGTATGTTTGGTGATTTTTTTCCATTTTTTTTACTTTGTTATCAAGTTCACAGAGTACTTTAGCGCCAGCTGTACCTACTCTTTGAAACTCGGCTTGGGAAACTCGGATGTTGTTTTGAAAGTCGACCGGATTCTAGAATCATTTCTGTTTTTACAAGTTGACCACATAGTTTTCAAGTACACTGTATACCAAGACTCTATCCAATCGTTTAAAATCACTTATTCTGTTTTTACATCTCAAAAGGTCAAACGGGTCGGTTTCATATCAAACGGGTCGGTGAAGCCCTTTAATGAATGCGTTTTTAAAGTTTTAAAGTTTGTAATCTGTTGGAAAAGTTTTTAAAGTTTGTCATCATTAAGTTTTAAACTTATGTGGGCCAAATATGTCGTTAAGTTTAAAAGTTTGTCATGAATATATGAAATGGTTCTTTTCATCATGAAATGTGTGCAGCCCTCTAAGTTCGGGTTTTCATATCAAACGGGTCAGTGCAGCCCTTTAGTGAATTTATTTTTCAGGAAAATCCCTAAATAATGCTTCTATTGTTTTTACATATCAAATGGGTCAAAGGGTTTAAGCTTTTTAAAAGATTGCACCGTATAAAATGGCTGCACACAAACAGATTAAATGCTACTATTGTTTTTACATAACAAAAAATCCATTTCCAGCTTAAAAGGGCTGCACAAAATAAAATTTTAAATCAGAATTGTTACTGTATGACCAGTTGACCCATTTGACCGTTGATCAGTATTACATGTTTGACTGTTGACGAGAATCATAAATTTTTTGCTCAGAATCATTACCCGTTAAACGGGTCAAAATGGTTCAAATATATTAAAGGGCTTTACCGAATTGCCCAGATTCATAAATAATAAATAAATTTCTACCCAGTTTCATTGACTCCCGAATCTGAATCAAAGAAGATTCAAAAGGACAAACTCGAATTTTCAAGATATTTTATTATTATTTGTTTTAAATCAAATAAAAAATTGATGTAAAATTAAAGTATTTGTATTGTATTTTGCAGTTTGGACACGTTCAGAAGAATTACTATATTTTTTAATATTTGTATTGTGACGAGCACTATTTAGCCCGCGCTCCGCAGCGGGATTTAAAGCATTCATTTTTAAAGAAAAAATAAAGATTTGGTATATGTTAGATCTAATTTTTCATACTTACAGTAAAAAGTTAGTAGGATCATATCTAATAAAAAATATAGATGTTTTCTAAAGACCTTCCACATTACATACTATTTTTGATATTTTATATATATTTGTGCTCTATAAAATTACAAATATAAAAAATAGGACTACATAAATTTATTTAATTATTTATCTCCCTCTGTGTCTGTTTAAGGTCTACATGGTGCAAAATGTTGACGAATTTTATTTGTTGAGAATGACCTGTCCTTGCGTAAGATTGTGTCTCACTATTTCCACCGCATTACGCAGTACCTTATTATTCTTAAAAGAAAAGTATAAACAAATAACATTCGTCCGTCGCAAAAAATAGTTCCAGGGTACCTGTCGCCGCATTGCGCGGGTACCCTGCTAGTTTGTTGGAATGGCAATCGTTCGTGTACCCGAATCCGTTAAGAAATTCGATCTTGTATCCTCGAAAAAATCCCCATTAATCTCTAATACTTGTAGATACCATGAATCCGAACTATCCCAAATGAGTATATATCAGATTTTTTGTTGAATGTTGTAATTATTTATAAAGAATGTGATGTATACTCTTTGGTATAGTATGATGTTGGTGTATATGTTGGATGTTCAGAAACTGGATAAGATAAAAGACAGTAATTTTCCTTTTTATTAATGTTTTCGTTTTGCAGGCTACATGGAAGGAACAGGACGATCACTAATTTGAATAGTTTAATTTTGTTTTGTTATGCTCTGTTATCAGCTGTAATTGTATTTGAATAAAAAATGTAATATTGATTGATATTGATTTCATTGTATCTTTTTATTCAGAGCTTATTTTATGGCAATTCTAATGTTTAGTAAGCTACATTAAATGAAAGATGTCAATACTCAGTGCTTTTTATATGTTTTTCACCAACCTTTGGGCATGTGCAAATTGAGAACTTACTCGACCAGCAGAAGAATCAGATCAAACCGGTTCGGAGAATCGGATCGAGGTTTGGAGAAATAGATAAAGGTTTGAAGAATTGGATAGAACCGGAGAATTGGGAGAACAGGACCGTAATGAGCTCTACCTTCGGATCGAAATGGACCGAAATGAGCTACCTCGGTTTGGAGAATTGGATCATATTAAACAAGGTCCAATTCCAATTTTGAGCGGTTTGTTTTTGTCTAAAATTGAGACCCGTTCTAATTTTGAGCGGTTTGTTTTTGTCTAAAATTGTGAGAAACCAAAAAAATGGTTAAAGAAATTGCCTTCAGTCGGTTTGATCCAAGTAATATCAGTCCGGCCAAAAAATATTTTTTATTTTTTTTCTAGGTTCTAGTCGGTCTGGTTCTTGGACGGGACACAGACCTACCAACCATCATACTACATTTGTGATTATCTAATTCTTTTGTATTATTTCTCAATTATTATTCACTAGTTTGTCACATACCAAAATCTGCCATGCAAGTCTTATTTAAGATGTTATCCATTACACTAATAATACATTTCATCTAATTCTCTCCAATGCTGGATCTTAAAACCAACACACCATTCTGGTTCCATCATTACAAAACACTAATTAATTAGTCACTTAATCGTTATATACCGATTAGTTCCATGTTTAGCCCAATGCTCCTTAAGATCAACCGGATTACACAAATCATGCCCTTCTCTCGCAAGCCGACTAATTAACTTACTAAACACACTCCCACTCATTTTCCTCCCACCAACACGCGCATGTCGTTTGTTAGGCAATGACGGGAGTGGATACAACGACATGGTGGTCGTGCAACAAGATGACTGCCAACCGCCATTACCCCATTTGTAACAAGGCCTGAAAACACCGGTACACGAACAAACCGGTATAGGCATAGTTGTATCATCATAAGCCACTTGGTTAAGTGAACCATGGTTAACTGAACCATGGTTAAGATCATCAATCCCACCACCACCGGACCAATCGTGGGCTTCTTCTTCGTACATTGCTTTATTCAAATCATCCTCGAGTTTCACTTTTCGCGATCGTGACGTTTTTTTATTTGTTGTAACCGGTTTCGTTTCCTTCGACTGTTTCGGTTGTCTGGTTGACTTGGCTGGTTCTGGTGCTGGAGCAGGCACGGATACTGTGCCTGCGCCTGCGGCAGGACCAGGACCAACCAGGTTGGTTTCTTGTTGGTGGTATTGTTGCGGGTGATGAACGTGTTTTACGTTGCGGGAAATTTGGCATCCGGGTGGGCATGATGATGGTGGAATTGTGTGGTGGTTGTTGTTAATGGGATTTTCTCGGTAGTGTAAAGTGGCGATTGCGTTATCTCGTTCGAAGATTGCGTTGTTTCGCTCGGCGATTGCGGAATCGCGTTGGAGAAGTGCGATGTCGCGTTCGGCGAGAGCCGTCTTTTTTTCTGAGATGGCGAGGTTTCGTTCTTGAATGGCTGCGTCTCGTTCCGCCATTATTGTCATTATTTGTTTCATTGACGGCTGGTGCTGCATTAGCCACTGAAAATTGAAATATATGCTCGTTAGAAACACTGGTGGCAAAATGGGTCGGTTGCATAACGGGTCATTTTTTTTCTTACGAATAAATAATAGGTTATATATTATTGCAATATTAGTCAAAGTTTTTGAATAAAATGATTTTAACAATTATCAATCCGTTTGACCGTTTAACTTTAAAGCTAAAGTCTTAAGGGTGTGTTTAGCTGTAGAAAAATGTGAGTTTTTTAAAGAAGTTTTCAAAGAAAAACTCGAAAAACAAAAATGTGTTCAGATTGAATTTTTATGGTGTGTTTGGCTGCAGAAAATTCTCTACTTTTTCATCTCCATTTTTTTAGAAAATGGAAGGTGCTTTTAATCTCTAGAAAAAGTATTAAATTCTTTAAATATTTTCATTACAAAGTGGGTTTTGTCCAACTTAAATTGGAAAGTGTTACCTTTTTTTTTACAACTAAACGACCTTTATTACAAAAAGAATAATAACGATACCTGACCCTGAGGTTGCTTTTGCCGCCCATTTTCACGATGCCCGTTATCATCCATTTGAAATTTATATGATATAACTTGTGATATAAATCTTAGTTATTCATGGAACGGAATCCATCGAAAAAGTAAATAATGCTTTAAGAACTGTAATCAAAATCATTGTTGTAAACTTGAAACAATAAAAAAAGACTAAACAAAAACGTCTTTAATTATACCATTCTACTAAAAAGAGAGTGCAAATTCCTTTTGTACATTAAAGCTTGTTGCTTTCCTTCATTGTTGAGTTGACTCCTGCTTAATCTAAGCCTGCTACCAAAAAAAAAAAAAAAAAAAAAAAACATGCATCAATTTAAAAACTCGTTAATTGTTTTTTAAATTTGAAAACTTGAGTGATACTAAATTATGAATATCAGATAACTGGGTGCAATATCTAAGCATATGTAACTTTAGATAGTGTTAGTATGTGCTTATTTTGCTTGAAGTTGTAACATATGCATACTAATAGCCATATTTATTTAATTTTTGTATACAACATTAAAAAGCCTCAAATACGAAATGATCCACAAAATGTTGGACTCAAAACAGAACTACACAAATACATATAAAATCTTCGAAAAAAGAAGTGATTTGGTGAGCAATGTGGCTTCATGAATACCTGCCTATAAAGCAAATCATGCTTTTTACCTTCTTTTAATTACTAAAATGCAAATAATTTATTTCACAGAAGCCAATTAAATCCTCATAAATTTGATAAAATCCAAAGAAATTTCAGAACCAAGATAAAGGCTTCTCACTTTACACATATCACCTAAATTTCAGGGCAATAATATTTAGGCATCAAGATTCAAGAATACTATAAGTTTCATAAAACACTATGATAATATAACTTAATCAAGCTAAACAATCACAAACCCTAAACCAATTATTAAACAAAATCCACAGGAAACCCCACAAATTGAACTTAAAATTAGCTTAATTTCAGCTGGCAATCATAAATATCGAGTCCACAGAAGTCAAATAAATTCTCACAATTTGGATACAAAACGATAATTAACCAAAAAACCATGATCAAATTAGTTAAAACCAATTACGAATTGAACGACGGAGTTCGGAATATCACTCACAGAATCCAAAATTGTCCCACAGTAATGAATAGCTGAAGATTTTAAAGAACAAATTGGTGAGTAATTGAAGTGTATCCGAGAACTAAAACCCTAAAAAAGGTGGATTAAAGAAAAAAAAAGGGGGGAAATCTACAAGAATAGTTGGTGAAGGAGCAGAGAAGAATGAATGACCACTTGATTAATTTTTGTTGCCAGTCATCATCTTTTTCTTTTCTTTTGTTTGGTTTTTTTGTTTCATAAGTGGTAATGCTATTGCTAGTACAGCAGTTAAGGTTAGGGGCTGGCAAAATCAAACCCGATATGTCAACCCAACCCGTTTAAAACTCAAAATTAACTGGTTGAGTTATAATTTTCAACCCGTGGGTCGTAAACGGGTCAACCCGTTTACAACCCGCATATAAACAAGTCGGGTTGGGTTTAGATTTACAACCCACTTACGACCCGTCAACCGGTTTAAATATTATATATATATATATATATATATATATATATATATATATATATATATATATATATTATAATTACATGATATAATATAACATATCACTATTTATTTATGTATCTTAAAAACATAATATAATGTATTATTATAATGTAAAATCTAGTATACACATACAAGAGTCACATATATCAATTTCTCTGGAAGTTAAAGTTGAGTTATGAAAGACGATGGTCGGGCTGCTTATTTTTTCAGCTTTCGTTTTGTATTTTGAACAACTTTTAGCAGTTGATAACTTTTGTTTGTATTTTGCAATTCATCGACTTATTTTGTTATTTGGTCTTTAATTATGTGCTATTTTTTTCTATTTTCTTTTATAAAATGATGTTTTATTGGGTCAACCCGTTTATGACCCAACTCGCTTAGTAAACAGGTTGGGTTGAAGATCTCAACCCGTTTAGATAAAAATGTTGGGTTGAGTTGGGATCTTCAACCCGCGAACCCAAGTAGTTCAACCGTTTTATGACCCAACCCGACCTTATTGTCACCCCTAGTTAAGGTGGTATGTTAGAGTGACTGCTGGTGTTGGTTTCCCAGGTGAAAGTAGGTTTTCAGCCGTCTGATATCTGCTGTCATTTAGATGTGCTTATTTCTTTTTCTTTTTTCAGAAAAAAGATTGGAATCGGTAATTTACTACAGTAATTTAGTAACTTTCTGAAGTTTTCACCAAGATACACTGATTTATGATTAATCGAAAAATATAGGTTCGGGTTTGGTTATGGCTTCAAAAACGAATTGTCGTTAACCAAGCGCCCTAAATATAGTTATCTATTATATTTATTATTTCTAGTTAACAGACAATTAACTTATTTAGTATGTTAATTATACACAATTAATTGTATAATCTAGATATAAAATTGTTCCTGTAATATATAACAAAACAAATAATTTTGGGGAAAAACGGATCTTTTGAGCAGATTTAATATAAAAATAAAAATTAGGCCTTTAGCCAACAAAAATGGTTAACCGATTAAGTGAACATTTTATAGCTAAAAATCAAATATAAACGTCTCCCATGAATCGAAGTGTTCAATTTGGTTTTCTAATAACCTAAGGTTTTGGTTTTCGGGTTGGGGCCAAAAACGCCGCAACCCGCCCCGGAGGCACACTGTTTAACAGTGGCGGACCCATAGAAAAAGTTGAGGGGTGTCACCGGTTACACATTTTTTCTCAGGGGTTGCACCTACACTAATAAAAAGAAAATTTAAAAATTTTAACGCTATTTTTACACTATTCGGAAAAGTTTTAGGGGTTGCACGGGCAACCCCGGGCACCATACTAGGTCCTCCATGCACTGCTATGGGGAGAAAGTGATTGTTACTACTAACTAGTCTACTATTCTACCATCATTATTAGCATTTAAAAAATATTGTTTTATCATGTTTATCTTTTATTAGAATCATTTGAGGATTTGAATTGTTATTTAAAAGAGTGCGAAAACTTAAGTTTTAATTTGGGTTTTGTGTAAGGCCGAAAAACCCATGGCCCAGTTGATAACCCAAATAAAAAACTGAATGTACCCGAACCTATATTAACGGATTAACCCAATATCATGTAACTTTATTTATAATTAATTAAGAGGATTACTATTAATGTTTATTATTTGTGTTACGTCATCACCATAAGAATCTAAGATGTCATGTTTAAATTGTGATCTACTAAATCTCTCATTAATTTCGTCACATATCTTGATCAAATAAATAAGGACAAATAGTATCAATATCATTTGTCACTAATCATTAAGACTTCTGGTTGAGTGCTCTTAAATGGTTTCACTTGTGTTTACGACTAACACACTCAAAGAGTCCTCGTCACAAGATTATATTATATCTTATATTAGATTCAAAGAGTGTTCTTAAATGATTTTTTTTGCCTAACCCGTCTTACCATTTATGAAAGATTGACAGATGGAGTTTGAAATTAGATTCAAATTTATGGTGGATATATACTTATAATGGGTGACCACAACCGAGCATCGTCCCTACTATTACGTGACCAATTGGTGATGCACCCATCTTCCCTTTTTTCTTCAGCTTTAGTCACTCATGCAGCCAGACTTTTGTGTTAGGATACATCCATAAGTGTACCTTCCGCTTTAATGATTATAAACTGATGTACACTAGAGATAATATGTGTTTGGTCTTGAAAGACATTACTTGACACTAATATGAAACTGGTGAGCACACATTACGTATGGTATTAATGATTTTTCAGATTTCTATTCATTTATATGAAACACGTGAAGATAAGGTTGTGGTTTATTGTCTTTTCATAATCCATTATAATATTTTGATTTTAGAATTATATAGTTATATATTTAACATAAAGTTATTTTTATAGTTTAGAAAAACACAGCCGACAAAATACAAAAATATAAAACTTGCCCTTTTGGCAACCTTCGATCGGTCATTTTCGTTGATTGTACACGTTATTACGTTAGGAATTGAATAAAGTCATGTGGAGTATGTATGGGTGCTTCATCGATCTCTTTCTTTCTTACCCCTAGCATTTACACCCCATATATACATATCAAAAAATCAATTACAATTACAATATAATACAATATGTTATTATAAAATATCGTAACTCACCCAACATACAACGACAATTAACATTAAAGAGTTCCTACCATGGCTTCATATGTTATCCTTTTATCTTATTTCCTCTACCTGTATCTCTTATTCGCCACCCCTACCACCGCCGTACCCGGCGGCGGTAGTTGGTCCATCCTCCAGAAAACCATCGGCATCTCCGCCATGCACATGCAACTCCTCCCGACGGATCGTGTCATAATATACGACCGAACAGACTTTGGTCAATCCAACATCTCACTTCCGGACGGTAAATGCCGGCAAGATCCAAACGACCTCGTTTTAAAGAAAGACTGCACTGCTCATTCCATTGAATACGACGTCGCTTCTAATTCTGTTAGACCCCTCATGGTTCTTACCGACGTGTGGTGTTCATCCGGTGCTTTAATGCCGGACGGCAGCCTTGTACAGACCGGTGGGTTTAACGACGGTGATCACGTGGTTAGAGTTTTTAATAGTTCTTGTAATAAATGCGATTGGGAGGAGATAGAATCTGGGTTGACTCAACGGAGGTGGTATGCTACTAATCAGATATTGCCGGACGGCCGGCAGATTGTAATCGGTGGTCGCCGGCAGTTTAACTATGAGTTCTACCCCAAAACGGCGTCGTCGGAGAAAGCTTACAGTTTAATGTTTTTAGTAGAGACAAATGATCCAAATATTGAGAATAATTTATACCCATTTGTGTATCTCAATACTGATGGTCATTTGTTTATTTTTGCAAATAATCGTGCGATTTTATTCGATTATTCTCGGAATAATGTTTTAAAAACGTTCCCAAAGATTCCTGGCTACGAACCAAGGAACTATCCAAGCACGGGATCCGCCGTACTACTTCCATTGCGTGTTGTACAAGGGAATATTGCACCGGTGGTAGAGGTTTTGGTTTGTGGGGGTGCACCTAAAGGAGCATTTGAGAATGCTAAAAATGGGACATTTGATGGAGCTTTGAGTACTTGTGGCAGGATTAAAATATCGGACCCGGATCCAAAATGGGTCGTGGAAACCATGCCTATGGGTCGGGTCATGGGTGATATGTTACTGTTACCAAACACGGATGTTTTGATCATTAATGGTGGGTCAAATGGGACCGCGGGTTGGGGATTCGGGCGAAATCCTGTTTTTAATCCGGTAATTTACCGACCCGAGAACCCGGTTAATTCTCGTTTTGAGGTGCAAAAGCCGAATACTATACCCCGAATGTACCATTCGACCGCAATTTTGCTTCGAGATGGGAGAATTTTAGTTGGTGGAAGTAATCCTAACACATATTACAATTTCACAAACGTACTTTTTCCTACCGAATTAAGTTTGGAGGCTTTTTCACCATCATATTTAGATCCAAACTCGACACCGATCCGCCCCAAGATTGTGTCACCCCCGAGCCAAACTAACATCCGCTATGGTGAACAATTTGTTATTCGGTTCACAATTCAAAACTTGGTGAATCTTAATCTGAATCTAATGTCCGTGACTATGGTTGCACCTTCTTTTAACACACACTCGTTTTCTATGAACCAAAGGTTGTTGGTTCTTGATGGCAAAAACACCACAAAGGTTGTCGGAAAATTGACATATGAAGTTAATGTCACGGCACCACCGTCCGGCCAAATTGCACCACCGGGGTATTATATGCTATTTGTGGTACACCAAAAAGTCCCAAGTGAAGGTATTTGGGTTGTCATTCATTGAACCATAAAGGGATAGTTATAAAATTTAAGTAAAATATTTACATATTTATTTAGCAGATTTTACACTTAATTAATTAATTGTAAATTTGTAATACCTACAAGCTAAAGAAAATATTTATTTACTGTAAATCAGTTTCGTCTACGAAGTGCATTAAATATATATGGTACGTTAATTTCGCGGATTAGGCTATAGATGGCAAAATTGTTGACTCTAACGGGTTAATTAATAAATGAAAAAGAAAAATTGTATTATTCAGTACTAAATTTTCATACTAACTTTTTTTATTCATAAAATAATTGAGATTTAAAATCTACTAATTACTTTATGAGTAATGGTATTTATGACTACCATTTAGACATACTCCTATACTTACCCATTAGATAAATACACGAGTCAAAATCAAAGGATAATATTAGGAGAGAGAATTAGTGAAATACACATATCATCCTATCAAGTGGGTAGGCCTATGAGTAGGTTTAAATGGTATGACTAAATATCATTTCTCTTACTTTATTACACTTGATTGATCGAATTAATAGAAAGGTAAACAGGAAAATTTGGTAAGTATTACCATATTACGTAATATATAAAATAAAAAAATAAAAACAAAAAACTATTTAAAAGTTAAAATAAAAAAACTAAAAAAATTTATAAAAAGTTAAAAAAATTATAAAAAAAAAAAAATAAGAATAAAAAACTAAAAAAAATATAATAAATCAAAAATCAAAGAGGCATAGTAGTATGGATTTGGTTCCAAAAGGACATAGAAGTGTAGATTTAAATTTCAGCTAGAAATGTTATAGTTAAATGCTCAATTGAATTCAACTAAAACAAAATCTAGTTCATTTAAAATTCAATTATTTGGTAATTCAATTTCAACATGGAGGACTAGGAACACACAAACGTACCCTAAGTAATCGACATAGTTACATCAGAGTTAATTAGTTTAATTTAATTTTGTAGAAGAAATGTCTCTTCACAAAGATACTCCTTTAGCCCAAACTTTAGTGTTACCTAACAAACAGGTAATTTATACAAATGTTTTATCACCCCACGTGAATCCAAACGCCTTCACTTGGTATGTTTTTATGTACCACAAAAAGAAGATGATACCCCGCTGGTGCTAAGTTCCCGGAAGGTGGTGACATCACACCAACCTCGTAGTATGATTTTCCTGCGATCTTGGAGGCATTGCGGCTCTCAAGAACCAACAACCTTTGGTTCATGGAAAATGAGTGCGTGTTGAAAGACGGTGCCACCATTGTCACAAAGACTAAACCAGGGTCCACTTGGGCTCGAACCGTGAACCGTATAACCATTCGTTTTCCATACTGAATACGGTTCACGGATGAAAGTATTCGTGGGCGTACCCCGGATGAGATTGGATCCAAATACGAAGGTGAAAATGCTTCGAGACTCAATTCGGTAGGATAAAGTACGTTTGTAAAATTATAATATTTATTCGGGTTACTCCCACCAATGAGAACACGGCCGTCTCGAACCAAAATTGCACACGAATGGTACATTCGAGGTATTGCACTCGGGTTTTGCACCTCAAAACGAGACCCGATTGGTCCACGTGGTTTGTAAATTACGGGTTTATAAACCGGGTTTATCGCGAATTCCCACCCGGCGGTCCCACTCGACCCGCCATTAATAATCAATACTTCCCCATTTGGAAGCAACAACATGTCACCCATTACCCGGCCCATTGGCATTGTCTCCATGACCCATTTAGGGTTCGGGTCAACTATTTTAATTCGGCCACAACTACTCAAAGCTCTATCAAATTTACCATTTTTGGCGTTCGTATAGGCTCCTTTGGGTGCACCCCCACACACCAAAACTTCAACCACATCTACAACCCCTTGTTTGATCCTCATTGGAAGTAAAACCGCTGAACCGGTACTCGGGTAACTCCTCGGGTCTCCACCGGGTATTTCCGGGTACGTCTTGACAACTTGGTTCTTAGAATAATCGAACAAAATCGCCCGATTATTTGCAAAAACGAATAAATTCCCATCGGTATGTAGAAATACAAACGGGTATAAATTATTCTCAACTTGATCATCATAGGTTTGAACTAGAAAAGGCAAATTTTGAGCTTTCTCATCCGGTGATCTTTTCGGGTAGAATTCGTAGTTAAACTGCCGTCGGCCGCCAATAATAATTTGGCGGCCGTCCGGCAGTATATGACTCGTAGCATACCATCTTCTTTCGGTCAACCCCGATTTTATCTCTACCCAATCACATTTATCACATGATTTATAAACTCTTACAACATGATCGCCGTCATTGAAACCGCCGGCTTGGATTAAGCTGCCGTCAGGAGCTAGAGCTCCTGAAGAACACCAAACGTCGGTGAGCACCATGAGTGGGCGGATGGAGTTGGAGTGGACATTGTATTCGACTGAGTGGGCGGTGCAATCAAGTTTCAAGGCGGTGTCGTTTAGGTCGGAGCGGCATTTTCCGGCGGGTAGGGAGATGTTTGACCGGCCAAAGTCAGTGCGGTCATAGATTACTACACGGTCGTTAGGGAGGAGTTGCATGTGCATGGCGGAGATGCCGATGGTGGGGAGGAGGAGGGACCAGTGGCCGGGAGCGGCGGGGCATGGTGGTGCATGGTGGAGGAGGAGGAGGATGACGACAGAGAGGAGGTGGTGGTGGATGTGGGAAGAAGTAAGAGTCATTGTGTCGGTGATCGGCGGCGGTGTTGGTGGTGGAATTAGGAATAAAGAGCAGCACATGTAAATTTAGCCATTTTGGACCATTATTCGTTTGTAAATTCCATATGGTCCCAGTCGTATATATAGTAATCAATATGTGAAGTAGACAATTGAACTTACCATTCCGTGTTAAATTTATTTCAAGTTGTTTAAGTACTTCTTTATTTAAAGCAAATCTTTGAATTAAAAGGTTAGAATATCACATTGAATTGAGATCGATTGAATACTTAAAATTTGGTAAAATTATGAATACTGATAATGATTCAAAATTTTAATAAGGGTCTGTAACTTTTGATAAAGATCTAATTTATTCTGATTAAAAAAAATAAGGTTTCAATAAATTTGATAATAATTTAATATTTTTTAAACGATTTGTTGAGAATTGTCTTCGAATTCTCAACCATTTTTGAATTTTTATCGGATCCTAAACAATATCAAGTTTATATACAAAGTATATAAAAATAATAAGTTTACATGTTACAAATATACAATAAAATAGGTACGACACCTGGAATTGTTTTCTACTTTACCTTTATAATAGTTTTTATAGTTAAAGTTATATGATAGACTGATAGTAACAAACATACTTTTATTAGTTAACGGATTCATGTGACTGCAATGGCAGCTCAAGGTTCAGAAAACTCTAGAGCAAACTCTATAATTGGGTCCTCAAACTGTTATCGGTAATTGTCAGGAAATAGTATTACTCCCTTCATCCTAAAGTATTTTTTAGTAACTTAAAAAAGTATTGAATTTGTTTTGATAATTGAAGTTTTTTTTAAATGATTTATTTTGACAATTAAATTTGTTACGGGGCTGTATTGGTAGTTTATTTAATATGTTTTTTAAACGGCTTTAAAAAGAGGGGTGCAACATGAATTTTATTTAACATGTTATCATTTTTTTTGTATGATACTCCCCATAACTAGTTTATTACACGGATAACTTAATTTTACAATGGGCTACGCAGATAAATGTTTTCAGTTATATATAATGCTTTTAGATGCCTTGAAATTGGCTTTAAGGTTCCACTCAACGTCTGATTTAAAAACATTATAACTAATAGGATAACGTTTATTTACATGACATTTGATACAATTAAGTTGTCTATGTAGCAAGTTATGTCGTCAAAAATGCTTTGTAAACCGGTTACATGTCAACTAAGGTCATGTTTGATATGTTGGATCCAACTTTGGACTCGGCTTCATCTGACCCAGTTGAAACTTTAAACTCGTTCCAAACTTTTCCACTGATTTGGTCCGAATAAAAAGGTAATTGGACTCGCGCGGTCCAATTTGTCTTGTCTCTTGATCATAACTCACTTTTCATCATTCAACATAATCTGTCAGATATATAATCAAACTACATAGTTTTAGTCAGAAGTTCTAATTCATTCTAACAACTAAGTCGTTCGTCAATTATCAAACAACCCATCATATAAATAAACATTTATTGTGAAACCAATCGCATATTTTGGGAATGCATTTATTTAGGTCGAGCTACATTTCGTTATATTCAATATACCGGTAATAATTGCTAGCTTTTATAACAAAATGTTTTAATTTGATTTGACCAAAGAAGGAAAAAGCTCAAGGTTGTGACAATATAAGTTGTCTGCTAGTATCGACTGATGACCACGCTAAAGTATAGGCCTTGTAAATTACAAAAAGGGTGTAGGGATGGAATAGGAAATCATAAAATGACGTGTTTGTCTGTTTGAATATCTAGTGTGAACTTTGAAATCAACCTAAATTTTCAATTTTTGATATATAATTGTCACGTCGACTAACATTTCAGGTGACACATAACTACCAAATTTATATCAACCTTACTTAATCTTTTCGATTTTTTGAGCTTTATAATTATAATATATATACACAAAATACTAAATATCTTACTAAAATACCTAATGTGTCTCACCTATATTGTTCCTTCCATTCGGATATCCAATATCCAATTTGAACAACCGAAGGCACCCCACCAAAGGGGCGTGCCAACAGTGACCAAAGCCTAAATGACTTTGATTACCAACCGAAGATTGGGTTGCTGCATTGCTCCAAGAATTTGGAAATGTAGCAAAGATGTTCTAAAAGATATTGAAATAATTCACGACGGCTTAGAAATTACAAACTAAAACATATCTCGAAATAAAGAACTTAAAATACCTTCACATATTAACAATTACGGACTGAACCAATATGAATCAATTCTTAAAACAAAGCTCAGACATTAATACTAATCACACGATAAAAAAAAAAAAAAACAATTTACAACTACATTAGGCTTAGGGCATGTTTCGGAAAGGTTATTTAAGAGGGTTTTATATATTAATTTTATTAAGCTAATAAACTTAAAACCCTTTTAAATAAGTTTTCCCAAACATGTTCTAAGATTACCAGTGTAATTTTAAAATCCTCACAATCTAAGCCTTAAACTCGTTTCTTGAACACTTGAAATTATTTTCATTGACATGATTAAAAAGTAAAACTACAATTAGGTCTCTCCCAACAATGATGTGTCACTAAACACATCAATAAACACTACCGACGAGGTCGTGCCAACAAAAACACATTACTAAACTCATCTACACTTTAATAAATATTAAAAAATTAAATCCCCCCCCCCCCCACCGACGAGACCAATCAACTCGTTGTCCAGGCGACAAGTTGCTACCGAAGAGATGGTGCCATCGGCGTCTAGCTATTGACGAGTTTGAAGCCTCCCGACGTGAGCTACCACGTATGTTAGGAGGGGCCTTCGAACTTCCCTGAGCACCCTGCCACCACCAGTCCAGATGGTGTAGAAGTAAGTACCAATTTTTAGATTTGAACACTTCTATTACCGTTACAATTTAAAGTATAAAAGAAAATCTACTAGCCTTGTGAAATAACTAAGATATTAACAATAACGGATTGAACCAATATGAATGAATTATTCAACATCTCATGAAAAAGCTTATTTGTATTGAAAAGTTGATAAATAATGATGTTGAAAGTGTTTAAATTAATTTTTACAGAAATTAAAATTTATAGATAAAAGTCATAAATTATTTTGAAAAATTAGATATATATGACTTTTTTAAAGTGTATAATAAAGAAAATAGGTTTTAAAAATATTTTTGGATTAACCGAACACTTTTTTAATTTATTGAATTTTTGAAAAACTAATAAATTATTAAATAATTTTCAAATCTTCATTCATGCCATGAGTTGGTAAAATCCTATGAGTTTTGATAATGTTACATTAAATACTTATATTTTATTAATAGATAAGTCATTCTTAAAATACAAAAGATTAATTTTTAATTAATGTATAAGTTTTAATACTTTTAATGACAGCTCATTTGTCATTATCAAAATTATTAAATTATATAAAAAATTTAAAATATACTCTAACAACGTGAATCACACTCGGAGATATACCCGATCACGATTAAGCAGGGCCATACAATTCAACTTCCATTTATCACCCCTCTCTGTGTGTCTCTCTCTAGATCCTCAGATCCGATCACCGATCATGTCTTCAACGTTCTCCGGCGATGAAACGGCTCCATTCTTTGGCTTTCTCGGCGCTGCTGCCGCCCTAGTCTTCTCCTGTAAGTTTAATCAAATTTCTAGATCCATTAAATTCCAAATTCAACATACGAAAATCGATCAATTAACATAGATATCTAATAATCTAAGTTATTCAGATGAAATCCGAATCAAAAACACCGATCTACGGTTCAATTGATCCATGTTTTTAATATTGGTTGACTTTGCTATGTAGGCATGGGGGCGGCATATGGGACGGCGAAGAGCGGTGTCGGAGTGGCTTCAATGGGAGTGATGAGGCCGGAGTTGGTGATGAAGTCAATCGTGCCAGTTGTTATGGCTGGAGTGTTGGGAATTTACGGTTTGATTATTGCTGTTATCATCAGTACCGGTATTAACCCTAAGGCTAAATCGTATTACTTATTTGATGGTTATGCTCATCTTTCTTCTGGTCTTGCTTGTGGTCTTGCTGGTCTTTCTGCTGGTATGGCTATTGGAATCGTTGGTGATGCTGGTGTTAGGTAACTTTGTTTGATCTTTCTCATTTACATAATTATTAGTTAGAAATTAATGTGTTAATTGTTCAGATCAGTAGGCACATGCTAATCTTAAATGCTGTTAAATTTATACCATTTTATATAATTATATCTGGTCATTACTCATTAGGCATTGTTCGTATTTGAATTAAGATGTAGTCACAATTTAAATTTATATATCGACTTGTTAACCAATTATTAACACAGATTAGGTGAAGTATTAATTATGAGATATGAATAAAGTGGATCAGTTTTTTTAAGGGATTGGCTAACTTATGCCTGCCCTAAAGGCATGAGATTAGAAGCATTAATTGAACAAAATATTTCTTAACATAGTCAAAAATACATTAAATGGAGTCATTTTTACAATAATTAAAGACAATTTTCAATATAAATGATAATCGTAACTTCAATCAATGCTTCTAATCTCATGCCCTTAGGGCATGAGTTAGAAAAACCCTTTTTTTCATCCTTAAAAAATGCTATGTAGTTTTGTGAATGTTCTCGAGAACTTCTGGATTCTTTTGTATGTAAACAATTATACCAATCATCTTAACTTAGTAGGTACTGATAATAATGAAGGTAGAGTATTTTGGACTTTACCAAAATAAAAGGCTTTAAAATTCAACCAACAAACTTGCTTATTATGGAAAGATTTGTGTTACTTTTGCTATAAATGAAGTTGCAGTAAGCAGAACGTTTGACCCAACATCTAAATTTGTACAAATTCAACTTAAGTCGTTTATACAATAATTTGAAAAGTAAAAATTAACTATTGTGTTACACGGGTACCCATCTAGTATTTAAAAACACATTTGAAGGAAAAGACTTTCTTTTTTTTCTAATGAATAATAATGATGATTTAAATTGTATTTCAGAGCCAATGCACAACAACCGAAGCTTTTTGTTGGAATGATTTTGATTCTCATTTTCGCTGAAGCTCTTGCTCTTTATGGTCTTATTGTTGGCATTATTCTTTCTTCCCGAGCTGGTCAATCCCGAGCAGACTAGAAAAAAATCCATGGCATTCTCGTGTGTCACCTTTTATTTAAGCATTTTTGGGTGAGTGTCGTTTTTCTTCATGATTTGTGGGTGGTAAATGGTTATTATGGTGACTAGATTGTAGTTTTCTGCTTTAATAAAGTTGTACCTGTTACTCGGTATTTATTATTTGTTGCTTATATTTTATTTGGACATATGTTATATCCTTTGTATCACTTTGCCTCACTGAGCATGACGAGTTCTTCAAATGTTGGGTTGTCTTAATGTTTAAATTTTAAACTCAAAATAGTAATTCTATTTTTTTTTGAGGTATTTTAGTGGGTTTAAAAAATATATTTTAGGTTAAGTTATGGTAGAGGGGGTATTTGGGGTTTTGAATGTGAAATGTGAAATAATGATGTGGCGCATAGGTGGCGCGGAGGTGGCACTCCGACTTGGTGTGACCACACCTAATGCTCTAAATCATCATTTCAACAAAACGCATAAAGCTAAAGAAGGCGTGGCGTGTGCGCAGTTCAAGAACCGAATCGCTAGGAACCGAATCAAATCAAACTCAGAATCGAGAAAATGGTTTCGGCCGAACTGCTTGGAACCGAACCGAAACCATTTTCTCAGTCCATCAATACTGATGTGGTACTGATTTAGCAACTTAGAGCATCGCCAATGGTTAAGTCATTGCAATGACTTATTAGATTGTCATGTAGACTTTTCACTCAACATTTATAAAAAAACTATCAAAAAAGCTTTTGCTCCAATGCATGTAAATGTAGAAATTTTTTTTTGTGTGTCTTATCAATGACTTGGGGAAGAATAAGTTTTTGAAGTAAATACTTTTTGCTAGAAGGTCATTTACCTTCAAATGATCTACACAAAAGGTAAAAAACTTTATAAAAAGCTCCCATTAAAGATGATCTTAAACCCCATCTCCTTCAACTTTTTAGGTCTATATCTAAACTGATTGAACCTCGTTCATTTGACCGTCTTGTGCAATACTGTGTTGTAAACTTTTTAGGTCTATATCTAAACTTTTTAGGACAGCTTAACACACACGTGATCTATAACAGCATGATCCATTTTTCTGCAAAACGGGATATAGATAACAATAAACCAATTATAATGGCTGAGATTTGTTTCTGAGCCGGTGAGTCAACGACATGTCATCATTTTTAACATAGTACCGTAGGCAATATATAGATATAATTACCCTACATATTTATACATTTCGTTAATGTTTAATAGACTTCAAGAACATTCTACCCAAGTTGTTTAATATTTTTGATCAAATTCATAATTGAACCCAAAATAAAACATCAAAAGAATTCAAAATGAAAGAAGATGAAAAAGATACCAAAAACATATTACGAGTAACTACTAGACAAAAAAATTGTCCTACTTATCTTACCTTACTCTTATATGTACATTGTCCTAAAACTCTCAATTTTGCAAAATTTGAAATGGCTTCATTGTAATTAAACATTCTTAATGAAAATATTATTAGAAAGCAAATCAATTGTAAGTAAATCTTACATAAAAGGAACTTAATACAAAATCAAAACCAAATGTTTTCTTTTAATTTTAATTATTTTGAATTTACATATACCCGGACCAGATTATTCAAAAAACATATAACGTGAAACGATGAACAACGAAAATTCAATTTACATACCTATAAATGAAAACGAAACTGTATTTTTAAGGACCAAATGAGTTAAAATTAGAAAACGAGATTAATTTATTATAGACTAAATTTGTAAAAAGAATTGTTACAGGACCAAACCTGCAAACTGATAAGTAGCTTGGGGACTAATGCCATAAATTTCATTTCCCGGAAATCTCGTGGCTAATTTGGATTCTGTTATTCTTTTCCTCTCTTTTCTTTATTTCCAATACATTCAAGTCAAAATCAGATCGCCCCTTAACCGCCGGTCTCGTAAACGGCCGGCGAGCTCCTCCTCTCCGTGTTATTTATATTTCAGTTCCGATAACTAATAACCAGCTTCAGATCTTCACTTTGCTTGTTGTTTCTTCTCCGGTCATATCTATATAGAAATCAATCGGTCTACAAATCTAGCGTATGAGCGTTAGATTTGGCCTGAGACGTTCAGTTTCGAGCTCTTCGGCCAAAATTATGGCTCAGGAATTGAATACATCTGCTCCGGCAACAGCACCGGAAACGGCAGCAGCCGCCGGTGTAACTTCAACGACAAAGAGATCGTTATGGCCTTCTATTCTTCGTTGGATTCCGACCTCCACTGATCACATTATTTCCGCTGAAAAACGCCTGCTATCTCTTGTCAAGTAATCCCTAATTCTTACTGTATTATTTACTTGTTTAATTTTACTTAATTTCTACTGTTAGTTGTTAAGTTCTACTTATGAATCATCTCCTGCCCTAAAATAGAAAACCTAGACTTGTAACTAATATTTTTTTCTATGTGTTAAGTTTCATCATCATCGAATTGGAAGTTTCAACTGCTTAATGAATGGATAGAAAAGCAAAAATTGTTTATTTTCTCACTTTAGGCTGAAATTAAGTAATTCAGAAATGGAAGATTGAAGCTTAATCTCAGACTTTTATATATAGTTTTGTATCTCATAAGTTGAAGTGTACATGTATTTACTGATGAAATTTGAGTAGTGCAAGCTTGTTTGTCCTCATTTATCCAATCTGATTTGCATAATAGATTGGAATTTGTGCACCTTGCTTTGTGTGTGTTTTCAGGACACAATATACTCAAGAGCTGGTTAATATTGGGTCGGGCCCACCAGGATCAAAAGTGAGGTGGTTTCGTTCCACAAGCAATGAACCAAGATTCATCAACACTGTGACTTTTGACAGCAAAGAGGGATCTCCTACTCTTGTAATGATCCATGGATATGCAGCTTCTCAAGGCTTTTTCTTCAGAAATTTTGATGCTCTTGCTCAACATTTCAGAGTCATTGCAATCGATCAACTTGGGTCAGTTCACAACCCAATTTATGAACCCAAATATTCATTATCTTGTTTTTACTTTTAATTTTGTAGCTCATATTCTGATCTTTGAATTTTTTTTGGGTAGTTGGGGTGGATCTAGCAGGCCTGACTTCACTTGCACAAGTACCGAAGGTTTGTCTCTTATGCTTTCTTTACCTGCAGAATTAATTCTTTTTTAGAATTAATTAAATAATATCAATATGCAGAAACTGAGGCCTGGTTTATTGACTCATTAGAAGAATGGCGCAAAGCCAAAAACATTAGCAACTTTGTTTTGCTTGGGCACTCGTTTGGAGGCTACATTGCAGCTAAATATTCTTTAAAGGTAAAAAAATTAAATATAAAAAAAAGAAAGTTCTGCTCGAAAATATACTATATTTAACTTCTCAGAAAAATTATTAATAATTCTTGAAAAACTGAAGCACCCGGAGCATGTACAACATCTGATTTTGGTGGGACCGGCTGGTTTTTCATCAGAATCCGATAAATCAGAACGACTTACTAAATTCCAAGCAACATGGAAAGGTGCTGTTTTAAATCATTTATGGGAGTCTAATTTTACTCCTATGAAGATTATCAGGTAATCAAATATTTCCTGTTTTCTTTTTTTTTTCTTTCATAATATTACGTTTTAGTCTTTACATTTTATTAAGTCATCTTTAAGAGTCTCTCAAATTAGGTTAAAAATTGGTTAATCAATATTTAATGAACTTAATGCAGGGGTTTAGGACCGTTTGGTCCAAATCTGGTGCATAAATATACGAGTGCAAGATTTGGTCAGTATTCAACTGGTGAAATGTTGGCTGAAGAAGAGTCCAAATTACTTACAGGTGATAACAAATTGAGTATTATAATAATAATAATATATCAGGAAAAAAATAAATAAAAATTTGATGTTATTATTGAAGATTATTTGTACCATACCTTGGTGGCAAAGGCTAGTGGGGAGCTTTGTTTGAAGCATATTTTTTCATTTGGAGCATTCGCTCGCAGTCCTCTAGTACAAAGGTGCCTTTATATCTATATTTATTTATTGAATGAGTATATTTTTATGAAGTATGTGATTCTTCAAAGGGTAAAAATGTCTTTTGACTGCAGATCTCCCGATTGGAAAGTGCCAACAACATTTATATACGGCTTCCAAGATTGGATGGATTACAAAGGGGCAGATACAGCACGCAAGAATATGACTGTTCCATGTGAAATCATTAGGGTCCCGCAGGTACGTACATACATTTTAATGAATAATTTTTATTTATTATTTTTCAGTAATTGATAATATGTATAAATAATAATATGATTTGCAGGCTGGTCACTTTGTGTTTCTAGACAATGCAAAAGGATTTCATTCAGCAGTGTTCCATGCTTGCAGGAGATTTCTGTCTGCTAATTATCCTCTAGAGGAAGGTGTTACATCTGTTTAGTTATAATAATATTCTGTTACTATTTATTGCTTGTTAATAATAATAATTGTGAATCAAAACTCACTTGTATAAATTTCATGAACTAAGTATATATGGAACCATAAGTGATCAGTTGATTCTATGTCATCGGTTATCTATTTAAGGATGCACTTTATTGTAATCACTGAGTGTGTTCTTGTGATGCTTATTGTTGTTAGCTAGTCTAATATACAAGATTGAAGTTGAAGAAAGATTTAACCGGTTGATGTGGAATTAGCAACTAAATGATCAAACTTAACCAATTTCTTTTCATCTTTGTTTTGCATAGTTAATTTGAAATAATTGTTGAAAACGCTCAAACATACACGCATAATGATGACATGTATAATGGTCTTATAGCGAAAAAAGATACTAAAATGGTCGATAGTGACCATCTTCGCATATAAGGGCAATATAACCAAAGTTTCATCGAAGCACGACTACATTGACATCTTAGATGTACCAAACATACCCCTTCTAGGTTTGAAATGTTATGCTCCCACGTCCTTGTAATGGAGAAGTATGCATACTAAATAGGAAATATTTATTGCCGCTTTTAAGATGTTAGGATATACATTTAAATTATTCTCTACATTAGTGAAAATACATTACCAAAGAGCCTGGCCTAGCGGTATGGTGTATGACTCTTAACCTTAAGGTCTTGAGTTCGAGTCCCGTCGTGGACATAGGTGGTAATTAGGAATAGATTAAGTTTACCGTTTCAAAAAAAAAAAAAAAAAAAAAAAAAAGTGAAAATACAAATTTTAATGTGTATGATATTTTTTAAAAATTACAGTTAACAAAATGAGCGAATTACATCTAAGGTCCCTGTGGTTTACCACTTATTGCAGCCACGGTCCCTAAACTTCATTAAGTACACTGGGAGTCCCTGGTGTTGCCACTTTGTTGCACCCGTAGTCCCTGAAGCAAACGGACGTTAATTAAAGCCGTTAAATCCCCCATGTGCACATCACATGATGGGTAGTATGGTAATTGTCCACCCCTTCCTCATACTTAAACCTGAGTAAATTACATGGAAGGTCCCTGTGGTATACTACTTATTACAGTCTTAGTCCTTAAACTTCATTTATTACACCGGAAGTCCCCGGTGAATACACTTTGTTACACACATGTAAGCCTGTAAACGAACCAAACGTTCAACGAATTGTTCGCGAACCGTTCGACGGGAGTTCGTTTATGTTCGTTCGTTTAGCTAAACAAACGAACACAAATAAGATTTTGTGTTCGTTTAATTAAACAAACTAAACAAACGAACACGAACAAAGGCCAGTTCGTTCGTTTATGTTCGTGAACATACGTTCGTTTTCGTTTGTTTACGTTCGTTTGTTAGTGTTCGTTTGAGTTTGTTTGTGTTTGTTTGTGTTTGTTTCGTGTTTGTTTGTGTTTGTTTGTGTTTGTTTCGTGTACGTTTGTGTTTGTTTATGTTCGTTTGTGTTCGTTTATGTTTGTTACCCTAGTTCACGAACCGTTCGTGAACACTAAATTTTCTTAACAAACATAAACGAATACAAACGAACATAAAAAAACACATGTTTGTTACCCTAGTTTATGTTTGTTACCCTAGTTCACGAACCGTTCGTTCGTTTACATGCCTACATGTGTGTAACAAAGTGTATACTCCATGGACTTCCGGTGTAATAAATGTAGTTCAGGGACTAAGGCTGTAATAAGTAGTATACCACGGGGACCTTCCATGTAATTTACTCGGGTTTAAATATGAGGAAGGGGTGGATAATTACCATACTACACATCATGTGATGTGCACATGGGAGATTTAACGACTTTACTTAACATCCGTTTGCTTCAGGGACTACGGGTGCAACAAAGTGGCAACACCAGGGACTCCCAGTGTACTTAATGAAGTTTAGGGACTGTGGCTGCAATAAGTGGTAAACCACAGGGACCTTAGATGTAATTCGCTCTAACAAAATACTAGTAAATACTTCCGTCCCGTAAAAAATATTCATAATTCTCTTTGGCACAAGTGTTTAATCAATAGTTAGTGGTGAAGTCATTGGTAATAATTTTAATTAAAATATAAGATTATTTTAGAGAGATAAAATGTTATTAGGAGATGGTTAGTGGTGAATTTCATAGTAATAATATTATTTTATTAATCAGATTCTAAAATTTGAGAAATAATAATTTTTTTTGTGGGACAAAACTTAAAGCAAAATACGAGTTTTTTTTGTGAGACGGAAAGAGTATAAGTCATGATAATTATGTAAGATCAATGCCATATGCCCATTCAACGCCACTTTGAGATTTCAGGTTCAATTCAGGATTTGGATGAATAATTTATTGATAATGTAGTTGTATAAAGTTTTGCTTTATAGATATAAATGATATTCACCAAAGGGTCTTTGGTCTAGCGGTATGATGTTTGTCTCTCAACCTTGAGGTTAGGAGTTCGGGTCCTGTCATAGACATAAGTGCTAATTAGGAGTAGATTAGATTTGCCGTATAAAAAAAAAAAAAAAAAAAAAAAGATATAAATGATATTCTTAAAACTTTTTTGTATCTTTAATGATCTCATTAGTCATTACTATATGTTCTCTCTAGTCTCTACAATCATTAACCATACTTTTACAAAAACAACGTTTTATTAATAATTTATATCCATGATAAACATTAAATTATTCCCATTATCCCAACCATTTGGACTTATAACTATATTTAATTCAATATTTATTCAACATATAAATGCCGACCTAATTTTATGTAGTTGCATTGCGTAATATAAACAAGAGATTGTTAGCAGGGAATGAAGGAACGGAATCTCGTGCGGCTGCTTGCTTGCTTAGAGCATCTCCAACCATAAACTCTATAAAACGCATTTTATCTCTATAATTAGTGGGTCCATTCACTCTAAACATAAACTCAACTCCAATTATAAACTCTATCAATCCCTCTAAAACTAGTAGGACCCATAGAAACCATATTTTTAATTAATTTATTTTACATTACAAAAGAAAATTAGTGAATGATATGTGGGGTACATGGATAGAGGCATGGATAGAGGGGATACATTCTCACTTCAAATATAGAGGGAGCTTTTCTCTCACTCTATATTTAGAGTGAGAGATAAAGATGGATTGGAGGAGAAAAAACTTCAAATATAGATATAGAGGGGTTGATAGAGATGGATTGGAGATGCTCTCAGGGTGTGTTTGGATAAGCTTTTTAACTTTAAAAATCCTTTTAGGTGAAAGAACTTATTAACTTTTTAGTTTTATTAAAGAGTTTTACAAAATTTGTTTGGTTTAGCTTATTAACTTATTGGTATTAAAAAGTTGATAAGTTATTTTTTAAAATGTGTTTGGATTAGCTTTTTGGTGTAAAATGACTAAAAAGGGAAGTGGAGAAGTGAAGAGGAGGTAGGTTTTGATAGGTCATTAAGGGTACTTGTGTAATTTGTACTCAAAAAGTCATAAGTTGTTTTGAAAAGTTACTACCCTCTTACTTTTTAAAAATAAATTTTCAAAACTTTACAAAAAGTCATTTGAAAAGGACTTTTAACCTTACACAAATAACTTATTTACTTATTAACTTTTTAAAAAATTAATAAATTAATAAGTCACTTTTTAAAGCATTCCCCCAGTCCCCACTCCATCACTATCATCACACCAAAATCCAGCCAGGCACATAAGCAAGAACAACATTTTTATCAAGCTACAATTCAGACAATTAATTTCACACCCTAATTTTCTCTCAATTTGTACCGTTCCCCCCCTTTCCCCTTGTTTTTAGCATCAATTTTAGCCTTTTTGTACCAATTTCAATTGCTTTTCCCTAAAATTACAGTATTTATAACCTAAAAATTCTCCCAATCCTACGCCTTTTTTATATGATTGTGTTTTAAGTTCTATTAATTTCTACCATTTTCAACGTGTTTAAGTACATAAAAAATGGCGACCAGAGGGAGTAGATCGGAGAAGGTGAAGAGGATTTTCCAGCTATTCGATTTGAACAGAGATGGTGGTCTTAACAGAGAAGAAATGGCTGCACTTGTGGTTGCTGTAAACCCTAGGGTTAAATTCAGCGATGAACAAATCAGCGCTATTCTCGATGAGGTATTCCGTACTTACGGTGATTTCATCGATTCCGATAAAGGTCTTACTTACGACGGTTTGTTACGGACGTACGACGACGGCGCCGGTGATGTCGATCGTGATTTTGAAGCCCTAGGGCTTGAATTAAAGCAAATCGAAGATAGGAACGATAATAATAACAACAATGTAGCTCCATCTTCGATGGCGTTTGAAGAAGCTTCAACTTCGTTGGCCGTTGATGACCGGGTGAAGTCGTCGGAGCCACAGAAGCAGCACCGGACGGCGACATGGGCGGCATCACCCAACCACGGGATTATATTCGATGACACGTGGAAGCTTGTGGATGATTTGGAGATTTTAATCAAAAGATTAAAAACGAAACAAATGAAAGATCTGAAAACAAAAGGTGAAAACTCCGATGTGTTTTCAGATCCCGGTTGGTCTAGAGAACTCGGCCCATCAACAGAGATGAACAAACAAATCATTTGGGACGAAACTAAACATGATTACACCATTTTCGTCAAAGAATTATGCAATTTAAGATCTCGAGCAGATGGTTCCAGATCACGAGAAGAAGCATTCGATGGACACATGGCAATCGGCCGTGTGTTATACGATCAACAATTGTTCAAAGAATCATTAATTTGTTTCAAACGAGCTTGTGAATTACAACCTACTGATGTCCGCCCCCATTTCCGAGCAGGAAATTGCTATTATGTTCTTCAAAAACACACAGAAGCTAAAGAAGAGTTCATCCTAGCCCTAGATGCAGCAGAAGCAGGAGGTAATCAATGGTCATATTTACTCCCCCAAATTCATGTAAACCTCGGGATTTCTCTCGAAGGTGAAGGTATGGTTATAACTGCTTGTGAACATTATCGTGAAGCTGCAATCCTCTGTCCAACACATTTTAGGGCTTTAAAATTGTTAGGTAGTGCTTTATTTGGTGTAGGTGAATATAAAGCAGCTGTAAAAGCATTAGAAGAAGCAATTTATTTAAAAACCGATTATGCAGATGCACATTGTGATCTTGCATCTGCATTACACGCAATGGGTGATGATGATAATGCGGTTAAAGAATTTCAAAAAGCTATTGATTTAAAACCGGGTCATGTTGATGCTTTGTATAATCTGGGCGGGCTTTATATGGATATGGGTCGGTACCAACGGGCCTCCGAGGTTTACATACGGGTTTTGGGCCTGTGGCCCAGTCATTGGCGGGCCCAATTAAACAAGGCGGTTTCTTTATTAGGTGCTGGTGAAACTGATGAAGCTAAAAAGTCTTTAAAAGAAGCTTTGAAGATGACTAGTAGAGTTGAATTACATGATGCTTTATTTCATTTAAAACAACTTCAAGAAAAGAAATTAAAAGGTAATGGTAACGGGGAAGATTCTTATATTATTATCGATTCTTTAAAGTTTAAAACTTTAACTGAAACAACGACATCAAGACAAGAATTAGCGACGGTTCTTGATATTCGGTATTTTCAAAGAATTACTCGGTTTTTTAAATGTGATGTTGAGCTTTTAAAGAAGGAACTGAGTGAAACTGAAACCCCGTTAAGTTACTCTGGTTATGGTGTGCCCGAAAAATCTATGCGTAAAGCTGCTTTGGAGTGTATTTTGAGAAGATTGTTAAGTTTCTTGAAAGCCGAGGCTTTTGTAGGTGCGGTCAAAGCGGTCAACCTTAAAATCCTCTCGGTTCTTGACGAGTCAGAATCCGGGCGGGTTGATTTAGGTATGTTTTTTGCTGTTTTAGCTCCGATTTGTGGTGGTACACCCGATAAACGAAAACGGGTTGCATTTGAATCGCTTTTATGGCGACCCGTAAACGAAGAACCAAATAATGGAAAGATTAATAAAGTCGATGCTTTATGTTACTTAAAGTTGTTAAGATCAATCTACATTCCTTCAAATTCAACAAGTGAAATACTTGAAACCGAGATTCATAGTGAAAGTGATGATTCATTGGTTTCATTAACCGATTTTCTTGCAATGTTTGATGATGAAAATTGCGGTTTTGGTGTTATGTCGAGTTTATTAAAGCTCGAAATGAATGATAGAAATCGACATGGGAATCATACGTGTTCGGTTTGTCGGTACCCGATAATCGGGTCCCGATTTAAGGAAATGAAATCAAAATTTAGTCTTTGTAGTCAATGTTATAGTGAAGGAAAAGTGGCTCCTAATTTTAAGCAAGAAGAATATAATTTTAAAGAGTATGCTAATGAGAGTGAAGCACTGAAAGATAAATGTATGTGGTTTAGCTCATCACATAATTCTAAAAGTTCATCAACTACTAATTCATAGCTTTTGTGAAATTTGTTTTTATGTGGTGTTTTATGAATGTAGGTTTTTTTTAGTTAGTTGTTGATTTTGTGATATGGGTGATGAATGTATGTTTTGTGGTTCTTTTGTATCACAAAATCATTTTGGAGTTGATCTTTTATGGTATTTAGTGGCTTACTTCATGTTTATTGCTCATTCACAATGTTATAAAAATTGATTTTTGTATTGAACTAGCCAATGCCTATAATACGATCGGTCTAAATGACATGACCGGTCGAACCGGATGATAATATTGTTGAGTGTTTATAAAGTAGTGATCATTTAAAATAGTATACAAAAGTAAGAAAAAATCAAAAAACATACAAGATAAATATTGTAAAGAATCTAAAACATATTTCGCATTTTGTACCTTTAAAACTTTTTTATTTATTAAGTTTTCTCCTGTTTGAACGATCGATTCAAATCGACTTTTATCTTTAATTGGATGGTTCTAATCAGGTTATAGCAACCAATCTAACCACCTCAATTCGACTAGCTATCTTTCCATTTCTTGATTTGACCAGTCCGTCTAGCTAGTTCAACCGAGTTTTAGAACATTGCTCATTCAGTTATTAAAATGTGATTAAATTATATTTATTTTATATGTCTTTAATACTGACATGAAAAGTTGTGGCGTTTGTAAATATAATTGAAAACTAAAAGAGTACCAACCAACATAAATTAATTGGTTAGTTAGTATAGTAAAAGAAAAAGAAAAAGGAGCTTCCTAATTTATAGTGATGGTTGGCATGATGATTACAATGCTTTTACCTTTTGTTTCACCAAACAAATCTCATTATTATATCTTTCTCTTTTGAATGTTTTTAAATAGTATTTTGCTAACTATATGCTTAAGTGCAATTTTATTAGTAAAGGTATTTCTGTTTATAACATCCTTTTCAGATAAATAAGTTTTGCTCACGATTTATGCTATCTAATTATTACAGTGTCTATTTCTAAACAATCTATTGTTATATCGTAAATGTTTATCTAGAAAAGGGGTCGAACTAGTGACCTCCATGAGTTATTTCAGACATCCTTATCGTTAGGTCATCACTAGCTGATTTATTGCCCTTAGACCAATGCCAACCATTGCTTCGGTTGGCTTTAGTTTGTGGAAACTATTAGCACACGCCCTTCAATTTCACGCTAGTTAAATCATTTCGATTTGGAGATGTAGAAAACAATGAGATTTGTGGGTTATTTTGTGGGTATTAATATTTTTTGTGTGTGTGTATATATATATATATATATATATATATATATATATATATATATATATATATATATATATATATATATATATATATATATATATATATATATATATATATATATATATATATATATATATATATAATTTTAAGTGAACAAGTATTATTAGCATAAGTGTGTCAGTTGGAGTGTCAACTGACATAATACTGATTTGACAAAAATTGAAGTGTTGATTGGTGTCATGATCGAGACAATCTTAAGGTGATGATTAAGGTGTTGTTTGTTTTTGAATAGGTAGAATGTTTGCAGTCTGCGGACCACATCTGCAGAGAAGATTTGGACCAAATATCTGCAGTCTATAAGAAGAAGACTGTTTGTTTTTTAATGTCTGCAGGTTGATAAAAAAATTAAGTAGCAGTATTTGTGTGGGTGGTGGCGGGTTGTGGTGGCAGTACATGGTGGCGCTAGATGGTGGTGGGAGGCGTTGGCGGTGGGTGGTTGTGGCGATGTGTTTACTCGTTTAGTATAAAGCATATTATTCTATCATCTCTTAATCTCAGCTTTCAGATTTACGTAAGTGATCATAGAAACTGCAGTGGTGGTGGTGGCGATAGATGGTGGTGGGTGGCGGTGGTGGTGGGTGGTTGTGGCGGTATGTGGTGGTGGTGGTGGATGGTGGCGGTAGATGGGGGTGGGTGGTGGTGGTTGGCGGTGGCGGCACATGGTGGTGGGTGGCGGTTGCGGTGGGTGGCTGTGGCGGTATGTGGTGGTGGTGGGTGGTGGTGGTAGATGGTGGTGGGTGGTGGTGGCGGTATGTGGTGGCGGTAGATGGTGGTGGTGGGTGGCGGTGGCGGTACGTGGTGGGTGGTAGTGGCATTAGGTGGATGCGCTAATTGGTGGTGGCGGTAGGTGGTGGTTGGTGGTGGTGGGTGGCGGTGTTAGTATGTGGTGGTGGTGGTAGATAAACTTTTTTTTAGGTGTGGGTAAAATGTCTTCCAAGCTTGGAAGACTATGGTCCAAGTCTTCTACAAGCAGACCTCATAAAGACTTTTTCTAATCTTCTAACTTCCAAAAAATAAACAGTCTTTTTCTAAAATATCTTCCCGTCTGCAGACATAAGACCTCAAAAAGACTTTCTATCAAAAAACAAACGCCCACCTAAGAAAAACTTGTATGTTTAAAAATTCAGTACATTAACAACAAATTAAACCACCCCTAACCACCCAAGAGTGATTACGCTCAACACCTACATATAAATAAGTTTATTGCCCTAATGGTAATACTGTATGTAGCAAAACTCTTTTAAATTTAATTTTATACTTCCTTTGATTCAAAATAAATGATACACTTTCCTTTTTGGGATGTATCAAAATAAGTGATACACTTTGAAAAATTACCTTATTTGGCAAAAAAATAGTGGGACCCACACCCACTAACTATCTACTTTAATAAAATGAAATGACAATTTTACCCTTGCTTTTACTTTTAAGCATCATTAACTCCACTTTATTCAAAAAGTGTGGGACCCTAATAGAATAGAATCAAATATATCGTAGATAATTATAAAAGATTTGTGTATATCTTGTAGATCTTTAAGTTTGTTAAACTTCGTACTATATATATTTGATCAATGCATATCTCTCACAATTAAGTGAGATTTACAAAACCCTAATATGGTATCAGCCTAAACCCTGGCACCTCTCTCGAAAAACAGCCGCCCCCTACCTTCGAATTCTGCTCTCTGATCGTCAACAATGGCTGGCGATTCCTCCACCGATACCCCTCTTTCTTTATCCACCATTCTCCATATGATCACTATCAAACTCTCCTCCACAAACTACCTTCTATGGCATGAGCAAATGCTTCCTCCTTTTGCTTATCAAAATCTTACCGAATACATTGAGGGTTCTACTGTTTGTCCACCGGCCACCATTACTTCCGGTGAGACAACATCTGCAAATCCTGCATATGCTACGTGGATCGCGGCTGATCAACGGGCCTTAATTCTTCTGCAATCTTCGCTCAGCGAAGAGGCCATGGCTGAGACCATCGGCCATAACACATCGCACGCTGTTTGGACAGCCCTTGCGGATGCATACCAGCATGACTCTCTCGAGAGGACTCATACCCTCCGTGACTCTTTACGACACCTTAAAAAAGGGTCGACCACTGTCTCGGAATTTTCTCGTAAATTTAAACATATTTGTGATCAATTGCAGGCAATCGGACATCCACTTACCGATGACGATAAATTACACTGGTTTCTCTGTGTACTCGGCAATTCGTTTGAAACATTCTCCACAATGCAGCGACTTCTTACCCCACGACCGAAGTTTCGCGATATTATTTCTCAGACTGAGAGCCATGAGATGTTTCTCCAATCGATAAACGATTCATCTGTTGCTCCTGTCGCATTTAATAGTGTTACATCCGGTCGTTCCTCTGATTCATACCGGGGTCGTGGCAGATCTAACTACCGAGGTTCCTCAAACCGTGGTCGGGGTCGTGGATCTAGAAGACCTCCACATTGTCAGTTGTGCAGAAAAGAAGGACATTATGCTTCTCAATGTCCTGATTTATCCACGTTTGCTCGCAACCCCGCCACCATCGATGCTAATCTAGCTGAGGCATTCCACGCACATTGCAATACCTCCACACCGGATTGGTTTGTTGATACCGGAGCATCGGCTCATATGACTCCGTCTACATCAAACCTTGACACTACAGCTTCCTATACGGGTAATGAATCGGTGTTATTTGGTAATGGTAATGACGCTGTTATTTCTCATATTGGAAAAACCCGTTTATCCCCAAATATTAATTTACTTGATGTCCTTGTGGTACCGCAGCTCACCAAAAGTTTACTTTCGGTTAGCAAGCTTACCCAAGACAATTTACTTGATGTCTTATTTTCTGATCCTATGTTTTCTATTCAGAATCGGCTTACAAGGGAAATTCTAGCTCAAGGAAAACGTAGAAATGGTCTTTATGTTCTTGAGAACGGGAAGCATGCATTTTTAGCTAATTTATCTTCTAAACATATTAAAGCCTCTTTTGATTTATGGCATAGTAGATTAGGTCATGTTTCTAATGACATTATTTCGATTTTAAATAAATTGGGTTGTTTAGCTCTCACTTCTGTTTTACCTAATCCTAATGTATGCTCACCATGTCAATTATCAAAGAGTAAACGTTTACCATTTGATAACAATTTAAAACGATCATTGCATGCTTTAGACCTTATTCATTGTGATTTATGGGGTCCATCACCAGTTACATCTATTGACGGGTATAGATATTATGCTATCTTTGTTGATGACTATTCCAGGTTCACGTGCTTTTATCCCATGAAGACCAAATCTGAATTTTACAATGTATTTGTGGCCTTTATTAACCTTGTTCAAACGCAATTCACGCGCAAAATTAAAATCTTTCAATCGGATGGCGGTACGGAATTCATTAATAATCAAGTCCGTAATTTATTGTCTCAAAATGGCACACACCATCAAATCTCGTGTGCATACACGCCACAGCAAAACGGGCGCGCCGAAAGAAAGCATCGCCATATAACGGAAACCGGGTTAGCCATCATGTTTAATTCACATGTACCGGCGATGTTTTGGGCTCATGCATTTAGTTCCGCAGCTTTTATTATCAACCGGCTTCCTACAAAGCTTCTTGAAAATAAATCACCGTATGAGCTATTATATTCTTCTATCCCGAATTACGGTAACTTTAAAGTTTTCGGTTGTTGCGTGTACCCGTATTTACGAAATTATTCATCTCATAAACTTGCTCCAAGAAGTGCTCCTTGTATTTTTCTTGGTTACAGTGCACAATATAAAGGTTACAGGTTCTTTGATTCATCAACACAACGTATATATACAACCCGCCATGCTATTTTTGATGAAGCTTATTTCCCATTCAAAGACAAACATCCGCAGTCCCCATCGGCCTCATTACGTTTAACTACATATTGTGATGATTATGTGATGAATAACACACATGTGGACCCATCAGTGCAGCCATCATCTACTGCACCCGATTATGTGGTCCCAAAAACAGTGGCCTCTCCTCCTTGTGACTTATGCATGGCATCCCCCTCGGTTGATATTGAGCAGCCCACTGTTTCTATTGAGCAGCCGCAGGCACCTCCGGTTCATGAGCCACCACCGATGGAACCGCCTGCACCACAAGCTGCTGCCCCGCAGCCCCCTGCTCCCTCGCACCCGATGATTACTCGTGCCAAAGCAGGTGTTTTCAAACCAAAACATGCTTCCAATTTATCACATGTCTCGAGTTCTCCCTTGCACCATGCTCTTTTTACAACTAAAGAGCCTAAAGGGTTTAAATCAGCAGCTAAGGACCCAAAATGGTTTTCTGCTATGTGTGATGAAATGAAAGCCTTAAGCCTCAATTCCACTTGGGATTTAGTTCCACGACCATCAAAAGCAAATGTCGTTGGTTCAAAATGGGTCTTCCGAACAAAATTCCTTGCCGATGGTTCTATTGATAAATACAAGGCAAGGCTAGTAGCACAAGGGTTTACTCAAGTTCCCGGCATCGACTACTCAGCCACATTTAGTCCGGTTGTCAAGGCATCAACGGTTCGTATAATTCTTTCTCTTGCCATTCTAAATAAGTGGTCATTGCATCAATTAGACGTAAAAAACGCCTTCTTAAATGGCGATCTATCAGACATTGTGCACATGGAATAACCTCCGGGCTTTATTGACTCACGTTTTCCTAACCACGTGTGTCGTTTAAAGAAAGCACTATACGGTTTAAAGCAAGCACCCCGTGCTTGGTTTCAACGTCTAAGCACTTTTCTCACCGGCGTTGGGTTTACTTGTAGTCGTGCCGATACTTCCTTGTTTGTTTTCAAAAAGGATTCTGATATTCTCTATCTCTTGGTGTATGTAGACGATATTATCCTTACAAGTAACAATGCTCACCGCATCAAACTCTTTATTGAACGGTTAAACAAAGAGTTCCTTATTACCGATCTTGGAAAGTTAAACTACTTTCTAGGACTCGAGGTTTCTGATCATGATTCGGATCTCTTTTTATGCCAATCTAAGTATGCCCATGACATACTTACTCGAGCACATCTTTTGGATGCTAAACCCGCAGCTACACCATTATCGATGTCGTCTTACTTCACAAGTCAAGGCACTCCCTTTAATGATCCTACATTATATCGTTCACTGGTTGGGGCTCTTCAGTATCTTACCATTACGAGACCGGATCTCTCCTATGCCGTCAACCAGGTGAGTCAATTTCTTCATGCTCCTATGCAAGAGCACTTTCAGGCTGTTAAACGGATCATGCGATATGTCAAGGGTACCTTATCTTACGGGTTATCCTTTTCTCATGCAACCTCTCCCACCGTCCTTGGTTATTCAGATGCTGACTGGGCACGTTGCATTGAGACAAGGCGTTCGACCTATGGCTATTCTATCTTTCTTGGCGGGAATCTAGTTTCTTGGAGTGCAAAGAAACAACCTACAGTATCACGGTCAAGTTGTGAGTCTGAATATCGGGCTCTTGCCAACACTGCTGCTGAAATTATTTGGGTCACACACCTACTTAGAGAACTGCATGTTCTCCCATCCGGACGACCAACTATTTTGTGTGATAACCGCAGTGCTCTTTTCTTAAGTCAAAACCCGATATCTCACAAGCGAGCTAAACATATTGACATTGATTATCATTTTGTGCGTGAATTGGTTCTTTCTGGAAAACTGCATACACGTTACATTTCAACGCACCTACAGCTCGCTGACATCTTCACAAAGAGTCTTCCACGTCCTCTATTTGCAGATTTTCGATCCAAGCTTCGTGTGGGTCCTCCCCCTCTTCGCTTGCGGGGGGGGGGGGGGGGGGGGGTAATAGAATAGAATCAAATATATCGTAGATAATTATAAAAGATTTGTGTATATCTTGTAGATCTTTAAGTTTGTTAAACTTTGTACTATATATATTTGATCAATGCATATCTCTCACAATTAATTGAGATTTACAAAACCCTAATAGACCTATTCCCCACTAACCATCCAATTAATCAAATTTAACCATCATTATAAACTTTTGCCTCAAAAAACATGAAACACAAAGTGTGTCACTTATTTTGAATCGAAGGAAGTATATTTATTTGACCAAGAATAATAAATGATAAAAAAGTTGTATTGTTTCTTATCAAATCTTCTCACTTTGTCTTCAATTCATATCGATAATACGATTGATGTGTAGAATCTACTATGTTTTTTTTTTCTTTCAAACCTCATTTTTTAGTTTTGACACTTATATTTATAAAATGAATATAAAGATAAATAAAAAGACTTTGTAGGAACCAATAGGATGATAAATGCTAGACATGAGATCAAATGGCTTTATGAATTAAGTTTACACATAATAGCTTTTGCTTTAAAAGGAACTCCATGGTAAATTAATCTTTCATATCATATCATATCATAAAGATATCTTTTGTCTGCTGGCCGCCAAAGCATAAAATGTGGCCATGTTATAGCTATGTTATATTCTATAATATGGATTATATCGTTAAAATGAAAATGTTATGGTCATGGTGATATGTTATAGGATTTTATGTCTGAAAATTATATTTTACATGATTTTAACATGCTAACATCATACCGGTTAAATTGTGTATGTTAAAGCTATATTATTTAAAACCTAAATAAATCCTATAATATATGTATAACACTCATCTCACACCTTATTGTGTTCTTATAGGTTGATTGATAATAAATAACAATCAATTATTGATGGGGTAATATCCCATTTTAGTTTGCTTTTGTGACTAATAATTACTCCCATCTATGTTTAATTAGAAATTTAGAATCCTGTTGTTAGGAGTACTTTTTATCAGTAATCAGTCTAAAGTGACTTGTTAGAGTATTTCCTTTCTTAAAAGTGAAATGATGTCTTATTATATTTTTCAAAAGTTACATCTTATATTTTAAATTCATTTATTGAGTTGTTATAACATATTCCCTTTTGCTTTCTTCTTTTAGCTCTTGTGGTGAGTTTTCTTGCGTTTCTTCAACTGATTATAACAACTTATGATGAAAATTATCTTGTACTAATATTAGTACTTGTGTACTAATTAGTATTTGTTTATAGGTGTGCCAAATACTTATGGTATGTGTAAATCAGTAAATGAACAAGGTACTACATGATGTTGCTACTATGGTTGTAAATTATATCAAAACACCTCGTGATCTATATGGGAAAAATATCAATTTCAACTCGATTCTAAGTTGAATCGAGTTTGAGCTACTGAAGTAGGCTTTTGGGTTAAGCTTAAGTATTAAAATAGTTTGACACATAAACATTGCTACCCTTATAAAGCTTGTGTTATTTTGTGTCTTTACTCTTTACGCCCTTTGTGTCCGTATTTGTCTTATTTACATTCATAAATAGTTCATCAAGTCAAATTTAGCCAACTCGAAAGTATCAAATACTCAAAACTGAGAGTGTAGATGAAAGAAATCACTAACATGTTTTATTTCCTACTTAGAGTAAGTGTTTTATGAAAAAGTATTTTCACATACGTAAACATGAAATTCAGATTAACCAAAGCACTGAAAGGGTCACTAATGAAATACCACATTTAGAAGTCTATTTACTCCGAAATTTAGACAAAAATGGAATTGTAATGCTGGGATCCTGGGTGGAAACGGGTGATATTTTAGTAGGGAAATTAATGCCCCAAATGGTGAAAGAATCATCGTATGCTCCGGAAGATAGATTGTTACGAACCATACTTGGCATGCGGGTATATACTTCAAAAGAAACTTGTCTAAAACTACCTATAGGCGGTAGGGGTCGGGTTATTGATGCGAGATGGGTCCAGAGCTCTAAGACAGATGAGACAGAGAAAACAGAAAGTATTCGTGTATAATCAAAGTAGGCGATAAAGTAGCTCGAAGACACGGAAATAAAGGTATCATTTCAAAAAATTTACCTAGACAAGATATGTCTTATTTGCAAGATGGAAGACATGTTGATATGGTCTTCAACTCATTAGGAGTACCTTTTTTTGGGCGGAATAAATTGTTTAAGGACATGAAACGATCATTTTATCCTTTTCATGAGTCATGACGATTTTCTGTCGTAAATTAAAATGGTTTAAGTTCAGGATTTTAGTGATGGAAAGTTAATATAAAAATTTTAATTTTCAATTATTATTTTTATACATAGCCAACATCAAGCTAATTGTATGTATTTACGTCAACAATAATGAAAATGATATCAATCTTTTAAAACTACATACGTGAGAAGTGAAATATAAATAATAATATTTCTACTGAGAAGTGGAGAGTGGTTCCGGTTTTAACGGAGCTCACTGAGATTCAAAATGTAAATATAAACACGAATGTTAAATCTTACCTAGTCAGGAATCAGGAGCCCAAGCCCATTGGGTTAAAGTAGAGAATTAAGGGAAAAATAATTTAAAATCTAACATTTGCAATAAAACCTATTAATACATTTTGTTTTTAATTTGTTATAGTTATATGTACACTCATTTACAGAAGTACACAACGTCATTTTGGCATGTTACATTTCTGCTATAAGTCGAGAAATCATAGGGTGCATGCGGTCTGCGGTAGCTTTATGTTCCTTCTCCATTTAGTCGTGCGTTTAAATCAGGACTTTAGGTGAGATGAAAAATCTATCAAAAATAACGTGAATTTGGTTTGCTATTTTGAGATTCAATTTTAATCTTGTATATTGCTATTAAAGGTTTTTGAGATTTGATTGATTCTATAGTCCATATTTAACATAACATGAAACTGATTAGATTTCAATAAAAGCTTGTACTAGAGTAAGTGTAAGTATACATCGTTTAACAATTATGTCGGTTTTGGTTAGCGGGTTTGGGTTGGGAGATTGGAATCAATCAAGCCAACACGATAACCTGTTTAGAATTTCAGGTCATAAATATAAATCCTAACCTGGACATATTTAAACTATATATGGTAAACCGGACACGACCCGTTTAACCCATATAACTTAACAGGTTGGTGGATCAAATGAATTATTGGCTCTGAAGCAAGTTGATGGGTAAAATATAGAAAAATAGACTTAGATGCAAGGCTAATTGTTACAAGCAGTAAATTAAGTGCTAACAAATATAAAAATCTCAAACTCATTCTATAAAAGGTAACAAAATACTAATCCAATCAATAAAAACAACCTAAGTTACATGATTTATAGTATTTACATCTGGTTGAAAAAAGATTATATAAACTTTATACTCCATTCGTCTCAATTTTATTATCCATTTTTCCTTTTTGGTTTGTCTCATTATTATTGTCAACTTGAAAATTTCACCAAAAAAAATTAGTTAAGTTGTAAAGATGAAATTTTATTGGTTAAATAATGTAATAAATGCAATTTTCTTAAACTATGTGATTTGTCTGTGGAGTGTGGACAATAATTTTGAGACGGAGGTAGTAAAATAAACTGGTTGGCGGGTGACCCTTTATACAAGTCAACCCGAACACAGCCCGATCTATAAACAGGTTGGACGGGTTGACCTGTTTTACCCGAATCTATTTAGACTCAAGTCAAACCTGATTACTTTCATGTTGGGTTTATGTCATGTTCCAAATTATGTCTGGAATTATCACCCCTATTGCAATGTTTTGCTTTGTTTTATTATTCTTGTTTTATCCAATTGTGATTGCTTCCCTCTACGTTAAAAGATTCAGGGATGCCTCGGAGATTCTGAATGCCATGTCCGAATAGACGAAAATGAGCCTCCCTAAATACAAGATTTATACAAAAAAAAAAATTCTATTTTTTTTCCTGTTAAATTATTAAGTTGACTTAAATTTTAACAAAACTCATATATAAATTGGATCATCTAAGAATTGTCATTAACAAAACCTATATATTAATTGGACCGCTATTAAATGTGTGTCATATACGGCCGCACCAAAATATTACTTAGTTCTTAATAAGTATTTCCTCCGTTTCAAAATAAGTGATACAAATTAAGTTTTATGTTTTTTAAGGCAAAAGATTGTACTGAATGTTAAATTAGATTAAATTAGATAGTGAGTGATTGATATCACATATTATGATTAAAGTAAGTTTAATGATATTTAAAAGTAAAAATAAGGGTATATGAGTTATTTCACTTTATTAAAAAGAGATAGTTAGTGGGTATGGACCTCATTATATTTTACCAAATAAGAAAAATTTCAAACTGTATCACTTATTTTAAAACACCTTAAACAAAAGGTGTATTATTTATTTTGAAACGGAGAAAGTATATGCCATACTGAAGATATTTTAGTAACCCCTATAATTCACAATATAAATTGGTAATTTATAGTGCTCATAATTGATTCAGGTGGCATCACGTGCAAACCCATATCCTTGACCATGTCGATACATGGTCCTTGTACCTTGTATATCAAAGATGCAGCATGTCACTGAATTCCGCTTAATTAATATTAATATAATATAGAGTAAATTATACGGATGGTCCTTGTGGTTTGCTACAAGTTTTGAAATTAGTTCCTAAGTTTCAAAAATTACACAGATGGTCATTAAGTATGATAGTTGGTCATGCTTTTAGTCCTTAAGGCAAAAGTCCGTTAAAGAAAACTGTTAATTTATATTAAATTACTAAAACACCCTTTATCTTTATTTTTTATAATTATCTTTCAAAATGGTCGTAAACTACTAACATCATCAGCGTCATAATATTGGGGATTCAAGATTTTTGTTTATAAAAAGAATGGGTATATTATCGTCTATTTGTTTTCCTTAATCTCATCTAACTTGATTTGCATAACAGATTGTTTTCAGACTATTATACTAATTCGATACACAAAAAAAAAAAAACAATTAATTTAGTCAAAAATTCTGTCTCAATCAGCAATTAACTCAATAAGTTCTAAGTAAGTAAGTATTAAACGATCCCTTGGCGACAAAAAACATGAGTTGCTATTGCTTTAGCGACTTACGTGAATAAAAAAAGAAACACAACATTTTATATAACATAAAAGGAAACTATAGGGATTGAATGTGATTTGTGATTTCCCCTGAATTCATTAAATTGACGTTTTGATATTTAAAAAGCAACCAAAGTTCCCGTATAAAATTTCCTAAATAGACAGAGCATAGATCTAGTACTGTTATGAAATGTCACATTCTAGAGTACAACATTTCATTCGTGGGATTCGGGTTTTACTTCATATTTATACTTTACATATTTAGATCTAAATTACAAATAATCAGAATTGGTTAGACGATCTTTTGATTAAATCCACTAGCTGTTTTCCTTTCATCCATATGCCAAACAATTTTTTTGGGAGCTGATTCATAGAGACTAATTTTTAAATTTTTATCCATATAGAGCAATTTCAAGTAAAGAGACAATTATACCCTTTTCTCTCTTTACCCTCTTTAATTAAATTAAAACCCTTTTCTTCCAAAAAAAATTAATTAACCTAATTTGAAAACCCTTTGCAGCCCTCAGTTCGTCACACCTAGCCATCCCCACCAGGTTTGATTCGTATTTGCTTTTCAATTGATTTCAATTTGATGCTTTCAATTAAAAAAAAATTAATTGCTTCAGTTTGATGCTTTCAGTTGAGTTTTATTTATGAATATAATTATTTACGTGATTTTTTTGTTTAGTTCACAACTGTTATACTTTTTAGAATTTGATGCTTTAATTCTTTGTGATTTTTTTCTTTTTCTTCCATTTGATGTCAGTGTCAATTTCTACGAGTATTTTTTGCTCCAATTTTATTTGCTTCAATGCTATTTTGCAGTGATTATTTTTGAAGAAACTAGACTGAATTTAAACCGATGACATCAATAGAGTCAAATACTTCTACACAACATAGTGAAGAAATTTATTTAAATAACTCAAAATTATGAGGTTGAGTTTATGTTTTTATCTATTTGTGATTCCCCAACAGCTACTATGTTTGTTTGGAACGTTTCTAGCGGGATATAGTTTATTCTTATTTGATTTCAATTTTGCTTGTGTATGTTGTTTAAATTAAAAATTTTGAATGAAATATTGTGTTAAAAGGGGAATGAATTAAATGATATGTTAATTGGCGTAAAAAAAAGTGAAGAAAATGTATAAGAAAAGAGCAAATGGTGAAAAAGGTTTTAGTAAAATGCAAAATGAGATAAAAGAAAAGACATAATTATCTTGTAATATGAAATTGCTTTATATGGATAAAAATTGTTCTGTAAAATTCATCATAAACATGACCCTTCATGATCTGAAAACTAACATGAACATCATATAAGTCTGTTAAGATTTAAATGTCAAATTCGATCGACCATTAATTAATTTGACATAGTTATTGCTTTTGTGATATATATAAACATTCATGACATATATTAAAAATATTTATTTTATCATTACAAGTTCTTGAAATTGTAACGTATACGAACATTTTCGTAAGAGTTTCACATGTTTTGATTATTTTTTTTATAAAAACAACGAAGCTACAAAGGAGAAAACCAAACCAAGGAAAAACATAAAAATAATAAATAATAAAAAAACCCCACTCTAGTAACTATCATGAGTTGGATCAATAGGTAACTAGCAATTAATCGATTCTTCGCATTTGAAACTTTGGCTTTAATTGATTTTTTTTGTGGGGATTAAATTAGAGGAAGGCCATGTCACCCCATGGCAGCGCCGCCTCATGCCATGTCACCCGAACCCCGCGGTGCCAAACCGCCAAACCCCTGGCGCGTAGCAACATTCGGATTCTCGATATTTTGGCCGCTTTTTAGCGGCTAGAAGTATATTTATGTTTATTTTTTGGATAAATATTTTATAACCAATACTCAACAATTTCTCAAACCATATATAAACCTCTTACCACTTTCATTTTTACATAATCAATTACACTCGGCCTTCTTATATTTCTCTTCAAAAATGAATATGAATGATGATGCTTATAACGCTTCCGATATAGATGCTGAAAGTACATTTGATTTATGATGCAAGCTTCTTAGTATCACCAATCGTTGCCACAACAAGAAGCTCATAGTTCACGGACACGTCATCCGATATATCATGAACGTCGAACTGCTGTAGAATGTTTAATGGACGATTATTAATTTGGTATGTGCTTAATTTTCGTACATGTGTTTTTATTTTCGTATTGTAATTAGTTTTTAATTAATCCGAACGAATGAAAATTTAGTTAGTTTGAAAAAATAAAAGAATTTTCTTTTAATGTTAGGTTTCAAAAAGTTGTAATAACTTGAGTTATAAATAAAAAAAATATTTCAATGTTTGAATTTAAGATAGAAATGCTTAATTTTCGTCATGTTTCATGCATATAGGTCCCGTTTCGTATCCGGTAATGAAGTAAGGCATGAAATGATCTTTTCACTTGAAATTAAAAACGGCATGTTTGGTTGGACTTTGGAAAGCAATAATGTGTTCCTCATGGAATGCCATTCCGGCTAAAACCGCTTTTTATATTTCTTTGGGGTAGCCTTGTTTTTAATCCATTCCATTACCCACATAATAAAATGGACAAAATTACCCTTTACCAAATTGCTTGACGCCTTCTATTTTATGAAGAAACTTTTTCTTTTGCTGCGATATAATGGAGATTTTATGAAATTTAATTTAATGGAAAAAATGTTTTACGACTTAAACAAGAATTGTATTGGCTTGTTTGGGGAATTCTGGTGATCGTAAAATAGCATGACATGCTATAATCTGTATGAACCATCAATAATACAGACTCTACTACCATATTGAGATAAAAAAATGGCAACTTGCTTTCTTGTAAATGTTTTTGTTCAAAATTTGGTTCAAATGGTGATTGCAGAGAACTTTTTGGTATAAAATGGAGTTGAAAGTATAAAGAAGATGAGATAGACAAGGGTTTCTTGGAAATCACGATTATCATGGGTAGTCGGTTATTGAAGTTCAAAGACAAATTTGATTTTTATTAAAGGGTAATTTTGTCCATTCTTTTATTTTTAATTCCATTCATACCGAAAATTTAGAAATAACCAAACATGACAAATGAATGTAATAGCTCATTCTATTACAATATTTATTTCATTACTAACTTCATTTCATTCCTTTATCATTTTATTTCAACCAACCAAACATACCCTATAGTTCAACCACTTTATAAGAAAGTTTAAGATGAATGAAATAAAGGTTCACTAATTTATTCCCTCTCACAAGTCACAATTGCGTAGTCCAAAATGGACACGTTAGATGTTTAAACATAATTTTTTTTGAACGACAAATCTAATCTACTCCTAAATAACCACCTATGTCCACTATTAGATTTGTCGTTAAAAAAAAAAAAAAAAAAAAGATGTTTAAACATAATTAATTTTCAGGGTGTCTGGAAAGTTTATTTAAGCCTATAAGCTCTTTAAATACATTTTCTGCCACTCAATCCGTCAACTTCAGTCAAGTTTTACATGATTTTAGAATTTTAATGAATTTTTAAAATAAACAAGAGATAATTAAAATAATTTGGTTATTGGGATGTGATTTGTACGTAGTAAAAAATAAATTATACACAATACATGACTATATTATCACAAGTGTACCTTTACATCTCACATAATGCATAAAAAAAGTCAACACATTATTGGAAAACTTGAGTTTTCCGAGTCCAACTGCTCTCGAGTTCGAGCTTGCAATATATAACAAGTAGAGTTCAGATAAGTAAGCAACCAGTGGATAGTTCCCCAAGCAATGCCGCATAGATTTTCATATGACGCGCAAAAAAAAATTTACAACACTAAATATTTCAATTGAACATCGTCTAGTTTTGTGTGTCAATACAAAAGCTTTATGATCAAAATAAGATTATATAATTCGTTATTTTTGAAAATTTAGACATATCTAAAACAAACATTGTTATTTTAAAAAAGTGAAAATTATGGAGAGTAATTGGTATTTTAAAAAAGTGAAAGTTGGGTAGTAAATTAGCATTTAAAAAAAGTGAAAGTGTAAAATGTTTTTTAAGAAAATTGAAAAAAATAATTCCTGCTGGGAATCGAACACGGGTCACCTGAAAGGGGCTTTGTTTTTAATTGCTTCTTTAGTTATACGATTATTTCTAACGTATGCCCCTTAGGTATATGATAACATGCATCTAATGAGGTTGTAATTTCTTAAATATGTATTGAATGACATCAATGCACTCTAGAACCTACCATTTTAAAAAAAAGTATTATATTCAATTTTGTATTTAAATGGTAATTGCCACCTCATTAAATGCACGTTATCATATGCCCCAGGGGCATACGTTAGAAAAACCCTAGTTATATACTTATATATATTGAACCGGATTTTTTAGAAAAGACAAAAAGTTATATATAATGGCGGAACTTGACCAATCTTAATAAGAGTTACGGAATGGAATGCCTTTATTTTGGAAGGGTCAAACCTATATTTTTACAAGATATACGAATATTTTGGTTACCGAATGCAACTTTTTGTATATATATTTGAAATTTTTGGCCGAGTCTAGCGCCGAAGTGCGTCTTATATGCTCCTAGAGACAACATCATTAAGGCTCATCTAGCTGTAGAAAAATGTCCAGGCTTAACCTAAGACTACTCATAGTGGTCATCAAACCGTTGTCATATCAGCACCACATCAGTATTTTCTCTTGCGAACAAACACATAATAAACTTCGACCAAACACACGTAGCAGTGACTAAACTTCTTTCCGATCGGTCATGAGATACGCCAAAATCGTCTGCATCTCTAAGCATTCTTCCATTATCTTCTCCAAAACTTCCGATCAATAAGTGAAAATCATCATCTTCTCCGATTGTCTTCTGCTAAATTACGAACCAGTCGATGAAATTTTCCAGCCTCTCCGATCGGTATGAAATCGTACTAAAAACGATTTCAAATTAAGTATTTGTTCTGACATTAGTCCGTAGGAAAAAAAAAGTACTGTAATTCCCATACGATGCTTGCTAAATTGTGTGTTTGTTTACTATTTACTAATAAAAATAGTCAACATTCATCATAAAAATTGTCCCCGATTATGTGTGTAATTGTATACATTTATCTGCTTTGTGTATGTAATCGTGTTTATGTGTTTTTCCTATTTGTGTGTGTTTGTGTATTTACCTGTATGTGTTTGTAATCGTGCTTGTGTTTGTGTACTCATGCATCCGATTGCTAATCAGTTCAGAGGGGTGATCGGGACAAGCGTACAACGACTTCATGGCTAGTTTTGTGTTTGTAAGCAAAGTATTATGTGTAATTTCGAAGTATGTTATTAGGATGTATTATTAGTTTGAATTTATACGACTTTTTGTATTTAATTATAATTATTTAACATAGTCATTGTATAATCAAACAATAAAAAAAAGTTCAGAGGGGTAAATTGGTCATTTTCATTATTCAGGGACAAGCATTCAGATGCTTAACCAAACAACATATTGTCATTCAGAGACAGATTCATACAGAGCCTCTATATCATTCATACCTCTATATCATTAAGATATTATCCACTCAGATGCTACCAAACAACACCTAAGTAGAACCCCTTTGGCTTGCTTGCAAGGATGGTCTCAAACACCACTTATAAGTGTTTTGTTATGATACGAAGATATTGTTAAATGACAATTGCCTTTTAAATGTAAATCATATATCCTTGACTAAAAGGTTTTAATAATTGTGTATTTTAATTAATTGAATATTCATCCGTAAGAAGTAAATAGATAAAGTATTCCCCACATCCGTAAGAATTAAATATTTGTCTCTGTGGTTTACCTAATTCTGCGTTTTTATCCCTGTGGTTTTTTTTCTGTTTTTTTGTCCATGAACTATGCCAAATTCCGTTTTTTTGTCCTTCCGTCCACTCTCCATTTCTTTTTTTGCCGTTAAAGCCCCTCACGTGCTTAAAATGTGAGGATATTTTAGTCTTTTTCATTTTTGTTTTTTATTTCCAAATTTTCTTTTCTATTTCTTTTTTTGTCCCTTAAACATCAGAGATTATCCCCTATCTCCAAATCAAACCCCATCTTCTCAACCACAATCTTCACCAGAATTGAACCTAAAATTGAACCTTATCTCCAAATCGAACCTGCTAGAACCTCATCCGTTGTTTTTAACCCGGAATTCAACCTAAAATCCCGAAATCTTCGAACGTCACCTGCTCCACCACAATCTTCGTAAATCTTCACATATCTTAAAGATGGATTACAGATCTGTTTCAAGAACACCACCATGAAGATCATCTTCACCAGCGTTTGAAGACCACCATCTCCGTCACACCTCCGACCACATTAACCTCCGACCAGATCTGGGCAGCAACAACGACAAATCTGGGCGTCAATGGTGAATCTAATTCTCCCCCAAATTCAGAATAGGTAAAGCGATAGAGGTGTGTATGTGTGTGTTAATCAAAACCCTTCAAAATCGCCCCCGTAAATCACCAGACCAACCCAATCGCCACCATAAATCGCCACACCACCTCATATCCGCCCAATCGCCACTTAATCAACTTCTTCATCAAACCCTTCTTCGTCGGTTGACACTCAGACAAGAGCGGTCGAAATTGTTGCAGGCTTAAGGGTCGAAATTGGGTTGTTTATGGTATGATTTTTAGGGCTTTTATGGTCTGATTTTAAGTTTGTTCATATGTTGTGTATTATGAAGAAGACACAATAAAAAATAGGAAAATGAAAAGGGAAATTTGGTGGAATCTTTTGTGCGAGGGCATGTTTTTTATTTTTGTTGTTTGATTCCTAGATTTCGTTGGAAATTATTGCAGGTTTGATTGTGTTTTATTTTTATGGTGTTCTTGATCATGAAGAAGAAGATATGAAAGTACAAGTTTTAAAGCATATGATACATGTAACTCAAGGAAAATGACCATAATGCCCTCACATGTTTTGCATGTGAGGTTAGTTAACGGCCAAAATTGGACGGAAGGACAAAAAAACGAAATTTGGCATAGCTCAGGGACAAAAAAACAGGAAAAAAAAAACCACAAGGACAAAAACGCAGAATCGGGTAAACCACAGGGACAAAAACAGTAATTTACTCTAGTAAATATTCATATTCTTCTCCTCCATATAAAATCTGTTATGCGAGTCAAAATAATAGATTATTTAAAGGCATAACAACATACATTCTTTTAATTGGTATTCTGGTTTATAATAGATTCTTCAAGTTTAATACTTCTTCCGTATCACAATAAGTGATATACTTTTCATTTATGGGTGTTTTTACAATAAGTGATAGACTTCAAAAGTTACATTATTTGACAAAAATATGAGACTCAACCTCTACTAATTATCCATTTTAATAAAGTGAAATTACCCTTATACTCTTACTTTTATTTTTAAAACTCATTAATATCACTTTATTCGGAAAAAAAATGGGATCCATCATCCACTAACTATCTACTTTAATGGAGTATATTTTAACCACACTTTAATCTTGTCTCAAACGTGAAACTTCAAATGTATCACTTATTGATAGATTGTGATACGGAGGAAGTAAATAATGGAGAATATACACATATTACTTCTTACACCACAACTTATATTTTAACATATTGTACAATATGTTAAAACATAAGTTGAGGTATAAGAAGTAATATGTGTGATGTCAGTATCACCCCCTTAATAAATGCATGTAATGTATGTGATTTGACTTATGAGTTAATTGATTTGAAAGAAGTTTAAAAAAGTAATGATATTCCTTCTTACATTTATTCATCAACAGATAATATTAGAAGAGGGGATTAATAAAATTACATATGCTATAAGAGCATCTCTAATGGTAGTTTTTTTAAAACATTTTTACAATTCAAATAAGCTTTTGAAAGACTTTTTATCATTGGAATAGGTAGCTTTTTTAAAAGCTTTTTGCAATGACTTTTTTTCTACTAAGCTTTTAATGAACTATTTATGTTTGTGTTTTTTAGCCCATCAATGTTTAATATTTTTTCATATTAAACCTTAGATATATTAATATATATAAATTCTTTACTTTTTTTTAATATTTACAATGGAATATTTCTATCTATTTAAATATTATTGACAATTATTATAATATTTTTGTATAAAATATTTCTAAAAAATATTAATTTTTATAAGATGTCAAAAAATTGTCAATTTATATATAGGGGGTATTTATGAAACATTTAAGATAGATAAAGGTAAATTAGAAATATTATTAAAGAAAAAGCTTTTGAAAGGTTAACCATTAGACTACCCGTAATGGGTGACCAAACTAAGGTCCTGTTTGATTTCGTCGGATTGAGTCGGAATCGGATTGAGTCGGAATCGGATTGAGTTAGAATCGGATTGAGTTAGAATCGGATTGAGTCCATATGTTTGATTAAATTGTTAATTGAATTTGCTAATTGATGAATAATGACCTTATTACTCTTCTCTTTTGTACTAGATAAAATATATATGTTTGATTAAATTGTTAACTAATTAAAAATAATTACATAAAAATTATCATATAAAATTTAAAGTAAACATAAATTGATGATAACTATTATACAAAAATAGTTGATTCATTCCAAAATAAAAGCTATAAAATTATCTAATAAATATTCCAAAATAGTTGATTGTTACAAGTTCAATTAGCATATTCAAATACTACAAACGGATGCAAACAGATTACATAAATTTATATATGATGATAACAAAAGTTTAGATTAAACACACTTAAATTCCAAAAGATAATAATCTAATGTGAACCACTTGAAAGTAGCTGATTAGCAATCTGGTTACGCAAACTAGCCATATATGTAACGCCTTCTGTACCCCATTCCATGCCATGTATGTTTTCGACGTCACTTCCTTCTCCTTGCACGTCAGAATGAACCATATATGTATATTCTGCACAATTTTTAGTTACAGTTGCGTTTGTATATTGATTATTCCATAAATCAAATAATTAATGATACATGTACTTAAAAATAATCTAAGGATTAATATATACTTTGCATACAACAAGCACTATTATAAACCTCTAAATGCAGAATCTGTGTTTGTTCCAAGTTTAACACATTTCCCGAATTTTGATCTCAACCACAATAATTTGGATTATTTACAAATTGAACACAAGAAAATTTAAATTTTTACAGAGTATTTGCTATAAATAGATAAATAATTATTTTAATTATATAATTAAATAAAATTAAATAATTATTTAATTAACTGCAAATTAAATAAAATTAAATAAATATATAATTAATTATTTTATTATTTAAAATTAAATAATTAAATGATTAACTGCAGATTAAATAAAATTAATTATTTTATTATTTAAATAAAATATAATTTAGATAATTATAAATAAATTGATAAATAATTATTTTAATATAATATTTAATAATTATAACTCCTACCGTTTATATTTTTATTAGTAAATTCGATTATTCATCTAATTAAGTTTCCCTAAACAAAATTTAATTCATTTGAGCAGTCACATTTTTATTTAATTAGATTGCACATTTAAATTAAAAAAACTCAGGTTATTAGTATTTAATTAAAATATTAAATACTTCATTTAATTAATATAATATAATTAAAAAATAGTGATTGATATTAATAATTAAATATATTAAAAAAATATTGCCACCTCTTTCCACCAGATCGGGAAATGGCGGAGATCGGAAAATCGGAAAGACAGGTGGCAGGAGATCGGAAAGTCAATAAATGGCCGGAGATCGGAAAGACAATAAATGGCCGGAGATCGGAAAGACGATAAACGGCGATATACTCACAAACACACACAAGACACCCGATTACTAGTATATACGAACACGTACATGAAACGAAGGTGATGATCTGATCGTGTTTCTAGCACACACCCATCACATTCTTAAACTTATAATAGAATTGCAATAAATTTATGCCTGCTTTACACGATGGCGGAGTCCGAATTGGCCGAGAAGACGACGACGGAGGAAGGATGAAGGAGAAGACGGCAGCTGGAATGAGGAACGGCTTCGATGGAGGGCTGGAGGCTGTCGATTTTAGGTCAAATTAGATTGAATCCTTTGGATTTCTATATCGGACCGAATCAGATGATTAAAATGGACCGAGTCTGCCCTTCGGACCGAATCTGAGGAATTGGAAGGAAATCAAACAAGCCTCTTCGGACCGAGTCCGAATTCGGACCCAATCTGATGAATTGGAATGAAATCAAACAGGACCTAAGTTTGGTCACCCTGCCACCTCTGCGTCACATCAGCCCGACCAAACACATAAAAAATTCCACCAAACACACGTAACCAGGCGACCAAATCATTCCCCTTTGAAAAAACCTTTCCCCTTTGAAATTCGATCGGTCGTCTGGACGACCGATACACCCTCCGGACGCGTCGATTTGGCATGGGCGTAAGGGGGGGGGGGGGACGCGTCGAGTTGGATGCCACATGGGACGACCTTTGCCTTGCGACCTTAGCGTTACGCATGGTCTTAGACTGTGCGTAATGGGTGACCAAACCCAGTTTGGTCACCCCTGCCACCTCTGCGCCACATCAGCTTTCTCTCTCCTGATCAAACACACGACCAGACAGCGATCAAATGCCCGTAATGGGTGACCGTTCGGATTTTATTTTTTTTTTAAATTTCATTAATAATTAAAACATTACATTAATAATTAAAAAAAACATTACATTAATAATTAAAAAAAAACATAAACAAAAAAAAACATTACATTAATACTAAAAAAAATAAACTATCAGTCCAAATTATATATGGCCCTGATTTTCGCCTTCTTTGCCAAAACTCACTCAAGAGTTCTGCCGGTGAGGTGATCATGCGGCGAATTGTAGAATTCCATGTGCTTGAGCTCTTGGGTATCTTTTTGTATCTCCATGAAATCAGATATGTTTGCTTTGCGGAAGTCAAAAAATTCGTCCGTGGCGTCTTTCCAATGCCCGACTAATTCCTGAGCCGATGATGGGGGGGGGGGGCACCGTATTCTGAACTTTGAGCAGCTGATGACGATGCCGCTGCTTTCTTCTTCGCCTTGTCCCGCCCCATTGGTCGAGGGGGTGCAACTTCCACTTCTTCATCATACTGATCGTCCTCTTCTGGACCAACCCCAGAACCTTGCGCAGCTGATGATGACGAAGTCCTTGATTTTTTCCCCTTAGCCTTCGCGAACATCGCCAACTGTGCTGGGTATTCAACCTCCTTCCACTTTGGATGGGCCTTCAAAATTCTCAAGCACTCCACCTCTGTGAACTCCCCTGCATGTTGAGCACTAAATTCACCACAAGCTCGCTCGTACAAAATCTGCTCGTTCGCCCCACTTGGGTTTCTTCGTGCGAGGTTGTCATAAATATAACAAAAGTTGGCAATTTTAGGACGAAGCCTATTCTTCCACTTGCAGTTTAGTGAGTCATATGTTCGGGTCGTCCCACCCATTTCACTCGCAAAGCGAACTAACAGATCCTGCCAAAATCCACATTTAACCCTGAAGTTCGACATAACGACATTTTCGGAAGTGTCGATCCAAGCCTTGCATAAGCCTATCTCTTCAAGCTTCGTCCATGTCGCGCTTCCGCCGGTCACCCCCTTTGTCGGTGGTTGACGCCTTTTTGCTACCTTCTTTTTTGTTGGCGCTTCAATGGGCTCGGGCTCGTCGGACGACTCGGAAGACTCGACATCGAGGGGCGCGGCGGGAGTGGCGGGGGAACCACTTTGTGTTCGTGGTTGGTAGTCGTATTGGTCGAGCCCGGGGAAAGGATCAAAACTTTGGTGGTCGTATTGCTCCCCACCAAAATAATTTTGATAACCCTGTTGTGGTGGTTGTTGATATTGTGGTGGTTGTTGTTGTTGTGGAGGGTATGGTCGGTATGGTTGTGGGTAGTAGGGGGAGTAAATGGATTATTTTGATAACCTTGTGGGATTGGTTGACTTGGTTGGTGTACGAAAGTTGGTTGTTGAAAGTTGATTGAAGGTGATTGAGAGGGTGTGGGAGTGTTTGCTTGGCGCCTTGCCTTGCCTTTGCCTTTGTTCTTGGAGGAAGACATTTTTGGAGAGGGTGATTGAGAGAGATTTGAGTGTGTGTTTGAGAAGTGTAGAAAGAAATGAGAGTTGTGAATTATTTGGTTAAAGAATTGAGTATTTATAGGGTAAAAAAAGGAGTAAAAATTAAATTTAATTGGGTAAAAAGTAGCTGTTGGAAGCATGCAACGTTCGATTCCGAACGGTCGACTAGTCGACCGTTGGGCCTTGGTCGACGCGTCGGGTGCAACGGGCGTAACGGAGGGGGACGCGTCGGGGAAGCATATGTGGCGGTCGCGACCAAGGTTTTGGTCGTGCGTTACGGACGGTCTTAGAGATGTTACTTCCTCCGATTTAAAATAAGTGATACATTGTTGGTTTCACGAGTTTTTTGGCAAAATATGATAATGATAATTAAATTAGATTAATTGGATGGTTAGTGGGGAATGGGTCCCACAAATTTTGAATAAAGTGAAGTTAATTATGTTTAAAAGTAAAAGTAAGGGTAAAGATGTCATTTCACTTTATTAAAGTAGATGGTTAGTGGGTGTGGGTCCCACTACTTTTTACCAAATAAGGTAAGTTTTCAAAGTGTATCACTTATTTTGATACACCCAAATATGGAAAGTGTATCACTTATTTTAAATCGGAGGAAGTATTTAATAATAACTTTTTAGTTAGTAGAAGGTTAATGTGACAAAAAATAATAAGCTTTTGTGAGGTTAATCATTAGGATGTTCTAAGTAGAAAAATAGTAGAAATAAACTGAAAGAATAAATATCACTTCTCGTCTAAAAATATCTAATTTAACGGAATATTTTCGTCTAAATAAGCTTCACTGCATTCAACAAGGATCTACATACAGAACCATTATATTCTTTTCCCATTATTTGAAAAGGAAAAAAAAGGCAAATATATGATTGAAGAACCAAAACCCATTTGGATTGAAAGAAAAAGTCTGAAAACCTAAACTTAACAACATAAACCATAATTTATAACAAGAAAAAGAAAATTACAAAAAAAGGAAAAGAATATCTTGGTGGATTTAATGCCAAAGTGTTCTTGATCTCTTGGAAGGAGGACCGATCTGAGGCACCGTGAAACAATTGCTATTGTCAGATGTCAATTTTCTGCTTGTTTTTGTCATCATATTATAATTGTAACTGTAATTATCTTCACCAAATACAAATGATGCCCCGTTAACCGTTTGATCAACAAATCCCATATTTGAACCGGCCGGTAAAAATTGTTGAACCGGATGACTATACCGCGCCGGAGCTGGTGCCGGTACCGGCGCCGGGGGAGCTTGTGGAACCCACATCCCCATTGATTCCGGCGAGATACAATTACTCAAGCTTCCATCTAGCAACTCAGCACCCCAAATCGCTGCCGGATCATTGTCAACTATCTGTAATTTCTCCAATTAAATTAACTATAGTATTTATTAATTTTAATTAAAATTAAGTTAAAAAAGATTAAAAATTTAATAACCTTTGAGAGATTCGGAGGTGGTGGATCAAGAAAATCTTCAACGTGCCAACCAGGTAGCATCTCAATCAAATACTCCGATATGCTGCTCGTATCCGAACCATGGCCCGACCCGGAACCGGTTACTTTTTGGTGGCAGTTCGGAGTTTTGATACTAGTAGTCTGTTTCAAGACCGGAGAAGAAAGTAGTTTCTGTTGGTAAACGACACCGTTTTTGGTATTCGCTGGAGGATTTGAAGATTCGTATAACGAAGCTGTCGGCGATAGCTTAACGCCGGTGAGAAGAAACCGGCTGTGGGTTTTAGTGTGTTGGTTGACTTTATGAATTGCAACATCGCAATCTTTACATAAGATGGCTCTATCTTGTTGACAAAACAAGAAAGCTTTTTTCTCTTGACAAATATCGCATACCGGTGAATCTTTGGGCGGCGGGTGGTGGAGGGAGAACCGTGGGTGTTTTCCGGCGAGTTTGTTAGCGTGGTGTACGCGGTGGTCGCAGGCGGAGCACAGGGCGGCTTCGTCGGCGGAGCAATATACCGATGCCTCATTTTCGTTACAAACATCACACTGGATCTTCATTGGCGGTGGCGGTGGCGGTGGTGGCGGAGGTGGTGGTGGAGAAGTTGAAAATTGAAAAATGAAATGGTGAATGAATTGTAAAACAAATGGATGCTAAAATTAGAAGGGTGATGGGTGTTAAAGCAGTAATAATAATATAAAAATGGAAAGGAGATGAGAATGAAATTAAAAACTAATATAAATTTGGCGAGGTGGAAAGATGCAAAAAGTCGTAATATCACTGTGGATTAATTATTTGATTGGAATATTAGATTCTCATAATCTTTTTTATTTATAATAATAAGTATTATTGTGTTAGAATCGTTGTTAATTAAACATGTGCAATGGTGGGGGGACAGGGGGTTGTGTGGGGTGGGGTTGAGTGGGGCTTATTTAGGCCTCTCCCAACTAGGGATGGCAACTCTCATCCGATCCGATGATCATCCATCCGATCCGCTCCACCGGTGGTGGATACGGATGAAGTTAAATGGGTGAATATCGGATGTGGAGCGGATATGGATGTTTATTGGAGCGGATACGGATGATGATTTTCAATCCATGGATGAATCCATTTAACCCGAAATTAATCTTTTTTATATTACAATTTTACATGATTAATAATATATGTCTACATATATTTTATTCAATCAAATTTATACATAACATAACATTGAATATAACTAAATTTGTAAACATTACAAACCGTACTTTAGGCTTATGTATATATTAAGTTATGTTTTCGTTTGTATCTATCAATAATTGGGTATTAGTTACAAACTATGTTCTATGCCTCAATGCATCGAACGTAGGTTTGTAATTATGTTTTCGTTTGTATATTCTTTTGAAAGAAATTATATACATATTCAACAAAAATTGCAAATTTATCTATGAAACTATCATACTTTCTTATGAAACTATCATACTTTCTTTAAAAAACTAAATTCTTTCGACATCCAACGGATGCCCATTTACCCGCTATAATCCGATGGATATGGATATGGATGGATGAAATGATTTTAAATGGATATGGATGTGGATATGGACGATGTAAATCTAAATGGATATGGATGTGGACATCGCATCACCCGATCCACATCCGCTCCATTGCCATCCCTACTCCCAACCCTTCCCCATCACTAAACCCATCACTAGCGCCACGTCATCGCATCCTTACTGACCTGCTACTGACACGTTCGTGTCAACCCTACCCATCACTAACCCATCACTAAACCCATCCTTTCCACATCATCATTTCCACATCACCATTTTAATTAATATAAAAACACATTACATTAAATAAAAAACATTACATTAATAATAAAAATAATAATAAAAACATTACGATTAAAAAAAACACACGAAAAAAATAATACGGAAAAAAAAAATACGGAAAAAAAAAATACGGAAAAAAAAAATTACGGAAAAAAAAAATTAACGTTGACGGTAGTTCGGCGGGAGGGTCCAAATGTGTTCGATTAAGGCATTGCGAAGTTTATGATGCACAACTCGATCACGTATCTCCTTTTCAATACGCAATTGTGCTGCAACCCGTTCATGCCATGTACGTTGTGGGTGATTATCCGGGTTAGCGGTATAGTCTTCTTCGATTGGACAAATTGCGCGGCCGTTATCTTCCGTAATCATGTTGTGTAATATCACACAAGTGTACATGATCCGTCGTATTTTGTTCACACTGTATGGTCGTGCCGAGTTTTTAATGATTGCCCACCGTCCTTGAAGCACTCCGAAAGCTCGTTCGACATCCTTCCTAGCGGATTCTTGGAACCGCTTGAACTTCATGTTCTTTTCTTCAATTGGGCATTTAAACGACTTGACAAGCGTTGCCCATTCCGGATAAATCCCATCAGCTAGATAATAACCCTTCGTAAATTGCTCACCCGAAATAGTAAACGGAACTACGGGAGACCTGTCTTGCCTTATTTCATCAAACAAATCTGATTCGTTAAGGACGTTAATGTCGTTATTCGAACCCGCCGGGCCAAAGTACGCATGCCATATCCACAAGTCGTATGACGCAACAGCTTCAAGCATTATTGTGGGACACCCTTGATCACCACGTGTGTATTGGCCTTGCCATGCTGTTGGACAATTTTTCCAAGGCCAATGCATACAATCAATGCTACCAAGCATCCCAGGAAAACCATGTATCTCTTGATGTTTGGCATGTAAACGTTGTACATCTTGAGTGGTTGGTTTTCGCAAAAACTCAGTCGAGTATAGATGGAATATACATTTACAAAAGTTGTCCAAACAATCGTACACTGTTTGTTGACCCATGTGTAGGTACTCATCAAACATATCAGCGGCACAACCGTACGCCAATTGACGTATGGCAGAGGTACACTTTTGAAATACATTAAAACTGGGGTAACCCGTAGCGTCTCTCTTTTGACGGAAATAATCAAAATACGACGGTAGTTGACCCGGTGGATTATAAAAATGTATAGCCTGGCATATACGGATGAACAAAGGTTTCGACATGCGAAACCGTCTTCGGAAGTAGTCCGGGGGGAAAACTGCATTGTCGGCAAAGTAATCATTCCATAAACGTTCAGCAGCCGCAACGCGATCTCTTGGTATATATCTTCGTGGTGCTCTTGGCACGGTGGAATTTTCGGCTTCTTCTTGATCCAGATAATCAAGCGTTTCAATAGTTTGGTTCAAATCGAAGACAGCTGTTACATTGACATAATCTTGCCAGTAATCATCGGCGTCATCGTTTGGATCCATTGAGTGGAAAAAAAATATGGAAATTGGGAAGAGAGGAAGTATGAGATTGTGAGAGGAAGAGAGGAAGTATGTGATTGTGTGTTTAAAATGGTAGAGTATAGTGGGTTTTTATAGAGGTTGTGTGTAGTATTAATTATTTATATTAAAAAAAATAATAAATAAATTGAAAAAAACCAAACGCTCCCTCGATCCTACCCCTCGACGGCTTCCCCATCCCGTCGACGCAACGACGTCTCGCCCACGACGCCGGCCACGACGGCTCGGTGCCAACGCCGTCTTGGCTCGACGCAGCTCGACGGGGCGTGCCGACGTGCCGTTGGCACCGGTCTATCATCAAATACGAGTGTTCATTTCGTATTATCTGAATTTTCAGAAATTTAAATTTCTAGATAGTGGATTTCAACATTCGAGTACGAATTCGAAATTTCGGGTATGTATATCGGATCATCCGAATCAGTAGCTTTAACCTTTATAAAAGGGGTTAAAAACAAAATTAAAAATGTTTCGAGTCGAATAGGTGCGTATTACAACCCAAACCTGTCAACAACAAGTACTTAAATACATACATACAAACTCCTCTCATGTAGCATTAGAAATAAATGTTAAACTTTATATAAATTAAAACTAAATACTTTTCGCATATTCGGATATTCGGATATCCGATTATCCGAAACTTCACATATTTGTTATCCGAATCCGAAATTTCGCATATATATAATTTCGGATAATTTCGGATCAGATTTTGGATATTTTTCAGATTTTCAAATACCGTTTATTTTTTAACACCCCTAATATCACATTCATATTTGATCTCCGAAACTTCACATATTTGTTATCCGAATCCGAAATTTCGCATATATAGAATTTCGGATAATTTCGGATCAGATTTTGGATATTTTTCAGATTTTCAAATACCGCTTATTTTTTAACACCCCTAATATCACATTCATATTTGATCATCCGTATTATATTAGTTTTTTCACTCTAGATCAAATTTATAGACGACTAAACTATAATTCCTAGTGATGATTAAGTACATACTAAATTATATACTCCGTATATAACATTTAATATGGGGTAAACAGTAAAATTTTGTCTTCTAGCGATGTTTCGTTATTTATTACTTAAAGCCCGAATTCAATCAGATATGGAGTTCTAGCGGGGTGGTAAGGCCTCCGTATTAATGATCAGGAGGTCCTAAGTTCGACCCAAGCTGGCACAATTTTTTGTTTTTCCTTTTTTCCAGGTTTGCTTAAATTACATTTTGCAACCTGAACATTATTTTTTTCTAAAATTATAATTATTACCCTTAACTTTAACATTTAATATCTACAACTTTTTCCATCAAACTTTTTACCTTATTTTTTCAAACTTTGTAAAAGTTACATATTTTTCTCTTAAGTTTAACTTTTAAACATTTTGCTTTTGTTTTAAGCCTTTTTGTTTCAATTATTTAGGTTGTTTTTTAATACTTTTTTTGTTAAATATTTTTTTGTTTTTGCAACTTTTTTTTTTCTACATATTTTTCTTGATCTCTTTATCAACTTTTTTCTTTGTTGACTTTTTTTATACTTCAATTATAGAATATTATCCTCTAAATATTTCTAGTGGATGCACTTCGTAAGGATATGCATTTTTTTGATTTTATATGAAATTCCCCCACGACATCGCGCAGGGGAAACCTACTAGTTATTATAAAAATACAAGGTAAATCAGTTAGTAGTATGATAGATAATTGTCATGAACTTTTAATTAGTAGATGTGTATGGATTATACATCGTCCTATGCATCAGTCATATGGATGACACGTGAGTGAAGAGTTTCTAGCAAAAGTGCAATACTTTATGTAATTAAAAGCTAAGATACAAATGAAATATAAAAATCATATTATTTTCTCTAAAAAATATGTAATATTACTGTATTATGTAGTTAGTACGGCGGAGTTGTTGACTTTGAACTCAAGCTTTAAGTTACACGTGTAAGAAGTAAGTTGTGTACTCAATTAGAAGCTCACAATGCCATGTGTTGTGCACAAGAACAAACTTTGATCACAACGTGGCTTAGCGGGGACTTGAGATTTCTACGGTGGATATCGCAATTTAGGGTATTGTAACTTATGATTAGCAATATCGTAATTCCTAAGGTAACGGAGTACCTTCTAAAGAGTAGATGATTTGTGTTTAAGTGAATCAAAGATCCCTTAAAAATGCAAGATTTTAGGTTACCAATCTCTTCTAGTCCGATAAACTATCCACAGTGGTGGATGTCAATGGAGCCCGAGTATGTCTGTACCACCTCTTAATTTTCAACTAGAAGTATAAATATTTTCGCAAATAAATAAACTATATGCCGGTGGTATCTCTAAAAGAATATTTGGCTATCCTTCACTTATAGTTTCACCAAAAAAAAGTTCAAACTTTAAAGCCTCAAAATTATGTAGATTAGTAGGGAGCTCAAATGTCAATTTAATATAATAAAAAGCTCACTTTTCACTTTATTATAATTTTATTTAAAAAAAAAACTCAATTGGATTCATCAAAGTTAAATGTTGAAAAACAGAAATCAATTGATTTATAGTGTAGAAATGAACCAATTATGGCGATTATAGATGAAAATGTAATGACTCTTTTTCAGAAAACAGGTCAACGAAGAATACAACTTTAAAATGTCTAGATTTTAGTCTAGTTTATCGTTTTGTAATGTTTAATGAACCTATATTTTTTTAATTTTAATCTTATTATATGTTATGCAGAAAAATAATTGTGCTACCCCTGGACATACATTCTTGATTTGCCACTGACTATTCAAATACCAAGATAATTGTTACCAATGTCCACTAAAGGCTCTAATCCCACAAGTACTACATCACCTTACATATATGTTGATGAGAAATGGATTGTAAATCAATCATTGGTCTTACTTCAAGTCGATTACCTCAAGAAATCTCCTCTAATCCGATAAATTGTCCAGATATTAAGATAAAAGCCGACCCCTCTCTTTCCATCCACTTTTTTAAGTTTATCATATCTTACCCATCACATTAGTAAAAAATATAGTAAAGAAAAACTATAGGAACATAGCAACAATAACAATACGGGTTACTCAATTCCCATAAAGTTCGACTATAAAGAAATGACATGTATAACTAGGGCTGTCAAATCGTGCTATCGTTTCGTGTTTCTGGATAATACGACACGACACGAAAACGTTCAACACGAAAACGACACGACACGAAGTCGTGTTTTATTTTGCTAACACGAACACAACACGATTAAAAAATTATAACACGATAAACACGACAACATAAAATAAATAACAAATTTCTTACTTATTACATGCTAAAAACACGATAAACACGACAAACACGACAAAATCATAACTATCGTGTCAATTTCGTGTTAATCTCTGAACACGAACACGACACGACTTCGTGTTTGTTTTACACAACACGAACACGACACGAACACAAATTCAAATTTCAATTTCGTCCCAATTTTGTTTCGTGTATTTTTATCGTGTCGTGTTAGGTTTTAATAACCCTATGTATAACCTATAAAAATGGTGAATGGGTAATGGACATGCGACAATATCTCAGGTTTTGAGGCAGTGGGCGGGGGACACATGGTGAAGGGAAAAAAGTGGTTTAATAAAATATGTGACATAATGGTAATTGGTAAATAAAAATAAAATATATAAAAGTGGATAAGGACTTGCATTGGTCAGTCTGCCTCCCCTTTTCCTCACTTCAACGAAGCGTTGAAATCATAAACGAAAAAATATTACATGAGACTAGTGGGTATCAGGGTATGGATTCACATTAAAACCCTAAAATTATTGTATGTTTAGATACCATATAAACAATCTTTTAACACATTATTTTTATTTTGGTGCATATTATTTATATCTACTTATATAACTATTCATTTAATTTAGAAAAAATATTAAAATTAAAAGATAATATAAAAAAAAAGATAATCAATACATTATATATGCCTATCTTATTACACATGAACATATTCGGCTCTCACTATGATAATACTTTCACATGCATTTACTAATAAAAATATATTAAAACATTCCATTTGATGATAAAATAATTAACTGTGGACCAAATTCAAAGTTTACAGTTTTATATAATAATAAAATTTAAAATTTCGAAGGTTGGAGATTTATCTAAAATTACGGAGATTTTATCTATTAATAAATTTAAATTAGAAAAATGTTGTATATTGTTAAGTGGAGTAACTTTTTTTTTTTAACGACAACCTAATCTACACCTAAATCCAACAATGTCCATTATGGGACTTGAACACTCAACCTCAAGATTGAGGGTAAACACCTTTACTGCTAGACGATTGACCATTTGATAAGTGGAATAAAATTAGTGATGTGCAACGGTAAGAAAGTGACCATAACGTTGACCAGGAACGTGAGGATATATGCACAAGATATAAGACGTTGTAAAACGGGTAAAACCCAAAAGAACCGAACGGGGAAGCAAACCAGATTAAAAGATTGTTGATGGGCCACTTACGTTAGATAGAGGTCGTGTACGGTAAAGTACTTACGTTGTCACTCTGAGATTTTAAATTAAGGAAAACAATAATGATAGTTTTAAGGGTTGTCAATAAGATAGTAATTATACGCATCAAAAACTTGTATAATAATAAATAATCGCCACTGCATTTTAGGAATAAACCAACAACAAGATTTATGGATATAACTACCTTTTAATGACTTAGTATTATCATTAACAAAACCCTAAAATTAAAGAAAAATAACGTAGGTAAAAAGGGATGAGAAACTTTTTTTTTTTTTCCTTTTTTGTGTTATCAAGTTGGACGGAATAAAAAAGACAACAATGTTTTTTAATATTCTAGAGGTGAAGAGAAAGTAAAAAAGTTAACAATTTTACAATTTTCGCCTTAAACTGTATATTGATTAGAAATATCAATGGTAATTCACTAATTTAGTGAGTACAACTTTTTTCATTAATTCTAATATCTATCTCTACAATCTTTCCATTTTTGAACTGAAAATAAGGAGAGAAATAATTTTCTTTTCTTCTCTTAAAGAACTCCAGAAGACAATAGAAATTAGATCAGATTTCAAAATATCTGCTCTCTAAATTAAAACTCGGAAACACATAATAAAATGAAATTTAAAACTTCCAAGAGTTGAGCCTAGGGGTGCCCAAAGGGTCGACTCGACTCAAACCTGAACCCGATTATCCTAGTCAGGTCGGGTCTATTCAGTACCTATGTTAATATCGGGTTTACCCGACCCGACAAACCCTATTTGTTATCGGTTGGGGTTTCGAGTTAGTTTTTCTTACCTTTGTCGGGTTCGAGTTGACCCGCTTTGACCCGATTAAAGTTGAAGTGTTTTATTTACTTTAAAAACTAATCTATTTTTACTATTAAATCAATTAATTAACATATTATATGATAAATCATTAAATAAAAACCAATTAATAATTACATGTGTTAAATAGAAACCCATAAAATTCAATATATTAGATATTTTTTTTCATTTTTACCTAAAATTCCCAACTCAAGTGTAACCACGCCAACCCGAACCCGACAAACCCGAATCCTTATCAGGTCGGGTTTTGGCTTAGGATTTTTTTGCCCCAAGCCCGACAGACCCGACCTGATAAGAACTCTAAGGTTGTGTTTGTTTGCAGCTTAATGGAACCATTCAGCGCTAAATGTTTAATCATTCAGCATTCAGTGCGTTTGTTTAGCGCTTCTAAATGAAGTATATGTTGAATGTGACAACAAAAAGATGTTGAATCATTAAGCAGTCAGAACTCTTATAAAAAAGTTTCTCACATTCAAAACAAGTTTTATACAAAATCTCTTAATTATTCGTTGAATCATTCAGCAACTAATCATTTTGTTCCTATCAAACAACACCTAACCCGACCTGATAACTCGATGGGCACCCGCCAATGACCTCTCACCAAGCGTAGTGTGTTCGGTTGTTTGCCAAGTGAACTACACTTATATTTGTAATATCATATATTTATTTGCTTTCCGATTTTTGAACCGGTCCAACCAGTCAACTTTGAGCTAGTGTTTGCCAAGTGAACTACACTTATATTTGTAATATCATATATTTATTTGCTTTCCGATTTTTGAACCGGTCCAACCAGTCAAATTGGTTGAACCTTTAACGGTCTCCCATCCGGTTTGATGTAAAACCCGGTTATTAAAATACTGGACTCAAACTTTGAGCTAGTGATTTTAGCTTAATTATTACCCAAATGAGAGTCGATCATCTAAAATAAAAGATAAATATCGGTTTCACATATATTTTGGCATGTTTAGCTTAATTTATTAGCAAGTATGACAATACTCTTTAAAAGAATAGTTGACTTAAGTTTATGTTCGGTTTTGACTTTTGAAACATCCAAGATCAATATCTGAACATAATAAAACATTATGATATACAGTAATAATTTGTGTATGAGTAATGATATTTCTTCCTACATTTTCTTTCTACCCATATTCCTATCAAGTTGATCGACAAATATCAAAATCAAGGGATAATAAGAGAATAGAGAATTAATTATAGATTATACATGTCAAGTTTAGAAGTGAGTAGGCTTATGGGTATGAAGAAAATGTAGAAAAAATATCATTTCTTTTTGTATATACCAAAGGTCCACCATCTTTTTTGTCGCTATATTTCATGTACATACTTTGTAATGATTGGTAACAAGATATTTGGAGATTCTAGATTGCATAAAACTTGATTCATTAAAAACATGTTATATATACTAATGGCATGTTTGAGAAAGCTTATTAACGGAGCTTTTGAGCTTATTAGCTTAATCACTCAAAAAAGCTTGAAAATTCAAGTTTATTAAGCTAAAAAGCTTCGTTAATAAGCTTTCCCAAACATGCTTTAAAGAAGAACAGCATGTAACAATACCTATGACTAGAAGAACAAAAGGTGTAGTTAAAAAGTAGCACCTTTTGAAAACCTTCCAAAACTTCAAGATTTGTCATCCATAATGGTTTTGTTCTTGATGCTATCCACATATTGCTTTATACATACTTCATTTGTCTCAAACAAAAAAGCCATTCCTTTTATCTGTAAAATTATCAAAATTTAATACAAGCAAATACCATATGCCACAAGTTAAACTTAAAGGTGGTTTTTTTTTATACCTAAAATATCAATTTACTTTCACTTTTGCCCCAAATGTGACAATGTACGACTTTTTAATTAATTATAGATGTAGCATTTTTTTGGTAAAACAAGTTGGACACAAAACCATCTTTTGATAGCTCGGTGGGACAAATATAACAAGTTGTCCCATTTGGTAAACCCTAATAATAAACCAGCTAGAGATTAACGATAATTAATTGACATCAAAGCAATGGTTAAAACATACATACCTCAATTAAACAACTTGCAGTCAAACTAATACTTTGATTGGTTGCTAATTCCATGCAATTTACAAAGATTGAATATTTGCTAAGGTTCTTCATATGAAAGGAACCCTCCTGATCCATATTTATAATCGCCTGAAAAAAAAATACATTTAAAAAAAATAGTATTTAGTACATTTTTCTTACCAGTAGTATATATTTTAATAAATTAAATATTATTATTATGCAGTCTAGTTATCTCTCACCTGTCGTCTAGATACTCTACTGTTTTGACCTTCTCTTCCTAAGTCAATGTCGACTTTAAAATCTTCAGTTGCTCTTCCAATTAAAACCTAAAAAATACAAAATGGACTGATATAAACAATTAATTATGAATTAAACATTTGAGATTAGTGTTTATATAAACTTAAAATTAAACTTAAAATTAAAATTAAAATTAAAATTAAAATTAAAATTAAAATTAAAATTAAAATTAAAATTAAAATTAAAATTAAAATTAAAATTAAAATTAAAATTAAAATTAAAATTAAAATTAAAATTAAAATTAAAATTAAAATTAAAATTAAAATTAAAATTAAAATTAAAATTAAAATTAAAATTAAAATTAAAATACCTCTGGCTTCTTAACATAAAACTTCATGTGCCATCCTTGTAAAATAGCATAAGCTCCACGTGATGTCATATCTCTTTTCATAACAGAATCAGCAGCTTGTTGCAACCGAATTATTCTCTTTTGTGTCTCTGCATTCTCATATTTAAATGCTGCAAAATTAATAAAAAAACATTAACATTCTTATAAATAACAATAATAATAATATAATTTACACAATAAAATCGTAAAGTAACGTACTTTGTAGAAGCTCAGAACTCCCAATTCCATTCATATATAAATGTTGTTCATGCAAACTCGAATCTTCATCAAGTATCTGCAGAATAACCAGATAAATATAATATTTATGATAAATAAATAAAAATACAAATTTTACAAATTAATAAAAAAACACTTACCATTGCTTCAACATCAGAAAAATCAGGTATATCATCATCATCATCATCAAAATCATCATTATCATCAATTTGAGACAAAATTTGTTCCTCTTTTATTTCAAGAATTGGATTAATCACTTCTCTCGAAGCTATTTCATGATGTAATTTTTCTTGATGTTCAACAGTAGCCATTGGATTTAACTGATCACAATTCATGAAGATATCTGAACCGTTCGTTTTAATCTCAGATTTTACAGTCACTGCATTCTCAGAAACAGGAATAATATTGCTTCTAGATACAATTTCTGGACGAATTAGGGTTCGATCTTGACCATTATTAGTTGATAATTCCTGCTTAGGTTTACTAACTGATCGAAACTGTGAACCAATAATCAGTGAACAAAATTGGGATTTTGTAAATTTATTATCTTTTTGGATTATTGGTTTAGGAACCCTATAACCACCCCGTTTGGGTAGAGGTTTAAAATCTTCCATTTGCATTTCTTGAGATGTAGAAGGAACAAGATTAAGTAAAAAAACATCATCATTACTAGGTATTTCTGGGTCTTCAGTGTTTAAAGTGCAAATAATCGTTGATGTCAGCGGTTTGGATTCTGGTAATGATAATATTCCATCAAAATTATTATTTTCTTGATGATTATTATTATTATAATTATCTGAAAATTCATCAAGTTTAGGTGAATCTAACAAAAACGAGCTGTAACCATCGATATCAAATTTATCAATTTGATTCCCGTTTGCATCCATAATTGGGATATTAATATCATCATCATCCATAGATAAATCAAGAAGTGTATTTGATAATTCCATTAAATAACTGTTTGCAGTTAAATTTTCACCAGATATTTGGTTTTCCATCTCACAATTTTCAGTTACAGGATATTCAATTATAGGCAGTTCTGGTCCTTCATCATCAAGCATATCAATTATTTCCTTTAATTCATCAGAATCCTCAACTGGATCGATAAACATATCGTCTTCATTGTAATTTTGATGATCAAAAACATCAAGATTCATATCAGTATTTTCACCATTTTCATAGGTTAAAAATCCAGCAGGCTCATTTTCGTTATTAAAATCAAGATCTGAGATATTTAATGGTTGCTCCGGCTCCCGCATTTTTTTCTTCATTGCATAAAAACGTCTTCTTATGCTTTCGGGCTTTCTTTTGCCAGTTATTGGAATATGAATATTTTCATGAATATTGCCAAAATTATCGGTTTTGATAAGTGGGGATGAGTCAGAATGTTCAAATTCAAGTGTTTGAGCAGATGATTCAGCAGAAATAATGGGATCATAGAGTATTTTAAGCCAACGATCTTGTAGTTCTTGAATGGTGAATTGTTTTGAGAATTGGATATCTCCTGTTGCTAGTGATTCCAAAAAGACACCAGTCTATAATAATAATAATAATTAAAACAGGATTACATATTTTTATAATTCTAGAATATGTTTAATTTGTAAGTCTAAAATACAAATTTGATCCTAACCAAACATTCTATTGAAAATTTCAATGATTAATTTCAACGTAAACCTAAAACCCTAAAAATCCAACACAAACGAATTGAAACTGTTGTTCAAACACTCATACATCACCGCACATGATTTTAACTCTGAAAAAAGAGACAATAAATATTCTGATAACGCACAATTAAAACAATGAAACAGAAACCTAATTAACCGATCAAAATCACTCAACAATGCGTCAATTTACGCTAGCGATACCAATTGCAAGAGAATCAAATACAAACACAATTAATCAAGTTTTAAAATTGAAAAACTAAACACATAAATGTAGGTTCAAAAACGATACCTCCGCAGCTTTTCGCAACTTGAAATCATCTTCTTTGGTCCAATTGAAGTCAGCGGCGAGAGCTCCCATGGCGGATGACGGCGGCGGTGGTGCTGCTGCCGGTTTTGATTGTTTCTGCGAATGAGCAGATTGATTTTTAAAAAAATTGAGAGGGTTTTAAGTGGGGCACACCTTCAACAAAAAAACCTAAAGGTTTGACTGCACACTGGTGGTCTTAATGGGTCACCAAAGACTATCATTGTGTTCCATAGAATTTCATTAAAAGAAAAGAAGAGGAAAGAAGTGAAGAGAAAAGATAGGAAATAGGGAAGAAATGTTTTAATTTCTTAGTGTTCCCACGTTAGGAAAAAAAAGAAAAGAAATTAGGAAAGAAAAATTACCAAATTACAAATTTACCCCTAATATGTAAATTAATAATGATGTCATATGATTACACAAATAATATGATCCAACCATAATAATAATAATAAAACCGGTTCAACATAAAACAAATGCATAAATAACATCCAAAAATGACCGAAATAATTTAATCAACTAAAAAAGAAGAAATAAACCGAAAACGTGTAACACATCAAAAGCTAACCTGACTCATTCAATTGCTTTCTCTCATCATTTTTGTTAGTAATGTCGCCCGCATTCCAAGAGGAATGCCAAATATTAGACGTGCCTTTTTTGGATTATCATTTAAAAATATAAGGGCATTCGCTAAGACATCTGGTTCCAAATCCATAGGCAACAATTCATTGTAGATTTCATCCCCTGTATACTCACGTTGATAAGCTCTTTCTAGTATGATATTCCCTTCCCTAATCGCATTGGCCACCTCATGCACAGAACTCATAATTTTCGTATCAAATGATTCTTCATCTTCGAGCTTTCTTTTTTTACTTTTATATTTGGTGGTTTGTGAAGGTTGCTCTGGTGATGGCGTTGGAAATTCAAGTGGAATATCATCAACACTGTTAAAGTTCTCTAAAGTAACTTCATCAGTAGCTACAAAATGATCAACATCATCTATTGTATCTATCGTTATATCTTCAATGTTATTCATGCGGGCGTTCTTCTCCTTTGCAGTTTCAGCAGCATTACCATTTGCCCTATCTTTAGCAAATAGTTCTAACAATTCACAATAGTTATGCATTTGTTTCCTTCTCCACCTTGCAGCTTGGGGCTTTTTCTGTTAAAACAAAAAAAAAACGTATTACAAAGTAAATTGATTCAACATACAAGTAAATAATAATTGTAAAATGATATATACCTCTATCAAAGCATTCCATACACTATATGTAGCTTCAAATAATTTAGTACTCTCATTCCATGAAAACCCACTTAATGAATCTCCTTTAAACATGTCATAGCATTGAGAAAAATTATCTTTCAATGTCTTGAGACGATTCTTCAAATGGTTTTTACTTAAATCTTTTTTAAGAGATTCTCTTAGACGAACTACCATATTACCATACGCATGTGTTGTAAATGTTCCATCAACCCTATTTCCTTTATCTTGTTCTGAAAGCATTGCTTGAATAAATTCGGAATCCATGTGAGGACTCCAACTCAATTGTTCCTTTTTCACAACGTCTCCATCATTTTTGTTCATGATTAGTTAATAAATAAAATAACAAACTCAACAATGTCATAATAAGTAAATACTTTCTAACATAAATTATATATATTATGAAAAAATTCCACATATTGAATAGCAAAAAAAAAAGTCTCATTTATTATTGATAAAGAAAATGTCAAATTCAAGTACTTGTGACTACGATTGTGAAACATAGAAAAATTAAAAAGAAACTGGAATCAAAATTAAATATTATTAATTTATTATAACAATATAACAATATAATTAATTCATTATGAAACATAGAAAAATTAAAAAGCAACTGGAATCAAAATTAAATATTATACTAGAAAAGTAAGTTAGACAAGAGATCACCTGTGTGTGTTGAAGGCTTGATGATGGCTGTGTTGAAGATGACGGCTGTGTTGAAGATTATGTATGTACGTATATGTAGAATGGAAGAGATAATATTTAGGTTCAAGGGTAATTTGGTACATGATATTATTTTTAGTTTGTTAAAGATAATCTTCCTTCCAAATCTTCTCAATATTGGGAGGAAGTTTAGGAAGGAAATTTTTAAAAAAAGTTCTTCCCTAATCTTTTCTTTTCTTTCCTAAAAATTTCTTAGGAACACAAATTTCTTTTTATTTCTCTCCAAATCTTTTCCTTTCTTTCATAATATTAACTCGGGAACAGAGCGTATAAATATTAGGGGTGAACATGGTACGGTACCACGTATATTTTTCTCATATCGCGTACCATACCAATTATAATTGGTACACTGATTTATCTATCATTACCATACCAAGTTTACTTGGTACCAATTTGTTTGGCTACCAACAATCTTGGTTGGTACAAATTGGTAATGGTATATACCAACATCACTAACTCATATGAAATTAAAAAAATTAATAACAAAAGAACAATTATATTTTATCATTATCGACCAGTTAAACATATTAACAAGTGTTCCGAACATAGAAACAAAATAAGCAAAATGATATAATATGTTACGTGCTATATAAACATAATCTAGTACGATAAAGTAACAAAAGATGTAGCTATCTTGTCGTAACTGAATCACTGATTTGTGTGAATGTACATATAAAATATTATATTTTCAAAAATGTTTTTAGTTTTAAAGTTAAAATAAGTATGTCTTATTATATTATATTAGTTTCAGAGATATTTTTTGGGCACATCTATAATTTAAATATAATATCGTATATTTTAATATCTAATTGGAATCTTGGGCAAATAGGTTGCTAGTTTGTTATAATATATTAAACTAAAAATCATATAATATATATCTTGGTTGGTACGGTATACCGTGGTATTTTAAAATTTGTGTACCATTACCGTACCATGATTACACAATTGGTACGGTACTACCAACCAAACATGTTGGCTACCAACATATTGGCTACCAACTATACTTGGTATGGTTGGTAGCATGTTGGCTGGTTTTGTTCGGTACAAATTTGACATCCCTAATAAATATATAAATTAATGTGTATATTTAATTGGATAAATATATAATTTTAAATAATGTATATTTGTGTATATTTAATTGGATACATATAAAATTTTAAATAATGTATATTTGATTAATATACGGTGTTGCTACACACCAAAATCACTTTACTGGCGCCAAAGCTCGTCAAACCACACCACTCTGTCGCCGAATGCTTCCTCGCCAACCTATAATGCTGGTTAAAGCAACTCTTTTATTTAATTGTGATTAATTTGAGGCAATTTTTATGAGTTTTAAATGAATGTTATATATTTGTTAAATGAGGATAATTTAAAAATAAACGTTAAAATCATGTTAAAGATACAAAAAGCGTTTTTAATATGAGTCTAGCAGCCGTTGTGATCTAAATGGAAATATTGAAAACTTAGGATAGTTTTAAGAATTTGCGTCATACTTGTATGATTTGTATCTGTCTACATCTGTTATAAGCAAAAAGCCATATAAGGTAGTATCTAAGTATAGTTTGTTTTTTACACTAAATATAGAAAGTTATATGGAATATTGATGAAAGGATATAATTTTTTGATCCTTTTGGGTTAATATGTGATTCGTCCAAGGAGATTCTGTTGGACAAAAATAAAGCACGAACAAATTTACTTATTTCTCATTATTTACAGGTACAATATATAAAGAAAATAAATAACTAAACTTCCTAATTGCTAATACTCATGCATATTAAAAGGAGACATGGGTACAACATGCACATAATGGCAATATATTGAAAGAGTAGGAATCGGTCTTCATCATGTTGATTGACTTGAGAATCTAAAACAACAATTAACGACTGATAAATTCTACCGAACCGAACCATAAACCATAACCCGTGATGACCCGATATAAATAATTAACCCAACAGATTCCATATATAGGTTGGAAATATGTGAAACATAGAGACAAGTGTACGATGGTAATCGAAATGGACTAAAAGTTGCATCTCAATAAAATAAGAAATTGTAGGTGAGATTACGGCCCCGTTTGTTTTGACGTAATCCTCCGTAATCTTCCGTAATTGTAATTCAATTACATTACGGAAGACGTTTGGATGGACATTTTTTTACGTAATTCAGTTACGAAGTAATTTCAAATTATGATATTCGTTGTAATTGAATTCCGTCCCAAAACTCTAACAATTCAATTACAGGCCTTTAGTGAACTAACAAATTTAAATATTTTACATGCTTCGGATTTTAAAATCGTTTAAAAAAATTAAAAAAATTAAAAAAATTAAAAAAATTAAAAAAATTAAGAAAATTAAGAAAATTAAAAAAAATTAAAAAAAATTAAAAAAATTAAGAAAATTTTAAAAAAATTAAAAAATTAAAAAATTAAAAAGAATTTAAAAAAATTTAAAAGAATTTAAAAAAATTAAGAAAAATTAAAAATTAAATAAATATTTAATTTTTTTTAAACTAAAATATAATAAAAAAAATTTAGAAAAAAAAATTAATTTTTTTGAAAAAAAAACAAAAAATAATAATAATAAATAATAAAATTTTAAAAAACAAATTAAAAAAGCTTTAAAAAAATGTATAAGTATTTGATTTGAATTACAACTCAAAATTTTGTTAACCAAACGCGTAACCGTATTCAGTTACAACCGAATTCAAACTGAATTACAACTGATTTCAATTGTATTACGGAGGATTACGTCGAGCCAAACACCTAAGAGTTTATGTATGTCTTATTAAAAGCCGGATCTCTCATGACCACGAAAAGCAACTAATATCCGTAAAGCTTATGAGATAGTGAGGTCGTGCTCTAAAGTCCAAAAGATTGATACATTTAAGATCCAATATATACTTATCGAAGTAGCTAAAAAAATCTCATAGCATCATACACCATAAATTGTACATCATAAATACAAACCAAACACCATAAATTTGAGGATGTTAGTCGTAGGTACTCAAAGCATGGAAATAACAAGCAACCAAACAAGGCTAACCCTTATGAAAAAGAATACGTCTTGAAATTGAAAATATGTTGATTAATTAGTAATACGATACTAATTAACCAAGCAAACCATAGGATGCGGTGGTGGGTCCCGCATGAAGATTGTTGGGATGGTCTGGTTGCAACCGTAGACTCGTAGAGTCAACATATGTGGTGCAGCCGCCATTTGCATTTGCGGGTATCCGTACACATCTTCATATTCTACCCCATCTTCTTTTTTTCTTTTTCTTTTTTTACCCCATCTTCTATCATCCCGTATTGTGGGCCCTCTCCTCTTATATCCTACATTTTAAATTTTAGAGTAAATTACCGAAATTGTCCTTGTCATTTTCCAGATATTGTTTTTCTTTTGTCCCTATAATTTTTTTCTTCTGGATTTTGTCCTTGAACTTTTTTTGAACTTTTTTAGATTTCGGATTTCTGTCCTTCCTTCCACTTCCGTTTAAATTTAGCCGTTAAATCCCCTCTCGTGGATAAAACGTGAGGGCATTTTGGTCTTTTTTTTACGAACTACTTGTATCTTATGCTTTAAGAGTCTTACTCCAAGCTTAACAGCCGTCACACAAATCCATGGAAGGTGTACACAAGTACAGTCGTACATCACAAATCGGAAAAACCACAAGGACAATTTCGATAATTTACTCAAAATTTTATTAATTATTATATTCCTTTCATTCAACAAGAGCCAAGATTTGAATACTTACAAATTCATGCATGAGTTTTTTTGTATACATCTTGGGCACTCCTCACCTGAAATAAAATTAATCACAAGAAATATAAAACTTGTAAAGTTTGAGTATTTTTAAGTGACACGGAATATACCTTCTTTTTAGAAGTCTCCACTTTATTACCAATAACTTTGAGCTGTGTTTTTGTAAAATTCAAATATATTAATTTAATTTGTAACCGTAGCAGAAATTAATAAACAGAAACTGACCTTACGCTCACGAATAATGTAGACAGCTTCCTGTGAATCTTTTTCAAGTGCAAGTAATTCTTCAAGACCTAAATCTTCCAAACAATCACCCAACCTTTGTCTGATCGAACACATTAATCTTCTATATAGGTATTTTTATATATACATGGATTAAAATAATAAAAGAAAATATACATAATAAGTTTGAGTTAATGGTACCTAATTTGCTTTCTAAGATTTCTGTTCACATCTTTCTGCTGTCTCAGTTCATCTTGCATTTTCTACATAAAAAGAAAATTGTTTTATTAATTTGCCTCCCAACTTTAACATGCTGATGTTGTTACGGATGATAAATACAAGTTTATCTTTAAACAAGAACCCATCCAAAATTCGATATAATAATTTGCTTTTGACCAAATCGATCCGGTAATATAAACCATAGAGTACAGTCCAAATTGTTAAATAAACTGATATGGGTGAATTCCCTCTTATATACATTTACTCATAAAAGTGTTACTGTTCATTACAATTGTTAGAACGGAACGGAGTTTATAGAAGGACTTAACGGAACGCAGCTTACAATGAAGTAGAGTGCAAAAAAGTTCAAAAACAAAAATTTAAAAACAACCCCTCAAGTGGGGTTGATTTTCTAAATGCATATAAATGTAAAAAATGTTCAAAAACATCCCCTTAAATAGGTTGATTTTATTACAAATAAAATGTTTATTTTTATCTTTAAATTACGATCACAATGATGAATGATGTTATTGTCACTACTTAAAATATCTTAATAATAAACTCATTTTTACATTTTAACAATTATATGCTGTCTCTGTCCATTTAAAAATTGTTAATTTGATATATCAATATATTAATTCTTATTTTTCATTAAAAAATGATATTTTAAAAGTGGATATTTTAAAAGTCAACATAATGTGAATAAGATTCATCTTAATGATTATATGTTTCGTTTATTTGAACGTAGATGTTGCTAAATATATATCATACCTATAGATTTTTCGTATAAACTTAATCATCAACATGTAACGTATAAAGTTAAAGATTTTTATGTTTTAGCACATTATTTTAATATTTTTGTGTTCAAAATGTTTAGCTAAATACAATATCAAAATATTTTGACAAAAACAAAAGATCTTTGTTTGGTTAACACATTATAAAATACTAACATTTTCAATCATGAATTATTAAAACATTTCATTGTAATATGGTGCTACATAATTTTGAACTTCGATAAATTACCAGTAATAATATTATTATATTATTTTAATGTTAATATTATTATTGTTATATGATATGATAATATCAAATTTTTGTCATAAATATGTAGAAAATATAAGTTGGATAAAAGCTAAAATTTAATTTATGCTTAGGAAAGTGAACGATTTAAAATCCCGCTGCAACGCGCGGGTCAAATATTACTCGTTAGTAGTACAAGGACCATTTAGTATATTTGTCAAATAATTTCATTTTTTTTTTAAACGGTGAAGATAATACTCCATGTAAGCATGCCAACAAATTTGCAATCTAAAGCTAGTTATAATGTAGGCTATGACATTGCTTCAATTCCATTACCTATTAGAATATGTACTTTGACTCAATGGACTTTGCCTAAGAAAAATGTTGCCACATGTTGAAGGATATTCATTTTAGGCATATGTCCCAAGTTGTACATGGTCCAATTAGGATGCGTGAAACGTATGGAACTCCCTAATCTTGCCATGTTTGGTGGTTGATCGATATAATACATTGTATAGTCAAGAATGATAGCTTCTTGGGGTTCATCACATAACATATATTCAAGGTGGTCTTAGAGAAATAAAGTTTAGAGGTGTAAATCATATCACCATCAAATCGAACTAATTTAAAATTTTAGTTGATTTCAAAACACGACGTACTAGAGTTTGGATTCCACTTCAACTGAATCCAACTTCTGCTTTTTAAGTCTATTTTAATTACTAAACTCATACAATAGGCAATGTAAAACTTACTAACTTAGGAGGTCAAACATAAAATTTATTAAGAAATCATAGGAGTTATCTTTTTGTCTTTCACAAGTTTTAGTTCACCCTTTTTGTAGTTCTCGCCTTTTAAATTCTCAATTTAAAGAATTTGGAAATTTTATTCGATTTCTCTGTAATGAACTAATGATAGATCATTTATATATAACAGGGTTATGGGAAAAATGATAGAAAAAGAGTAACAGAAAAAGGAATGAAAATGAAATAAATGTTACCATTGTAGATTCTTACACAAAGAGCAATACAAAGGAATGAAATAAAATATAAATAGGAAAAACAATTAAAATAAGATGCGAGTATAAGTTTCATGGAAGAAAATGAAAAATATAATGGGAGAAAAGAATAATGAATTTTGTTGGGAAGAAAAGGAAATACAATTGAGAAATGAAGTAACATAGTTGGAAAGAAAAATTAGCAAAACAGATTCATTGCCCTTATGCTGTTGCCCTTATGCTGTAACTAAAAGCGAACTAGAATTTATTGATTAATTACACATGTGCCTAAAGTGTAGTAATGTTATATTCCAATGACTTTTTATCTCATGCATAAGAAGTTTGTAGATGGTATATTATGTGGTTTAGATCAAGTCAATCAACTGTGAAAATTGAGGTTATTTATCTATAGTTAGTAGGTGATGGTGAAATCCAAAAAAACTAAGGGCGATCATTTGGGCTGAAAAAATTAAATTAAACTGACTGAAAACTGAACGAAACCAAACTGAACTAACTCCGATTACGGTTTTCGACGCGGGCTACCGTTTTGTAAATTCATGATTTCAGTCCGGTTCGTTCAGGTCCTCGGATAGGGGTGAGGGGCTGAAAAAATCAAACCGAACCGAACCAACACTGAGTATGATTTTCGGTTTTGTAACTTCATGATTTTCGATTTTGGTCGATTTCGGTCCGGTTCTCGGTCGACGCTCATCCCTCAAAAACTACACATACAAAATATGGATAAAGTTATATAAAGATTCCCTATTAATTCATTCCCACAACCTATTCATACTATGTAATTCTGTATACTTTTATTTGGCACACATACTAATCTCATACACCCATTGGCATTTTAGCGGAGGTGTCTCTGTAAGCAATTTCTCTATCTATTAATAGAAGTGTGATCCTATACATCTTACCTCCTACATATCTCAACTTGAAATGGATTAAATATCTTTGTTTTCTTTGTTATAAAAAGATGCCCTTTTATAATAGGGTACTTGATTTGGGGAGTATGTGCAAAAAACAATATGATTAAGAATGAGGGTTCGAGGGTGGGCATACTGCATGCCCCTTGTAGATGTTAGTGTCCGTGAGCCACTAACTAACTAACTTGCAGTTAAAAAAAAAAGATGGTTACCTGAGTTGATGAAAGTTCTGATTCAAAATATGTACCCTTTGATTAGGAGGACACTACACTGTTTCAAGGTAAACATACTTTCAGGTGCTATCTTCTTTTCTATTCCTCTATGTGTCTTGTGTGTGTTATGGACAGGCTTTGACAGCAACACATATTTAGGAAGTGCATTTGTTTTTATTTCTTTATTAGTTTTTTTTTTTTTTTTTTTTTTTTTTTTTAAATTTGGTTGAAAAGCTGTTATTTAGATGCATACGTTATGGACACATTTATATGTCAGTTTTGGTGCCGCTAACCCCATGCCATGACTTCGGGTATGTATCCTCTTTTAATGGACGATCACTTTTAGCATGAATAATGTTTCTAGGAATCAATTTTTTGGGGATATAAGAGTTAAGACTACTCCCATTGGGGGTTTTATGTGGATCAGTTCACCGAGTTTATTGAATATAAAATTAGAATTTAGGCCTTTTGTTGGTGGTGGTGAAAAGGTTGGATTAGGTTGTTAATGAGAATAGTCTAAAAGGTCCATGATTGAGGATGTGCTCTGAAAAATGATTTTGCATGTAGGCAAAACCTATCAATCTGATTTTCCATAACCCAAAGTTATTATCGTCTAAACCTGGGGCATTGAACTTGGTTACAGAAAACCATAACCGAAAGTAACTAACTAATCAATCAAAAGATCAAAAAACCAAGAAACTAAATGGCCACAATGGATATAAATGTATTTATGATAATAATTACCTAAAATCATTCACAACACCATCTTGCACTTAACATACACTAAATCCGAAAACCAACATCACAATAAACAAACCATAACCGAAACCACGAACAATAAACCCTGAACAATAAACCCTAAAGACGTTCATCGTTCAGCCCATATGCATATAGCAACATATAAGCATCAACACTTTTTTGTAAGCACATATATACAACTTCTCATAGTATTCATTCAGTCAACAAGTCAAACATAAACACTTTTCAAGCATTTGTAGAAACAACTGCAGAAACCATGGTATCCATCCCACACAAATTATGACCACTGCAAATCTTGTAATATCCATCTTCACCCCAATTTGGTCCCCATGAATTCTTAATAATCCAATATGGTTTTTCCTTAAGTCTACTAGGTGCATAGCCAGCTGAACCATACCCAACCAGCAGAACACCATGATCCAAACGCTTCTTTGAACAAACATACGGGCACGAAACTTTACCAATATATGTTTGCATCCAAGCTGCATTAATTCCAACTGCAATAACAATAAAAAGTTTTAAACTTTGGTTAATTTTGAAAAAAGAAAAAAAAAAGTGATTTTGATGTGATGTTTACTTGCAAGAGGGCCGTGTTTGACCAAATTGGCGGCAATTTGGTCTTCATCAGTGCTGATGACACTGAAATTAGATACTGATGCTGCAATTTTGGTTTTGTCAAAGTGACACGTGCCATCTTTTCCAGTGTAGGGATAATCTGATTCTTTTTGAACTCCACCAGCTTTAAGTATGTACTCGAATGCATTGTTCATCAGCCCACCGTTGCATCCAGCATCACATGAATCCTTTTCGGCTGGATCACACTGCAAAAGTTCCCGTTTTTTGCAAATTATTTAATGTCATCCAACAGATTAAATATGAGCACAAAAGTGAAGAATATGGTACAAACCTCGTGATCACAATCCACAAGTTGTTGTTCACTGAGGCTAACTAATTCCCCTGTTTGAAGAAAGTGAGATCCTTCCAAAGCTCCAGTTGTACTGAATGACCAACATGATCCACATGAACCCTTCAATAATATCACAAAAATTAATTAATAACACAGTAAATTAGGGGATTTAATTAAGTATCTATAACACTAGGGATAAGTGAATAGTTTCCATGAACAGATTATAAGATTACAAGGCTAATTTAGCCTAAACTTGATCTTACAGCATCTTAACCAGGACTAATTGGTTGACGATTACTAAGTATTATGCCTAGAAGGCTAGATATAATTGCAATTTGCAATACTCAATACTATTGTCAAACTTCAAATATAAAACCCAAGCTGATAAAAAAAAGTAAACAATACTTTCAATTTATGTGTATGAAGATTATGTAACAATTACGGGGGGAAATGACAATTGGATATGAGTAGATTATAAAATTCCAAAAGTAATTTAACCTAATTATGTAACAATTACGGGGGGAAATGACAATTGGATATGAGTAGATTATAAAATTCCAAAAGTAATTTAACCTAAATTTATGAAACAACGTGTTCATATAAAAAATTTGTAGAACAATTGATTGATAATTAGTCAATCACGACCTAATTAGCCTGAAATGAATTGCAAAACTCGTGCTATTCTCAAACTTATAATTTCGAAACCTAATCACACCGATCAAAAAAGTCAACCGTACTTAAGGTTACCTGATTTTTTACGGCGGTAACAGCGCCGTGATCGCGCCAATCAAAGTCTTCAGGAAGACCAGTTGTCGGAAGAATAGGTGCCTGGTTTGCATCGGAGGGAAATTTGAGAGGATTCTTCAAGCCGAGATAGGTTTTACGAAACTCCGATGGAGTCAAATCGGAGAACTTTGTAACACCGTGTTCGGCAGTTGGATCAAGAAGCTGGTGACGCTTAGCACGGCGTAGGTTAGACTTGAAGACTGACAGACGGTAGTCATGCTCATCTGCAGTCGCATACGTTTTACCGTACTTGGTTTTGAAAAGAGTGAAATGGTGTTCGGCGTTCAGTAGATGATCGGCGGAGGTCTCCTCCTCCGGGACGACTTGCCGGATCAACGGATCTGAAGCGGAATCATCGACGGCGATGGCAACGGTGACGGAGATGAGGAGGAAGAGAGAGAAGAACGAGATGAAAGAGAATCGTTCCATGGTGGGGATGAGATATTTTTGTTGTGGGGTTTCTTGCTCCTCCAGTTATAGTGGTTTCCAAAATGATCGGTGAACTGATCCGCCATTGAGATCTTGACACGTGTTATTAGATAACAATATATTCCCGAAATAAAGGTCTCTAACGTCGTAAGCGATGAAAGTTAATTTCATTATGCTCCTCAAGAATGAGGGTATTTTACATTTGCAGTCCTTCCTATTTCGTCATGTAGTCTAACACGCTAACATATGTAATAAGTTTTCGGCTTTCTTTGGGAAAAATCACACGTTTGGTATGAAAAAGTTCAGATAAATAAAATGACTTGCACCGTTTGTTAATACTAAAGAGCTGGAGAATTAACGAACAAATTATTTCCTATGTTTGGTAATAGAAAATAATGAAATGAAATGCATTTTAACTATGATACTCTCATCTAAAAGCACTGACTAAAAATTAAGATTTAGTTAATTCTGGTGATAAAAGTTGAAGAACCTAACTATGGAAAATTAACTACAAGTTTGTTGTTTTAAATTATTGTGGCTAAACTAGAGCAACTTTGAGAATAAACCGTCTTCAAAATGCCAGCTAGGGTTTTGAAAGATTTCAGGTTTCTCAAATGGAAAGACATGGAGAAATCTTCTTCACAAATCTAGTTTCTCCTCAAAATGGAGAAAAATGAAATTACAAATAACTTATTTCATAGGAAACGCATTTATCCGTGTATCCTATTTTTTTAACTTAAGAGAAATCAATTTCATTTCCATTTCTCTCTCTCATTTACACAAGGGGCTGATTAACAACCATCACGCGGTTTTTTTAAGGCTACTTGATTTACATCGAAGTGTGTATCCAGTAAGAGGTGATCTTTGACTCGGTCCAAATTAGAGTGTTCGTTAGTAACTATGACTATAAGTAATAAAGAACATATAATATGATTTTCAATATATCGAATGATTATTTCATACAGTAAAATTTTCATATATTATTGCTGAATAACACTACTTGATCACACTGAAAAACAAATTATAATTATATGAATAACGTGGATGATATATTCTAAGTTTCTAACGCTACAGTCTAAATCTCTATTTATAATGATATACCCGAATATTAATTCCAGAATGTATCTTTAGATCTTCATTTTAGTTTATCTCCAAGTCCAAGCAATATTGATTCTCGGACCAATCTGTTCTCATTCCGACTACACAACCTAAGTTTCACTCGACTTGAAACCGTTGTCTTCTTTTCATTAAGTATTTAAGAAAAGAAAAACTAACATCTAATATACATTATTTTATTGGCCAAAATGCATTTTAGTACCCTGAACTTGGCCGACTGGAATTTTTACTACCCTGAACTATTAAAGGTTCACCATGGTACCCTGAACTTGACAAAATGGTCGATTTAGTACCCTGACTCATAAATTTGACCGCGTATTCTTACTTGGTTTAATTTTGCTGGAGCTTTAAATGGACTAAAAAATGTATGTTTATCTCAATATATTGATATTAGAAGCAAATGATATGAGAAAACAAGAGCAAATTAGTAAGCCAGATACTAAATTGACCATTTTGTCAAGTTTAGGGTACCATGGTACACCTTTAATAGTTCAGGGTAGTAGAAATTCCACTCAGTCAAGTTCAGGGTACTAAAATGCATTTTGACCTATTTTATTTATCAGTTGACGAGTTTTTCCTAACATGGTTTTATTTACTTGGCCCGCTTTTTCACATCCTACCTCTTAATGGACAGTTAAAATTTGACAAAATCTTACATAAAATAGAAATCCTCACATTTAGTAGGCATGGGCCTTGGCCCAATTGAAAGATTATAAGAATAGTGAAACAACTAATCAGGATCTGAAGTGAATTAATCAGGCCCAATTCATTAACTCAATTAATCAGGCCTAATTCAAGACTGGGATATGATTATTTACTATGCTCATATAGTCATACTAGCTTCAAAGCCCGCCCGAATAGGCGGACATGTTTCAAGAGATATGAAAGAAAAATGACTAAAATATTGATAATGTTTAAATAAATATTGATACGTTAAAAACAGCACTATAAATAATCCAACATTATAAATGAAAGAAAAAATGGTTTATAACAAAACCTATGGTGTATGTGAAAACACTCAACGGTACAATTAACTTTAATTTGATATGAAAGAAAAATGATTAAAATATTGATAATGTTTAAATAAATATTGATACGTTAAAAACAGCACTATAAATAATCCAACATTATAAATGAAAGAAAAAATGGTTTATAACAAAACCTATGGTGTATGTGAAAACACTCAACGGTACAATTAACTTTAATTTGATAATTGATAGATTTATTGACATCGAATGAAAAGTAAAAGTAACAGGAAAACGGTGTATGTGACAACTAACTTCACTCGGTCGAAGTTAAGCCCCATTCATTCACCACCATCTTGACCTTTATCAACCAACATTCAAAGAGATTGTCAACACCATCCAAAGAGATTAACTACAATTTAAGAAAATAGACCATGTTTTTACCAAGATGATTATATATATTTTTTAAATCGAATATCAAAATTCAAATATAATAACATTCAAAATGCACATCTAAATTTGATTATCCAAATCAAATTTGTTTGAATTTATATGTGCTTTTGTTTTACCCTTTCATAAATAATTGAGTCAAAACATCTTGTGGTTGAAACGCCCACTTTCAATGCGGGTCAAATTGACATTTGGATGAATGATTTTGCAAATAAATGACTAAAAATAATTCTTGTTATAATCACACTTAGGGTGCATGATTTTGCGAATTACTTCTAAAAAGATTTCAGTTGACTTTTGTCCCGGTAATATGACATGTTTTTAGTCAAACGTGTCAAAATGTATCTTCTAAATATAAAAATAACGAAATATATGTAGCAACCTACAGAAGGTATTAAAAAGGTAAAATAGATATATAAATAAATTTGAAAAAAACTTACAACAGCAATGGAAGGTCTTAATTGGTCATACGTAAGCCTACCATTCAGACACGTCAACAAAACAAACGTTTCCATAAGTTTTCAAAACGTTTGTGTTACTATGTATCTTTCAATAATGGCTGCAATCATGTATTTTATTTTCAATTAAACGAAATACCCCATAATTAGTGTTTTCAAAATCAATATTATGGTATATTTTAGAATTCCATATAAATTGTTTATGGAAATTATGTAAGGCATTAAAATGGTCTTAATTGAGTAACCATGCAAAATTTTCTAAGCAATTTGATGGTTAATTTTAGTTAATAAAAATGGTCAATAATTTAGTAAATCACAGATTAATCTAATGTTTTTTCATGATGATTTCAACATCAGATAGAAATCAATTCGAAACAATTGAAAACTAAATTGGTATTCATACTTTGAACCAATAAACGATTTTAAAAGAATAGCAGGACGAAGAAGATTAAGAGTTTTCATACCATATCAAAAGCCTAATTTTTAATTCATTACAAATTCAAAACTGTGCCTAATTTTGATGCAGAAAAATTGACCCAAATTGAACTGCACAAAATGTCTCAAAAAATGCCGCAAATATGACCCAAAAACTGCAGAAACTGACCCAAAATGTCTAAAAAACTGCAGCAAATATGATCAAAAAACTGCAAAAAAATGAGCTACGACTGCAGAGGAACTATATCAAACATAAAATAGACAATTGCAATTGAGGCTCCAGTTGATTGTGTTCCAAGGTCAAAGAAGAATTTTTTATATAGGTAAAAAATTTATTATATTATGCATATATGTTGAAGATAATACCTCAAACAAAGCTTCAATCCAGATAGGCATATAACATTTTAAAAGTTGTATGCTAATATTGATTGTTGCAATTCTCATAAAACAAAATGCAATGGTAGTATCACTTATTAAACCCCAGAAGCATCACCGCTCGGAAGATACATCACATTGCTGCATTTACAGCCGATGTCGAAGCCTACGTGCTTCGATTCTTATGGTATGCTCAATTAATCTCATACCAGCAGCTGTACCATAAGAAATCAACTTAGATTAATCTAAAACACGAACCAATAAATCTTCAATTCGTAATGATCTTCGAGAATTAAGAAATCATCGAGGTATGGAAGGGGACGGCTATGTTGATTTGGAAGGGTGTAGGGTTTGGGAAGAAAATGAATCATCAGATGGAGGAGAAGGGTTTAAGGGGAAAAAATGGTTTATAGGGTTCTAAAGGAATGACTTGTTCCAAAATCTTGACAGGTGGATTCTTTCTAATTACATGTGGGCCAATAAAAAATGGATGGCAAAACAAACTCAAAATTAAGCCTACAAGTCATTAAACCCTTTTATAGTTCAGTCCAATTTTTCAATACCGGATTATATATAACAATTATACTTAGACATTTAACTAGAACAATTAATCAATGTCAACCAAAATTAACCGGTAGATAACAACTAGGAATACAAACAATGAAGATACATAGTAACCCTAACTAAGAACAAGTATAACTCCTATATTTATACAACAATTAATGAAATTAAACCAATTATAAAAAAGATTTGATTTTTTTATATCATATTGGTAGCTGGATAATAATTTCATCTGCTATAGTTCTTTCTTTCAATTGTGGTATGCATTTCGTGTAAATCTGTAGCAGCCGCACAATGTCATTGTTTTGAAGTAACATCAAGATCATTAATTTTTTAACCAAACAATTATTCCCTACATATTATATTTTTCTTACTCGGTTATCATGAAAGTGAAGAAAGGTACTGTCTATTTCCTTCTAATTGATAACTCATACTATAAAAATATCTTGGATTTTCTAATGTATTCCCCTGGGCCATACGATAACGCACATTTAATGAGTCAATAATTTCCTAAATATGTATTGATTAACATTAATGCACTTAAAAACTACCATATTAGAAGATGCATTAAATTTGATTTTCTGTTTAAATGGAAATTATTGTGTCATTAAATGCACGTTATCGTATACCATATGGACATACATTAGAAAATCTCAAATTTCTTTACCCGGACCGTTATCCTTACTTTTCCTAAATTTAAGAATACTTCAATTACAAATTCATCTAAGGAGGGTTTATGCGTTAGATTCGTTCAATAATCCATAATAATGCCGTTTTTCACCTTTCACGCATGTAACGATTATGGGCCCATTTGGATAATGCGCCATTAACATTAGTCGAGTAATATGAACAATATGTGTACATTTTCAATAGTGCATGATTGATAGATATCAGCACTGTAGGTTCCCATAATGTTTAAAAGTTTTCAAATTGGTGAGCCCCTTTTGATCATCTAGCACATATATATGTTTGACTAGAATCTTTTGTCCTTAATTATTAGAGTTAATTACACAAATGGTCCTTTAACTTTATACCATATTTCACCAATAGTCTTTTAATTTAAAAAATTACACTAATGGTCCTTATTTTTTAAACTTGTTGTACCGACAGTCCTTTAGGCTAAACGGTGTTAAATTTTTCTATTAAGTTTCCCATGTGGGATGCACATGAAATGAGAAAAGATTACGATGCCCTTATGTGCATCTCACATGGGAGACTTAATAGAAAAATTTAACACCGTTTAGCCTAAAGGACTATCGGTGCAATAAGTTTAAAAAATAAGGACCACTAGTGTAATTTTTGAAACTAAAGAATCATTGGTGAAAATTTTGTATAAAGTTAAAGGACCATCCATGTAATTAACTCTAATTATTATAATACATAGGACCGTCCCATTGATGTGGATGGCCCGGTGCGAAACCACAACTGAAGAACGGTAACTTACAAAAAAGTTTATTTTTTTATGTGGCCTATACGATGTTTTAGATACGTACATGTGCACGTAGTTAATATGTAAACCTATTCATGGACAGAACTTATATTTAAAAACCCTCAAAAACTAATTTATGTACAAGATACACACCACTGCAAAGTGGTATCAAGATATTAATTCTTGTGAATTTTCTTGATTACCATCACATGATGTTGATTATGAAAAAGTACTACTATTTCTGTCGTCCACTTAGTTTGTCAGATGCATACGAATAACCTATGTGGAACTTGGAAAATGGCAACTAGGAATCTTGATTGTTTTCTATGGAAGAACTTTTTAAAGGATATTTGGGCCCAATATATATGAAAACCATTTTCCATACAGGGCCGATTGGTTGCAGGGATAATCATGACTAAAAATGTGTTGGAAATGATTTGAGCGGGTGATGTAGACTAAAAAACGAGAACATATTGGTTTTGTTGATTCTAAGAATACTTAGGACAATATAAACCAAAAACCACGTTGATTCAAAAAGTATTGTGGATTTGATCTTCAATACCTTATCAACAAAAAGAACAAGAATTTTGCGAGAAAAAACTCAATTTTCTTGAAACAAAAAACTAAGTCTTCCAGAGTCGAATTTTTTTTTCAAAAATAATGCAGATATTTTGAAAATTTTCATGTATAATGCAGTTTTTTCTTTTGTCTTTCACAAATTGGGTTTATGGACTCCTGGAGTCCGGATTGGTACAAAATTAACTGGTACTTTGTCACTGTAATTTGTACCAATCCGGGCTCCAGGAGCGTCTTAGGCCAAAATCCGCACTCCAGGAGTCCATAAACCCTATTTGTGAATGATAAAAAAACTGCATGATTTGTGAAAATTTTCAATATATGTGCATTATTTTTAAAAAAATCTCCAAAGTCTCAAACAAACATTAAATAATAAGCTCACGATTTTCGAACTAGGCAAAAAACACAAATGCCGGTGAGACTAAAACAAAGTCCAATGCTTAAACCAAAAAACAGAAAAACTAAAAATGCAAATAACTCTACAAAACAGCGTTTTTTGGGACGGAAAATTCAGCACGTAGTCCTCGTCGATACGAAACTTTTGACTCGTCGAACGCCTGAAACAGATATCCGAGGCAAAAGTTATGTTCATTTCAGTGCAACCCTTTTCTTCACACGGTTTTGGGCTTCAAGGAACAAAATGCCCCGTTCCTCCATTTATGGGTCTGCATCAGTATGGTACCCCCAGGGGACCCTCGTGAACATTTAGTGCAGCTTTGAAGCAAGTGTTAATGGACTTTGGGATTCCATGAATGTAGATTTAAATGGGGTAACGAATATAAAGAGAGAAAATGTGGGGAAGATAACGAAATAAAAGCAATTTTTAGTGGGAAAGCCAATTGTTTTAGTGTGTCCTTTAATGGGGTAACAAAAATTCATGATGTAACTTCGCATTGCATGAGTGATGATGGTAGTGTTGTGATAATTACACAGATTCATGAAGAAAAAGAAAAGTTTTGAGTAATGGGTTAGTTATGGAATCATTTTCAGATTGTAGATAGCTTTGAAGGATATCAAAAAGAGGGTTTGAAAGATTGGAATGAAAGTGACTGAAACCCGTATGTGCACTTGGTAAGATAGTCAATTTGTGGTTTATCTTAATGATCTTTATATTATCAAAGTTTTGCTTTTTTCAAGGTCAAAAAGTTATATACTCGTCAACAATGAGATGGTGCTTGTAACTATGTTTGAAGTTGCGTGTATTTTAGTTTTATTAAGAATAATATGTCACGTTTGTAGCTAGATTGTTTTGTTAAATTGTCAAGAATTTGTCACGTACTAAATGTGCTATTGTAAATTGAAGTTTAATTGTGTGAGGTGTATATAATATATATGTTAGTATTAGGGGTCCTAGGGGATGTTTTGTTTGGAGGGGGGATCACTATAAACCCATTATGACTTGTTAATTCATTAATAAGTATTGAGATTAAGCACTATAATGATGTTTAGACAGAGATTATGATTAGAGAGAATCATTTCTTGTATTAAGATAAATCATGAGATGATTACAAGAGTTAGGATTAACATGGTAACTATACAACTCAAGGCTTCTAGCCTAGTGGTATAAGGTGTTGCCCATGACCCATTGGTCATGGGTTTAAGTCCCATCGTGGACTTTGGTGGTGGGATTTATTCCCCATAGGTGGAAGGTTTGAGGGAAAGCATACTGCCCCTTGTGGATGTCACTGTCTATACTCGAACCACTAACTTACTAACTTGCCGTTCACTATTGATCACGTATCATATCTCTCCTGCTGAACCGAACCCCCGAAGAGCGCATGCATGGCTCGAAGACATGCAAAGCCACAAAGCGCGGGAAACCCACAAAAGGACAACGGAAGAAGAAGGCTAGTGAGTCCCGAGGACCTGTTTTGCGTATGCGGGATTCAAGGGAAGACGCACGCGCATTAAATGCAGGCGGCGTCGGAATTCGCTCCAGACAAAGCATCGTCTCATGGTCCGGCGGATAAACAGATCCACCTTTACGCTTTTACCCGGAGGACCGAAGGATACCTTATGCGAAGGAGGGAAAGCCTCTTTTCCCCCGCTCACCAAGTTTCACTATAAAGAGAGGTCTTCATTGATGAACAAGGTACACCGACACAGATTCGAAACCTCCGCATTAACTTCTCATCAATTACTACATTATCTTCCCACTTACTACATACTTCACACTCATATCATTCGGACCGAACGCTATATATATCGATACTAACTTAGGCATCGGAGGGCCTTTACGAGGCATCCCTCGTAAGGCTTCTGAATAGGGTTTCTTTCGTGGTTGTTTGCAGGTTCCAAGCTCGGACGAAGGACGTTCCGTAGACCGGAGAAATCTCGTTACAACATTTGGCACCATCCGTGGGACCTCGAACAAAATGGCCCTCGAATCAACACCCAAAGGGGGGAACCGTTCTCCAATACCATTGAGAAACGAATCAAACGAGCCGACTCCTCCGTTTTCTTCGTCAGCTGTTGTAAATGCTATGGTGTGCCCTCCTCCCTCCGGGTCTGGGAAGGATGAACCTACGAAAGAAGAGATAGAGGAGTTTAATCTCTTTTGTTGGTTCAGGAAGTTGCGAGATATGGAGAAAAGTCAGAGACGAATGACGGGAGGAAGTAGCGGGGTCGGAAGAACCCTCACATACTCTAGTGAAGAATCTACGCAAGAAGAATCCGCAGAGGAAGTCTACAGAGAAAAAACCCCACCCGTCTGTAGCACGGAGCCTGGGAGAGAAAAAAGAAAAGGACGGACTCCGGAAAGGAGAAGAGAGCGGACCCCTGATAGAAGAAGAAGGCGAACTCCGGAGAAACGGAGAGAAGGATCAACACGTTCCCTGATATCCCGTAGTTTCCGGTCCCCTTTCACCGACGACATTAATGAAGTCCCAATTCCTCCTGGTCTTAAAGGACCCAGAGTCAAGCCTTATGACGGAACGGGGGATCCGGACGACCACGTAGCGAGCTTCCGGTGGGCAGTAAAAATGATACCCATGGATCAGAAGCTGTGGTGCTTATACTTTGCGGGAACACTGGAAGGATCGGCCCGATACTGGCTATCCAGCTTGCCGCAAAGAAGCATAGCCAGCTTTGAGGAACTTGTTACACAGTTCTGCCACAGTTTCATACAACAGAAGAAGTACCAACAGAAGTCCCAATCTATCATGGCTTGCAGACAACGAGAAGGAGAGTCCAACAATTCGTACTTCAAAAGATTTAACGAGCAGAGCAGGAAGATGCCCGTTAGAGAAGACTCGCTCATAATAGCAGCTTTCACGTATGGTTTGCGGGAAGGAGAATTGTTCCAGGAATTATCGAAAAGAGATTTCAGCAAGGCTGACGATATGATTAATATGGTGAATAAGGTACTTAAACAAGAAGAGGAAAGTGCAGAAAAGCTCCGTTTCGAAGCCCAGGAAAAGAAGGGAGTGGTTGGAACGACCTCGCACAAAAATGGGGAAAAGAGCAGAACAACATACAAGCATGGAGGCGGAAGGTTTGCTTTTAAAGGAAAAACACAAGAAGGGAGATTTTCAAACGATCGATATCCCCCTTACCGACAAGAGGTTTTTCAAACTCAGGAAGCCCGAAAGAGCACAGACGGAAGAACGATGAGGAAGCGGTACCCCAGAGATCCCAACGCGTATTGTGATTTCCACAAGATAATGGGGCACACCACAGCTTCATGCGAAAGTTATAAGCGAGAGAAAGAGGGTGCAGGAAGGGGAAAGGCGGAGGTGGTAGCCGCAGAACCTCCAGGAAGGAACGAACCGGCTGCCTACAACGGCGAAATCTTCGCGCTAGAAGAAGACAATATAGCCGGAAGGTTCAAGAGGGGTGGTGAAGCAACCAACCCTCGAAGCCAAAAAAGGAAGAGTAGTATCGTAGAGTTCGGAGGAGGAGATCCCATTCCGGAAGGTTATAATGGCACGGAACCTTTAGTAATTTTTGGTGTGATAGCAAAAATAATGGTCCGACGCATATACGTAGACGGTGGAAGCTCGGCGAATGTCATGTACGACCATTGCTTCAAAAAATTCCCTGAAGACATCAGAAAACTAATGAGGTCTGCAAACGCTCCGGTGGTAGGTTTCTCAGGAAAATCTGTTTGGCCTAATGGGAAGATACACCTCTCGTTCCGGCTAACCGATTGGGAGGATCATTGCCACAAGACGATCCTAGCAGAATTCATTATAGTGGAGGCTCCTTCTAGATACAACGCTATTTTGGGGCGAACTGGGATGTGGCAGTTGCAAGCTGTCGCCTCAACCATTCATGGACTCCTCAAGTTCCCTTCGGAACAAGGAGTAGTTACTATACGAAGCATGCCCATGCCACCACTGGAATGCCATAGCATTACCCATCAGGATAGCTGGACGGAACACGAGGAAGTCCAAATTATCGTTAACCCAGAGTACCCGGAAGTAAAAGTTAAGGTCGGAGGGAATCTCCTGGAAGTTTTGAGGAAGGAACTGGATGTCTTGTTAAGAAAGTACAGGCGGGTGTTCGCTTGGGAGCCAAAAGACATGACCGGGGTGTCGAGGGAAGTAGCAGAACATCATTTGAATGTCAATTCAGATTTTGTTCCGGTAAAGCAGTCAAAACGAGGCATGGCAGCCAATCAGAATGAAGTCGTGAATCAGGAGGTGGAAGATCTGGTAGCGGCAGGTGTCCTACGAAGTGCCCAATACCCAGAATGGATTGCTAACCCGGTTTTGGTTAAGAAAGCAGATGGATCGATGCGCATGTGTGTCGATTTCAAAGACCTAAACAAGGCGTGTCCAAAAGATAGCTATCCCCTTCCGGAAATCGAACAGAAGATAGAAGCCCTGGGAGGGTTCAAGTGGAAATCTTTCTTAGATGCTTACAAAGGCTACCATCAGGTGCAAATGGCAAAAGCAGACGAGGAAAAAACGGCTTTCCACACGGCGAAAGGAACGTTCTGCTACGTCAAAATGCCGTTCGGACTCCGGAATGCCGGATCAACTTATCAACGTCTAGTCGACAAGGCATTCGACAAACAAATCGGTCGGAATCTAGAGGTTTATGTAGATGACATGGTTATCAAAAGCAGAAAAGATGGCGACCTGATAAGAGACGTAGAAGAAACGTTGCTTCAGTTCCTAAAAATCAATATGAAGTTGAACCCAAAGAAGTGCTCCTTCGGGGTAAGTAAGGGGAGGTTCCTGGGTCACATAATCACACCCTCTGGAATACAAGCAAACCCATACAAGGTAGAAGGTTTGTTCAGAATGAACACCCCTCGAACAGTAAAAGATATACAAAGTCTTAATGGGAAGTTGGCAGCTTTGGGACGCTTTTTGGCCAAATCAGCGGAAAAGTCAATCCCTTTCTTCAAGGCACTCCATGGATGTACCAAGAAAGGAAACATTGAGTGGACCACAGAGGCAGAAAAGGCGTTTGTGGAGCTAAAACAGCACTTGAAAACACTCCCTACAATGGCGAGTCCGATCGCAGGAAAACCTTTGGTTATGTATTTATCCACAAATACCGAAGCAATAAGCTCCGTCCTTATCGCAGAGAGAGAGAAGAAGCAGGTTCCGGTGTATTTTATCAGCAGAGCACTTCAGGGGGCGGAACTCAACTACGCTACAATTGAGAAACTCATATTAGCGTTGATATACTCCGTCAGGCGGTTAAAGAGATACTTTCAAGCACATAATGTCACGGTCCTAACGAATCAGCCTATCAAGAATATTTTACTCTTACCGGAGAGATCGGGAAGAATGACGATATGGGCAATAGAATTAGGAGAATACGACATAGCTTTCAAGCCCAGGCCGAGTGTAAAAGGTCAAGCCTTCGCCGATTTCCTAGTGGAAATGCCGGACGAAGAAATCACCCTCAGCATAGAGGAAAAATCTACTAAGGGGAAGGGAGTCGACGGTAGCTTAGGAAATTCAGGCTGGAAGATGCATACAGACGGAGCAGCCGGGGCAGATGGATGTGGAGCAGGAATCGTTATTACAGGTCCAAACGAAGAGAAAATAACATACGCTCTTCGTTTCAACTTCAGGTGCTCTAATAATGAATCGGAATACGAAGCTTTATTAGCTGGTCTAAACCTGGTGAAAACTATGAAAATAAGAAAGGTTGAAGTTTTTACTGATTCCATGTTAGTCGTGAACCAAATCAAAGGAACATATGAAGCAAAGGAGGTGCATATGAAGAAATACTTAGCGAAGGCCCAAGAGGCTATAGCTCAGTTCGAAATTTTTGAGATTCACCAGGTTCCAAGAACTCGAAACAAAGAAGCAGATGCTCTCAGCAAAATGGCATCCATGCTGTATTGTCATCTAACCAAAGAGGTTTTGGTCGAAACATTGTCAAAACGAAGCATAGCAGAAGAAGATGAAGTAATGGAGATCGAGGAAGAAGCGGGATGTTGGATGATACCTATCCTAAGGTACCTACAACATCAGGTGCTTCCGAGCAATTCCGGCGAAGCAAGAAAGATTCGAGTAAACGCAGGGAAATATATGGTAAGTGAAGGAAAGCTATACCGAAGGGGTTTCTCCACGCCATGGTTAAAGTGCCTGGGGACGGAGGAAAGTAGAAGGGCTATAACTGAAGTACACGAAGGAATCTGCAGCTCGCATTCCGGAGCGAGGGCTTTAACACAAAAATTGCTCCGGACAGGATACTTTTGGCCTCAAATGTCCAAAGATACGGAGGAATACATTAAGAAGTGCCAAAGCTGCCAAGCATACTCAAACGTGCCTGCAACACCCCCAGTTAACCTGACTAGCATACATAGCCCGTGGCCATTTTATCAATGGGGGATAGATATCGTGGGACCTTTTCCCAAAGCCCCCGGAGGTCTGCAGTTCCTGGTGGTGGCAGTGGATTACTTCACAAAATGGGTTGAGGCTGAAGCTTTTTCATGTATCTCAGGTTCGAACATAGTGAAGTTCGTATGGAAGCACATCATCTGTCGTTTCGGTCTCCCTCACACAATAATAAGCGATAATGGAAAACAATTCGCCAGTAATCCCTTTAGAGCATGGTGCGAGAAGTCAGGTATTCGTCAGAACTTTACCTCCGTGGCACATCCCCAAGAAAATGGGCAGACGGAGGTAACCAACAGAACGATCGTTAAGGGAATCAAAACTCGATTGGAAAGATCGGGAAAAGGTTGGACGGATGAACTGCAAAGTGTTCTATGGGCATATCGCACAACAGTACGGAGCTCCACCAAGGAAACGCCTTTCAGTTTGGTGTATGGAATGGAGGCAGTCATACCATTAGAAGTAGTCATACCGTCTCCACGAGTAGAAAACTTCCGTCTAGAGGGCAACGAAGAAGCACTAAGATACAACCTGGATCTAGTGGACGAAAGAAGGGAAAATTCGAGGCTTCGGCAGGCGGTATACAAGTCTTTGGCGGAAGCCTATTACAATAGAAAGGTTCGGGGCACGGCGTGCAAGGTGGGGGATCTTGTCCTTCGGAAGAATGAGGCTAGTTTACAAGTCAAACCAGGTAAGCTTTGTCCGAACTGGGAAGGCCCGTACAGGGTAAGAGAGGCAAGACGGAATGGTTCCTATGTCATCGAAACTATCGCAGGATCTCTGATTCCTCGAACATGGAACACGAGAAATCTGAGGAAGTTCCACTTTTAGTCACGATCGAAAGTTCTTTAGTTTGCCTTTTTTACTTTTATTTCTGTTAAGAAAACATTTCTAGGCGGTCTCACGGAACGATCCGTAGATCTTTTGTAATATGACTTGACAATATGAATAGTAAAACCTTTCGAGAAAGGTTCTTTATTTATCTTAGCATTTAAACAGAATAGTTGAGACGACGATAAAACGACAAAACGATACTCATAGCTATGAGTAGGTTTTCTACTTCCTGGGAAGGAAGCATTAAACCTACTTCCGGACGAAAACCGGATACATAAATACGAAACGAATGCATTACGAATACGAAACGATTACTTAGACCTAAAATAACAGGGGACGCCCTGTTTAGGAAAAATAAGTAAATTACGAATAATTAAAAGAGAAATAACGTTCCATTACAAACAACAGTCTATTACAAAATCATCGAGTGTTACAAATAACGATCTATTACAAAAGAAGCATCGTACAAAAGAGAAACTACGGCTTAACAAAACAACGAAAGGTCTTCTTAGAATCAGGCTGCGGTCCCAGGGTTTGTACTCTCTCCGATGTCTTCAGGAGCAGGGGGGGCTTATTAACATCCTCCTTTAGCTCAGACAAGCTAACGGCTCCAACCGCGAAGGAACTCACCAGTTCATAGTTCGGAGTTACTAAGTCGCTAAACAGGTTCATAATATTGTTCTCAGCCTCCGGATGCTCATGAATGAGAGGTTTAGATCCGAGCAAACTCACATACTCCTTGTGAGTATCCATGCACCCCTGGTATCGGCCAAGCCTAAGGCTCTCCTCCTGTAAACTGGCGTTCCGATTGACAAACTCTGGAGAAGTAAGGAGCATTTGGGCAACATAAGGAACTCCCTTCCGCAATAGCCACTCAAGGTCAAGGAGACCTGCATCAGCCAGGCTTTTCTGCACCTCTACTTCACTTCTTAAGCGATTGTTTTCGGCCATGGTCTCCGTAAGATGCTGCTCAACCTTCTTGAATTGCAAGTCCTTTTCAACGGCCGAAGCCTCCAATTCGGCAATACGAGCAGAGGAAGAATGGTTCTGTTCTTCCAACTCTTGGTTCAATCTCTTCTGCTCTTCTAGATCAGATGACAACTCCAAGATTCCTTTCTTTAGTTCAGCGTTTTCGTTGCTAACAGAAATGAAGGAATCAGAAAGTTTCTTTCTTTCCTCAGACTCTTTTGCATACAAAGATTTGCACCTCTCTGTCAGTTGGGTGACTTGGGCAAGTGCAGCATCACGTTCTGATAAGTTCTGTTTGTGTAATGTCGATCGAGCCTGCAACTCCGATAAAACCTCCATAGTACTCAACAGATTCGTTTTAACCCTCAGGAAGGCTTCTTCGCTCGTAAGTTTACCCAGATCCAGCAAGGAAGGAGTCTTGGCAGGAGTGCTTGTTAGTGGAGCAATTAGAGGTGCAGTGACAACATGTGGAGCCTGCGAGAGACTTGCGGAGGTAGCAAGAGCTTCTGTAGCATTTGAAGCCTTTTTGACGTCAGGACGTATAACACGAACGAATCCTGTTCGACAACAATAAAACAATTCATACATAGAACAAAGGAGGAAAGCAAATTAAGCACACATAAATCGCAAGTACGAACCTGGCAGTGATGACTGGCTCTTGGTAGATAAAGATGGAGAGCTGTGGGTCATTGACGACGATCTCCCACCGGTACGAAGTATTCTGCTGCCAAACATTGCTACAGCGGAGGTGCTCGACGGGACGGAAGGAAACTTCCAAGTAGTAGCAGGTCCAGACTGAGAAATCGGAACAGATACGCTGGTGGTAACAACGGTGGGAATGACTAAAGATGCATGAGTGAAGGACACCACCAGTGAAGACTCTGGGCCGTGGAAGTAGGAGCAGAAACGTCATAAACAATGACGTCGTCTGATAAATCTGCATACATGCATATCTAGGAAAGATAAGCAACTAAAACGGTAAAATGCGAATAAAGTTTTGATTATCACACCTTCAAGGAATACCCTTCGTCGCTTGGAAGGCGACGAGGAACCTCCCTCACGGCCTTTCCGTATTCGACCGGTCCGGTCTCGTGAAGCGATGTTCTTCATGGTTCGAGTCTTTGGTAGTTTTCGCAGCTCCGTCTGCGAATCATGTATCATGGTATCTTCAACATCGAACTCTGCTCCTGTAACGGGGTCTACGTCGATGCCTTGAACAACAAGCTCTCCAGCAGAGAGAGGTTCAGATTTCTCAGGTTCAGGAGTTGCTTCAGAACTTTCCTCCCTATTAAGAGATGAAGGGAAGGGCACGATCGGACCATCAACAACAGTAACCAAACCTTCCGGCAATCTGCTTTTATCCATCGTCAGGCGACTCAACAGAGATACATTTTGGTCATTGATACGCCAGATAGGGCGCACATTCCGGCTAAGATATAGTGGGCTTAGATCAGCCATGCCAAGAAAGACCTCATCCGGATCCTCCCATTCTAACTTGGTAGCAGAAAGATTGTTTACATACTCAGTTTCCTCTGGAGAAAGCTCGGGGAGAGGATCGGAAGGTCGACCAGTAACGATTCCCCAAGGAAGAACAATGTTGTTGAAAGCTGACCGATGAACATAGAAGAAACCAAACTTCCAGTCGTGAATTGAGTCCTTCAGACCCAAGACGCACTCCACCTGCCCTTGACGGTGAGCGAAGCCAGCCCAGTCACCAAGTCCGGCAACAATATAAAAATAACGAAACAGTTTGACGGATAAAGGAATTCCAAGAGAACGACATAGCATGATGAAGCCAATAACTTTACGAAGAGCGTTAGGTGCAAGCTGAGAAATGTGGAGGCCAAAGTCTTGAAGAAGATCCAAAATAAAGGAATCAACAGGAAAGCGAAGCCCACCCTGCAGAAATTGGAGATATACAGGTTCAAAACCCTCCGGAGCAGACGTAATAGTACCTGTGTCGCCCGGAAGGCGAAGCTCAAATCGAGGGTCAACATGATAGTCGGAAATAATCTTGGCCAAATCATAGAGTACCAAAAGTATTCATAGCCGTACGTTTGGCTCGAGATGCTTTGTCAGTTTTGTCTTTGATGCCTTTGTCTTTCCTCATGACAACGGAAATCCAATACCGAAAGGGGGAGAGAAAGGATATTGAATGAATAAAGAAGTGAATGAAAAACGCAAAGGGAAATAATGAAAATAAAGAAGGCACGGATCGATACTTATAACGAAGGGAGGTCAAGCGGTGTCGAAGATAGCTGGTGGTTTTCTTTTAACGGTCAAATCCCGGAAAAACCGTAACGGTAATATAATTTCTCAACGGTAATATTTTAAGGAAGAAGTAGCGACTTAAGTAAATAGTTAAAACAAATCACTTACGCGTAAATTCACTTTTAACTAAGGGGACTTGATCACGTATCATATCTCTCCTGCTGAACCGAACCCCCGAAGAGCGCATGCATGGCTCGAAGACATGCAAAGCCACAAAGCGCGGGAAACCCACAAAAGGACAACGGAAAAAGAAGGCTAGTGAGTCCCGAGGACCTGTTTTGCATATGCGGGATTCAAGGGAAGACGCACGCGCATTAAATGCAGGCGGCGTCGGAATTCGCTCCAGACAAAGCATCGTCTCATGGTCCGGCGGATAAACAGATCCACCTTTACGCTTTTACCCGGAGGACCGAAGGATACCTTATGCGAAGGAGGGAAAGCCTCTTTTCCCCCGCTCACCAAGTTTCACTATAAAGAGAGGTCTTCATTGATGAACAAGGTACACCGACACAGATTCGAAACCTCCGCATTAACTTCTCATCAATTACTACATTATCTTCCCACTTACTACATACTTCACACTCATATCATTCGGACCGAACGCTATATATATCGATACTAACTTAGGCATCGGAGGGCCTTTACGAGGCATCCCTCGTAAGGCTTCTGAATAGGGTTTTTTTCGTGGTTGTTTGCAGGTTCCTAGCTCGGACGAAGGACGTTCCGTAGACCGGAGAAATCTCGTTACAACAACTATAATTTATTTGAATTTCCTTACCAAACATATAACTTTGAATATCAATATCTCTTGCACATTAACTCTATTTTAAACACATGACATATCGTTATAAATCTCTCATCAAAGAACACACAACCCAATAATAGTTTATCACATGTCTATAATTAAGTATTTTTGTCTAAACTTAGACAAAGACCTACCTTTTCACTAGAATTTCCCAACTTTTATAAGTATATTTGATTACATGAATACTTTGTGCATATCATATATTCGTATTATATTCCTCCCCGACCCGAGTTACCAAATTGGCCCCTTTCACCCCAACCGACTCATTCTATTTTTGTCGCCTATATTTTTCTAGTGTTACCTACGATTTCATCTTGGATTCGAAGAACTCCCAAATGCCCCTTCCTTGAACCAACTAGATTAGACGAAGCATGTAAACTAAGTATAGTGAATCTGGTCATTTTTTTTCTTATTCTATGCACAAGGTTGCATCCATGGAACACTTAATTATATATATGGCGATCACTATCATGGAATTAGCATATCTTTTGTCATTGAAACGACATCATCTCAAATCTCAACCATGGTCTTTACCAACCACAGTGTCTACAATCATATCAAATCACTTCCTTGCAATTGGCAGTTCATATTGGCCATTGTGTTTTCCTAATTGTTAGGCAAGGTGACGTAGGCTAGAAAACGAGATAACACAAACTGAACATGTTCATTCATACGAATACAAGGAACAATTTTTCCAACTATCATTGATTCAAAGAATACCGAAAATCATAGTGAATTTCAATCAAACACAAATCCAGTAAATAAGAGAAAAAATTGAACTTTCATAAAAATCAAAATTGAAGGTTGTGGCATCTCAATGAAACCATATATAGATATAGATTTTCGAATGGGTTTAAAAGACGAACGCGCCAAAAAGTGGCCCACAAAGTCTAAAAAGTAGACAAAACTTTAAAATGGAAATAACTCCCAAAATACAAAAAATTTGGGCCTAAAAGTTCCGTGAACCACCTATGGTTGATTACCTATACGTAGTTACGTTCTCCTCGTTCAAAGTTTCAGTTTGACTTGGTAGTAGGTTTGAAATGGAGTCCCATAGCCCAAGTTATATATGTTCATTGAATCATTTTAACACATCATCTTTTCTCATACGATCATGTACCTTCAGAAATAAATAAGCTCGTTTATCCATAGGGGTTGCATCACAAGAAAAAGTGGGTTGTTTTTTAACAGATTGGCAATGGTGCATGTGGAGTTGTTGTAGTGGTTGAAGAGTATTGTTAAGTGGGTTTTCATGTTGATTAACGTTATGTTTGATATTAACCCAGGAATTAATTTCTTATTAGTGAAGGATACTACTATATAGTCTTTGGCTTAGTGATCATATACGAGTGGCCTAAAAGAAACTCTATTAAACTTGTAAAGAATCATATAGATTTATAAAAGAACACAATCTTTCTATTAAACATGTGGTACTCTTATCTTGTGCAAAAATTACCTAATGTTGTGTGAATATAGTAGCCTTCCATAACTTTTGTGGTGTCAAGGTTAACTTATTGACCAAAAGTATTTACATAATTTTGAGTACCTTCAAGTGAAAGGTTATTTTTGTTCTATAACTAAAATTTGACAATTTCAAGTTTAACGTATCGTCTCAAAACCATAGTATTCAAGGTTAATGATTTAGTTATCGCTTCTAACTGGTTCTAAACCCGCCCAAAATAACCAAACTGAACCGAACTGGAACCATTATTTCGATGTAGTTTTCAGTTTTGTGTTTATTCCATTTCAGTTTTCGGTTCTGATCCGGTTCCATAACCGAACACATCCCTACTTCACAATTCTCACATACGATAAACCTTTACCCTATAGATAGGAGCACGTTCAAATGTTTCCATATTCGTACCATATCTCCTTTCAGTTTTTACCTTAAAGAAAACTTTATTTTGGAAGAAAGTAAAAGGAAAGTTGTTCCTTTATTGAATAAAAGAAACATACAGAAAATATCCCAAAGACTTTTGTAGATTGTGAAGTTGCTATTGGAAGTGATAGGTGGTGGAAAAGTGGTATAAAGGAGCCAAAAGCTAAAAGGGCCGATTTGGGTGGGTGGTGTGTCAGTAGCCGGTAAATAAACCTACAAATTAGCAGCCAAACGCCCATAAAGGCCAAGGAGGATCATTCCAGTTGAGAATGGGCTGTCCTGTTTCCTTGTGTCCGAATCTAGTTTGTTCGTTATTATCATTACAAATACTTATAACCCTAAGGATTATTATTAAAAATTATTACATACATCAAAATTATAAATTTATCAAGGAATATAGTTCCAAAAATGTAAGGTTATTTACTGATTAATGTACAAGTTTTTAGTTCATTTTAATTAATTAAAAACATAGTTGATGGAGTGGTAATTACTAATTAATGTCTGAGTTTGGGATCACAAGTTGCGGGTTGAAATTTAACATGAACTCGACTTGTTTATATAAACATGTCATATATCTCAACCCAAATATATCTACTTTCAACCTGAACTCGATCCACATAACTCATTTAGTTAAACGGGTTAATAAGTTAACGATTTGAATGTGTCAAACATGACCAATTTTTAAATGTGCATGTAAAATTTCATAAGTGCAAACTTTTAAATGTATATTATTAATTTTGTAAACAACTAAATTTAATTATATGTATTTTAAATATGTTATAATAATTAATCGGGTTGGCTGCTCAATCCATTTAAATTATCATCAACCGAACATCACCGAAACTTGTTTGCCGTAACTCGAACCCGTTTATTTTGTGTGGGTCTAAGGACGAATTTCGTGTTGGGGTTAGAAATTATCACTCCTAATACTCAAATCCTTTATCCTTATTTTGATTTCCTCTATATACTCTTTTCTAACAGTTTGCTAGTTTTTTTTTGACTTCTTTTTGGATTTCTAGCCTTGGATGATGGTTTTGATAAGCTTAGTTTATCTTTGGTTGTCAAAGAAAAAAGTAGTAGACACCTCGTGCTCGTGCGCCATCTCTATCATTTGCTCCCCTGTTTTTCATGTTTCATCATTAGTCGCATGTCCCTCCTCTTAATTTAACCACTTAATTTCGTTTCTTATTATTAGTTCCCCATGCCGTTAAATGTGTTTCAGATCTTATTATTGAATTCTAAATCATAATTAAATGGTTTATTGTGTTTTTGATTTTTATTATTATTGCTATGTGATAAAGGATTAAATTAACATTCCTTTTTTTTTTTTTTGGTTGAACGGCAAATTAACATTCCTTGAACATTGCATTATTGATTATATATATAGTACATGGAGATTATGGGCCGTAACCTTACATGTATTTATCGGGCCTAAACATGAAATAGGAATATGCTAATAATAGAGTTGCGTTCAAAGAGGTCCACTATTTTTAAGAAATTCCGAGGAACAAATCTCAACCATTGATTAATAAGATTTAATGGTCAAGATTAATCACATATTTTATATATTGAGGAGTGTTTTGGTAATTTTTTGTAAATAAAAATATTTTTTTATTTTTTATTTTGGATTTTTTTATTTTTATTTTTTTATTATAAAGGGGTATTTTGGTCATTTGACACTTAAAAAATCACATGTGGTTGTATATGTAATCACATGTGATTTTAGTCGTTTTGGTCATTTTGGTCACATGTGATTTTAGTAAAAAATCACAAATGATTTTAGTGTAAAATCACATGTGATTGTATATATAATCACATTTGATGTTTTAGTTCAATCACATTTGATTCAGTATGCAATCACATGTGATTCCAGTATGCAATCACATTTGATTCACTATGCAATCACATTATGTGTTATTAATGAAAAAATATTAATTTAAAAAAAAATTATAATAACAAAAATTTCAAAAAAATAAAAATTTTAAAATAAAAAATAAAAAATATTTTTTTTTAAAAATGACCAAAATATCCCTCAATTAAAAAATTTAAAAACAAAAAATAAAAAAAAATATCAAATTTTTTTTAAGTGTCAAATGACCAAAATACCCCTTTATATATAAAATATGTGATTAATCTTGACATTATATTATATTGATCAATGGTTGAGATTTGTTCCTCAGGACTTGATAAAAAATCATGGACCTCCTTGAACGTTTATTACATTGTATCGACTATGGACATATTTGGGAAAGATTATTTACGGGGTTTAATTATTTAGTTTATTAGCTTAATAAGCTTGCAATTTCAAGTTTATTTATGTTTATTAAAGTTAATAAGGTAAAAATGTCTCATTAAATAAATTTTCCTAAACATACTCAGTCTGATCTTAATCCTGTAAGCTTTAAAATTAGTCTTTTGAATGTTGCCAAATATACCCCAAGAAAAACAATAGAGAAAAGACAATTTCAAGTCCTGTATGTTAAACATGAGCAATACCATGTTAAATTTATTTTATCGTGTTGATAGATTACAAATTTCAATTAGAAAATAGACCAAACAAGTTGATCGGTTTCAAAATCTTACAAAATATACATTTAAGGGGAGGTGACTCGCACACGACCATTTTAGTTGTACACTTATGTAGGACTTTTTGTCGGTCTACACCAGGGGCTTTAATAAAAAATAAATTAAAAATTCTAGAAAAAGAAAACTAAATACTACGTATTAAGGATGTTTTAGTCAATTTAAATGATTGGGGAGAAAAAATGATCAAAATACAAGAGTCCTGTTTTGAGTTAGTTGTATTTAAGTATATATTAACAGTTAACATTTCTAATCTACAATTATCTACTTGAAGATTTTTGAAGTCCTTCATAATTTATGGACCCACATTTATTCCAACTGTAACATATGAACAGAGACTTGGTGGTGCTATATTTATACATCCCCAATATTCCCCATTAACACCACCACCACTTGATCCCATCCATATTCTTCTCAGGTCACCGGCCGACCACCTGTGTGTGCTTAATAACTAAACCCAATGGCGGAAAGCGGTGGTGGCGTTACTGTCGCCGACAAATTAAAGGGATGGTTCCCAGAAAGGGTTCAACTCCACGTAGCCATGCTCGCCTTGCAATTTGGTTATGCCGGTTTTCATGTCGTTTCTAGAGCTGCCCTTAATATGGGCATCTCTAAAATCGTCTTTCCCGTTTATCGAAACATTCTCGCTTTTGTCCTTCTACTACCTTTCGCTTATTTCCTTGAAAAGTACGTAAAACACAGAAAAAAGTACATTAATTACAGTATTTCACCGATCAAATTTTCTCTTTCATACTTAACTGTTTTTTGATTGGTTGACACTTAAAATAACCCATTCTTTTGGGACAAACCAAAATAGAAATGTCAGTTTTATTATTACTGACATGTTCTTTCTTCGATCAGGAAGGAGAGGCCTCCGATTAACTTTAACTTTCTCATCCAGTTCTTCCTTCTCGCGGTCGTCGGGTATTTTCTTTTGAATTAAACACTCGATAACTAAACTACATGAATTCTTGATGTCGCGCGTTTTATTATTTTTCAAACTTAAAGTTGTGGACATAATGCATCAGGATTACTGCAAATCAAGCTTTTTACTTGTTGGGTTTGGACAACACTTCTCCAACATTCGCATCCGCCCTGCAAAACTCCGTTCCCGCCATCACATTCCTCATGGCCGCCATTAGCGGGCAAGCTCTCTATCTCACCCCATCTAATCATTTACTTCCTCCGTTACAAAATATGTGACACACTTGGAGATTAACGTTTTTTTAGATAAAAGATTATAATGAAGATTAAATTAGATAGTTACTAAGCGATGCCCACTTGTTTTGATTAAAAATTAGTATAATGATGTTTAAAAGTAAAAGTAAGGGTAAATCAGTTTATTAAATGAGATAGTTTATGGGTATGAAGCCCGCAACTTTTTATCAAATAAAAAAAGTTTCAAATTGTATCATTTATTTTAAAACAGAGGAAGTATGTGTTTTTCTTTGACTAAACAAAATAACAACCGGATATATATTTATCAATCTTTATTCAATTTCAGGATAGAAAAGGTGAGATTGGACAGAAAAGACGGGATATCAAAAGTGGCGGGAACGTTATGTTGCATAACGGGAGCATCGGTGATCACTCTTTACCAGGGGCCGACAATATACACCCCATCGCCGTCTCTAAACAGGGTTAGGGCAGGCTCACCGGTGTTGCAATCACTAGGTGATGCAACCGGAAAAAGCTGGACCCTCGGGTGCTTGTTTCTGATTGGTCATTGCTTCTCATGGTCCGGGTGGCTCGTGCTACAAGCACCCGTGCTAAAGAAGTATCCGGCTCGGCTTTCGTTCACATCGTACCAATTGTTTTTTGGGATCTTGCAGTTTCTTGTGTTGGCTGCGTTTATGGAAAGAGATATCAATGCTTGGTTTATTCACTCGGGTGGCGAGTTGTTTAGCGTATTTTATGCGGTCAGTGACTCGAACTCATGACCTTGATTTGAAGTGGATGCATAGACTAAACTTTTTAAATCATTTTTTCAAAAATTTAAATATTTATTAATGATTATATTTTTATAAGCATATTCAATAGTTTTATATAAAAGTATTGGAAAAAAAGTGTTCTAACTCGGAGTTAACGCAACCTGACTTTTTTTTAACGGGCTGCATATTATTAAAATATCAAGTAACAAGCTAGATTACAAAATTTTACAAGAGATTTAAAGGGTTATGACACCATTCAAGCTAATTGCTATGTACATCTTTCCTCTATTTAAGATTTAAATAAATGAAATTTTTTTTATATTATCCCAAAAGCTACAAAATAATATTCCCTCTGTTCCGTATCGCTATTTTTGTTTGTCCCAAATTAAGTGTTCACTTTCAAATAACAACTAATTAATTTATTTATAAGTATACTAATACGAAATTCTATTGGTAAACAGTGTAATGATTATACTTACATAAAACTATGTGCAAATTATCTAGTGGACATTTAATATGTGACAATGTAAGTACATTTTTATTCTCTAGAGCATAATTTGATTCGTTACAAGAGCATATTTTGACCCGTTACGAAAGTGGTCCAACTTGCTAATTGTACTAACACAGAAATCTCTAACCACCAAGTATCAATTATATATTTTTGTATTAAATAATTTGTTTTTGAGTATGATAGGAAAAAGGTAGGTATTTAATGTAAATGTGTTATTATTCAGGGTGTGGTGGCATCAGGGATTGCATTTGCTGTACAGATATGGTGCATTGACAGAGGTGGCCCGGTTTTTGTGGCCTTGTATCAACCGGTTCAAACCCTTGTCGTTGCTCTCATGGCTTCCGTCGCTTTAGGCGAAGAGTTTTATTTGGGCGGGTACAAAACTAACCATCAAAATGCACACATTCAACATCAATCACACACATTTTGCTCACAAGAAAATTATACATTCTTCATGCCAATAAATTGTCGACCCATAAATATATGATTCAAACTTGATAAATTACTTTTTCCGTTTTAAAATAAGTGATATATTAAATAAGATAGTTATTGGGTTTAAACGTGTAATTAACTCTACTATTTTTTATCAAATAAGATAAGTGTATTGCTTATTTTCAAAACTGCTATAAATAAAAAATCTATTACTCCTTTCGTCTCAATTTTATCAGTGATATAGTTTAATTAATGTATTTTTTTTAAACTATATGTTTTTGTCTGATAACAACAATATTAGGACGGAGGGAGTACTTATTTTGAAGCGGATAAAATCCATAAAAGGGGATATAAATAAATGTGAAGATAGTAGTAGTAATGTAGTTGGAGACAAACCCACATGTACTTGCCCAACCCCTAATCATAAGATTATCTGTATCGTGGGTCAAACCATACACATGAACGCAAGTATTATTATGGGATCCTACTTTAAAACAATCCGACGAATTGATTTTTGAAAACCGTACACAGTCAAAGATTTGAAGTATTTTATATATTCGGCTTGCAGGATAATAGGAGCGGTGTTGATCATAACGGGTTTGTATCTCGTTTTATGGGGAAAGAATGAAGAAAGGAAGTTCATGCTACAAAAGCCGGGATTGATCCAAGCCCCTACGGACCATGCCAAGTCATCGATCACTCAACCTCTACTCCCCCAATCAACCGAAAACATTTGATCAACATAACACTTAGGTTTTTTTTTCTTATGTAACTAGTGTGTTGTTTGGGACTTTGTAGCAGAAATATGGAAGTTGTTATCCATCTATTATGTGAGAGAAAAAAAAGTTTGGTGTGTTTGTTGAACATCTTCTTTTCTATGTGGTGTTTTTAGAGATGGAATGATTAGATTTCAAATTACAATATTATATGTATTTAGATTGTATTTCATATTGAGTTTGATCTTTGTATAATATAATTTAAAACTACGAACTTTTATTCTGAAAAGGATATGATGAGTATATTCATGAATCATGATGGTAGCATGCCCTCCCACTTTAGTAAATAGGGAAAGTGAGAGGAAAGAGTGTGATGATAAGTGTTTCTTAAAACTGGGACAAATTAATAATCATTAACGGTTATATACAAGGTATAATCTTGTGTTTTAGATAGTTCACCTTTAAAACAAAATCCTAAAGAACAGATTCAAGTCAATGAATCAGAAAGGCTCCTCACCATCATCAAATCACATGTGATTGAATACACAACCACCACCATCGTTGGTCACTTCCGTCGCCGACACCGCCTGCAGCAATCACATGTGATTGGATACACAATCACATGTGATTGAAAGCAGCCGACAGTGGCGAAAGGTTACCGGTGGTGGAGACGGTGGCCGGAAGAGGTTGGTGGCGGTGGTAGTGGTCGGCGATGTGCAATCACATGTGATTTAATACACATAGGGTGGTGGTGGTGTTGATGTATTGAATAACATGTGATAGTGGTAGTGATTTGAAGGTTAATTAATCTATGGACCTGGAGATGTCAATCAGATCTTCACAAAAAAGATGGATTACCTTGAACGATATTTGAATATATACCTATAATATCATAATAGCTAAGGAATTTTGTAAAACTGTTGGCAGGATATAAATTGATTGTTTTGTTATAAGGTGGGCTTATATGTTTATTATATAATTTTGTGGGCTATATAAGCCAACAAGTCCAACTTGATATGCTGAAAAAAAATAAAAAAGTTCGATAAGTTTGTATTCCAACAAAAAATTGAGTTTATTGGGTTTTCTAAGTTCCAATAAGCTAATTAATCAACCCACCAAACCGTCGTTCCCAAAATTGAACCGAAAACTCACTTATCTAGACCAAACGTGAACCGAAACCCTGGCTCTCAAACTGACCCAAAAATCAATTGTAATTCGGTTGGTTTTCTGGTGAAATTAAATTGATAAAATTAACTAACTCATCTATTTTATTAGGAGCTATTGTGACAGACAATTCATCACTAAAGAGAGGCTGGTCTAATGAATTTTTATGCCCTGGGCGGAATCCTAAAAAGGGCGCATATAGTAAAAAAAAATAAAAAAAAAATCCTATCGAATACATAATATTCATATAGAACATATGTATCCTTAAATTAAGATTTAGATTAAGATTATAAAGAAATAAAAAACTTGACGTTGCTAATGTATTAATCTCGACTTCGAGTCTTCAAAACTTTCTAAAAAAACTTCTTAAAAAATTGCTTCTTTGAGCTTTTCTAGATGCAGAATCATTAATGGTTTCAATTTTTGAGAAACTTTTTTGATAAATGTTTTTTTAAGAAACATTATACAAGTAATAAGTTAGGACAATTACTCAACTACTTAAGCAAGGCAAATAGGCAAATAAACAGTAACTATAAACAAATGAACTAATACACTTTAATGGTTGAATGGGAAGAACATCAAGATTGGAGAAAGATTTAACGAATGCAAGAAATCAAATACGAAGACTGATGTAACTACTCTGAAATCAGAAATAAAAAAAAAAATCAGATACGACTATACGAAATTAAGAAATCATATACGAAGTATACGATTTAATTAAGAGCAAAATCTGAAATCAATAAATCAGATATACACTGATGTGACTGAGTCGCCGTCTCGCCGAGATTTTGTGATACGAACGATTGAATCATTAACAAAATCTGAAATCAAGCAAATACGAAAATTGCTGTTGCTAATTCTTATTTGTTTCTTCAGCCAGAGACGCGTCAGGCCAAGCGTGTTTAATCAAAATATCGACGAATGGGCTCTGTATGTTTTCGGCCTAGATTTGTAAATGGACTTTGGGCTTAGCTTAATTTGAAATTACAAATGGGGCAAGTATATTTAGAATGGGAAATTTTAAAAAATATGTGGGCCTTGGCGGTTGCTCTAGTGGCCCAGGTCCAGAGCCGGCCCTGACTAAAGATAAAACCGACACTAAGGTCATATTTGATTTGCATTCAAACTTCAGGTTCAGACTCAGATATCAGATTCGGTCCAATCAGAGTGTTTGATTTTGTCACTTTTCGTCTAACTCGGCCGGAATGTCAGATTCGGTCCAACAATAATTGTTGATTCGGTCGGATTCAAAAAACCCTTGGACTCGGTCTCTTTTTGCCTTATCTCAATTCGTTCAGCAATGGTCAAGAGAGAGATCTTACCAGGGAACATCGATGATCGATTTGCAGGTGAATCGGCGCCGAAAATTCAAGATGGAGCCATGGAGTCATGGAGATGTCAACCAGAAATGAAGATGGAGAAGATGAAGTAGGTGGAACGTGGCGGCCAAAATTAAAGAAAGGAGTAGGGTTTTTGTTTTTTGTTTTGAATGACTGTGGCCCACTTCTTTTAAGTTTCAGATTTTTGTTTTGAATACAATGATCCACTTTTTGTTTTTAAATATAAAATCAAATGGTTAATGGGTTAATGATATAATTTTAGTAAATAAGCAAATTTTATTTTATACGTATAATAAAATAATAAAACTTAACTATTTATGTTAAAGTTTTAATTTATTAAACTTTAACTAGTTATATTTATGTTATTATTAAGTTATATTTTATAAAAATTCACGTGTTATCATAATTTTAATGATCTTAATAATATTGATAGTAGAATTTGAAACTATTAAAAAAGGTGACCATTTTCTTGTTATAATATCTTAAATTAATTTAAAATGTTATCTTTTGAAATTATTAGTGTGTTTAATCTAAACTTTTTATGAAAAATTGTATTTGTATTTTAAATGATTTATGTTTACTTTAAATTTTATATGATGATTTTTATGTAATTATTTTTAATTATTTAGCAATTTATTCAAACACATATATTTCGTCTAGCACAAAAAAGAAGAGTAATAAGATCATTATTCATCAATTAGCACATTGAATTAGCAATTCAATCAAACACATGGATTCAATTAGAAGTTTTGACTCAATCCGCTTCTGACTCAATCCGTACTAACTCAATTAGCAACTATCAAACGACCCTAAATGTCTATAAGACTATAGGGTATGGGTCACTACACCATATAATTTTTTTTGTCACCTCATCAACTACACCACACCACATCATTTATCTAGGAAATACTCACCACACCAACACACTATTTTCATTCCATTTAATTTTAAATACAAAAAGAACATTTCAACTAATCACACCGAACCATTTCCACCCCCACACCTAGGGGTGTTAACGATTCGAGTCCAGTCGAATATCAGGAAATTTGGGCTCGACTCGTTTAGTAATTACTCGGCTCGAGCTTGACTCGAGCTCGAATAAGCTTTTATAATTGGGCTCGAGCTCAAGCTCGTATATTTATATAGTGTTCGAGCTCGAGCTCGATACTCGTTTATAATTCCATATTTTTTGAAAATAACTAATTTACAAACTCGAAAAACTCGTTAATTGCTCGACTCGTTAACACCCGTATTAATATATATATATATATATATATATATATATATATATATATATATATATATATATATATATATATATATATAGACAAGGGTTCATGCGAGAACCATTAATATTGCGAGAACTGCGAGAACATGTTTATAACCATTAAATTACTAGATGTGTGATCAAGATCTTTAGTAGCAAATTTGTAATTAATTGAACAACTATTAATTTAAAAAATTTCACGGAGGGGCATTTAGCATTTTAGTCTAAATATATTGCACCTAACTAGGGAAGTTTTATTATAATTAAAGAAACAAACCCCAACCCACCCTCCTCCATTCACGTTCGACAGTCAAACACACACTTTTGTGTGTGTTTTGTAGCTTCTCTCTCCATCTCACTTGTTCAGATCTGTTCTTCATCAAGTGGTTTTCAAATCTATATTTCTCTCCACTTCGCAACTGGATCTATATCTCATGCGGTGGTTTTCAGATTTGTGCTTCTATTCTCTCAACCGGAGACAGTTATGTTGCGGGAGTCTGCAACTTGGGGGTTCTCTCCGGTCGCCGGTTTGTTCACCGTCATCACCATCTTCTCTATCAGTTCAACATATATGAGAACTCTAGATCTGCAACTACCGCCGCCCGCACCATCTCTCGGTGAACACAGATCAGCCCACATCCACATGTATCTAGAGGTTTTTATCAGATCTACTTCTTTCACTTCAATATGTGTCGTGGGTCGTGGTCTAACACCTTTTCTCTCTGTCAGATTTATGTTGATTTCATTTTTCCGCCGCCGCCACCGTTGCCTGAACTAGGGTTCCGGCAACAGATGATGACATAGTCAGACGACAAATAAGTTTAGCAGCGACTGGACATAAAATTACCACACACCAACAACCCAAAACATGGGTTTTAAAGATAGAGTCATGCCTGCATCAAAGGAATTCAAAGTTTCTTGAATCTGTATGTAAATTTATTAATAAACTAATTGAGATATTAAATGTGTAACCTTTTTACTTTTGAAGCAAAAAAGAGATTCATTTTTTGTTTACAGATCTACGATTTTGAATTTTCGCATAATTAATTAATTAGTTTTTGATTTTTTGATTTTAGGCAAATCAAGGAATGCAAATTGCAGATTTTTGTGTTGAAGTTGCTTGTAAATTTGTGGGGTTTGTATAACTTTGAAGTTCTAGATTTGATCAGTACTGAACACAACAGTGAATTTTAGGGTTTTGTACTCATGTATTGTTCATCATCCACTTCTAGCCAAAATATATTCATTTGTTTCAGACCTGTTCATCTGTGTTTCAGATCTGTTCTTGTTCATCAGTTTGTAATTTCAGATTTGTATCAGTCTAAGTTTTCAGTTCATGGTTTGTAATTTTGTTCATTCGTTCATCATTGAATACATTAAATAAGGTTAATAAAATTCCCTGTCAGACTTGTTCATTACGTTCATTATGTATATAATATAGGTTTGTTTGCGAATGAAGAGCGTTCCATTTCACTCGGGCAACTCCAAGAGAGGCCGATGAAAGAGCCCACCTCGGATACGGAAGGAAGGTATGGAGATGGTGCATTAGTAAATCTGTAAATTTTTCAAATTGAACACATTATTATGCTGAACAGGTTAAATTTGGTAAAAAAAAATATTAGTTATTTCTAGGCGTTCATCAATGAACACATACGAATTGCGAAAAAAATTACAAATTACAAAATTCGGATCCTAAAAATAGGATTGAGGTTAAAAATGAATTAATTTAATTAAGGAAACTCGATTTAATAAAAAGATTCTAGTGTTAAAAAACTACAATACCCTTTAGATTAAAAAATTTAATTAAGCAAAATGATTGGCTAGAAAGTAGTTCTCGCAGTTCTCGCAATTTTGGTGGTTCTCGAACCGCTCTATATATATATATATATATATATATATATATATATATATATATATATATATATATATATATATATATATATATATATATATATATATATCCTTGTACTTATTGTATCAACAATTGTAATTATTGTATAAAACACTTGTTCGGCTCTTTCGGATCGACTCGTGAAGATCGGCTGGCTCGTTCTGCTCGAGATTAAACGAGCTATCGAACGAGCCGAGTCGATTATTATATTATTAGGCTCGGCTCGTGAAATTAATCGAGTCTTGTTTTATGTTCGAGCTCGACTCAAGATCGAATTAGTATAGGCTCGAACTCGATATAAACGAGCTCGAGCTCGAGTAGCTTGTAAAAAGCTCGACTCGTTAACACCCTGAAAAGTCAAACCTTGTATTCCAAGATACCAACCACCATGCATGCAAGCACTCGTTCTTAATTAATTATATATTCACAGATTATGTCACATGAAGACGAAAAAGATCACCCCATTAGAGGGTGTTTAAGCTCGATCCCGATCTCATCACCAAATAAGGTCCAGGCAGCAATTCCGAGATCACAGATTGCTTGAGTCTGGTAATCCATGGTGGAACTTGCTTCCTCCCACATGCTTGAGCCATCAAATTCCGGCAAATCAGCCTTCAGATACTTTAAACCAATGTTGTTTTCACCAACGTCTTCCTTGAAATTTGGTTTTCCGATAGAATGGTTGATCGGAGACTGGTCGTTCATGGTGTAATTCGACACTTTAGATATCCCACCATGAATCTGCTTATTCGTTTCCGTTTGTATGTGTTGATGATGAAGAAGCATTTGCATGTACATCTTAATCTCCATTTGCTTCTTGCATTCTTGCTTCGTTTTTGTCTCTTTCCGGTACCTACAGCGTGCATGTCCATCATTAAATTTATATATATATATATACGAGTAAATTACAAATGTTGTCTTTGTAGTCTTTCAAATTCTATAATTTTGTCACTATATATATTTTTCGTTTTCATGTACATGTACGTTTTAATTTTGTGTACGGTGTATCCCTATGAACAAAAAAAGTAAAGTACGGAGACAAAATAACAAACAAAAAGATATGGATAAAATCATAGAATTTAAAATATCACATGGACAATTTTAACCACATGAATGGAGTGTAAATTGAATATACAATTTAGGTTAATCGAATATGCAATTCCAAAAAAAAGTAAATAATAATAATAATAACAATAATAATAATCTAAAGGTTGAGATTGGTTAAGTAGGTTCTATCTTTTAAAGGTGAGTATTGTACTTGACATCAACATATTCAATTTATATTAACTACATATTTGACTTACGTATATTACATATTCAATTAGGTAAATATTGTTTCAATAGAATTAATTGTTTCAGTAGGTTCTATATATCAGATTGGCTCTGTATTGAACCTTACCCTATATATATAATATGGTTTTGCTAATGACAGCCCTTAGGGCTGTCAATAAGGCATAAATAGTTGTACATCAATTCAAAGGGTGTGGTAATTCCTAAAATCCAGGAGTTAGTTAAGGGTTGAAGTACAAAATTATGATGCATGTCTATTGAAGGGCTATCATTAGCAAAACCCTATATAATAAAAATAATAGGCGAACTATTAAACCTGGCATATGAGTAGATTAAATGCCGTTAAAAAAAATCGTTATTTCATAATGGGTTATATTAAATTAATACAACTATTTATATTTTTTATAAAAATATAAGGGCGTTAATTTGATCTAATTAATTGTCAGAAAGTGTTCTTAACGAATTTAGCTAATTGCACCCGGACCTTTCTACGTCATCCCCACCTTCCTCCAGTATATCACTGGCAGTCCTTCGTGAGTGCGGCACGCACCTTTTTGTTTGTTTCGGAGCCGTTTTGGCGGGGCGTACTAAACCCACTACGTACCACACCACCGATCCACTATTGATTTTATATAGTTGGATTTAGGGCCATTTCTCCTAGAATCCTTTATCATCTCTTTCAAGAATGATTTATTTCGTTTGTCCGGGTCCCGATCCCGGCTCAGCTCCTCTTCCTTCTCGTTCAAGAAGTCTACGAGGCAGTCTTCTGGATCGTAGGGGGCTTTTTCCCGCAAGGCGGGGTAAATAGAACTGTATAAAAATAGTATATGAAATTATCTCGTAAAGTTGGCAATGACCCATCTACGGTCTACCTTTGACCCGGGTTAAATTCTTCCCCCCTTTTTAGTTGCTTTTTTTTATAGGTTTTGATAATGACAATCCTAAGGGTTATCATAAGACACGTATTAGAAACTTATATATCAAATTATAACAAATTCCTAAGTTTTAAGATTTACTCATTTAATAAATTATTGTACAACTTTTAATGCATTAAAAACTTGTTTTATAATGCTTCAACTTTTTCTTTGGTTCTGCCTCTAGATGCGGCGTTGATGTATTTTGGCTCTCTTAATTAGGTAGTATATATGTATTTCCACTTTTCCAAAAAAAGTATATAAAATTCTATAATATTATGAGATCATCATTTTGAGACTTCTTTTGATAAACTACAAAAGAAGAACATTTGTAACGGCATGTCAACCAGAAATTTATGAGGGCATACAACTGTAAAGAGAAAAGTCTCTGTATTTTGACAAGTAAGTTGGCCCAGATAAGCTTGTGGGACCACCGACCAATGACATAGCACTTCTATTTTTGAAATTTGACTATTCATACTTACACAAATGAAATATACTAAAAATGGAGGATTTCATCCTTGAGCAACACGCATGTAACCGTTAAATAGTAAAAATTTATCCACATCTATATACAATGAATAGCCAGGGAAAAAAAGTCTGAAAACAGTCATTAAAATACTGATTAGGACGTGTACATCAGAGTCAAATATTCAGCTTTCCCTTGTAGTCTGAATATGCATCCTTCTCCTTTACCCGTTTACATTATTCACAATGAATATGTTCTATGATATGACACTAGTGACCAAACTCAGATTTGTTATTGAGATCATAAGGTTGTTAATCTTCATCATTATCCCCATGTTAGGAATGTAAGTTAGACATGCCAGTTAAGTTAATGTATCAATTTCATATTGAAAGCAATTGTTATGATAAAAATAAACGTACTATTTTGAACAGAGCATGTTGTTAACAAAATGTTGTTAATATATAGCATCATAAATCATAAATAAAGTAAACTACATGCAAAATGTGGTATTATTATCAACCCTAAAACATAAACATACAAATCTCAATTTTCCAATACTTGACTATTCACATTTAAACAACTTAACCTTAACAAGAAATTCGATAACAATTTGCGTGTTTTGCAACAAAATTACACTCTGATTGTGATCTCTATTCTCTAATTAACCCAACTAATAATATAACCCTTAATCATTCTATTCAAGTAAATACTGACATGATCATTTCTTGTTTTTTACTGCAACTGTAATTCCTCCTCTGTTTTCCTGCATTTTCTTAGGGCTGACCTAATTTCCCTCAGCAATTCACCAATATTCATGCATTTCCTGCAACACTCACATAATAAGAACTGCTTTCATCATATTCATGTAAATAAGAAATTAAAAATAATTAAAAATGGTTGACGAAGATTATTACAAAACACTGACGCCTACAACCGCGTGGGGTTGTGGATATTCCTCAATTTCTTTTATATTTTTATCTTCTTTTGTTGCCACATCAGATAAAGATTGTATTCCAATTTTCTGTATTTCTTCAACTAAAAATGGAAGTCTGTCCATAGCCTGTAACCAATAATCCATTTTTTATTTTATATTATATAAAAACCAAGGGATTGTAAAACATATATACCTCGGGTATATCAATCTTGTTTAAAACCACTACATACGGTCTTTCAAGATATTCAGGATTGTACATCCTTAACTCCTGTATCCATCCATATGTAACAAAACATTAATATTTTTATTTTATTTTTAATATTTTTGGAAACAGAGAGCAAAAGTGTACTTCTTTTACGGTTCTGTAGTCATACACAGGATCCTCAGCAGCTGCATCAACAACATGGACCAACATCCGAGTTCTCCTTAAATGTCTCAAGAAATTACGCCCAAGTCCCTGATCAATCATAACAGAGTTGTTGACTGGTCAAAATGGGTTCCGGACTAAAATATATGTTTTTTCCATTATTACATAGATATAACTTTTATGAAAAAATATATATATATATAACCTTTTTAGACTTTTATATAATAATAAATGCTATATAAAAATAAGGCCTAAAATAAATGATTTAAAAAAAATAACGATCCAATTGGGATACATAACCATATGTTAACGACCCAATTCGTACAATGACTAAACAGCGACAAATGTAAAATAATAAAATTGCGTTGTAATTCTAGACAAAACCCCAAATAACTAATGCTTTAATTAAAAATTACAAAAACATTATAATAATAACAATTAAAATCTGTGTATGCAGTAAAAATTAAAAATTTGCTTTGCTTAACTTTCAACCAATTTTTAACTAAATTCTTTGATTTGACTCATTTTAGATAAACACAACCCAAATTCCCACTTCTGAATATTAGTTAATAATTAAACAAAAACTTATAAAATAAATAAAAATAATTAGATTTAAATTACCTTTCCCAAATGTGCACCCTCAATAAGACCAGGTAAATCTGCTAATGTTGCTTCTGAAGAGAATTTTCCTGCACCTAAACTAGGATCACCTTCAAGCCTTCCAAGATTTGGCATTAAAGTTGTAAACGGGTAATCAGCAATTTCAGGTTTTGCAAGTGTTATTGCTGATAATAACGTTGATTTTCCAGCATTTGGGAGTCCCTAAAAAATTAAAAAATAAATTCATACAAACTAGAGGGACGATTTATGTAAATTAGTGAAAATGTGTAAAAGATGATGCTTACAACAAGGCCAACATCTGCAACAACTCTTAGAATCAACTGTAAACTAACTTCTTCCCCAGATTGACCAACAACCAACACCTGCAGTGTATGATTTTAAAATTCTTAGAATTATGATTATAAATTGTCAAGTTTTATGCAATTAATAAAATTTGTGGTTTTTTTACCTTATCATTTTCATCCCTCATCACATTTGTTGTCATATCCGCCATTTTCTTCTTTTTATCATCTAACAAACTAATCTGCCATAACCAAACAGCAAAAGTCAATTTTTATACCAAAGTCAACCTTCTCATTTCTTATTAATTCTAGCAAATTCCTATTTCCCACATCAAATTACCCGTTTCACTTTTGGTTTTAAATTAAAAAATAATAATAACAATAATACTCACCCCTCCTTGACCACCCCTAGCAACAAGAATTTCATCACCGTGACGAGCTAAATCAGCTAGAAATTTGCCTCGTTTATGTTTTACAACAGTACCTGTTCATAAATAAATGAGTAATGGTCCTTTAGGTTTGCACCATATTACATATTTGGTCCTTTGGTTTCATAAATTACACTGGTAGTCCTTATTTCTGAAATCATTGACACATTTGGTCCTTTAACTAAACAGACGTTTATTTTTCCCGTCAAGTATGCTCACGTGTCATGCACGAGGGGGTAAATCTGTCCGTTTCCCTTTCCCTTCACCAATTTGAAACCCATTAATTTGACGGGAAAAGTTAACGTCTGTTTATGTAAAGGACTAATCGTGTCAATAGTTTTAGAAATAAGGACTACCAGTGTAATTTATGAACCTAAATGACCAAATATGTAATATGTGACAAACCTAAAGGACAATTTGTGTAATTTACTCTATAAAATATAAATATAAAAAATAAATAAAAATAATAAAATATGATTATGATACCTAAAGGTACAGGAATACGCAAAGTTGGTGCAGCTAAACCATTTCTCAACTGAGAATGCAAAACTCCCATTGTATCAACATTCCCGCCACGTTTTGCATTAAATCTACCCTTATTATAAAACTCCAACAAAGTATCTTTCCCTTCATCTGCATAAATTACAACATCGCCCCCATGCCCGCCCATTGGTAAAATAAGTGATCCATCAAAATCCCTTTTGTAAGAGCTTCTTATTCTTGCTTTTTCTTTTTCTTGTTTGTTGCTAAAGTTAGAACGGGCTTTTGGGTCCCGCATGCTTAGGGTTGCACCGTGACCACCATCTCCAGCACGAACGGTTATGATCGCTTGATCGAAATACTTGTGTGGTTCTTTGGTTAGGTTTTCTAGGGTTGGGGATGAAGGATCTTTTTGTTTTGTGAGTCTGCATTTTAATTTGTGGTGTTGGATGTTGTTGGGAAAGGTTATTTGTCGATTCCAACTGCAGGAAATATGAATTTTGATTGTTAGTTATTGTTATTTTACTTTTATAGAACCTATTTCTGATATATAAATTACAGCTCTGTTAGCTTAATTTAGGTTAATAACTGAATTTGTTCAATTTGGTAGCAAGTACTATACAATAGCTGCAATATCTATCTAGCTATCATTCAGCTTGAAATCTTATCTATAAAACAAAATAATTTCATTTTACAAATGAAAACATCAAATTAGGTTCAGTGATTATCCATATTTTATCTTAGTAATTGTTACTTGTCAGATGACATTGATTAGGTTCAATTCAGTATGAGTAATTAAACCCTAGAAACTTCAATACTCTCCGCGAGAGAATTCATTCGACCAGAGGTATTACGCATACACAAAATTGAACTTACGGTTAGATGCTAGGAATCACGATTTCTCGAGAATTGTACTCAACAAGACCTGCAACTTGTGATGTAAGCTAGAAGATGATAGAGAGAGAGAGAGAGAGAGAGAGTACCTGTGATTTAGAGGAAGAAGACGGTGGGAAAAGGATGTGTGTGATTGATGGGGAAAGAGGGAGGTGCCGAAAAAAGGAGACGTTGACGGCGGTGAACGGACGGAGACGGAGGAGGACATTTTTACGCCACCACACCAGTAACTTCACCTTGCTGCTGTAAGCAGTTGTTTGTGGTGTATGGATAATCTGGCGCAAATATTTTGAAATATTAAAATCTAAACATTTTTAGTTTTTAAATTAATCTAGTTTTTTTTATTTCAACATTTTTTAGTTTAATACTCTCTCCGTCCAATAAAAAACTTCTCATTTAACTCTAAATTTTTGTCCCACAAAAAACTTCTCATTACCACATTTAATGGGCTCCACACAATAAAAAACTATTACTTCGTATTACTAAAGATTTCACCACTAATATCTACCAACTATCGTTCTCTCTCTAACTCAACCTTATATTTTAATCAAAAGTATTGACAATGACCCACCACTAACTATCACCTAAAAACTTATGCATAAGGCAAATGAAAAGTTTTTTGTGGGACGAAAGGAGTACTTCGTATATATTTTAATTTCAAATCTAACACTTACATTTTTTAATCTCAAAATCAACCCTAAGAAGGGGTGTTTGTTTTAGGCTTTTAGCTTATTTTTATACTTAAATTTATATTTCATAACAAATAAACTTATCAAAACATCTAAATAAGTTAATAAATTCATCCAAACACTACTAAGAGGGTTTGATATGAAGTGTTATAGCTAACGTTAGACCGTCCGTAACGCTCGACCAAACCAACGGTCGCGACCGGCCACACAAGCCTCGGAGACGCGTCCTCCGCGTTACGGCCCATCTCCGGCGACGCGTCGAGGTGCTCCAACGGTCGAGTAATCGACCGTTCAACTCGACCGTTGAACGACTCTTTCTCCCCCTCTCCAACGGCTAAAACTTTAAACAAACACCCCTTTTTTTACCTTATAAATACCCAATTCTTTTGCCAAATAATTCACAACTCTCATTTCTTTCTCCACTCAAACACACACTCAAATCTCTCAATCACCCTCTCTAAAAATGTCTTCCTCCATGAACAAAGGAAAGGCTACAAAATCTCGACGCGAAGCAAACACTCCCACACCCTCTCAATCACCCTCGATCAACTTTCGACCACCCGGTTTCGACCAATGGGGCGGGACAAGGCGAAGAAGAAAGCAGCGGCATCGTCATCAGCTGCTCAAAATTCAGAATACGGTGCCCCCCCCCCCCCCCCCCCGGCCATCATCGGCTCAGGAATTAGTCGGGCATTGGAAAGACGCCACGGAAGAATTTTTTGACTTCCGCAAAGCGAACATATATGATTTCATGGAGATACAAAAAGATACCCACGAGCTCAAGCACATGGAATTCTACAATTCGTCCCATGATCACCTCACCGGCAGAAATCTTGAGTGGGTTTTGGCAAAGAAGGCGAAAATCAGGGCCAGATATAATTTGGACTGATAGTTTATTTTTTTTTAGTATTTAATGTAATGTTATTTTTATTTATGTTTTTTTATTATTAATGTAATGTTTTTTTATTATTAATGTATTTGTTTTTAATTTAAATTAAAAAAAAATTCCGAACGGTCACCCATTACGGGCATTTGGTCGCTGTCTGGTCGTGTGGTTGATCAGGAGAGAGAAAGCTGATGTGGCGCAGAGGTGGCAGGGGTGACCAAACTGGGTTTGGTCACCCATTACGCACAGTCTTATGATTACTACAACTGTGTTATAGCTTCGTCATCATGGCTACAACATTGAGTTATTCGGATCTGATTAGATTTTGATTTTTTATTTTGTAAGTTGTAATTAGTTGGTATTTGGGATTCAAGATATATACTTCCTTCATATCAAAATAAGTGACACACTTTCCATTTTGGGGTGTATCAAAATAAGTGACACACTTTGAAAACTTTCCTTATTTGGTAAAAATAGTGGGACCCATACCCACTAACTATCCACTTTAATAAAATGAAATTACATTTATACCCTTACTTTTACTTTTAAAACTCATTAATATCACTTTATTACAGAAAAGTGAGACTCATTCTCCACTAACTATGTACTTTAATCTATTTTAATCTCTACTTTAATCTTTTACTTCAAAAAACGTGTAAGCTAATTTGTGTCACTTATTTTGATACGGAGGAAGTATTTGTTATAACATCACTATCATACAAAGTTATTTTTGGTATTGTGTCATAACCATGTTATAAACTAAAAATCTTATAACATTACTATAGATAGTACCACTCTCATACTAAACTTAAGAGACTTATTTGTTGGTCCGCTAATAAGTGCTAAAACAAACACTCCCTAAAAACATTTTGCAGGGGAGAGTTTGGATATGTTTATTAAGTTAGCCAAATGTTATGAACTGTTTTGAAAAGAGTTAAAATTTATTTATAAGCTTTATCAAATTAGTCTTTTAACTTACTTTGCGAATGTTGAGTTATTTACACATCTACACTCAATTTTCAAATAAGGTAATTCATAAATGTCAATAAAATATGAGAGTTGTATTTATTCCTATAAAACCCTCCTAATTATCAACCTACTCATTTGATCAATACAAATATCCAAAACAAAAAAATAAGATTAGGAAAAGAATTAGTTGATTCCACATATCCTTCATTTTATGAGTAAGAAGATGAAGTATGAAGATTTAGTAGGAAACAATACAATTTTTCATAAGGTATATAAAACAAGCAACACATAGTGCACACATCAAAGAAAAAACACATTGCAATGACTTTTTTTTCTTTACAACAAGTAGCTAAAGACACTCAAATGAATTTTTTTTACATTCATTGCTAAAGATTTCAAGTATTGATGAGAGTATTCTTCCACCCCATGTGACTGACTCACTCAACCCAAATACAAGACCAAGATTACAACCGTTTTTTACACAAAACATTCACAAGTTGGTTTGGATGACTGATTATGGGAGGAAATTTCAACTAACAGAAAACTATATGAAAAGAACAAGATACAACAACATACCAAACCATGATACTCACTAAAAAGGCGTTGAAAAAATGAAGATTTAGCTATTCACAAAATCCTTTAAGGAGAATGCTGATACTACATCCTGTAATTGTATAAAACAGATGGATTTAATTAAACATGACAAATAATATTAGTCTCATTATTAATATATAAAACAGTTAACTAAACTAAAAAGTATGAATTTTACCTTTCCAAGTTGTTCAGTCAAGCATTCTCTAACTACAGTTGTCTGCTGAATTACCCTTTCTAGTTGTGAATAACTTGGCTTGTTTGCATCAGCTGAAAGTAACATCAATCAACCATTATTTTATTATTTAAATAAATGATTTAGGAAATAATTCATGCCTTAATTATGATTAGCAAAACAATTCTAAAGATGTACACACCCAAAATTGCTCTGTTTAAACTATCTGCAGCATGGTGTCTGTACTCAAAACTAAGCAGATGAAACATTGGTGATCTTTCTGGTTCTTCATAAGCTAGTAATGCCATCAAATCCTGCATCATAAAAAATCATTTATCAACCAAACTCGTAATTATAATAAAAATGACATTTTTGTTTTTTTTAATTTAAAAAAGAAAACATACTTCGAGTTTTCCAACATATTGTTGCACTTTCCCGTAACAGGCCAGCTTGAGCTGAGCAAAATTAAGAGCTTCTGTGCTGCCATATCATATATAATAAATTAAATAAAAAAAGTACATCAATACTTCATATAATATGTTTAATATTATTGATTTACTCACCATTTCTTTGAGCGGATAAGTTCAACAAAATGAAGGCTTAAAAGATCAAAATACAGGTCCTGGTTATTTCTGAATAGGTTTGGTGAAATCTCGTCTGTAAATTGAATAGCATTCAATGCATTTCCCTCTAATGCAGAGTGTAAAATTCCTGAAAATGTTATTTATAAATTCTCATAAATACAACCAAAAAAAAAAAATGGCAATTAAAGGTTAAATGAGCCTTACGTTTTCTTTTTTCCACGTCTTCCAACTGAGCAGGGGGTGCATTTAACCCAGCAGAAGTAACAAGTGATTCCACAGTGTCTTTATAACAACCGTGTATGAGATATGATAAGATGATATTGTGGCTGTCTTTATCATTAATTTTCTGCCATATTTGAAGTTGAAGCTATAATTAGAATTTAGTAAAATAAGATAATTCAGGATCAAGTGATGATCGGATGATTTGTTACAGTTATATGTTGATGTAAATTGTAACTGTATTGTTAATTTACAGGAAATGTATCTATTATTATTGATTCTATCATCTGCTACAACCTTAATCAATCACTTAGTTAACATCATCAAAGCATCACTTTCTACTTTTCAAATAACTCAAACTAATCACATATAATTTGGGATCTAATACATGCATTCTTCAAAATCGCCCAAGAATCTCAAGAACACACAAAGTTGTTGAAATAAACTCTCTTATCTACAGAAAACCTAACTTAGGGCTCAGAATCTAAATCCTATAGAATCATAAGATTGAATTCAGAAAAATTCTGGCAACAATGTGGATTTCAACCATCACTACATATAACATATCCAGTCTAGTAATCGGAGGATTACACGCAATCTTAAAAATAGTAGGGTTTCGTCTTGGACAGTGTACGAGTGAATTCACTAATCGAACGATTAATCAGACCTACAATTATGTATTACGAACCCTAGAACAGCAAAAACTACAAAATCATCACGAAAACCATAATAATTGGCTAGTGTTAATCATAAGCAGTTGAAAATTACATCGTTGACTAGCGAATCATGCGGTTTTTCACAGATTTCAGTGCATAATTTGATTCTTGATATCTGAAATAAGTAGAATTAGTTAATTAAACTTACGATTTGTTCGTACTGTTTCGGATCGACATCCATTGTTAAACGGATTTCTTTCTGTTTCGAAGATTATAGCTGAAATTTTTTAATCGCTTCTTCGACAGGGGCTTCTTGCTACTTTTGGAAAATGAATTTTTGTGTAACGGTCTAGGGATGTACTATTTATCTTCGGATATAACGTGACACCGAAAAATCTCAACATTTCGTTTTCAAAGTTTCATGCTTCGTGAATACATATTATTTTTGTCAATTAAAAAAAATGATTTAAGGACGTGTTTAAATATTTAAATGTACTAAAATAAATAATATATTTACTTAATTTATCTTATTTGATAGAAAAAATAGTACATCTCACACCTACTAAATATGTTTTACTAGAGAAGGTCTACGATTCGAGTAATCTACTTTAATATAATGAAACGACTAATGTACATTTATTTTTACTTTTAAATATTATTAACTTTACTTTATTTAAAACGTGTGGGGCAACCTCTAGTACTAACTAAATTTAACTAATATAACCTTATTATAATATGTTCACTTAAAAATCATGAAACTAACAATGTATCATTTAATTTCAGTTAGAGGAAGTATAAAAGTGTATAACTTATAGGTGATGATTTTTATACCACATATTTTAATTATCTACCACAAATATTGCATTGTTTACTTGCACATTATGCAGATTTAGTTATACAGTGTGGTATAAACATAAAAAAGTGTGCTAGCAAAATTAATTCCCATAACTTATATAAGTTTATTAACTTATATATAATTAATCAAGTTTAACCACAACCTACTCCCACTAACCGCTACTGACACTACAACTACCACCAATACTGCTACCACTACCACCCATCACCAATAATATACCACCACTACTGACACCACCTACAATCACTACTCACCATCACAACACACATCAACCCATCACAACCACCAACTTTAAATTATATCTCCTACCAATTAAACATCTTTTAAAAAATTTCAAATTCTTAAAAGATTCAAATTTCTTGACACTGATTTCTTAAAATATTTTGTGAACCAAAGTTCACTTACTGCTATACATTATAACAATAATGAAATGTCAGAATTTATTAATGAAAACCATACAAATTATTTTGATTCATGACAATTTTAAATTTATATACCAAATCAATTCCTCTTGTATTTTACAAATTTAAATGATACGATTTTAAATTACTGTGAACCGGTTCTAGATTAAGCTAGAGTAGATGCCAGATTAGTTCATTCCAGAAATCCAGTTCGTTTTTCTGTTTTCATTTTCAATTCCAACACTTTACCGTCATTCCTTCACACAGTATCCGCTCGTATCTCTCGAAATGGGTTGGCTATGGCGGATTTCACCGATATTCTTCATCATAACCATCTTCTTCTTCTCTCTGACGTCACTTTCAACGTCATCCACTTCTGATCTATTCCAACAATGGTGTAGTCAACACCAGAAATCATATTCAACAGAGGAAGAAAAACTCTACAGGTTCAATGTTTTCCAGGATAACTACGCTTACGTTCGTCTCCACAACACCAATTCCAATTCTTCTTACTCGCTTTCTCTCAATTCCTTCGCTGATCTCACTCACGATGAGTTCAAGCTTGCTCGATTACGCGGTCTCTCTGCATCTGTTGATTCCGGTGACCTGATCAGGCTTAATCGCGCTAGTTCGTCGATTCAGTCGTCTTCCTATGATCTGCCTAAATCGTTGGATTGGAGGGAGAAAGGAGCAGTTACTAATGTCAAAGATCAAGGGAGTTGTGGTATGTTTTTGTGTTTCTGTATATAATTTTAAATTATTTACTATTTATTGCGATTTAGGGTTCTAAATCCTGTTAACTGTCTCTGATTTGGATTTTAGGTTAACTATTGTTCGTATATTTTCTAAACTTGTAGTTTTATGGGAGTGAAAATTATTCATACACCAAATTGTAACTACAGATTCCCCCAAATGTTATCTGATATACTTGTAGTGTGTTATTAGTTATTACAGTTAAATTCTTGCAACTTTGAATTAGTTAGTTTTATAACGGTTTCTTGTGCAGGTGCATGCTGGTCATTCTCAGCCACAGGAGCAATGGAAGGCATTAATCAAATTGTAACTGGATCCCTTATAAGTCTTTCTGAACAAGAATTAGTTGATTGTGACAGAGACTTTAATAGTGGTTGTGAGGGTGGACTCATGGATTATGCCTATTATTTTGTCATACATAATAAGGGGATTGATACCGAAGAGGATTACCCGTATCAAGCCAAAGAAACTACTTGCAATAAAAACAAAGTAATATTTCTTCTATTATTCCCAACTTTATTATAAGCAAAAATTACCAGGAAATGTAACTAAAAAACCAACTGTACTCAATTGTTAAACTTATAGGAAAATATGTCAAAAAGTTGCCAAAAAAAAGTAACCAATATCCCATATTTGGGTCCCTAAAATATTCACTACTGAATATGTCAGAATTTGAACTTTCACTCCTAAATATGTCAGCATTTGAGCTTTCACTCCTTTTGACGAACGAGAAACTTTTTTGTACCGCATATTGTCAAATTTGGTTTATTTAGTTACATTTTTATCTGTCAATTTCCCTTTATTTTAATTCAAATTGCCTAATAATTAATTAAATAACCTAATTTTTTGCTCGTTGTTTAAACTGCAGCTTAACACAAAAGTTGTTACAATTGACGGTTACATGGATATCCCAGAAAACAATGAAGATGAGCTACTAAAAGCCGTTGCAAAACAACCTGTTAGTGTGGGTATATGTGGCAGTGAGAGAGCATTTCAGCTATACTCAAAGGTTAGTTTTAATAATTATATTTTACGCCTTAAACTTCCACTTATTTGACATTCTTACCCTTAAACTTCTCTTGCCAATGCTTTTATCAGGGAATATTCAGTGGGCCATGCTCCACTGCATTAGACCACGCGGTACTTATAGTGGGCTACGGGTCAACAGACGGAACAGATTACTGGATAATAAAAAACTCATGGGGAACATCATGGGGAATGAACGGTTACATGTACATGGCCCGAAACATAGGGGATTCAAACGGGCTTTGTGGGATTAATAAGCTCGCTTCTTATCCAATCAAAACAAGCCCTAATCCAAAACCTGAACCTAAACCCGAACCTGTGATATGTAATCTGTTTTCTTGGTGTAGTGAAGGTGAAACATGTTGTTGTGCCAACAGTATTTTTGGGATTTGTTTCAGTTGGATGTGTTGTGAGGTGAGTGCTTCTGTTTGTTGTGAGGATCGTCAGCATTGTTGCCCGAATGATTATCCAATTTGTGATTCGGTTAATATCTTGTGCCTCAAGGTTAGTTTGTTTTTTTAGTTTGATTATATATTTTTATTTTAATAATTTCTAATTGTAGACATGAATATGATTGCAGGAAATAGGCAATGGTACGGTGGCAATACAGCCTAAGAAAAACAGCGGTTTTGGGAAATCGGGTGGCCGGAGTTCCCTCCTGCAACAATATTTTTGATTTTTTTGAAGGTTATTAGTAGAAGCATATACATATACATATGCATACACACCATTGCTATTTGATTTGTTCACATTATTTGTAATTGTTTAGCTCAGAGTTGTAGAATCATAAGTTTTGAAATATGGTCGATATCTGAATTTGTGACTCTGCTTTGTGGACATGTACTAATGATTAATGAAGCAATTTTTGTGTACTTAAGTATATGATTAATGTTTTTCCCAAAAGCATACAACATGTTTCTAAGATGTAAATAGTCATACATTATAAGATGTAAATAGTCATACATCTAACTGAATCCTGAAATTGTGTAATGTCATTGGTATATAAATACCGAGAGCATTTTCTGTGAATGTAAAAGCTGTTAAACCTTGTATACATGGTTTTCTAAACACAAATATGCAATAACACTCAACTTGAATCTTGCATTTCTTGACAATATGCTATCTACAATGACTTGAGAAAATCAAATTTGAACTCATAAAAGGAAAAAAGAACAATATCAGAATATACCAATTTGGGTTCAATTAAAGTTGTGATCTTGGTATATGGAAGCAAATTAAAGTTGTACCAATTTGTGAACAAAGTGAAATACTTGTTGATAATTCCACTACCGTGTATCAGAATCTTTACAAAGCTATATAAAAAAAGGGCATAAAATCATAATCAAGATCAAAACAACAAATAATAACTATTTGGTACCTATAAAAATCATATCTTTTTTTATATCATTTCATAATCAAGATTCAAGAAGATGATGATGGAAATACATCTTTAACGCTGTGTTCCAGAGTTTAAATATAGAGAGAAAGGAAAAGAAGTCGAAAGAATATTTAATTTATATTGTGTTCCAGAATTTTTATTAAAAGAAGAGAAGAGAACTCGAAGGAAATTATTGGCCATTATTTCCCTCCTAATCTTCCTCCCAAAAGTGGGAAGATTTGGAGAGAAAAGAAGTTAGAGTTAATGAAAAAATGTTGAACTTCCCAAATTACCCTCAATATTTCCTAATTAATTCAAATTTTAAGGATAAAAATGTAAATTTGTTAATTTTTTTCTTTTCTCTCCAATTTAGGAACACAAAAAGACATTGTTTTCTTTTCTTTTCTTTCGGACCCGGGAACACAAAAAAGAAAAATATTTTCTTCTCAATATCTCTTCTTTTCTCTTCTCTCTTTTTACTTTCCTTTCTTTCCCTTTGGTCAAAAGCTATGGAACACAGTGTAACAGCAGAAGCTGCAGACAAATAATTAAGAGTATTCTTCAACGTCTCTTTTTCTCTCTTCAATCTCACCATCGTATCTTCCAGTTCAAGTAACGCCTGCTGCTCTCTCGGAGCACCTTCAAACGTACTTCCGACGAAGAACGAAAACGGCGTCGGAAATAGATTACGCCGTAAATCGCCGGCCTCTTTCTCCGGCTTCCCATTCAATCGGTTCGATAACCTAATCACATCTTTCATATGATTCTCGACTTCACTCGCTAACCCTTCTAAATCCTCTTCGCCGTTCCCCGACGGCCGGTCCTCCAACCACACCACCTCCGCCACTAAATAGGGTTTCGTCCGTACAAGTTTCGTAACCCTAAACCGCTCCTGACCTTTACAGATTATGAAGAATCGATCATCAACAAGACGTTCGTGTTTCACAACCTCGCCGACGCAGCCGACGTCGGCGGTGCCGGAAGTTGCGTCGGTGTAGATAACGCCGAATCGGAGGTCGGTTTGTAACAGAGTGTGCATCATAATCCGGTAACGGTATTCGAAGATCTGTAACGGGAGGATTGCACCGGGGAAGAGCACGAGTGGGAGAGGGAAAAGTGGTAATTCAACGACGTCGTTTGATTTTGGGGTTTGGGCGTTTTCTTGCTTCTCGCCGGAGCATCGTAGGGAGATTGGTTTCCGGTGCCGGTGACTGCGGCGGTGGGGAAGGGCGATTGAATTGAAATTAGACGGTGAAAACGAGAGGGAATTAGGGTTTAAGCGAGGGTTTTGGTGGTGGGTGAGGTAAGGTGAAGAATGGGAAGGGAGGATTTGAGGGAGAGCCATTACAGATTATAATGTGTGGTTTTGGAAGAATGGTTGGAGAGTGAGCATTTGGGGAAGAAGATGAAGAAGAAATGAGGTTTCTCTCTCTAGAAGTTTTAGAGAGAGAAAGTGAAAGGTTTTGGTGGATTTGGAGTGACCATATGATGTGGATAAGAGTTTTAGTTTCCGATTTTTGTATTTTTCTTATCTTGGTCATTAATTTCACACGTGGAAATTTCATGGATTTTACAAGAAATGTTTTCTTGAAAGTAAGATATTAGCAATAATTGTGATTTATCTTATCTCAGTTTTGACGAACTACAACAATTGATAAGTGTTAACCATATTAACTAATGGTTGTAATCTAATAGTATTAGTATTTGGTGTTGTTTATAATTTTGATTATATATTCAAGTCATGTTATGAACAAATTAAGGTAGATTTATGAGCCGTAACCACAGTTTAATTATCATATGTTTTAAGAATATTATTAGCATGACATGGTAGCAGTGGGACACGTTCAATTAGAATCGAGAATGAAAATTTGGAAGATCCGAATAAATAAACGTTCAATTCAATACAGGATTAATGGTATGTTGAAATGTATACATTTGGAAGAAATCATTGAAATTAGTGAGATGGAGAGAAAGGAGATTGCAGATATCAAGAGGAGTAAGAAAGTTGGGGTGAGATTTTTAATTTGTTTTGTAAAAGAATGAATTGAGAAAAGGCGAAAAATACTTTCACACGCCTTGCACATGAAGATTTAGGCTGCCCGGTATGGGTACCACACCCACACCCATTTTTTCTGCCACATCATCTGCCATCTCAGCAACCACACCACACCCACACCACATCATCTCTAGGAAATACCCACCACACCACACCACAGCCTTTTATTTCATTAAATTTTAAATAAAATATAAAAGAAAATATCCACCAACCAATCAAAAGCATCCACCTCACCCCATCTCACCCCCACGCCCCGTTTCCAGCCGTTGTCTGTGCCCCTCTCCACCCACGCCGACCCCCCACGCCGTTGTGGGGGGCGGTGTTCGCCTTCTTCGCCACGCCGTGGCTGCCGAGTCACCCCCACGCCCTTCTCGGCGTTGGACCATACCGTCCAGCCTTAACGGACAAGACCTAACACTTAGAGCATCTATAATCGGAGCTTTTATTAAAGCTTTTTACCTTTTTGCTAGATCATTTGAAGGTAAATGACTTTCTCTAAAAAGCTTTTGCTTCAAAAGCTTTTTTTCTTTAAGTCATTCCTTAAACACACAAAAAGCTTTTTGTATATTTACATGCATTAGAGCAAAAGCTTTTTTGATAATTTTTTATGAATGTTGAATGCAAAGTCTACATGACAGTTATAATAAGTCATTGCAATGACTTAACCATTGGAGACTTAGCGTAAAGAATAACAACGTAATTTTTTTAGGGTAAATTACAGGTTATGTCCCTGAGGTTTTCCGGATTCGGGGTTTTTGTCCCTAAACTTTTTTCTTCTGTTTTTTTGTCCTTTAGGTTTTTAAAATTCCGCATATTTGTCCTTCCGTCAAATTTTGGCCGTTAAGTGACCTCAAATGCAAAAGATATGAGGGCATTTTAGTCCTTTTTTTCCTTTGCCTTTCTTTTCTCTTTTAATTTTTTCTTTTTTCATCTTCTTCCCCATTTCTTTGTTCATCGTCCAAACCCTAAAAATCACACCTTGATTTCCAGATTTGATGGTGTTAACTGATCCCTTCTCTCTTTTCTCCCATCATCAACACCAGATTTGAGTTTTTTGCTAAAGAGGGCGTAAACCCTATTCTCCACCGTTATCACAGACTTTCTGGCAACCACCGCAGCTACCTTCTCCAGATGTCGATTTCTGGCAACAAACTTTCTGGTAACACTTCTTCGGAAACCACCTCAGCTATCGGTCACCACAAAATCTCTACATCATTTCCACCGTATTTTCAGATGTCGATTTCCACAACATCTCAAATCTCGATTTTCAGATCTCAGATCTCGATTTTCAGATCTCAGATCTCGAAGGTGATGCCGAGGGAAGAACGGTGGCGGTGGTCGTCGGAGAATACGGTGGCGGTGGTCGTCGGAGCAATGGTGGAGATGTGAAGAAGACGAAGATGGTACGAACAATAACAGAGATTATGCTTCGACATGTGAAGAAGACGATGGAGGAGGAAGAACGAATCGATGGAGAATAAGGTGGCGGTGGTCGCCTGGTGTTTGAAGAATGTGATTTTAGGGTTTTTTTAGGGAAGAAGAAGAGTGGAAACCTCATCTTTGTGTCTTGATCTTTAAGAAAATTACAACAAAAATGGTTTCTCACCATGTTCTTCATGTTTCAGATCTGAAAGAACATATTTGGGTTAAAAGGTTTCTTTGATGATGATGATAGGGGTAATTTGGGGAAATTGACAAAAAATTCGTCAGTTAACGGAAGAGTTTGGACGGAAGGACAAATATGCGAAATTTTAAAAACCTAAAGGACAAAAAAACAGAAGAAAAAAGTTTAGGGACAAAAACCCGAATCCGGAAAATCTCAGGGACAAAACCCGTAATTTATCTTTTTTTTAGTTAAAAGACCAAACACTCGGGTAGTCTAAAATGTGAAGGTTCTGACTCAGATCATAATTAACGGGCCTATCAAATTATAACCGGACAATGCAAACTACAAAGTTGCCCAATTTAGCAATTACATATTTACATTAACGAATCCAAAAGGCTCACACTAAATGACTAAATGGGCTTATTGAGTTATAAAATTACAATCCAATATTTCATACTAGGCCCAAAGTATATTATACAAATAAACCCAACTATTTTTTGAAGTCCATATTTGAATAAAAAAATTTTGGCGTTAAATAAGGCCCAAAGGATATTCTTATAATCTTATTCTAGAGGTTAAAAAAACCAGTTTTTTTCAAAAGCCTGTTCAGATTTGATAGGTTCGGATTTGATACCCAATGTTCAAAACCGGTTTAGGTCAAATCGGTTTGGTTTTAGACCGGTTTTCTGATGTTCAAGGTGTAATCGGTCGTAACCGGTTCAGATCGGTTTAAACCGGTTTGGTTTTTGAAACCGGTTCGGTTTGTATAAAATTCAATTTAAGATGTTTATATAATTATATAAAAGATAATAATTAGTCATTGTTTTGAGCGAAATCTCATATTGTACATTTGTACTAGATAAAAGGAACATACACACTAACCATGCACGAAAAGTGTTTGGTGAAGAAGTTGTAGCCTAAAAGTGTAAAATGACATATAAATGCAGGGGGTCATAAGTTATAACATAGGTATTCAAGGTAGTCTGGTAATTCTATGTATGAAAATCTATAGATTCTTTTTAAAATCTAGTTCAAGTAACTTTCTATTTTGAAGCTACTTTAAAATACATAAAAAAAGTTAATGTTATCACAACCAAACAATTTTCTTCTTCTTTATTTGAGAACTCTTCTTTTTCTTAAACGAAACCTCAAGCTCCAAAAAAGCTGAATGGCCAATGTGGCATCCTTAAGATTTTTTTTAATGCAACACACTTATCTATTTTTTTTCTTCTTAATTACCATTTAACCTATAAATTATGTTACCTTGATAAGAAATGATAAAGATGTCCAATGGTAAGAACTTTGATAAGAATTGATACTATGTAATGTTACATTGACTAATAACATGAAAGTATTGTTAAAATTGTCTATATACATGCATATGAGAGCATGGGGTATGGTGGCTTAAGTTAGAATGTCACCTCTGCATCAGATCATTATTTCACATTTCACATTCAAAACCCTCAAATACCCCCTCTACCATCACTAACCAATAATATTCCTTTGGGACTCACCAAAATACATCTCACTCACAAAATACCCTTAGAAAAATACCCTCTCTCTCCTCCCATTAGCTCGTGGCTTAAGTCGGATGACCAACTTGGGGTGGGGTTTAACATGACGGACGGTGTGGTGGCGCGGGTCGGAAGTGAGGTGGCGTCCGACTTGGGTAGGGGTAAGCCACCATACCCCATGCTCTGAGTATTTTGTTTATATTGAGTACACAAAACCTTTTCATGAAAATTCTAGATTCATTATTTTCAAAGTTGTTATACTCCCTTCGTCCCATTTTTATTGTCTAATATACTATTTTAGTTTGTCTAAAAAAGACTGGCTTTTCTAAATTTCAATCAATCAAAAAACATTTAAGTGAGAAAGAGAAAATTTTATTGGTGACATAGTATAATTAATGTATTTTTTTTTAAATTGTGTGTTTTTTTTAGTTGACAATAAATTTGGGACATAGGTAATATTAAATTACGTTTTTTATATATTGGCTATTTTCCTTTTACTAAGATTGTTTTCATTTTAAAACTGGTTAGGAAAGGAAGTAAAGGTAAATGAAGTCTATGAAATTTAGGGTTTTAGGGTTTAAATTTCCATGTACTCCCTTTACTATGAATTCAGATTTTGAAAAGTCTAACTTCGATATTAAAAAGTTATGGTTTCAAGTATCATTGTAGACATTACGTGGTATTTACTATTAAGTTGTATGGAAAAACTTGACTTATGTATATAATAACTAAATAAAATAAAAAACCTTTTTCTTTATAAATCTTCCAACCAAAATTGGGCGGATTTGGAAAGAAAACTAAAATATAACATGAGTAATTATATTTTCATTATTTGGGTCCTAAAAAAAATGTGTAATAATATGAGTTATAAATAAAAGGATATATACTACATGCATGTAAGTATTTACAAGTGTGACCAAAGATTCAGACCTCATTAAAGGTGTCATTTTTCAGTGTCTTAGAGAGTAGGGTTGGTTTCCAAATGGAATTTAACTGAAAATATCAACATTGTTCAGACACTTTAATCAATCAGTGGGCCAAACAGATCTAATAAACACAATATTTATATATTTAATCAGAGATTGACACATAGAAGAATCCAAAAAGAACAAAATTTAAAACTATCACCTCAACAACACATGATCAATCTATCCCATCAGCACACCAATTAACATAATATATTATGTATATTTTTTATTTGTTACCTAAAACATGAACACACGTATGTACACTTTTTTGGTTTTCTTCAACGTCTATTGCTACACGCATGCATAATATTCTCCAAGAGCATATAACAAGATAGATAGAGACAATTTGGAACATAAAAGTGGGTATAAAAGATAACACAATTTGTATCAAGATTTTGATTTTTTATGATTTGGGTGATAAAAAAGATTGAAACTTTTTGAGTTCCCCAAAGAAAAAAATTTGCAGGCAAAATAAAAAAGCTGCTGATGGGTTTCTTGTTGTTTTGTAGTCAGGGAAAGGAGTAGGGGACCACTTTTTCTATTCAATTTTATGTCCTTTTACTAATTTTTCACTTGATAAATTATAGCTGATTTTATAGGTTTTGTTTCTTTGCATAGATCTTGCAGAGGTCTATTGTATTGCTTGCAAGATTTCAGCTGCTTTCTAGAGAGAGAAACCAAAACAGAAAAAAGAGAGAGAGAGAGAGAATCTTTTTTCTTTTTGGGATAAATGTAGCAACATTTTAACCAAACTTGAGGTCTGTTTGCAAACATTATAATAGTTTGTTTAAATTCCAAAGTTGCCTGCTTTTCATCCAATTATTAATACCCTACTCTGTTTTCATCTAGTTCTTCAATTACTTTGACTTCTTGATAGTAATTTTGACTAAAATTCAAAAATCCATGTCAAAAATCGGTTCTTTTTCACTTGGGTGTTGTTGATTTAACTTGATTTTGTGTACTGATCATGGTGTCACCAGATTCTTCTTCAAACCCTAACAGCATTCATCAATTTCTCATTTCAAACCCAAGCCATTATGAAAGTCAACATTTTGATGCTTACGGAGTTGACTTAAGAAATCTTGGTTCATACCCACATCAATCTTTGAATGTACTTCCTTCAGTTCAGTCTCTTGGTGAAAGAATTTCAAGATCAGTTGACCTAATTCAAGTTCCTTCAATGGTGGATGAACAACAACTTAACCACCAACATAACCACAATCAAAATCAAAGTCAAAATCAAAGTCAAAGTCAAAATCAAAGTCAAAGTCAGAAACTTTCACTCTCTTTAGGCTCTGGTTTGCTTTTTCCATCAACAACACAATTCAGAGGTGAAAGATGTTATCTTGTTTCTGAAGAAGAATTACAAGAAAAAACAAGAAAATCATTTAATCCTTGTGACTATTCATCTTCCTCTACGTTTTATGGAACAGAATCACTCTCAATATCAGTTAGTAGTTCAAGATATTTGAAACCAACTCAATCTTTACTTGAAGAAATTGTTACTGTTAATGGGAAAGATCTTGATTCAACCAACAAATTGTTTGCTCATAAATTATCGGGTTCGGGCCAATACGGGTCATTAAGATTATGTTCCGAATTAATTAATAATGGGTTATCAATGGAGAAACAAGAACTTCAAACTACATTAGCAAAACTCATTTCTTTATTAGAAGAGGTATATAAATTATTATATATTTTACAGTAGCATTAAGAACCCATCCAAAATTTAATAACTTTTTTTATTTTTTTATTTTATTATTTTATTATTTTGCGATTAATTTCAGGTTGAGAGAAGATATGAGCAATATTATCAGCAACTAGAAGAAGTGGTTTCTTCTTTTGAATTAAATGCAGGTTTAGGTTCAGGGAAATCATACACCGCATTAGCCCTTAATGCAATGTCGGGTCACTTTTCGGGCTTAAAAGATGCAATTTTGGCCCAAATTTATTCGACCCGAAAGAAAATCTTGCAAGATTTGCCCAAAATTAACACGGGTTTTTCACAGTTAAGTTTGTTTGATAAAGAAACAAACAGACACAATCGAATTGCTCTTCAACAACTAGGAATGCTTGCGGGCCCGAGACAAACTTGGAGGCCCATTCGGGGTTTACCCGAAACTTCTGTCATGATCCTACGGTCCTGGTTGTTCGAACACTTCCTCCACCCGTAAGTACAATTTCAAGATCATAGGTGAACGGGTCAGGTCGGGTCGGGTTGGTTTGACCCAACCCATTTTTGTACATTAAAAAAAAATAGTTTGTCAAATTGAATAAAAAGGTACTAAACTTTTTAAAAATACCAATTTGATTGATTGTTGTTATGATCATAGGTACCCGAATGACAATGAAAAGCTTATGTTAGCATCACAAACAGGATTGTCAAAGAACCAAGTACTTAATTTCCATTAAAAAACCGTTTGATATACTCTAAAGGAATTCTTGTATTTAATGTTATTAAGTATTTTTTAGGTGTCAAATTGGTTCATAAATGCTCGGGTTCGACTATGGAAGCCAATGATCGAGGAAATGTACAAGGAAGAATTTGCAGATTCATCCGAGGATTCAAACTTATGAAGTGGTATAATGTTGAATTTGTAGGGTTTTAGTGGTGTTTTTGTTATAGTGAAAGAGTAGAAATGAATGCATACTTTTGTCATCAAGTTAATTGAATGAAACTGTCCTTTGAGTTGAAGTTTCTGACGTAAAATAGTAAAAAACAAGTGTGCATTAATGGATCTACAAGCATCTCATTTTGTGGCAAGTAATAGTGGTACATGTATTTGATTAATTAGTCATTTGTATTTATCCTTTTCTAAAAGGGTATTTCTGTTATAAAGACTCTAACGGGTGGCCGAATTTATACTCCTTATGTGTGCGACCAAACCGTTATTATGTATGTTTTTGAACATTTTCTTAACTATCTGGTAAATATTTAAACATGAAACAATTAAACTCGTGACTTATATGAAGTTATTTGAAAACTCTTGCTAACAGGTCACGTGATCAAATACAATAGTTTACTTTGTAGACAATAGTTTCAACTTTTTGATCATAGAGCAAGTTTTGAACAACTAATAAACTTAATAAAGACTACCCCAAGTTTACTTTCGGCTAGAAAATGGTGGACAAACAATATGATTGCAAGTAAACTATTAGCTTAATAAAACCTTAGATTACTTAGCTTCTAAATTTATTAGCTTGCACTATGTCAGTCACTTACGGGCTTATCACAAATACGACTCATATTTAAATTATAACTGCTTTTATTTATTTATTTATTTTATAAACTAAGTTTTCTAACAATCATTTGGGGTAGTAACCTAGTGAACCATGGATGACAAATCGTCAATCATTATCCAATATACTGAATATCCATATGTAATATATTTATTTAGTCGACTGTCCATATGCGCCAATGATCGCCAGGTTGGGTGCATGTCGACATGATGAGGATTGTTATACGTAGCGTCAAATTACAAAGAAAAATCCTATTAACAATAGTTCTATGATAGTTGGTGTAGATAAATTGAAAACTAAAGGTAACATTGAGGGTTTTCCTTCGCAATATCTCGAATTCGAGTTTTGCTGATGGCTTTTTCTCATGCGAAAAAGAAGGCGGAGTTTATTCCCCTAAGGCATGGTTTTGAGGAAGGTTAGTGTCTGCTTAGATGTCATTGACGGACTTAAACCACTGACTAAAAACTAATTAACCATTCCAAAAAATAATAGTTCTATCTTTAGTAAGTTCCGTCAAAGAATCAAAATTGACATAATCAAACCTAAGAAACCCGAAATATACCTCGTATGTAGGGAACTAGGATATTTATCTCTCGCGTGTTGCGACGGGTTTTAATTTTGCTTCATTTATCTTATGTAATTTAATTGTTTTGATATAAAATAAATAATGGTCTCACACATGTTTCATAACTTGTACGTAGTGGGTTTAGTACGCCCCGCCAAAACGACTCTGAAACAAACAAAAAGTGCGACTGATATAGTGTTAGAGTGTGTGATTTTAGTCAACCAAAACTTTTATAAATCTCTAAATATTGTGTTACTTATATTGTATATGTTTATTAGTTTTTCTTCTAAACAACCCAAATAACAATAATAATAATAATAATAATAATAATAATAATAATAATAATAATAATAATAATAATAATAATAATAATAATAATAATAATAATAATAAGGGTTTTGTTAATGACAACCCTTAGGGCTGTCATTAAGAGGTGGTTACATGCATAAATCGTTTGTACTTTCAGTGGTGGGGGTTGATTCCTAAAATGCAGGGGGCGGTTATTGATATTGTACAAGTTTTTTTTGCGTGTCTTGACTTCTTAGTGACTGCCCTTAGGGCTGTCATTATCATTTTCCTAATAATAATAAGTTTGATTTAAATAAATGTTTATTTAGTTATTTTGAACGTATTAAAGTTTTGGAAACTAATTGTCATTTTAAAAAGTTCAAGGACCTAACTGTTATCTAAAAAAAAGTGGTTTTTTGATATTTTGAAAGTATTAAAGTTTAGGAATTTAATTATCATTTTAAAAAGCTCAAGGACCTAACTGTTATTTTAGAAAACAAAGAAAATAAATGGCTAAAAAAATATACTTGTTGCAGGGTTCGAACTTGAGTCGAGGAGATGGAAAGACTTTTACTACTGCATATATAACAACTAAGAAACTAACATTTGCTAAAAGTTTGACATATCTTCTAGTTATAACTAAGTTTTATTAATTCTTGTGGACAGTGAATTTCTATCACAGATGTATAATATTTATAATTATAATAATTAATGGGAATATTCAATTTATAATTCAATTGACATTTAAAAAACGAATCAAATAACATGAACGGATCTAAAAAAATCAGAAAAACTCAAGACTTCGGGCTATATGTTTGGTTTCGGGCCCATGTTTGGGCTGCCAAACCCACCTAAGGGTTGTCTATATTTATGCATGTTTTGTTGTGCTTTTCAAAATTTTATTAATTTATTGACTTTTTAAAAAACTAAAATCAAGAAGTAAGGAATTTTTTAATTTATAACTTTTGACGACACTATAATAGTGTAGTGTTCAATGTACATATTGAGATTTTTAGTACTTTTACACTCCCATTTTTCTGACGGGGCCTTCTTTCTATGCTTCCTTGTGATTATGAGATCGCTAGCAATTTTTTATTGACTGATTCAACAAGCATTGGAGCAAGCGAGGAAGACCACTTTTTCGATGTTCCAAAATATCATAAAACCGGATATCCGTAAAAGATATCTGATATCCGAAATTTAGATATCCAAAATTCGGATATCCAAAATTTCGGGTATCCGGATTTCAGATGCCAGATCCGGATATTGTTTTCAGAATTTTCAGATATCCGATATCTAAAAGTTTATTCGAAATATCCAAAATATCTGAAAACCAGATAGAAAAAAGCAGTATCCAAAATCTAAATATCCAGTTTTGAACACCTTATTAAATAGTACAAAAATACATTAAGAGCTATAAATTGAGATGCTCTAAGTTGGTGTTAACCTAGCAAAGTAGCAAAATATGAGGGCTATAAATAACATGAATAAAAACTTCAAGGTGCACAATGCTACTTTAAAGAAAACGGCGTCAAGATATTTCAACCGTTAACGAAAGCCATTAACGACGATAAAGTAAAGCAAACTCACAAAAATCATTTCCAAAATCCCCAGTTATACAATAATGAGTGTATGCTTTCATCCGGTAGTGAAACCTTTCCCTCTCTTTTCGCAATTCGATTTCAATCGCTACACTTGGAACCCTAATTTAACAACCCGTTTTTCTATCAAAAATTACAGTAACAGTCCTAAAAGGGATAAACATCACCGTCGTTTTAATCCGTCAATTAGAGTTGCAGAACACGGAACCGGAGTTTTATCCCCCGCCGATGACGACACGGAAGTTTCCATTGAGAACGGAGTACCGGATACCGACGACGGAGTGCTTGTGGAGGATGACGCCGGAAGTGCTCCGGCGGATGTCCCGACGAGGAGGCTAGCTAAGAAGAAAAGAAACGATGACATGGAGGATGAAGATGATAACCGGTTCAATCTGCGAAACGGCAGGGAGGTTTGTAATTTCTCTATTTTCTAAATTTTTCTGTGTTTGGATTTTGCTGTATTAAATGAATTAAATTTTGGTTTATAAATGTAACTTCATATAGAGTTGATAGTTTATTAGTATCCTAATTAAAGTTGTAATTACTACTAATGATCAAAAGATATGATTCGGATCCTCCAAACAGTTAAATTGCTTTGAAATTGAAAATATAATATGAATAATTTATTCTAAAATTGATCAGGTTTTTGAAGAAAAAGCCTACCTAGTAGGTGTAGCACGTAAAGATCATTCAGATGAATTATTCACCATTGAAGAATCACTTAAAGAACTGGCCCAATTAGCTGACACTGCTGGACTCATGGTAGTTGATTCCACATATCAGAAGTCAGTTACACACATCTAATTATTTTTATATTATATTTATTATTTTTATCGTCACACAATTGATTATTTATTTTATTATGCAGACTATCTACCCCAAATCCAAGAACATACATTGGATCAGGCAAAGTTGCTGAAATTAAAACCGCAATTAATGGTTACGGTGTCGAAACTGTAATATTTGATGATGAACTTTCACCAGGGTTAGTTGCTAATACACCTAATGTCAATTTCTTGCATGAAATATTAAATATTACATATTTAATTATATTTATATATTAAAGTGTAGTCAATTGCGTAATTTGGAAAAGGCGTTTGGTGGAAATGTTAGAGTGTGTGATCGTACTGCTCTTATTCTAGATATATTTGACCAACGAGCAGCAACACGTGAAGCTGCTCTACAGGTAATATCAATACATTAATATTACAATAATATATTAACTAAATTAATAGATTTAGTTATTTTTTAGGTTACATTAGCACAAATGGAGTACCAATTACCAAGATTAACAAAAATGTGGACGCATCTTGAGCGCCAATCAGGATCAGGACAAGTCAAAGGTATGGGTGAGAAACAAATTGAAGTCGACAAACGTATTTTACGCACTCAAGTAAGAATTTTATATATTATTTAATGGGAATATTCACATATATATATATATTTATTATTTATATTTAATTAATATGACAGATTGGGGTTCTTAAAAAAGAACTGGAATCAGTGAGGAAACATAGAAAGCAATACAGAACAAGACGTCTTTCTGTACCTGTGCCAGTTGTATCACTCGTATGAATATTAATAAACAAAACTTCAATTTATTTTTCCTATTTTCAATAAAGTGATTATTTATTTATTTATTTAATTTTGTTTACATTTTAGGTTGGGTACACAAATGCTGGAAAGAGTACACTATTGAATCAGTTAACAGGAGCTAATGTTCTTGCTGAAGATCGGTTGTTTGCAACCCTTGATCCAACCACAAGACGGGTACAGGTAAATAATTACTGCTACATTATATTATTGCATTTGTTTCTGTAATATATGTTATTATTTTAATATTTTTACTATAAATTGTTTATTTGAAGATCCGTTTTTTTATACAGATGAAAAATGGAAAGGAGTTTCTGCTCACGGACACTGTTGGTTTTATTCAAAAATTACCAACAACTCTTGTGAGCTCACTTTCTTATATTTTATTTTTTCAATTACGGTTATTATTATTTTTATTTAATCTTTAAATTAAAAATGCATGGTCACTTGACTGGTTGTTTCTAGGTTGCTGCTTTTCGAGCAACATTGGAGGAAATATCAGAGTCATCTCTTCTGGTGCATGTGATAGATATAAGGTATCACTAATTTATATATTTATTTTTTATATCATAGAAAAGTGTTGTTAAATATATATTTTATTAACCACAAGGGTGGGCGCGGTTGGTAAGACTTGGGCCTCCTATGTGGGAGGTCCCGGGTTCGAACCCCGTGAAACCCTCCTTGTGGCCACCAGCCTCCGTTGAAACGTGGGTCCCCCTCTGTGCTGAAAATGCTGGGTCTCGTATATCGAGCCCAAGCAGAGGTGTGGATATCATTGTTAGGTGATTTACCGGGGAATGCACCTGTTGCTGGGTCGGGTGTCCGGTCACAATATGTGGCCAGTGTCAATGGTACACTCCTTTACCATTTAAATATATATTTTATTTGCAGCCACCCGTTAGCAAAAGAGCAAATTGAAGCAGTAGAAAAAGTTCTTTCAGAATTAGACTCTTCATCAATTCCCAAATTGATGGTCTGGAATAAGGTGACTGACCTTTTTTTTTATTTTATGATTTTTGTTTTTTTTTATGACAAAATTTTAACTTTTGATGACAGGTGGATAAGGCTAGCAATGCAGAAGAACTGAAGTTGAAAGCCAAGAATCTTGAGGATACAATTTGCATATCTGCTCTAAATGGTAGTGGATTAGATGAATTTTGTAGTGCAGTACAAGACAAACTAAAGGTCTTCATTTGTAACTTTATTCTTTTTTTTTTGTATTTTTGAATTTGCTGAATATTATAAATAAATATATTTACAGGATAGTATGGTATGGGTGGAAGCTTTGGTTCCTTTTGATAAAGGAGAACTGCTGAGCACCATACATCAAGTTGGCATGGTTGAACGAACTGTAAGTTAAATGCTGTCTCGCTGAGGTGGCAAACGGGCGGGTCGGGTAACGGGTCAAACCAGATTGACCCATAAATTGACTTTGTGTTTTGACTTTTGACCACCTATTTTCCTTGTAGGAATACACAGAAAATGGGACACTAGTAAGAGGACATGTACCCCTGCGATATGCAAGACTTTTGACCCCAATGAGACAAACATGTGTATCTCGATCTGAAGATGACCATTTTTTGCAAGATGAAGAATCTGACAACAGTTATCTATAATCTATAAACACCTTAATCAGTTTATTGTTGTTGTGTAAACTTTGACTTTGACTTGGCTTTCCAAGATCATATATAGTGTTTACCTAGCTTTCATTTGGTGATGTACAGTATCACTATTGATGTGATTCATATGAAACTGTATTGTGTCATTGTTTTTTATGTTTACTTTCAACAATAATTGTAGCATAAATTCATAAAATAGCCCAAATCGTTAGATTGTGGTTACCCAATTCCTAAAAAGCTATTTTGGCCCCATATAATCATTCATTTTCTTGTATTTGTATCTTTGTAACAATTCACAGAGCAAAATTTGGCCAAAATAGTTTTATGATAAGCTAAGGTTACAATGATCGAATAATTTTTGTTTTAAATTTTCGATCTTTATGTAAAAAAAGATTTTTGAATAAGTGAACCGTTTGGCCGAATCGGTCCTTGGTATGAAATCAAAGACAAAAAACCCGAGTTCGTAAAAACACGTAAGAAGTTTTTTTGAGTACCTAATACACATAGAATTGGTCCAAGAAATTCTGTTTTTGGGTACATTGTACAAATGCATAAACCAAAGTGTTCGTGATTCACACCAAAAATGGTTAGTAAATTGGTTGGTCAATGGTAAATGATGTAACCCACATGCATGTCTATGTGTGTACTCTTGGAGTAGGTAATTCTCTAACCAAAACCACTCCTCATCTTTGAGGATTTGGTCACATTAGTGGTTGGTTTCTACACATTATAAATATCTCATTTTCATGCAAACAAATAACATCACAACAAAAACCTAAACCATAATACCAATGGCTTCTTTCAAACTTGATCACTATGCTCCTTTCACACTAATTGTTTTACTCTCACTCTCCACTTACTCATTAGCTTTCCCGGGGTTCAATTTCGGGTGGGGTCATGGCGGCGGCGGTGGTGGTGGTGGTGTTAGCCGCCCTATTGGCGGTCAAGGGCATTTTGGTCTTTTCCCAGGTTTCTACAGTCGCTCGTGCCCTCAAGCTAACGACATTGTTATGTCTGTCCTCAAGAAAGCCGTTACAAAGGATCCAAGAATGGCGGCCTCGTTGCTTAGGCTTCATTTCCACGATTGTTTCGTTCAAGTAAACTTAATTATCACCTTAATTATTATATGAATTATATATAATTATATGATTATTTGATGGACTGAAAATGAATTGTGGTTTCTTTTTTAGGGATGTGATGCATCTGTTTTGTTAGATGATCATCCAACATTTGTTAGTGAAAAGAAATCGGGACCTAACAAGAATTCGCTTCGTGGATTTGAAGTGATCGACGAGATTAAATCCAAACTTGAACAAGCTTGTCCTAAAACGGTTTCTTGTGCGGACATTCTTGCCCTTGCGGCTCGAGGTTCAACTGTCCTAGTAAGTATCTATATTTTCTGTTGACTAAATTACCCTTTTCGTTTCAAGATCTAATGAATACTTGTAACCGATATAGAGTGGAGGACCAAATTGGGAATTACCATTAGGAAGACGGGACTCGAAAAAAGCAAGTCTCAACGGCTCAAACAACAACATTCCTCCCCCAAATTCAACCATTCAAAATCTTATAACGTTTTTTAAACGTCAAGGCCTCAATGAAGTTGATCTAGTCTCACTTTCTGGTCAGTTTAAACCAATTCAAGAATCTAAAACGTAAAAACCGTACTTTTTTACTAAGTTTTGTCATTTTTCGTGTGTAGGAGCTCATACAATTGGGATGGCAAGATGTACAACATTTAAGCAACGTTTATACAATCAAAACGGAAACAATCAACCCGATTCAACTCTAGAAAGAAGCTACTACCATGATTTGAAATCAGTATGCCCGAAAACTGGCGGTGATAGTAACATATCACCGCTAGATCTGACATCACCCGTAACATTTGACAACACATATTTCAAACTCATTATGTCGGGAAAAGGACTTCTTACTTCCGACCAAGTGCTTTTGTCGGGAAATCTTGGAAAAACATCGCAGTTAGTGAAGGCTTTCGCAGATGATCGCACCCTTTTCTTTAACCAGTTTGCTCGGTCCATGGTTAAAATGGGAAATATTAGTCCTATTATTGGTAATAAAGGTGAAGTAAGGAACAATTGCCATAGGGTTAACTAACTAATAATATCTAGCTAGATCTTGTGTATTTTAATTATGAAATTAATGTGCTTTGTTGAACTAGTATGTAATATGTTATAACATGTTGAAATATATATGAAGATTTTATGAGTATGCATTTTTATAGCTTTTTAGATTTCCCATATATATGAGTCCGGAACCGAGGCTATGTTCGGGCTGCTCTCGGTTGATGGAAATGTTTGCTCAGCGCAACGTAAAGGATATAAAAGATTTATCTCAATCTTTTATCTCAATCTTTTATTTAAATATTTGTGTTTATCTCTTTTAGGTTGTTATCTAGTTCCTTATTTTCCTAGCATTGTAATTCCGGTATTATATATACCCGATTGATTCATTGAATGAAACAAGCAATAAACTTACCAAATTCTATATGGTATCAGAGCAAGATCCGAAAAATACTTAAGAAAACCCTAGCTAGCCGTCATCACCATGGCCGGCGACGAAGACAAAGCTGGAAGTTCTCATGGAGGAAGCAACGATCCTCGCGTCGACACCAACTCTCCATACTACTTGCACGTGTCTGACTATCCAAGGCAGATGCAAGTAAACGACGTTCTAACAGACGGAAACTATGGAGATTGGGCACAAGAGATGAAGAACTTCTTGTTTGCAAAGAACAAGATGGGATTTGTAAACGGGACGATCAAAACACCAGAAGAAAGCGCACCGGAATACATGGCGTGGATGCGCTGCGACGCCATGATCAAAGGATGGCTCACTACGGCGATGGAGAAAACGATCAGATCTAGTGTCAAGTACGCTAATACGTCGTCAGAGATTTGGGCAGATCTTGAAGAAAGGTTCGGCAAGGAAAGTGCACCCCGAGCTTATGAGCTAAAACAAACTCTCACCATCACCCAACAAAACGGTGATTCTGTGTCAGCGTATTACACAAAGATGCGTGGAATATGGGACGAAATTCAATCAGTTTCTCCTATTCCTAAATGCTCATGTGGTACGTGCATGTGCGGGCTTGGAAAGAAATTAAGCGAAGCTAAAGAAAAGGAAAGACTTTATGAGTTCCTGATGGGGCTCGATGGGGTGTTCTCGACGATAAGAACACAAATTCTTTCGACAAAACCGACACCCACGTTAGGAACTGCATACCATCTCGTGTCTGAAGATGAACAACAGCGAGCAATATCGACATCGAGAAAACCCGCACAAGATGCAGCTGTGTTTCAAAGCTTCTCTCAGAACCGGCCATCGCGGCGAAACAAAGGTGGTGCAAAGGACACTAGGCGTAATAATGAAGATGTTGAACAACATTGCACTCACTGCGAAAAAGACGGTCACAACCGTGATGGCTGCTTTGAAAGAATAGGCTACCCGGAGTGGTGGCCGGGAAAAGGAAAAAGAGAAAAGGGAAAGCCAAAAGCGGCAGCGTATGTCGATACCGAACCGAGCCCGATACCCGGCCTCACAAGTGACCAATACAGGAAATTGATCAAGCACTTCACCAACGAGCAAAACGGTGCAGCCGCAAACATGGCAGGTATAGTTTATAAAGGTAATACATGGGTTGTTGACACGGGAGCAACCGAACATATGACCGGAAATTGTGACCTCTTACAAGAAAAAGTTGAGAATGATAATGAAACGCCAGTTATCATACCTAATGGTGACTACATACAAGTCAAAGGACGAGGTTCTAGTGTATTACCAAATGGGATAAAGATCGCAGATGTGTTATACATTCCGAAATTTAAATTCAATCTTTTGTCTGTTAGTCGTTTAGCAAGAGATCTAAATTGTACAGTGACCTTTTTCCCTGATTTCTTTATTGCACAGGACCTGCGGACGAGGAGCTTGATTGGCGCGGGGCAGTGTGATGGTGGTCTCTATCGTATGGCTTCGGTGGCGCACAAAGCATTATCAACGACACCGAACGTTTCTATGTGGCATAAGAGGTTGGGACACGCCTCTGAAGCAAAGTTACACCAAGTAGATTTTTTAGCAGATTTTACTTTTAAATTAAAGGACGTAGTTTGTGATTCTTGTGTAAAAGCAAAACATACCCGTTTACCATTTGGGGACAGTTTTATTAAATCTAGTGAATGTTTTGATTTAATACATTGTGATATTTGGGGGAGCTATCGTACGCCGTCTCTCACAGGCGCACGATATTTTCTCACGATTGTCGATGATTTTAGTAGAGCAGTATGGGTATTTCTAATTAAGCACAAGTATGAAGCTAGTAATCTCTTGATTACTTTCTGCAATATGGTCAAAACTCAGTTTAAAAAGGATGTGAAGAAAATACGAAGTGATAATGGAGGGGAATTTACATCCTCCGCCATGACTGACTTCTATGGTCAACGAGGCATTGTACTTGAGACGACGTGCCCTCACACCCCACAACAAAATGGGGTAGTGGAGAGAAAGCATAGACATCTCCTTGAGATGGCAAGAGCCCTAAAGTTTGAGGCAAACCTACCAACAAAGTTTTGGGGAGAGTGCGTGATGACAGCAGCATACATAATCAACAGATTACCATCCAAGGTAGTTGATTTTAAGACTCCCTTCGAAATACTATTCAATCGAAAACCAGATTATGAACATATGAAAGTATTTGGTTGCTTAACGTATGCACGAAATACCGAAACGAAGGGTGATAAATTCGAAGTTAGAGGAAAACCGGGTGTGTTCATAGGTTACCCAGTAGGAAAGAAAGGTTACAAGATTTACGATATCAATGAAAACAAAGTCATTGTATCAAGAGATGTAAGGTTTGTTGAACAAACCTTTCCGTTTGCGGGTGCCGAGATGCAATCAAGTGAAGTCGAAAACTACGAGATGGAGTTTTTCGACAATCCCCATGAAAATGAACAAGTGCAAGCAGATAATAAAACAGAAAACACAGTCAATGAGAACATTGACAACGAACCAAATGATCACGACAGTGATCAAATGACTCCCGAGCCCGAAACAGTCCATGGGATCGAAGACCAATCTGTTACACAACCACAAAATGATCACGGGGGACGAGAAAAGAGAACGAAGTCGCAACCGAAGCACTTTAATGATTTTGTAGTAAACGTGCCGCCATCGATAGACCACACACACCCCGCACCCGATCAAAGCTCCTCTACGGTACATCCTATTGCTAATTTTATTTCTTATGAACACTTTTCTAACAAACATAAAGCCTTCTTGTCTGCCATCGGCTCAAACGATGAGCCAAAACATTTTAGACAGGCGGCTCAACATGAAAATTGGAGGGAAGCGATGAAAAAGGAAATAAAAGCACTAGAAGATAATGGAACGTGGACCCTTGAAAACCTGCCCCAAGGAAAACATGCCATCGGTTCGAAGTGGGTGTACAAAATAAAATACAAACCCGACGGACAAATAGAAAGGTATAAAGCTCGTTTAGTGGCAAAGGAATTCACACAATTGGAAGGTATCGACTTCCATGACACGTTCGCACCAGTAGCCAAACTAGTTACAGTACGAACGTTGCTTACAGTCGCTACCAAAAGAGACTGGATAATTCATCAACTCGATGTGAACAACGCATTTCTTCACGGAGACCTTCATGAAGACGTGTATATGAAAATCCCGGACGGTTTTGGTAGAGAAGGAGACTCGAGAGTGTGCAAATTGAAGAAATCACTCTACGGGTTGCGACAAGCTTCTCGTAATTGGTATCAAAAATTTACCGCTGCGTTGTCAAGCTTACACTATAAACAAACACATGCAGATGCTTCGCTATTCGTGTATGAAAGTGGAAAAGAGTATGTTGCAGCTCTAATTTACGTCGATGATGTGATTATAACGGGAAACAATGCACAAAAGATTCAAGAAACCAAAGACTTTCTTGACAAGAAATTTAGCATCAAAGATTTGGGACCATTGAAATACTTTCTCGGTATAGAGGTAGCTAGAACCCCTGACGGAATGGTCCTAAGTCAACGAAAATACACATTAGACATCCTTACTGACAGCGGAATGTTAGGATGCAAGCCGAGTTCCTTTCCTATCGAACAAAATTTGCATCTAGACACATGTGATGATAGCCCGCGCATTGAGGCAAGTCAATATCGAAGATTAATTGGGCGATTGTTGTACCTTCAAGCAACACGACCTGACATTACATATGCCGTCAACATGCTAAGTCAGTTTGTTGCAGATCCTAGACAACGACATATGGAAGTTGCCAATCGTGTGCTGAGATACCTCAAGTCATCACCAGGTCAAGGAATATTTATACCAAAGGCGGGAAATATTGAACTAACAGCTTATTGTGACTCCGATTGGCTTGGATGTGCATTCACACGAAGATCACGAACTGGTTATCTTCTTCTCCTTGGAGGAGCACCAATATCATGGAAGTCCAAGAAACAAACGGTCGTGTCACGGTCATCAGCGGAAGCTGAATATAGAGCAATGGCACACACAGTAAGCGAGATATTGTGGTTACGATGGCTGTTGAGTATTCTGAAAGCCGCACCCACAAAGGCAACTCCGCTCTTCTGTGACAATCAAGCAGCAAGACATATAGCAAACAACCCTGTCTTTCACGAACGGACCAAACATGTCGAAATGGACTGCTACTTTGTTAGAGAACGGGTGGAGTGTCGTGAAATACAACCAATGTGTGTTCACACCAACAATCAATTGGCGGATGCTTTTACCAAAGCACTTGGAGCTGAAAAACTTCGGAACTTAATTGCCAAGTTGGGCATTCGAAACTTACATGCTCCAACTTGAGGGGGAGTAAAGGATATAAAAGATTTATCTCAATCTTTTATCTCAATCTTTTATTTAAATATTTGTGTTTATCTCTTTTAGGTTGTTATCTAGTTCCTTATTTTCCTAGCATTGTAATTCCGGTATTATATATACCCGATTGATTCATTGAATGAAACAAGCAATAAACTTACCAAATTCTATACAACGAATCTCGCCTTTTAGAAATGAGAGAACCTGAAAGATTTGTAAACAAATTAAGAAAGAATCAAATAATGAAACCTTAACTAAAGATGATTAAGGATCGGTAATCATAAACTTAATTGATCATATGATGACAATGAAATTAATCACCTTGCTCATGCATGGCCTTGATTTGGATCGGGTGCTGATGCATCGAGCAGCGGTTGATGTAACCAAGAGTAATCCGTGCACATCATATTCGGATTCATCATATAATATATGGTATGCTCGTTGTGATATTAAAGGCCTTGCCTGAAATTTAAATGTAACTTTTTTAGTTTTAATGCTAACATAAAAACTTTCACTATTACGTACAAAAATGAGTTATGGTCACACTTTTACCAAAACAGCCTAGCCACACTTCCGATTAAAAGTGTGGCTGAAGGCCATTGAGAAAATTTTGTAATTGGTTTAGCTACATTTTAAGTTAGTTTGTGTGTCTATTATATTGAAAAAAATAATAATTAGCCACACTTAAACATAACAAATATGACATATTAAGCTGTTTTTCCAAATTATATTACCCATGCCACAAAGCTTTTGTCATCCCTTGGAGCAGATCTGTGGCAAAATAACCTCAACAGCAATATCCCGAATGCAAGAATGTCCGATCGTAACAATTCTAACGAATTTGGATCAGAAGGATGGTTGTGCCCACAACTTTAACAAGAAACCTAACCCATGTTAATTAACTTCATATATATATACATATTTAAGGTTCTCATTTTAGTCATCAATTGTATTGGAAAGCTAACCTGTTTCTAGAGATAGCCGATGATTGTTCCAATTGTAGCCATTTAGCATGACCAAAGCCCGTTATCTATAACAACAAGATGCATGCAACAAATGTTAATCATGAACAAATAATTAATAAGTTCGTGCATAGTCCAACAACTACAAATTAATGAGCTTGATAACACAAACAAATAATTATAATTTTCTTTGGAAAATGAAGCATTCCAATTATCTACCTGAGGTTGTAAGTTGTTGCTCAAAACAATGTTGCATGGTCGTAAATTGCCATGAACGATGGGCCCACGTGGACATTGTTCATGCATGTAACGTAAACCTTGAGCTATTCCAATTGCTATGTTCATTTTAAGCGGAAATTTAATTTTCAACTCTTTTGTCCAAAATCCTGCATCAACCACAAAACATGTAAATGTCGCATGGCTTCACTAGATTAATGACTATTTACAAGATTGGAACAAATCATTCACTAACCATTTAAAAATCGGTCCATTAATGCACCGTTGTAAGGAAAAACCAAGGCCATAGCAGTCTCATTTTTATGAAAACCAAGCAACCCAACAATGTTCTTATGGTACATAGTTGAAACCGCCTTCTTTTCGGCTTCAAGAACGTAACTAAAATCCGTACCAACATATCTCTTCACGAAAACCGTTGAACATCGATCTTGAAGATAGCCACTATACATTTGAAAAGCCTCATTTGAATCAACGGGAATTATGTTAATAAAACGGTCGGTCATCTCCGAGATCACTTCCCAACTTAATTCGACCACAAAACCATGTTCATGGGATGTAATCGGATCATTATTATTTTCGAAATCTTCGGTTTCCTGGGATGATTCGTTTGTAGTGCTTTCGATACTTGAAGGACTTGAAGAAGGTTGATAAATTCCTTCAAAATTTGGGAGGGTGCAATATACGGGTTTTATCTGTTCATCATGGGATAACGGTTTTTTCTTGAATCTTGAAATTCTTTGAGTTAAAAAAACCGCGTTTTGGGCTCTTGATGATGATGATTCGGGAACATGATCACTTGGAGGCTTGCAGGTGAACAAAAGTATTTCGCCGTCTTCTTGTGGCGATAGTTTGCAGTTTTTGGGAGCTATTAATGGCCCATGTTCTATTGCAAAACACCTAGTTAAATAACGCAAAATTGTATCATAATTAAAACGACCGAGATTGAAAATAACGAGTCATTTGTAAAAGTAGGGGCATTTTGAAAAAGCTTTGTAGAAATAGGGTGTTTTAAATTCTGTTGCAAAAATAGGGGTATTTGAAAAATCAGATTTTCAAATAATTACAATTTACCCCTTATGTTTAAATTCATATATGGTTAACTTATATCTCAATCTTTTTTATAGATTCAATTTACGGATGAGCATTTTGGCCGAAAACCCGAACCGAACCAAAAACCGACTGAAACCGAGTCGAACCGAATCGAAACGGATAACATGTTATCGGTTCGGTTTCGGTTTCAGTTTTAAAAATTCATCTTTTTCGATTTCGGTTGTATCAGTTTCGGTTCCGGTTCGGTTCGGTTCGATCTTCAGATAAGGATGGGAATTTGACCTAAAAACCGAACCAAAACAAACCGGGCCGAAACCGAACCGGACCGGAACTGAACCAAAACCGAAAACATGTAATCGGTTCAATTTTGGTTTTGTAAATTCATCGTTTTTGGTCCTATCGGTTTCGGTTCGGTTCGGTTTTTGGACTGCGCTCACCCCTAATTCAATCCCTTACCATTTAAAATAGATATTTTAGAAATCACATATATTACAATGTTACAAAATTACAAAATCAATTACATATAGCATTACAATAAACATAACATAATTAATTTTGCAAACAATTGCTTTTACAGTCAATTAATTTTGCAAGTTAATTCTGGGTGATATTAATATCAAAGCGTATGATGATTAAATTTGTCAATAAAAAAGGGATATAAGTTAAAAGTTCAATTTATGAAACATAAGGGGTTAAAGTGTAATTGTTTGAAAATTTGATTTTGCAAACACCCCTATTTCTACCAAATATTATAAAACACCCTTATTTCTACAAAGCTTTTTTATACACCCCTATGTTTACAAAAAACTCTGAAAATAACACCTAGTAAAATAACACAAAATAACACCTTTTTATAACAACCGAAGTTGCTCCTGTATTGTTTCTTTCTTCACAAACTATGGCATCTAGCTTTGATCCAACGATGATCTTCACCATGAACTTGACCTAATTCGGAACAAATACATAAACAAGTCTATAATTCTATGTCAAAAATCACATGAAAATTAAGATATCAACTTTTGAAGAAAAATGAGAACTTTTTGCATTTGTAGTAGTTTTATAGAAAAAAAATTAGCGTTTCTAATGTTGTTTTTTATTGCTTTTGAGAGCCGGTTTGGGTTTGACACACGACAACGTTTGGGCATAAATCTGGTTTTGCTAAATCCGGATATACTAGAACTGAAAGACGAAATATACAACATTAGAAACACTAACTTTTTTTAGAAAAAACTGTTACAAATGCCAAAAGTTCGAAAAATGATGCAATCTATGATTTTGTGTGGCAAAATTTAACCCCACCCGATATTGAACTTACTCTATTTTTTTTGCATTCCTTATAAAAAGGTCTAAACAATTTCATATAACCTTCGGTTCCTTGACTGATTTCCTCTCTAAGAATTCTAATGTATCTTTTGTTGGGTTTTCTATGCATCTAGCCACAATTTGCTTAGGGCGGAAATCAAAAGCAACTTGGTAGAACATTGACCCGATAAAACTTTTGTTTGGACCGTTAGGTTTACAATTCTAACGCAACTAGAACTATTTAAATAATTAAATAGATGAACTCGAAACACTTACTTGTTCTTCGCGATTCGGTGAACTAGATAAACCCTGTGATCTAGTACGAGCCAGATCAAAACGATGCACTAGGATTCAAGTAAGAATCCCTCTATCGAATCACACCCTAGGTTGGTCAAGAACGAGACGATGTACCACGAGGTAGTACAAAGCACTCTTGAGAAACAAACACCAAAACCCGAACCCGAAAACCCTTTCGGTTCGTTCGATCGGCGGCGGCACGGCGGCGGCACGGTGGTCCGGCGGTGGTGTGGCGACGGCGGTGGTGTTCGGTCGAGATGCTCGGCCGAATGGGGAGGGAGGCAAGGAGGGAGTATCAAAGTTATGATTAGGTTAAACCCCTTAACCTTAATTTATATCCTTGCTAAACACAATCATGGTAACACCATAATTGGTCCAAGCCCATCTTAATTAAACTATTAATTAAGCCCGCAAGTACTTTAATTAAACTATTAATTAACACTTGGCCCGACACCGATAACTAGTCAATAACCCATTAACTAGTTAAGCCCGTCTGTCCCGTAACTCCATTTAATTAAACTATTAATTAAACGTTACGTTATTTCTCGTGTTCGTTGACGCCTCGAGGGCAACCCGAATAGGACTCTAAAATACCCGAACCGGAATACTGGTTTATTTGATGTGTTGGACACTATTTCCAACAGTCTCCCACTTGGACACCTCATCAACTATAAACGGTATGCGTTCGTGTAACCTTTAGAGTATGCATCGCATGTGCAGCTGCTGAACTCTGAACTATCAGAAACAGTCCTATGATAAGTGATCATATGTCCTTCGTTGCACGATATCATGTAACTAGTGACATGGACATGTCAATCACTCTAGTTACGATTATGTTTCCTGATTCGAGATTTATGATGACGATTTGACTACATGATTGAACTTTCAATCTAGTCATGACCTGCGCAGGTATTTTAGTGTCACATCAAATCAACAGGGGGCCCATGGATATCTCCTCTATCACTTTGATCAGAGGGAACGAATAAACCTTAACTACATCATCTTCCTTCATAGTCATCACATAATGCATGGAACTAATCTTTATAGCTACCAGTTACGAATAGCGTTGGAGTTAGACCAATGCATCACGAAATCGTACTTAGGAAACGATGCATCTTGGTTTGAAGACTCATACGATATTATCGCCTCACTATTACCCATGATAAAGTCCATGGGGTAATACTCTGAGCGTGGGTTGGTCCAACATTTAAATACACCTTTTAAATGCTCATGAGAGTAGCAGCAATCTCTATGCAATGTTCATACCTTTGAACAATCTACTCACTCTCCCATGACATCTTAATTCAGTTCTCTTATTCCCATAAGAATGATCGACTGTGGACGTTTAAGTAATCTCTTAGTTTACTTAGGAATATGTTCTAAACATGCAAAAGGTTTGAAATGGAATAATTAAATACTATATGAATGATAGAACACTTGCAAATTATTTAATCTCCATAAATAAATCATCAATTCATACAATTTAATATTCACTACAATTTCAAATGAATGACAATTTATGATAAGTCACTATGAAATCTAATTCCTATCATCCTCGCATGAGCATCATGCTTGGCACGACTTAGTGCTTTTGTGAAAGGATCAGCCGGGTTATTTTCCGACGATACTCTTGTCACTATCACGTCCCCATCTTCAACTCGCTTTCTCACGTAGTGAAACTTTCTGAGTATATGCCTGGTTCGACTATGATCTTTGGATTCTTTAGTCAACGAGACTGCACTTTCATTGTCGCAGAAGATTTTCATTGGTTCCTTGATGCTTGTTACAACACCAAGATCCCCAATGAAATTCTTCAACCATGTGGCCTCTTTTGATGCCTCACAGGCAGCAATATACTCAGATTCGCAAGTTGAATCAGCTACTGTCTCCTGCTTGGAACTCTTCCAAGTGACAGCTCCTCCGTTCAATAAGAACACCCACCCAGTTTGTGAGCACGAGTCATCTCTATCCGTTTGGAAACTCGCGTCACAATAACCTTCCACAACAAGTTCGTCTTTCCCACCATACACTAAGAACATATCCTTTGTTCTCCTTAGGTACTTGAGAATCGGTTTCACCGCAGTCCAATGATCGTTGCCAGGGTTGCCTTGGAACCGGCTCACCATGCTAAGCGCATATGAGACATCCGGGCGAGTACATACCATGGCATACATGATCGATCCAATCGCCGAGGCGTAAGGGACTCGACTCATTTTCTCCAGTTCTTGCTCAGTACTGGGACATTGACTCTTAGACAATGTTATGCCATGATTCATGGGTAGATACCCTTTCTTGGAATCAACCATACTAAAACGTTTTAGTATTTTATCCAAGTATGTACTCTGGCTTAATCCTATTAGACGTCTTTCTCTATCTCTGTATATCTTTATACCGAGTATGTACGCTGCGTCTCCTAGGTCCTTCATAGCGAAACATTTTCCCAACCAAGACTTCACGTCTTGCAGTGTAGGAATATGATTTCCTATAAGGAGTATGTCATCCACATACAGTACTAGGAAGACAACAACGCTCCCACTAGCTTTGATGTAAACGCAGGACTCATCTTCACTCCTAGAGAAACCAAACTCCTTGACTTTCTCATGGAAGCAAAGATTCCAACTTCGAGAGGCTTGTTTCAATCCATAAATGGGTTTCTCAAGCTTGCACACTCTATCAGGATATTTCTTATTGATAAAACCTTCTGGCTGTGCCATATAGACATCCTCAGTAAGTCTTCCGTTAAGGAAGGCGGTTTTAACATCCATCTGCCAAATTTCATAGTCATGAAACGCAGCTATGGCAAGCAATATTCTGATAGACTTTATCTTGGCCACTGGTGAAAAGGTTTCATCATAATCAATCCCATGAGTTTGAGTATAACCTTTTGCAACCAACCTAGCCTTATAGGTGTGCACATTCCCATCCATGTCTATCTTCTTCTTGAAGATCCACTTGCATCCAACGGTTTTGACACCGGGAGAAGTCTCAATCAAGTTCCATACTTGATTGTCATACATGGACTGAATCTCACTCTCCATAGCCACTTTCCATTTTTCGGCCTCAGGGCCTTCCATAGCTTCCTTATAACTCGATGGCTCATCGTCATCAACGGGTAAACTATTACCAGCAGATGCATCGCCTTCAGCAATATGGAAATCATAGTAATCACCATAATGCTCAGGAGGGCGAACAATTCTTGAGGATCTACGTGGAACGGTAGGAGTTACATCAATTTGTTCAACAGGAGTCTCATCCTCTGGTTGAGTGCTAGTGTCAACTATAGGTTCCACTACATCTTCATCGTTTGACTCTTGACACTCTTCAAGATCAATTTTGCTCCCACTGTCTTCTTTGGATATTAGCTCTCTCTCGAGGAAGAATCCTCTTCGAGATACGAACACTTTGTTCTCTTTCGGATTGTAGAATCGATATCCAAAAGACTGTCGTGGATAGCCAATGAAGTAGCACTTCTCTGATTTGTTATCCAGCTTGTCGTGAGATTCATGTCTTACATAAACTTCACAACCCCAGATTTTTAAATGTTTGAGGGAGGGAGGATTCACTGTCCACATTTCAGAGGGAGTTTTGGCAACCTTCTTAGTTGGTACAAGGTTAACGATATGTGCTGCAGTTTCTAAGGCATATCCCCAGAAACTCACTGGAAGTGTTGATCGACTCATCATCGATCGAACCATGTCAAGCAAGGTTCGATTTCTCCTTTCCGACACTCCATTAAGTTGTGGAGTTCGAGGAGGTGAGAGTTGGGATACTATTCCACAACTCTTTAGATAATCGATGAACTCTTGACTAAGATACTCTCCGCCCCTGTCAGAACGGAGCATCTTAATCTTCTTTCCCAGTTGATTCTCTACTTCTTTCTGATACTCTTTGAACGTTTCAAAAGTATCAGACTTATGTGTAATCAAATAAACATATCCATATCTACTGAAATCATCAGTAAACGTGACGAAGTATCGTTCACCATGTCTAGTGTTAGACTTGAACGGTCCACATACATCAGTGTGTATGAGGTCCAACAAGTCTTTGCCTCTTTCACATGACCCTGTGAATTGCGCCTTTGTCATCTTGCCAAGTAAACAAGACTCACACACATCATTCGATTTGAGGTCAAATGATTCTAACACTCCATCCTTTTGGAGTTTAGCTATGCGTTTCTTGTTTATATGTCCTAAGCGACAATGCCATAGACATGACTTATCCAATACACCTTTGGATGAATCAACATTTAATATTAGATTCCTTTTGTTTACGCAACCATCTATTTCATATATACCAGCACAAGGAATAGCTTTAAAATAAAACACATCATTTTTATAAACTAAAATAGAACCATTCTCATTATCAAAAACAAAGTTAAAACCATCCTTAAACAATGCGTAATACGAAATAATGTTGCGTGCCATAGAAGGCGAAAAACAAACATCTAATAAAAGTAAAGAACATCCATTCCCAAGCATGAGCTCATAATCTCCTATCTTGGTGACAGCAGTCGAGACTCTGTTTCCCATGATCAGATTAAGCTCTCCATGCTTCAACTTCCTACAATTCTTAAGTCCATGTATATCAGTGCAAATGTGAGTACCACACCCTGTATCTAGAACCCAAGAATTAGACATAGAAGTATGATGGAGTTCAATCATAAAAGTACCTGATGGTCCAGACTTTTGGACTTTCTGACTCTTCAGATCATCCAGGTACTTTGGGCAGCTTCTTTTCCAGTGACCCTTTCCTTGACAGTAGTAGCAAACAGCATCTTTCGGATCTTTAGTAGGTGTTATATCAGAAGTAGCCTTCCTCTTATAGCCATATTTGGCTTGACCTACTTTGGCCTTGCCTTTGCTATTTGGAGGAGGACGGCGTTTCTTTTTAACACCTTCAGATCGAATAGACAAGACAGGAGCAGCAGGGGCGGAACCTTTAGCTTTCATCAAGCTAGCCTCGGTAGTTTTCAACATACCGTGCAGTTCCATGAGTGTCTTATCCATATCACCCATGTTATAGTTAACTATAAATTGTGAGTAGGACGGTGGAAGCGAGTTCAAAACCATATCAGTGGTCAACTCCTTCGGTAAAGGGACACCCAAGTTTGCTAGTCTGTCTATGTAGCCTTTCATCTTTTGGACGTGGCTACACACAGATTGTCCTTCTTGTAGTTTGCATCCTACTAGGGAACTTACCACGTCGAAACGTTCTTGCCTAGCTCTGTTTTGAAACATTTGTTTGAGCTGTTGATTGATGTCATAGGCACTCATCTTCTCAAAATTCTTTTGGAGATCAGAAGACATAGTGGCTAACATCAGGCAAGCAACCTTTTCCGACTCTGAACGATGGAGATTATAGGCAGCTCTGTCTATGTCACTCGAATCGTCAGTCAACTCAGCGATCTCGTTATCGAGGACATACTCCTTGCCCTCGTACCTTAATGTGATTCTAAGCGTACGAACCCAATCAATGTAGTTGGGTCCAGTGAGCTTCTCACGATTCAAGGTGGAGATAAGAGCAAAACTTTGTGGTCCTTGTGGAAGTGGAGGTGGAGGAGGAAGTGGGATTGTGTTGTCATTCAAATTTGAACCCATCTACAAAAGAAACAATTTCTTTGTTAGTGAATTCAATAATTAATCCTTATAATAATTTTCCCAATCTTTATTCATAAGGCTAGGATACGCCCACTAGTTATTTGATGTGAAGAGGGATGCCGTATTTCACACCAAACAATTTCGTGTCGTAGGCAAACTATTGTCAATTTCAATCTTATGAAATCCCTAGTTCTTTGAGATTCATTCTCGTGGGAGAATGGCATGTTAATCTCGAATCAATGCTCATTCTAATCTATATGACAGGGATACCGTGGATCATATATTAGAAGGTGAAACAACCATGGAATACCCACGTGGACTTCTCGGCTCAAGTTCGCTTGAGTATCGCGAGAATCGTTTCACTCGTAAAATAATCTCACAATTAACGTACCGGTTAACCACACGAGTTCCGTTAATCAGACTATGATACGAGCGCGTGTCATTCTATGGAGAGCACACAATGTTCACATTAATATTAAACAGGAAGGATTTGTTTAATTTTATGATTATACTTTTAATCTTAATATCATCCTATTATGCCTGTTCGGTAGCTCCATTCTAAGACAAGGGAAGCGGCGGGGCAGGTCAGCGCAAGGCGTGTTAAAAACGCAACCCCGTTTAGAGATCTATATCTCTTCCTTTTCATCCTTTAGATGTCATAGACTATGGGTGAGCCTACTAGTGACATAAGCGACGATATATTTAACTTTAGTTATAATATATATAAACTATTATATAATTATATCTATGTTAATTAAAACCTTTTAATTACATTTACTAAAGTTCTATATAGTATAATTAATTATATAAACGTGCGAGGACGCGACGTTTTAATTACTATTATAACTATATCTTATATAATATTTAATAAACCTTTTATTACATAATATTATATATATAAGGGAAGAATATCAAATCATATTTGATATATAATGGAATTTTCGAAATTTATATATATATATATATATATATATATATATATATATATATATATATATATATATATATATATATATATATATATATATATATATATATATATATATATATATATTCTAATTAAACTTTTAATTAATATATATCATATATATAACACTTATTTAAACATTTATCTTTATTATATACCATTATAAAACTAAGACAAAACAAATTTAAATATTCGAAAATCCATATCCTTATATTATTAAAAAAAATTTCGGATATATATTAAAATATATATATCCCTAAATTTAAACCCTTATAAGATTTTATTCCTTATTTGAAACTATTCAAATAATCATCTAGATTTAATAAATCATCTATTTATGGCATATATATGTATTCCGAAAAATACATATATCCATAAATATGATTTTATCTTTTATTTAATTATTAAATAATATCTTATATATTCTTTTATATATTTTCGGAAAATATATAAATATATACAAAGATATTTTCAAATCTTTTAAATAAGGCTAGATACTTAACAAAATCTTTTGATTTAATTTCTTGATAATTCCAACTTTTGAAATTATCATAATTTATTAATTTAAATAAAAAAACATTTTTAATAATTAAATTAATAATTCCGAATTTTCGGAAATATTAAAAATCATATTTTTAATTTTCGGTAATTATCAAAACAATTTTATAAAATACCGAAAAATCTAAAAACCTATTTTAATGTATTTTTAATTTTCGGAAACCCCAAAAACAATTTTCGGAAATTCCGAAAATCATAAAAACAATTTTTATGGATTTCGAATTTCTTGTCTAGCACTATTAGACTTGTAAACCAATGGCGCTCTGATACCACTGTTGGGTTTTCTATGCATCTAGCCACAATTTGCTTAGGGCGGAAATCAAAAGCAACTTGGTAGAACATTGACCCGATAAAACTTTTGTTTGGACCGTTAGGTTTACAATTCTAACGCAACTAGAACTATTTAAATAATTAAATAGATGAACTCGAAACACTTACTTGTTCTTCGCGATTCGGTGAACTAGATAAACCCTGTGATCTAGTACGAGCCAGATCAAAACGATGCACTAGGATTCAAGTAAGAATCCCTCTATCGAATCACACCCTAGGTTGGTCAAGAACGAGACGATGTACCACGAGGTAGTACAAAGCACTCTTGAGAAACAAACACCAAAACCCGAACCCGAAAACCCTTTCGGTTCGTTCGATCGGCGGCGGCACGGCGGCGGCACGGTGGTCCGGCGGTGGTGTGGCGACGGCGGTGGTGTTCGGTCGAGATGCTCGGCCGAATGGGGAGGGAGGCAAGGAGGGAGTATCAAAGTTATGATTAGGTTAAACCCCTTAACCTTAATTTATATCCTTGCTAAACACAATTATGGTAACACCATAATTGGTCCAAACCCATCTTAATTAAACTATTAATTAAGCCCGCAAGTACTTTAATTAAACTATTAATTAACACTTGGCCCGACACCGATAACTAGTCAATAACCCATTAACTAGTTAAGCCCGTCTGTCCCGTAACTCCATTTAATTAAACTATTAATTAAACGTTACGTTATTTCTCGTGTTCGTTGACGCCTCGAGGGCAACCCGAATAGGACTCTAAAATACCCGAACCGGAATACTGGTTTATTTGATGTGTTGGACACTATTTCCAACATCTTTCCCTTTCACTTGGTTGATGATGATTCTTGCCGTCAGTTACAATACAACAACTTGTAACAACCGGTGATTGTATCAAATGATCACCGATGTTAAAAATAACGAGGACAACCACTTGATCTTCTGGTTTCACCACCTTCCCGAGCGCAAAATGCAACGGTTCAACACCACTTTTCTCACTCAAAACCATCGATCCGTCCAACACAACAATCGAGATCATTGTAAGATCTTAATTTCTCTTCAAATCTAATTTTTTTGAATATTTGGTCACTCGATAGATAAGCTTCTTTTAGCTATTTTGATTGGTTTGAAGTAGATTGATGACATTTATTGAAATGCATAGTGTTGTTGTCTACTAGATTTGCAAGGTTGGCAGATTCCTTCAAACAAGGTTTTCTTGTTATACGATAGAAAACCTCGTGTTTGAACTAGAACTCATCGTTGGATTTTGTTTTTTTATGTTCGATTCTCCGCATTTGCGTTTGTGCTTGACATGTTTATTAGTAATTTAATATTAATGCAATATTTTGTTTGTTTATGTTGTAGATAAATGTTGGCCGTTTTCTGTAAGAACCAAAGAAGGCGATAACAAGGGTTCATTGTCTATGTCTCGAACATTTATATATCGAGACAAAATTGTAAATACGGCCGAGATTTGAATATGTTTTGAACATCAGTTGAACATTTTTTAATCATTATTCAACATATCCATAGTTTACGGAAATGTTTTAAAAACTGGTTTCGAAATTGAATCGGCCAACACCTTCACTATAAGAATATCACCCTGTGGCGACTAAACCCTATTGCGACGACCCGTGCCGTCGCTAACCTATAGTGACGTCATGTCCTCGCTATAGGGTTGACCAAAATCAACTCTTTCCGACTCTATAGAGACGACATGGCGTCGCCATAGAGTCAGCGGTATACGAAATAATTTAGGCGGACTTTTGAAAACATGTTGCGACGACATGTCGTCGTTATAGATAATTTAAAAATATTTTTGATTTTTCTTCTATTCTTGTTTCTAGTGTACCTATTGCGACGACATGTTGTCGCAACAGTAGTATTGTTGGCCGTTTTCTGTAAGAACCAAAGAAGGCGATAACAAGGGTTCATTGTCTATGTCTCGAACATTTATATTTTTTTTTTTGAAACATCTTTCCTTAAACAAAAGCACAAGGCTAAACCAACAAAAAATCAAACATTACAAGGCAAAATAAGCCACTCTACCCAACTCAAATTAAACTTTTTATTACGATTACTAAGCCAAAAAAACGAAATTTCTTTAATCGCGTCCACCAAGAGGTTCCTCCGGGTATCTCCATTCTTGAACGTCACCGCGTTTCTATATCTCCAAATAATCCAAATTGTAGTTAAGCAAACCACTTCAACTATACATTTAACCCGGAATTTAACCCATTGGCATCCATAGTGTACATTAAATCCTCCAAACTAGCCACATGAATATCAAGAACTTGCAACCACCTACTAATCGAAAGCCACACCTCTTTTGCTACATCACACGACCAAAAGATATGATCCGTATTCTCTACCGGATAGCCACAAACATCACAATTAGTATCCTCCAACTCAACTCCCCGCATAACCAAATTAGCCTTAGAAGGGATACGATTTAACTCAATCTTCCAATGAAGAATATTTACCTTCCGGGGAACAAACCGATTCCATCTCGTATGAGCACTCGCGGACGGAAGGAACAAACTATCAAGCCATTTTCGCGTATGGCCCACTTCAAAAACCTCATTTGGGCCGACCCTCCACACCCATTTGTCCGCCACTTCATGCAGCACCGCCCTTTCTAACATCTTCTCGATTTGGGAGGTGAGCGCCTCCAACCGACCGCCCCTCATGGTCCTAGCCCATGACCATCTCACATCAGAACCCACCATACGGTCGGCCACCACACAATCCGGATGCCGCTCAAGACGAAACAGTCTCGGAAAAAGGGTTGCTAGGTTAACATTCGACACCCACACATCCTTCCAAAACAACGTATCTCTACCATTACCGACCCGTTTAGACAAATTATCTAGAAGAGGGATACCTTGACCTTTATATTTCTCAACCATTTTTATCATTTGTCCCCAAGGTTGAGCACCATGATAACCCCGGACATTCGGTCTAGTCAACCCACCATCCTCCCCATACATATTAGCTATAATTCTCGCCCACAACACATGTCGGTTATTGACAAACCTCCAAACCCATTTCAATAATAGAGCTATATTAAACGAATGCAAACTCCCGATGCCGAGCCCTCCATTATCCAAGGATGCTAAGACCACGTCCCATTGAACCCAATGTATTTTCTTGCAATAATCGGAACCACCCCAAAAGAAAGAGGCTCTCAAACATTCCAAAATTTTAAGCACATTTCGCGGTAGCACAAACAATGATAGGAAATAGACACCTAAACCACCAAGCACCGACTTATTAAGTAAAGATCTTCCGCCACTAGATAAAGTATTAACTTTCCACTTAGAGAGTTTTTGTTTAAACCGAGTAATCAAACCTTCCCAATTCTTTTTCCGGGTCATCATCGCCCCAACCGGAAGACCCAAATAGATAAACGGAAATTTCCCTTTACACACACCAACCCTAACCGCCATAGAACTTATCTCATCATCTTTCACACCCACCCCATATAGGTTAGATTTATGTAAATTGATTTTCAACCCCGAAACCATGAAGAAATGATGTAAAATAATGAGAAGAGATTGGATGTTCTTCATCGACCATTCCCCCATAAAAATAACATCATCCGCATAAATTAGATGAGAAATGTTCAAATCATCATTTTTTACCTTAAGACCGGAGAACATATTCCTGGAGACCGCTTCTTCCTAGCCACGTGCAGCCCTTCCATCGCTAAGATAAATAAAAAAGGAGATAGCGGATCTCCTTGTCTGAGACCTCTTTCAAGCTTGAACTCTTTTGAAGAATTCCCGTTAAGTAAAATAGAGGCTTTTGACGAGTGAAGGGTAGCCCGAATCCAATGCCTCCACTTAACCGGGAAGTTCATGAACTCCATCATTTTATCCAAGTAACTCCAATTCAAGGAATCATAAGCCTTTTCAAAATCTATCTTTAGAAACATAGCTTTCTTTTTTAATTTTTTATAATAAGCAACCATCTCGTTCACAATTAAAGGGCCATCTAAAATCTGCCTACCCTTAATAAAGGCCGACTGCTCCGAACTAACCACCGAATCCACCACCGCCGATAACCGAGTCGCCAAGAGCTTAGAAATAATTTTGTATTGAAGACCAATAAGACTAATAGGGCGATAGTCATTCACCACCAACGGATTAATCACCTTCGGGATAAGAGTAATAAAAGAGGAGTTGCATCCCGACGGTATAAAACCTGTATCAAAAAACTCAACAACAAAGTTAAAATATATCAGATTTTAAAATGTCCCAAAATCTTTTAACAAAAGCAAACGTAAAACCGTCCGGGCCCGGGGATTTATCATTCCCACAATTCCACACCGCTTGCTTGACTTCACACATGGTGGCGGGCGAAATTAGCATCTTCACATTATCCTCCGAAAGACACTTGAATTTATCACTTCGATTGACCACATCAATAGCTTCCACACGATTATACTTCTTAGCGAAAAAGTTAAAGAAGATGTCTTTAACCTCCCCGGGAGAAGACACCCACGTCCCTTCATGTTTTACTCCTTGCATCATTGAATACCGCCGTCTACTATTAATTATTCCATGGAAGAACTTGGTATTCTCATCACCTTCAACACACCAACTAACTTTTGCTTTTTGTGACAAGTCCCGCCAATGTTTCACCTCTAATTTGTAAAGACACTGCTTAACACGGGATCTTTCCTCCCGCTCTTCATCGGTGGCCGAATCATTCTCCATCTTCTTCTCAATGTCGCTAACCTCCTTTACCAACTTTGCTTTTTCACTTTGTTGCTTCATCTTTTTTTCTAACCACCATATTTTACATTTATCTTTAAGAAGCTTCAATTTGTCTTTAAAAAGGATCATACTTCCTTTGTCATTCGACACCTCTGATTTCCGCCACACTTCTACAACCAAAGGTTCAAAATCAATTTCATCCATCCAAGAGTTGAAAAAACGGAAACATCTTGGACCGTAATCCACCGAAGTTTGAGATAAAAGAATAGGTCTATGATCCGAAACTAAATCATTCAACACTTTTGCAACAAAGTCATCGCATGCGACATTCACCCCTTCATTCATGAAGAAACGGTCTAATTTGCTCATTTTTCGACCGTCTCTACTTAACCCAGTGAAAGCCGAACCCCCCATGGGACATTCGGTAATATGAGCCGTACCAATAAAATCATTAAAATCTTCCATCTCTCTCTCATATCGAGACAAAATTGTAAATATGGCCGAGATTTGAATATGTTTTGAACATCAGTTGAACATTTTTTAATCATTATTCAACATATCCATAGTTTACGGAAATGTTTTAAAAACTGGTTTCGAAATTGAATCGGCCAACACCTTCACTATAAGAATATCACCCTGTGGCGACTAAACCCTATTGCGACGACCCGTGCCGTCGCTAACCTATAGTGACGTCATGTCCTCGCTATAGGGTTGACCAAAATCAACTCTTTCCGACTCTATAGAGACGACATGGCGTCGCCATAGAGTCAGCGGTATACGAAATAATTTAGGCGGACTTTTGAAAACATGTTGCGACGACATGTCGTCGTTATAGATAATTTAAAAATATTTTTGATTTTTCTTCTATTCTTGTTTCTAGTGTACCTATTGCGACGACATGTTGTCGCAACAGTATTATTTTCCGGCGTACCCTATGGCGACGACATGTCTAATAATCAAAAAATGTTTTAACATACATTTAACACACCACCATACTGAATTCTTGACTCATATACAGGGCTGGCCATGAGTTCGTCAGAGCCTTACGCGGATATTAAATTTGGGGCCCTATCGTAATTGTAAAAATAAATATCAATACAAAAATATCAAAATGTTTTTAATAATCAAACTGTAATTCGATTAAAAAAAAAAGACAAAACATTAACAATAAGTAAAATTGTGACCTTAGGAAGAAGTAAAATTGACGATGAATATAGAAGATGACACTCACATTTTGGACCGCTAAAAAATTATGGGTTTAAAAATTAATAAGCGTTAATAACAAAAATGGGCCGGTTTGGGTGTAAGTCTGGGCCTGCTATATATCCTTCCAGGCCGGTATATTGACCATCTAATAACCTAAGTCCAAAACAAAGCTACCCCTACCACTGCCCCTTTTATTTTGATTCATAACAAAATCATGGTACTCCATGTGATCAATGATTGCTTTCATGCTCTAGATTTGAGAATGTATAATTTGAAATGCAACGTACAAGTAAAAAGACTGATAAACACTTTTTAATTTTAGTTAATGGAAATTATTGAATGAAAAAAAAAAAATAATAACGAATAAAAATAAACACTTACTTCCTCCGATTTTAAAAAAGTGATACACTTTCCATATTCGGGTGTATCAAAATAAGTGATACATTTTGAAAACTTACCTTATTTGGTAAAAAGTGATGGGACCCATACCCACTACCTATCTACTTTAATAAAGTAAAATGACATATTTACTCTTACTTTTACTTTTAAACACCATTAACCTCACTTTATTTAAAATTTGTGGGACCCATTCCCCACTAACAATCCAATTAATTTAATTTAATTATCATTATCATATTTTGCCTCAAAAACCGTGAATCCAACAATGTATCACTTATTTTAAATCAGAGGAAGTATTTCAAAACTTTATTCCACATGCGTACCTTAGCGCACACATACATCATATGACAAACATACATTGATACATACATACATGTGTATAATTGTATAGATATGGTACTTAAAACTTTAATAATACAAAACAAATAGATGAAGCAACTCAACTACCACCAGCCTAAAAGGTACAACCCAACAATGCATCATACCTCCACACTTACGTTTTCATGCAATAAACACTAGTACTCAAACACATCACTAGCAGAAACCATCCATGATAGCTTGTTGATTCATATACATCAAATTCCATTGATTGTTAAAGAAATCAGGCTGCTCAAACTCAAACATCCCACTTGTACTATTTGTGCAATGGGTACTTGTACCTTCAATGCTGTTATTATTCATGCAATTGATCATTTCATTCAGGGAATCCAACCTGTAACTGAGCTCGCCAATTTGAGCCCTCAAAACAGAGTTCTCTGCTTCAATTTGAACAGATTGTTGTGTGGTGACTTTAACGGTTGTGATGATCTGGTTGTTATTGTTTTTCAGTTGATTAATTTCAGCCGTCAGATCATCAAGATGCTTCTGTTTCCTCATACGCAATCTACGTGCAGATTCACGGTTTGAAACCATGCGTTTTCTTTTTCTCAGTTTGATTAAATCGTCTTCGGATCCAGAGATTTGGATATGGGTTGACCCGGATGAATTCCCACTTGAAGAATCCATTGATAATAATAATAAAAATAAAAATAAACACTGCAAGAAAAATAATTAAGACGCAGGACCCAGATGGAGATATTAACTTTATTTATATTTTATAGTAAATAGTTAGAAGGATAGATATATGATAGTGTATGTATAGATTAATTCATGAAAAAACGTAAAACCAGTAGAGAAAAACGACGGAGAAAGATTGAACAAGATGGGTCCTGCGTCTGAATAAAGATTTTACCATAAAACCTGAAAGGAAAATTTCACCAATAACTGGAAACATTGATCTCTAGCATTGATGTATGCTAATTTCTGATAAAAACAGAACTAGAAAATATTTAAAAAACGAGTAGAATTTAAGAAAATTTTGGGGAAACGGATGAATTTAGGAAATGGGTTTTGGGTTTCTATTAAACAGAACAGATTGGGGCAGAATACTTGAAAATGAAAGTAAGATTGTAGCCTGAAAAATTATGGAAAACAGGGGATGAAAACAGGAGAAGGAAAACAGGGGATGGAAAACCGAGGAAATTAGGATGAGAGAGGTGGTAGAGGTGTTTGAGGCTCAGAAAAGACTCATTATATGGACCCAAAAAGGCAGAGCTGAGAAAGAAAAATGTTTTAAAATAAAATAAGGAAAATGCTAATGACAGTTCATAGAGTTGTCATTTAAAAAGGTAAAATATACAAAAAACAATCCCCTGAATTTTAAGAATATTACTTTTTTAATCAATGTACAAGCTTTTTATGCATGTTAATGACAGCCCTAGCAAAACCCATAAAATAATAATGAGGGTTACTTTTTGAATAATCCTTTAGTAAATATACAAAATTTACTAAATAATTACATATACTACTATGCTGGTCATTGTTACTAACAAGGGGTGTTCGTTTGGACGGTTTGATTTTATCCGAACCAAATAGATGAAATCAAATAAAGTCTGGTTTTCAAAAGTTTAAACCAAACCGTCCAAACTAATTCGAAAACCAAACTGATCCGAACCAAATAACAATTTGATTGGTTTGGTTTTATCCGTTTGGTTTCTTCTTAAAATTTTCAAAATACTACAAAAGTATATAAAATAAATAATATTAAGTTCGATATGTAAAATTCAAAATGATAAACTACTTTGTACATAAAAACAAGTCTAATTCATAGCTTGTGACATTTATAATCTTATATGCAAAAATCTTGACATCAACTTTATCAAAAACTCCAAAATGATTGGTATATCGCCAAATGATACAATATAAAATGGAACAAATGTTAGTATATAAATCATTTTACTATAAGAAATGTAAAGAAAAGTAGTACCATAATTGCTTACAATGAAAACCAACAAGTATTAGTATATAAATCAATTTACTATATATTACTATTCGGTTTTTTTGGACAGTCCGGTTTTCACAACGAAAACCAAATCCAATCCGAGATCCAAACTATTAATTTGGTTCAAGTCCAAACCGATCCAAAAAACCAAATAACTAATCCAAATAGTCCGATCCAAAATTTCCAATTGGACAATCCGTTTATATCCGAATAGTGAACACCCCTAAACAAGGTTATATGTATGTTATCCAGTATTGCTGTGAGCTTTTTTTATATTGTCATATTATAGAGAAAATATATAATACTAGTATTTAAAATTACAAAAAAAATCTATACTTTCAGTTAGTCCCAAATAGTGACCCAGGACTTTCAGTCAATATCTAAGATTCTGTTTGGTTTGCAGAATGTTTTCTTCATTTAGTGGAATGATTCTATCATTTAGGAATTCAATTATATTCAATTTTTCAAACCAAACACTGGAATATAATGGAATTAGATTCTCATTCCCTCATATTCCATCAAATTCCAGCGAACCAAATATCCGCTCATTTTTTTGAACCAAACACTGGAACGTTTAACACTTTTAACAACGATTAAATGATACTATTATAATAAAAATGTTTTGATAATGACAGCACTTAGAGCGGTCACTAAGAAAGAATCTCCCCTTTTGAAAACTAATAATTAATTATATTAACTCATGTTTGTCTTTAATAGTCAAATTTCTTCCATATTTATAAGAATATTAAATTACTCATATAATTAATTCAACTGACAATTTCTTTTTTAAAATGAAAGATTCTCTCTTAGTGATAGCCTTTAGAGCATCTCCAACCATAAATTATATAAAACCCACTCTATCTCTATAATTGGTGGTCGGGTCCATTCACTCTAAACATAAGCTCAACTCCAACCATAAACTCTATCGATCCTTCTAAAACTAGTTGGACCCATAGAAAATCATATTTTTAATTAATTTATTTTACGTACAAAAGAAAATTAGAGTGAAGGGTATGTGGGGTCCATGGATAGAGGCATGGATAGAGGCGATATCCTGTCACTTCAAATATAGAGGGATTTTTTCTCACTCTATATTTAGAGTGAGGGATATAGGTGGGTTAGAGAAGATAAAACTTCAAATACAGAGATAGAGTGATGAATTGAGTATGATTGGAGATGCTCTTAGAGCATTAGGTGTGGTGGCTTAAGTCAGAGTAACACATTCGCGCCACCTATGCGCCACATCATTATTTCACATTTCACATTCAAAACCTCCAAATACCCCATCTACCATTACTAACCAATAATAATCCTTTGGACCCACCAAAATACATCTCACTCACCAAATACCTTTTAAAAAGATAAAAACCCCTCTCCCACATTGGTCCCAATACACCATCTCTCCTCTCATTGGCTCGTGGCCTACGTCGGCCATCCGACTTGAGGTGGGGTTTAACATGACACACGGTATGGTGGCGTGGGTCGGAAGTGAGGTGGCGTCCGACTTGGGTAGGGGTTAAGCCACCATACCCAATGCTCTTAGGAATGTCATTATCAAAATCCATAATAAAATAATAAATATAAGAAAAACTTAACGACACTAACATTTCTTTTTTATCATATTAATATAAATACTTGTGTACTTAAGTAAGTTAAGACTTACGATTCTTTTGCTATTAGAATATATAGGTAAAACTAAAAATTGAAAAAAAATAAAAATACATGTCAAACAACTCAACCTATTATGTATACTTTCCATATTATGTGTTCTATAACATCATACAAGTCTACAACAATCACACGTATTATAATATTTGCTTAATTTTGATCGTATTTAAAAATCTTTTTACTGGTAACTATTTAAAAACTAAATATTTCATTTTGTTTGCATAAAAGTTAAATGAATATAATATTTACAATTCTTTTGTGTTATCATAAATTAGTCAAGAACTATAAAAAACCTAAAATATTTACTAACTCATCCTTGTTTTTGAGATGCTTATTGAAAATTTAGCCTACTCTATTCAAAAGAATATCCTTGTACTAATTTAAAGTTTATAACGTAATAAAGAAAATCTGAAGCGATAACTGATAGAGGTTCACTCTGTACAGGACCAAACAATCCGAAATATGGAATCCACCGATACACAAACTATTATTCCATGGAGTATCCTTTCTAGCAAAAACGTCATGAAACGTGTCAACAATAAACAAAAACCATTTGTTGTCTAAAAGTTAATGACCAAAACAAATAATGTTATTACTATTATATAACGGGCCGGTTTAACATGCTGCGTCAAAATTGACCCATTTTAAATTCGTGTAATGTAATTTTCGTGTCTTTTTTTGCTGAATTCATATCATATTTCATGTCAATCCATATTTTATTTTTTGAACAATAAATCTAATATATTCCTAATTACCACTTATTTTTACGACGGGACTCAAACTCCTGACCTTAAGGTTAAGAGTCAACACCATACTACTAAGCTAAAGACCTTTTGGTATGTCAATCCATATACTTTTGTTTTTTATATAATTCAACAGCTTTAAAGATTGTCTTTAACATGTATAAAATGTTTGTATATTATTGATGAAGTAGTGATCCTAAAATTTAAAGGTTATTTTTACATTAATTTTGACTTCTTATTGACAATCATTACAGCTGTCATTATCACTTTCCTTGTTAATTTATTTATTTTCTCTCTCATTATTTCTCTACATTTATTTATATTTAAATCATACCACTATGAAAGATATTTTAATCTTTATATTGTAATAATATGCGTAGAGAATATTGGAATAATATTATATCACTTCATATCAGAGAAAACGTTAACTAGGGTTGTTAAATCGTGTTATCTTTTCGTGGTTTCTTGTAACACGACATGACAAGACACGACAAGACATGAATTTGTTCAACACGAAAACAACACGACACGAATGCGTGTTTTATTTTGCCAACACGAACACGACCCAACTAAAAAAATGAAAAACACGACAACGCAAAATAAATAACAAAAATAACAAATTTCTTACCTATTGCATGCTAAAAACCCGACAAACACGATAAAATAGAACATTAATTTCTAGATATTCCCAAAATCATAACTATCGTGTCAATTTCCTGTTAATTTCTGAACATAAACACGTCAGAACTTCGTGTTTGTTTTACACAACACGAACACGACACGAACACGACACGAACACGAATTAAAATTTCCTTCGTCTCAATTTCATTTTGTTCCGTGCATTTTTGTCGTGTCGTATCAGATTTTGACAGCCCTAACATTAACATCAAAAGAGGTAAACAATGAACTCTATAACATATCAATAAGTAATAAAGATTGAAAAAGAGTAAACAAATAAGTGGCCTAATAGTGTGAGCTTTTGCCGTTAAAAAAAAAAAGAAACATATAATTTTAAATAGTTTTTCTTGATGTAGGTTCACATGAAAAAAATTTACGTAGCTAAAAAATATTTTACATCATTTCTAAAAGATTTTCGAAACTAAGGGTCATTTATTAGTCGAATTGAGTCAGAATCAGATTAACTCAGACTTGGATTGAATTAGAATCTGATTGAGTCAAAAAATTGGATTTAGTCCATGTGTCTGATTAAATTGTTAATTATTTAAATGTGATTATTTAAATAAAATATAATTTAAATAATTATAAATAAATAAATAATTCTTTAATTTTTTAAAATTGAATAATTAAATGAAACTTGTTACTAAATACAATTTAATTTAAACAAAAGAATTACTCCCTCCGTCCCACAAAAAAGTTCTCATTTCTAATGGGCACAAGTATTTAGGAGAGAGTTAGTGGTGGGGTCCATAGTTATATTTTGATTAAAATATAAGGTTTTCTGGAGAGAGTAAATGCTTTTAGAAGATAATTAGTGGTGGAGTCCATAGTTTTAATATTATTTTATTAAGTGGTCCCTCACCATTTGAGAAATGGGAGCTTTTTTGTGGGACAAAATTTAAAGGGAAATGAGAACTTTTTTGTGGGACGGAGGGAGTATTAAATACTAAAATTAATTTAATTTAGGGTAAACTACAGTTTTTGTCCCTGACCTATGGCCGATTCGGGGTTTTTGTCCCTAATGTTTTTTTGCCGGTTTTTTTGTCCCTTAAGTTTTTTAAATTCTGGAAATTTATCCTTCCGTCCAAAATCTTCCGTTAAATAACGATATTTTTGATGATTTCCCCAAATTACCCTATCTCATGCTGTACTGTACAAGTTTTCTTTGCATTTCATCTTCTTCAAGTTTTTGTTCAACAAACCCACTGCCTGAATCTTCTCCGGTCACCTGTAACTCGTCTTCTCCGGCGAACTTCCGGCGACTTCGATTTGGAAGCAGAAATTAACATGGGGTTATCACTCGCCATGTCATTTGGAGTAGAATGAATCATACCCGAACCCTTCTTCATGCCGGAATCACGTTTTTCCGGCCACACACCCATTTCCGGTGGTGGCACCGAACAACAAGTGAAGAAGAAAGGTGTTTGGAGAAAGGGTTGTGTTCGATTCCTTTTTGCCCTCGTTCCTTTTTGCCGCTCTTCAAACCCTAACCCTAAATCGATGTCTGACCAGCTCATCTTCTTCACCAGATCTAGGGTTCTTCAATATGCAGCTCATCTTCTTCATCGCAGTTCAGGTTTAAAGTTCAATCCGGTCGGAGCTTCAATCTAAGGGTTTTACAGATCTAACGATTTTACGATTTGACGATTTTACGATTTGAAGTTCAATCCTTTTTGCCGCTCTTTAACGATTTTACAGATCTAAGGGTTCCTCCGGTCGGAGCTTCAATCTGTCGCCGGAAAATCCCGCTCCTTTCGATTTTCGTTTCGATTTGGTTAGGGTCTGCAGATCTAAAAAGCTCAAAATCGGAGCTGCTTGTGATGTTTATGAATGATGATGAAGAGGCTCTTGAAGAAGATGAAGAATGGTGAAAATGACCAAAATGCCCTCACATGCCTTACATTTTTCGTTAGTTAATGGCCAAAAATAGACGGAAGGACAAATTTCCAGAATTTGAAAAACTTAAGGGACAAAAAAACCGACAAAAAAACATTAGGGACAAAATCCCGAATCGGCCATAGGTCAGGGACAAAAACTGTAATTTACCCTTTAATTTGATATAATTAAAATCTGAAAAATAGAAAAGAGGAGACGTATATCGGAAATAACACTAGCGCCACCGCCGGCGACCGGAAACGACAAGAAACAAGGGAATTTATGTTTAAAGCAAATCCTCTGCTTTAATTTAATACACTTTAATTTGCAAATCGATAAATAATACTTTAATAAACAAGATATTGTCAAAAAAAAAAAATCTACACAAGAGATCTGGGTTTTTTGTTAAAGCAAGCATTGTTAAGGTAATTTGTTTAAAGCAAATCCTCTATGATTGTATTCCAAAGAAACCCATCTGGACAATATTCATAATCCATACAACACAAGCCTTAATCTAGACTAGGGGTGTTCACTATTCGGATATAACCGGATTGTCCAATTGGACAATTTGGATCAGACTATTTGGATTGGTTATTTGGTTTTTTGGATCGGTTTGGACTTAAACCAAATTAATAGTTTGGATTTCAGATTGGATTTGGTTTCTCTTGTGAAAACCGGATTGTCCAAATAAACCGAATAGTAATATATAGTAAATTGATTTATATACTAACACTTGTTGGTTTCCATTGTAAGCAATTATGGTACTCATTTTCTTTACATTTCTTATAGTAAATAGTAAATTGATTTATATACTAACACTTGTTCCATTTAATATTGTATCAATTGACGATGTACCAATCTTTTTGGAGTTTTTGATAAAGTTGATGTCAAGATTTTTGCATATATGATTGTAAATGTCACAAGCTATGAATTAGACTTGTTTTTATGTACGAAGTAGTTTATCATTTTGGAATTTTACATATCGAACTTAATATTATTTATGTTATATACTTTTGTAGTATTTTGAAAATTTTAGGGAAAAACCAGATAGATAAAACCAAACCAACCAAATTGTTATTTGGTTCGGTTCGGTTTGGTTTTCGAATTAGTTTGGACGGTTCGGTTTGAACTTTTGAAAACCGGACTTTATTTGGTTTCATCTATTTGGTTCGGATAAAACCAAACCGTCCAAACGAACACCCCTAATCTAGACAATATTCATAAATCGGAAATCTGATCATCGATGGGTTTTTTATACTCTACCTGAGCTGTCGGCGAAGGGAGGAAGGAGGAAGAGCTGTCGGCGGCGGAGGAGGAAGAGTTGTCGCCGGCGGAGGAAGGAGAAGAGAAACCCTACTTGTTGAATGCGGTGTCGTCAAATGGAGAAGAAAATAGACAGAGTCCTTTAATATTTCAAATCGGACTGGATCAGGACAATGGATTGGACCGGATCCTATCTTTTGACCGAGTCAGACAATTGGTTTCGAAAACAAACGCCCGGATTCGGACCGAATCGGAATTTCAAGTTTGAGTCTGAGTCAGAACTCCAAATCAAACAGGCCCTAAGTCAGATCCCACGGTCTGCCTTCTTACACTTTAGCTTCGCTTATGTGATCATTGATTTAACTAGGAAATTGAAAGTAAACCACCACAAGATGGTTAAAAGTCGCATCCCCGTTTAGTCAATCAAATACTTTCTCATATATATTTTACCTATGGTGGAAGTAAAATAAACTAATTGACATGTTTGAGTTCACAAGTTGAAAATCTCAACCTCTTTAACGACCCGCGAGTTGAAATTAATTCACTACCCAACCGGGTAATTTTGAATTCTAAATAGGTTGGTTGGATTTTGTGTACGTACTTTATTAATGAGAAAACGACGTATTCTCATGGGCTCATGGCATCTGATCTTTGTCACTAGTGTACTCTATTTTCCGAGGTGTCATGGTGAGAAAAGTTCAATAATATCAATTGGGCATAATACGTACGTACAAAATCATTTAAAGTTAGCTATACATTTTGTTAAAGTAAACGAGATAAAAAGGCCAAAAAGGAGTGAGAACTTGACCAGCCTTTTACATCCTGATGTTTGCTTTTCAACTTTGCTTCATTAAAAAGCTAAGCAAACAACCTATGGTATTAAACTTCGTCGCCAAAGGTATCTTAATTAGTAACTTATGTAGTCCTATCTAATAAGCACCTTTTACTCATAAAATTTACCGAATAAGCTTTTAACCATTTTAATGATAGCGTATTGGTAAAAGCTCTCGAATAACTTCCTAGAGACCACGAGTTCGACTCCTCCATATATGGGTAAACATTTAACAAATGATCAATGAGATGTTCAGAAACAACCACAACAACGGTTAGATCGCCTACATCACGAGCCAAACTTTGTCACCCTCAGTCGCTCGTTATAATAGATATACCCATTTAAAAAAAAAAAAATACCAACTAATACTTTTATTATAAATTCTTAAAAGTCATCATGAAACGGCAGATTATTTTAAAGCAAATTAATTAGCAGATACATGCAAATAGTACTTAAAGGCTAGCAGTTCCAAAGAGGTGAAACATAAGAGGTTTGGCTTTATAAAAGAGGGAGCACTCGCCATATATGCACATAGTGCATAGTGTGAAGGAGCCAATATGCACCAAAAGCTCAACTTCTATTACTTTAAAATACAAGATATCCTTCCCTCTTCTCCTTCACTTTATGAAAACTTTAAAACAAAAACAAAACACACACACACACACCGCATGTGTGTGTACATGTCACTAAAGGAAAGATTTTGTATTTTTGAACTCCTACCATATAAAGGGTTAAACTTCGTCACTGATGTGGTCCACATTCATCCCGTTTACATGAAAGGAAAATGATAAGACATAAATTTTTAAGAGATTGAATGTCAGCTAAAAAGAATGTTATTAAAATGTGACGTAGACTAGAAAATATAGTATAGATTATAATCCGTTGATTCAAAAGATACCGGATTAATCTAACCAAAACCATGTCGATTCGAGAATACCGTGAGATTTGACACAATTTTGGGAGAGAAAAACGAATTTCACAAAAATATTCAACTGATCATTCCGATGTGTAAAACACAATTTAAATATGACCTAGAATTTCGAATGGGCCTAAAACGACAAACAGACCAAAAACTGGGCCTAAACAAAGTTCGGAAATTTAAAGAAAAAACACAAAAACCAAAATTAAGTGTCCAAAAGAAGGCTTTTTGGGCTGGGAAGTTGGGTAAACCGCCTATGGCTGTTTAACATGTCGTAGCATTCGTCTCAAGCTTGGATTTGGCTGTAATTAGGCCTGAAATGGAGAACTGAGTCAAAAGTTATGACCTTTTCAGTAAAAGCTCTTTCCTAACACGATCATTAGCTTCCATAAATAAAATGGCTCGCTCTTCTACCATTGGGTCTGCATCAAAATGTTAAGACATAAATACATTAATCAATAAGCAACTCTAACATTTTATGAATTATTCTATTGATGAAAATACAAATTTTTATGCATGTAATAAATTTTTTAAATACAACACTTAGGCTATCGTTAACAAAACATTACATAAAATGATGAATGCGATAGAATGCTATAATTATGTTTGTGTTATTTGTAATGACGTACGTATGAAACATATAATTAAGCTAATCGAGTTATAATAAAATAGTTGTAATGGATGCCACATTATTTATTTCAATCATGCAACAATTTTTTAATATATTCATATTTTTCAAAATATTGTATAAGATAATAAGAACAATTTTTTAACTATTTAAACCTGCCATAACCTAATTAAATCTTCAAATAATACAGAAATGATGACAAAGATGAGCAACTAGCTTGCAGATAGTGCTAAAAAGAAAAATTAATGCTCAATATCCATCACACTAGTTTTTGTATGTATGCTCTGTTTGAAAATTATTAAAACTTAGGTAGTAGTGATGTTATTATTGGTGGTTTTGGTTATTTTAAAACTAAAATCATAATCAAATAGTTGAACAATGTGATAAAGTCATCACTACAACAGATTTTCAGTATAAATAAAAATAATAAAGCATCACCCGCTTGAGTTACTTGACTAACTTTTGTGCCGGTATAGCATCGGATTAGCAACGAAATATTTTAGATCGCTGCCAATAGTGACTGCAACTGACGCCCTCAATTGCTACCAACTCAGCGACACGTCAGCAGACAAACTAACTAACACTAAATATGCCAACAGCACCCCTTCTCTTCATCAAATTTGGGCCCCACCATTTATTTTTCGTTTTCAAATAAAAATATACAACTAATTAAACATATAACTAATAAAGATAATTTTCATTAATTAATAGAAGACATTACATAAAAAAGACATTAATTAAAAAAAATTGCATTAAAAAAGACATTAATTAAAAAAAAGATATTAATTAAAAAAACAGTACTAGTCAATAGATTCATTGTCTTCTTCGTATTCGTATTCGTCAACCGGTCCTTGTGTTTCCGAACCCTCACCGTCACCCTCATCGTCATCCTCATTAAAAATCGCTAAATCCTTATGAAATTTCCTTGCAATTGATTCTTGAGCTTGTTCAAGCATTTTCTTACGACTTTCGCTAATATTATTTGGTACGGCTTTGGCTAGGAATTTACAACTCTTCAAAATTAATTTTTGTTTGGCCATTTTTGTAACCTTAGCGATAGCGTTAGATTGCTTATCGGAGGTTCGCCTAACCACGTTCAAAGTGTCCAACTTAATGGACCTTGAAGAAGTTGCGGCATCGGACGAGCCTGAACTTTTTTTACTTTTCTTACTAAGACCGCAGCCGGGGGGCGCCTTAACGGGTCATCTTGGAACAACGCATGCATGTTAGCCGGTGTGGCCCTTGTATCCATGCTAACCGGGTCATCGTCTTCATCGAGGCTAACCGGCGTATCCATGACGCCTTCAGAAAGATAGAACTTTGGGTAATCTTTTAGCACTTCCAAACATTCCTCGTATATAAAATGACGACCAACAATCGCATGGAATTGTTGACGAGAAGCTTTTAGAACGTCCTCATCTCGCGTACCGCTTCCATGAACCTCGTTTAAAGAATTGTATATAGCACTGAAAGTTTTCATGTCAGCCGCTATTTTGGAAAATTTGTCCGTTAGTTGGTTCATGTTACGCTTCACAGAAGCCATCGAGCTGAAGTCCTCGATAATTTGGCCCCAATGGACCATATGTTTTTTGCTATACCCCTTAGCACCATCTTCGAAGTTATGAATCCAACGTTGGGATAAAATATGGCGTCGCTTTTTCTTTCCTTTTTTCTTTCCCTTTTCTTGTGGGTGTCGATTCTGGTTGGGTGTCCCCCACATTTTCGGATGGTGATTGTGATTGAAAATTTTGTGAAAAGTGAGGTGTGTTTTGTGGAGGTTGTTGGAACCACTAAAATACCCCCTCTATCATCACTTAACCTAAATTACTTTTTTGGAACCACTAAAATACCCCTTACGCAATAAAACACCCTATTTTTTCTCTCTCTCTCTCTTCGCCAGCCTCGCCAGTGGTCCGACTTTGGGCCTAACTCACCTAGCGTGCGGTGTGGTGGCGAGCCATTTCAAGCCGACTTGCGGTGCCACATCAGCAATGTAACACCTCAAATTTTAATACAAAACATTTGGCCAAAATAATCATTTAATAAAGAGGAGAATTATCCCAAAAATATGGATTTACAAAAACCTTTGGTATGAAAATCAGAGTATAAAGTTGGTGTTACAAAATAGATCAAAACCAAAGCTAAGCATAAATCCAATCTAATGTTCTTCTACTCTAGGCCCCGCATCTCTATCCATGCGTACCTAAACCTTCGATCCCGAACCTGAGTACATAGCAAAACAACAAGGAGTACGTGAGACAAAAACGTCTCGTGAGCTACATGGGTTTAGACCCGATAATAATAATAATCGTAAGACATATAAACAAACATATAAGTAAATCGTCCATCTATCCAGTCACCATATTGTGACTCTAATACCTTGCTTTCCTAGAAATCATATCTAGTTATCGGGTTGCCCCCGTAACTAGAACCGCATTAACTTATTAACCGAAATCCATCACCATTAATAAGCTTCAAGATACCGGCAAGAGGGATTCGCCCAATCTACCGATACCTGCCTTACTCGCCGCACTACCTCCAGTTAGCAAGACTACTACCATGGTTGAGTCGATGGGAATCCACCCAACTGCCCCTCACACCACACCTCATGACCGGGGGTCCCCCGCATCATCACATCATCTCAACCTATCATAACTCAATGGTTATGCCAAATCTAGCTCTCGGCTATCACGTCTATCATCAAACAAGTTAGTTCAATACTATCATCGGTATAACTAACTATCGGCTACTAGTCTACACAATTAAGCAAATAGACCATAACACAAGTAATAAAAAATGTATTTCATAGGCTATGTACTCAATAAAGTCCACACGTACTCACCTTAGCAATAAAATGCTCCAACCGTATTCTTTACGCCAATTTCCTTGCTTCACAATTCGGTCAACCTTCCAAGACCTCACCAAAAGCCTAATACAATAATCACAAGATGATCAACATTACATACTATTACCAATATGTCCATCTACCTCTAGATAACACTTACTAATGCATTTCCCCCAATTATGGTGATTTACCAAACCCTAGGTTTAACCACCCTTAAGATTCTTACAAATCTTAATCATACACTTATTTCCTTTGTTAAAATACCATCTATTAAGTATATACATCACTTATATCACCATAAACCAAAACCCCAAGAACTAGGGTTTCAAACCCAAGCATCAAAATATATAGATCTTAAGCTACAAAGATCAAAGAGTGAAGATATACCTTTAATCTTCACTTAGGAGTGAAACCTATCAAGCTTTGATGAACAAATCGACCCAAATTAGCTCTTGCACTCGAAAATCGCCAAAGGAGAAACTAGGGTTTTGGAAATGCATTAAATGAGCCAAAACCCGAATTTATTGCTGTCGACCCAAGTTCACGCCGTGAACTTTGCGCTTCGTGAACACTTCTCGATCGTGACCTAGGCGTGAACTCTTGATCGGCCAAAACCACCATTCCCTGAATGGAGTTCACGTTCGTGAACTAAAGTCATGGCGTAAACTTTGCACTTCAGCAGGCTGCACTTTTCGGTTGATATCTAGACCCGGTTTCGTCCATAACATTCTCGTACGGTGTCCAAATGACACGAAACCAATTCCTACGTTCTTTAAACGATTTATCCTTATTTATCATATTTTTATACATTTTATTTATTTACAAATTTCGGATCGTTACAAGCAATTTGATCCGGCGATGGGAGGGGGTCCGCCACCACACCCCTCCCTCTTAATAGAGGGTAGAGTTTGGATCTTCCTAACTTTATCATTTAGGAAGGTAAAAAAACCAATACATTTTCATGCCAACTACAATTACAATCAACTTTTGGCTGCAAAGTTTTAAAAAGCGTACCCATAAAGTAATTTAGTAAAAAAAGTATGCCACCTATATTTCTTTTGGGCCTTTTTCCGTCCCTTTTAAAATATTTCATTAGACTTGCCTTAATCTAATATATACATATGCTAGTTATTTGAAAATTACCTCTGAATGTTATGGGCCTTAGGCGACTGTCCCAGTGAATCGGCTTGATACCTATATATGGGAGTATCAAACTATCAATTATGTTCCATTGTAGTTAGATTCTTCTAAGCATATTATAGCATAAAACTGTCTTATTAACATGTTGTATGATACTTATTGTGTGAAAGTTCAAAATTTGTCTAGAAAATAGACTATATAAGTTTTATTTAGTAATTTATATCTCAAAATCAAATGGTTATACCCAAAAATTCATTTATTGTTTTGAGTAGCCCAAAATGACCCAAGGCCCAAACCAACATCAGGATTTGTTCTAAACTTACTCAATCTCCTCCATCTGAGCCTCGATCGTCTCACTCAGTCACTCCTCACCGTCGGCCACCTCGCCGGTCACTGTCTCGGCTGAACTCTCCGGTCAACAGTCTCGCCCACCGGTCGCTATTTCCTACTCTCCTCGGACCACGACTCTTCGTTCAGGTTAATTACATTTTCAATTACTGGCAATTAGCAAGTTATCACATAACTTCAAAATCTGAAGGTTAAGATATTTCTTCTGTTGTTCCATTTTACAATTGTTTGCTAATAGAAATTAAAAGTAAAAAGAAAAACATTGGTATATGGTTTAAATTTCGTCTCTTTCTTTGCTGTTGATGTGCTACTCTGCATCACATGATCAAAATTATGAATTGGGAGGAAATAAGCATGATTCTCCAACTATTAATTTCATTTTTGTCTAGCTTCAGTTTTCATAAATTAGGTTGTAATCAACTAATGATTTCACTTTCGATTTCCTTTTAATGTTTTATCATAGTTCTTATGATCTTAATTTGAGATAATACGAAGAATTGAATTCATTGGCAGCCAATCGATTACGATTATAAGGGTTCCAGTTATTATAACTCTGACATCAGTGAATTAGTTAGGTCAGATTTGTAGATCCATTCCAAAATAATTAGTTAGGGTTTCATTTTGAAACATTACTCTGAACTTGTATTCATGTTAGGTTATACAAATTCTCGCTACAATTATGCAATATTAATATGTATACTCATATAATCGGACTCAATTGCAACATTATTGCAGATTTGCAGGTACTAAATTTCTTAAAATTGCTACCCAAAATGTAAACGAAATTACAAGGTGTATTGTATGCATTCCCAATGATTCTCTTTGCAAGATCAACAGTTTTAAAAAGAATCCCTACTACAAGCCCTAATCTCAATGCTTTTAGAACCCTAAAAACTGCTGTAACAGATCACCCGAGCATAACCAGAAGTGCAACAAACGATGATTATTTTGCTACAATTCATCATATTTCCAATATTGTTCGCCGAGACATTTACTTAGAAAGAACATTAAATAAAATGTGCATTTCCCGAATCGTTAATTCAGAATTCGTATACCGTGTTCTTCGAAGTTGTTGCAATTCGGGTATCGAATCGTTTCGTTTTTTCAATTGGGTTCGAACTCAACACCCGCAATACGAACCAACAACCGTTGAATTTGAAGAATTATTAAAAATATTAGCAAAAACCCGCCATTGGGAGACCATGTGGAAGGTGGCCCACCAAATGAAAATCCAAAAACTCCCAATTTCTTCATCCGTTGTTTCGTTCATCATCGAACATTACGGTAAAAACGGGCTAACCGATCAAGCGGTTGAGTTGTTCAACAAATGTAACAACTTTAACTGCCAACAAACTACCGAAATCTACAATTCGTTACTCTTTGCACTTTGTGAGGTGAAGAATTTTCAAGGAGCTTATGCTTTAGTCAGAAGAATGGTCAGAAAAAAAGTCAACCCAGATAAGAAAACCTATTCGGTTTTAGTCAACGGTTGGTGTTCTTCCGGAAAATTAAAAGAAGCCCAAACGTTTCTAGAAGAAATGAGCCGAAACGGGTTCAACCCGCCCGTTCGCGGGCGAGATCTGTTAATTGACGGGTTGTTAAACGCGGGTTATCTCGAATCAGCAAAAGGGTTAGTTAGAAAAATGACAAAATCGGGGTTTATACCCGATGTAACTACTTTTAACTCGTTATCACAAGCTATTTGTCAATCTGGTGAGATCGATTTCTGCATAAGTCTTTACAAAGATGTTATTAAATTAGGGTTTTGTCCCGATACCGAGACTTACAAGATCATGATAACTGCGTGTTCCAAAATCGGTAAAATTGATGAAGCGTTTAGTGTTCTTTACAGATCAATTGAAGATGGAAATAAACCGTTTCCGAGTTTATACGCTCCAATTTTGAAAGGGCTTTTTAGGAACGGATTATTTGATGATGGGTTTAGTTTTTTTAATGATATGAAAGTAAAAGGGCATCCACCAAATCGGCCGGTTTATACGATGATTTTGAAAATGTGTGTTCGTGGTGGGAAATTTGTGGAAGCTGCTAATTATTTGATGGAAATGATTGAGTTTAAATTATCGCCAATGTCACGGAATTTTGATATGGTTACGGATGGATTGAAGAATTGTGGGAAGCATGATTTGGCTAAGAAGATTGAGCAGTTGGAAATATCGTTAAGGGGTATGTGATGTAATGGTTTATGGTGGAAAAGATGTAATCATTAATGGATTTTTGGTTAGCGATAATGCATTATATTTAAGGCTTCCTAATTAATACATTAAGTATACAAAATGATATACAAATATGAAATATGGTTACAAAAATTGTATTATTTCACCAATTGCTACCTCTTGGAATTTAGTGGATTTTTGACCTGTTTGACTCTCATTTTAAGCTATTTTTTCCTTTTTGGAAGAAAAAAAAATCATGTTTGACCTGTTAGATATGGGAGTTAATTCTCTATACCATAATTATTAATGTGTATATCACTTGCTACAAGTATCACTGTAAACTGTACAAGTATATGAAACTCTAATTATGGTGTAGGCATTAAAAGATGTGGTACATTTATCACCACCTCTTAGACATAACTTAACCTGATGTGACCATTTTCAAAATTGTCACCCTTTATTATTACATGAAAGATGCTGATTGTTCATAGTAAAAGATTAAGAGGGTGTTTGTGATTGCGTTTTGAAGTAGATTATCTGCTTATTGCGTTTTAAAAATACAAATAATCTAAAACTAGTGTTTGGTAAAAAGTATGAAATAATCACTTATTTGCGTTTTGGAGCTCTCAAAATGGAGTTTTGAAAAAGTAGGTTAGTAGCTACTTATTTGCATTTTAAAAATGGAGTTTTGAATATTACCTATTAACTAAACAAATAATCAGGTTTGCCAAACACTAAAAAATAGACTATCTGATTATTACGATTTCAAACAGCATAATTAAATCCAAACACTACTTTTCAGAATCACGTTTTGTGACCGCTGATTATCTGATTATTCATTTTCAAAACACATAATCTATTTTCAATAAGCAATCCCAAACATCCCCTAAATTTTATGTTGGAATATAATCATTACAAATTCAACACTCGTCATACCCATTAAATTATTTAGAGATTTTTATGGTAAATAGGTAATTGTAGTTAATTATTTAATACTAGCCTATAACCCGTGATAAATCACGGGTGGCTTATAAAATTTTCCGATTCTAAACCGGTCAGGTCAGATTAAAATGATACAATTTTTATTTAAAGTTTCCAACTTTTTGCAACTAATTAGTGTCCTAAATATAAGTTCCAAACGAATTGAAAAGAAAACATAGTCATATCTATTGGCTTTCTCAGCAAATAATTAGGAAGTCTGCATGATTACCTCGTAAAAATATGTGGCAAGTGCCTTAGTCTCTCAAGCTCAAAAATAGTACACATCCAACACAATTTATAAATTCAGACAAAAATTAATTAGAAAACATCTCTTTGTAGACAACATCTTTGGCCCCTTCACGTATGAAATATGTTTTGGGTCATGCTCCAACACATTCAATTGCCAAAAGTATTAGAAAAATAAGCATACTACCTTGTATGATTCTATCCTAAACACCATTGACTTTGAGTGTCTCTATTTTTACCACCTCTGGGTGTTTGAGATATTTTGGCTCGCCTAATCTGATTACCGAATCTTTAGAGATATTTTTCATATGGAAGACTAATGAGACCATTTTGATTCTCATAGAATCTGCACATACCCAAATGATGTAACATCATATGATCATGTGATGCAACAAAGTTTTCACCTGCAAAATAACATTGAGATCATAATATTTAATACTCTCTCCGTCCCTCAAAAAACTTCCCATTTCACCTAAAAATTTTGTCTCACAAAAAACTTCTCATATGAGAATTAGAGGGACCCACTTAATAGATTAATATTATCTCATTTTATTACCAAACACCCCACCACCAACTATCTCCTAAAAACATGTGCCCAAGTCAAATGAGAAGTTTTTTGTGGGACGGGGGGGGGGGGGGGGGGTAACCGAAATGATGCTTAATTTGAAAAAGAAATTTATGATAAAATTACAAAAGTTTAATAGGGGAGTTTTAAATTACCGAACATAAATCATGGCAGAATGAATCATTGTGTTCTGACCAACTCAGAACCATCTTTGACCGGAATTCTCAAAAGGTCAACTCTACCCGATATAATCAATTTACAATGCTGCATCATTTAAAGTATTAACTTCTTGCACATCTGTTTTTTTCTTGATTTATGAACTCATTTACACTCGAGTACTTCAGCAACTGCCATTGCAAATTCCTCAGCATGATTTTGACCCGTACGAAAACCAGACCCGTTACTCAACCCGCCCATCTTACCATCTACTTAATAAGTTATTTTTACAAATATTAGACAGTTGTTGTTGAAAAACAATAACAGTTATAATTTGTCCCCAACCTTTAACATAAAAGAATCTATATGAATTGTACGCTATCTAAGACTACCCTAATGGTTCATAGTTCGTACCCGAGATACTGGAATAACAATACAATTATAAATTTTATGAGAAGTTATAATCTATATTTGTGCTTGAAAAAATTACTCACATTGATCGATAGTGTTGGCCAGGTTGCTTTTTACCGAGAACCCAAGGGACATACACCCCATCATTCACCCCATCATTTTATCAGGAGTTATTACACCACTATTATCTATCATCAAATATAAAAAAGTATTAGTGATATATTATTTTAATCACAAATTATGTATGTATTGTAAAATTAAGTGATATACCTTCAACCAACAACATCTTACAACCATATTTTTCGTTATTTAGTACGCCTACATTAACATAAGTATCAATGGTGATCAAACAAAATTCATGAGAATATCATGTAACAGAGTTTAATACCTCATCCAAAGGATTGTGAAGAAGCTCAGCCAAAGTTAAAAAGGAAAAAAAAATAACATAAAAATCAATCGTCAGTCATAAAACATATAATTGAATTCTCTCAATTACATAAAACTTTGATAATCAATAACAATTACTTCTTCAATCTCTAGAAAGCATAATGGAAACATGGATATTGGCTACCATTTAAGACACCCTCCTAAAAATTATTATTCGTTTAAGTAAGAATCCTTCGAGCATATCCTAAAAAAATGACTGTCATTACCTGTAAAAAAAATATAAAAATTGGCTTCAACTTACATCTGCAAAACTACAAATTAAAAAAATATGCTTTATCATGAACACATAAACTACAGTATATGGAAAAGGAAAAACTATGCTATTGAGTTGAGCATTTTATCAAACACCTGCTGGACAATGGATCGTTTTTGTTGAAAGTTAAAATTTAATTAAATTTACCTAAAATCTGAAAACTGATAAATCCCTAAAATCAACAATCTTTGAACACATAAAATACAATATAAGGAAACACTGATTCAATTGTGTGAAGTAGACAACATACCAGACAACCAGAAGAGAAATGCACGTGAAAGTCTGTAGAGAGTGTCTAAGGTTGAGGGTTGACATGTGAAATGAAATGGGTTTAAGGGCGATTGTGAATCTAGGGAGCGCAACATGGTTTACCATTGGGAAAGAACACAAGTTTGAAGGCGATTTAGGGTTTTTCACGATCGGGAGATGAAAGAGATGATAAACGGAAATCATTAATAAGATTGATTGTTAAAGGTGATCGGCTGATGGTGTAAAATGATGCAAGCCTTTAAAACAGTAGCAAAAAAAATGATTGTGACGAAGGATTGAGATGACGAAGGATTGAGATTGTGAAAAGTGAAAACCCATGTGAAGAAAGAGAACATGGTGTGAAAATCAATTTTGTTAAATTCTATTAGAACTTGTACGGTGTGCATAGAAGATTGTTATGACCTATGTGGCTTTATATATGCCATGTGGCTTTTAGAATTGCCATGTGGCTTTAGGAGTTGCCATGTGGCTTTAAACCTTTTGTTTATTATATATAAAGATATGCCTTGGCTAGAGCCTCTTGATGATAACATGACGTTTGCAGGTTTGAGTCCTCAATTGTCAATTTTTTTTTTCAAATTTAAATAATTCTCAAAATAGCAAATATTTTGGCTGAAAACTTAGTTTTGCTAATTGGGAACGTATCAAATACATTATACTCCATCCTACCCTTAATAAAGTTTTCATTTTTATTTTACACAGATATATGTAGATAGTTAGTGATATATTATTAGTAAAATTTTGATTGAAATATAAAGTTTGTTTAAAGAGAGAAAATCTTAACTACATAACCAATATTATTTTTAGGGTAAGAACTTTATTTGATGAGAAATGAATATTTTATTTGAGATAAAATTTAAACAGAAATGAGACTTTTATCGTAGTATAGAGTAAAAAGATTACACAAAACCAATAGCGTATAAAAATCTTTTTTTTTTCTTTCTTTAAAATGCTATCACCAATACACCAACCGTTAGATTAAAGATATAAAGCCAATAACAGAAAATAATAGGGGTGGTAATTTCTGACCCGACACGAAACCCGACCAGAAACCGACACGAAAATAAACAGGTTTGGGTTGAGGTGAAAAATAATTGGGTCAGTCTCGGGTTGAGTCAGCTGACCCGTTTATTAAACAGGTTAGGTTCGGGTCAATGATAAAGGAATAATAGACTTTTCAGAAATGAAAGCAAGCATACGGATGTTTTAATCAACACTATAAAAGATGGTGTTAGGATGCAGCTGTTGAATCTGCAAGTCAGAGATTCAAGGAAGCTCAGTGAAGTGGCAGCACTGGGGAATGTTAATTTTTGAATTAAAGCCTGATAGGGTTTCGTTTTGTTGTTTAGTTGGTTGTTGTATGGAGGGTTGTATTTGGTCTTATTTTGACTGTATTGTAACTGGCCTTTTTGGGCTTTTATATATATAATTTGTGGTGGGGTTTAGGTGGGTGATGGCAATGCCGAAGCTCACTGAAAACTCTTCCAATTTTTTTAAAAAAAAAAAAAAAATTAAAAATGTTACTTAGTAATTTGGTGTTTAGTATTTTGTTATAAATTTGTGTAATAATAATAACATTTTGACTTGTTTGACTCGTTTAACTTGTTTGACCTGATAACCTGTTTAACCTTTTTTATTAAATGGGTTATACGGGTTATGTTTGGGTTGAAGTTAAACAGGTTAGGGTTGAGATATCTGACATGTTTATATAAACATGTCGGTTTCGGGTTGAACATTTCTGACCCGCCAACCCGCCAATCCGAACCCGTCAACCCGAACCCGACCTGAATTGTCACCCCTAGAAAATAAGGACAAAAAGTGTAAATTATATTACGGGTTCGAATTCGTAATTAGGGGATAAAAAGCTTCTGTAATAGAAACCAAACTAGGGTTCTCTTCTACTCACTGACAACCTGGTGGAGAAAAAAAAAGGGGCTGTGTGGATTCTCAATTGGCACAAATCTACAAATTTCATGTATGTTTTGCTCATACTTGTTTCATCGTTACGATCTTTTTTTCATTTATCACTGTTTGTTTGCCGATAATTTTAGGTTAAATTCTGTGTGAATTTTGATTTAATGTATATCAAGCACAAACTTTAATGTGTTAGTATGTCGAGTTCTTGATATCGAGATTAGATTACTTACTAAATTTGATTATTTACTTAATCTCTGGTACTAAATTTGTAAGTAACGTCTTAAGAATGTAATTAGTTTGAAATTGACAGCAGTTCGCAAGTTCCTCTTTTCAAATTTTGTTTTGATATCGCTATAGATATGTTCATGAGTATTTAACTGAAATCATAATCATATTGTCTCGGTCTTTACTGTCTCTGTCTTGTAATTTTGCTACATTGATGTAAACAGATCGTGTTTGACTTTGACTTTGACTTTTTTAGAAGGTGTTTGGCAATTGGGATTTTGAGTGTTGGATTTAAGAGACAGCAACTACTTATGTAGAAGATAATTAATATCAGGAAAGGATAAACTTATAACTTTAAGTCAAAACATGGCAGTCCAAACACAATGCCATATTTCCCAAAAAGAAATTGTAAAAAATGCAGTAAAAATTCCTATATCTCAACCTCTTAATGGCAAGTGGTATTTCAGCAAAAAGGAAATAGAATTTAATACTCCATCAAGATCTGATGGTATTAATTACAAGCAGGAACAACATTTAAGAAATATGTATTGCTCTTTTCTGCAACAACTTGGAATAGAGCTTAAAGTGTAACCTCTTGTTTTACACTTTTTTAAAAAAAATTTAATTAAATATCATTATGTGCTAAATAATTGATTATGGTTTTTATATTTCAGCCCCCAGGTAACAATAGCAACAGCTATAATGTTTTGCCACCGGTTTTACATGAGGCAATCCCATGGGAAGAATGACTGGCAGGTAAATATTTTCTTTTGAATATTATTTAAATATCTTTTTTTTTTTTTAGTATTTTTTTGTGTCTCGGGTAATTTACAAGTATTTATTTGCAGACTATTGCAACTGTATGCATGTTTCTTGCATGCAAATCTGAAGAAACACCTAGAGTCTTAAATCAACTTGTTGTAGTAGCTTATAAATTAATTTACAAGTGGGACCCATCAGCTTCACGAAGAATTCGGGTGTGTAAGAACTAACAAACAAATCTTTTTATTATTATATATCTGAAAAACACGTTTTCTTGCGGAACAAGTTTCTTATCAACTTGTAAATTTCTGTAGGAAATATACAATAAACAGAGGGAATTAATCTTAATTGGGAAAACACTTTTGTTGAATACAGTTGCATTTGATATGAATATAGAACACCCGTATAAATCACTTGTTGCTGCTGTTAAGAAATTGGGTATTACTCATACAGAGGTTTTAAAAGTAGCATGGAATTTTGTAAATGATTGGTATGTTGCAGACTGTTTTTTTTTTTTTTAATTTATATTATTTTTGTTATGTATGATAATTATATTAAATTGTTTGTGTAGGCTTTGTACCTCACTTTGCTTGCAGCACAAGCCACATTATATAGCTGCTGTTTCTTTGTTTCTTGCTGCAAAAGTCAATCAGGTGAAATTGTCAACTGCAAAAGGGAAAGCTTGGTGGATGCAATTTTATGTTTCACCTAAACAGTTAGAAGGTATGTTTGAATTTTGAAATAAAAAAATTAAATTAATTTTTAAATAATATTGTGTTGGAAATTTGCCCTAAAGGTACTAACTGTGACCCAGTTACTTCTAAATGGGTCGATTCGGGTTATGCTTTATCACTAACGGGTCAAACATCTAAATTTAATGAAAAAATCTTGGAAGTCATTTTGAAATGTTATGATGTTTGTATTTAATCATATGTAAAAAAAGTTGTCTGCTTTTTTATGGATTGTGAGTTTTCTTGTATTTAATTCAGATGTGATTCAAGAAATGATGAGTTTAAAGGAACAGAGTCAAAGTCAAAGTCAAACCCTAGCATCAAAGGATCAAAACACAACTAAATCTGTAACCAACAAAACGACAACTTATACTACCGTTGAAGATTCTAAAACAAAAATAGTTTCCAAAATTGTTGTTCAACCTACACAACCTAATTGTGCAAAAACACACGAAATTAATGAAATTTCAAGAGAAACAGTTAATAGTCAAACGAGTGATACCGGGAGTGGAGCTAGTATTGTTGAGGATGGTGAAGAACCTGTTACAGTTAAATCTGATTTAAGCTCAAGTTGCAAAATAGTTTCAGTTGGAGGTACAGCTGGCAGTAGACAAGTGGATGTAAATGGTATTAAAGAAAAAATGAAAAAATGGAATTATGTTAAAAGTATGAAAAGAAAACGTGTAGAAAAGATGGATGATGATGATGATTGGATAGAGAGAGAATTGGAAAATGGGATCGTGTTGGAATCTGTAAATTCTGAAAAACAAACAAAGATTTGAAGTTTTGGTAATCAATTGTTTACCCACGTGTTGGATTTATCATTTTGCAAGTATTAAAAGAAAGGTAATTAACGGGAGGTGATTTCTGCACCACATTAACTAATTCATGTATCGTATTGTATAACATTTAAAACAAACTATACAAGCACTGCAAAATAATAATTGTGGTGTGTAGAGTAGTTTCTGTGGTGAAGAAATTACATTCCATTATTTAATAGGTGTACACTTATCCATTAGGGGGTGATTTTTACACCACAATTTTTAATGCATCTACCACAACTTATGCTTAATATACTTATACAGTTTGCTGTAAAACTTGTACTGTGTGGTATAGAAAGTAAAAATTGTGGTGCAGAAATGAATTCCCATTAGGTATGATTGACAGTCAGAAATTCAATTTGAGAGGCAGAGGTTTCCTCTGTGTCGGTATATTTTTTTTTTTGTATTGGAATTTTAGTGTTACTGACTTCTAATCTTTGTATATGTTGGACGTTATTTGTAACTAGAACTGAATTAAATGTTACATTTTAGGTACAATTGAATGATTGATTAATAAGTTAGTTGTTTCAACCTAAGAATAATAATTGTGGTGTGTACGGTAATTTTTTGAAATAAAGAACCGTATGCTTATTTTCGCATACATCATGTGGATAATCTGTGTAATTTACTTATATGAAAAGTGAACCGAAAGACATTGGTGAAAACTGGAATTGAACACACATCTAGAGCAGCTTTTGTGGCTAACAAAAGATTTAAAGCTATCTTGCTTTGATTCCTAGTAGACCGATTTTATATATAGTTATTTTCCATAAAAAAACAAAGAATTTAAAACTTAAAAGTTACTTATAATTAATCGCTACTAGAGCAATGGGTGTGGTAACTAGTGAAGTTCTAAGTCGGACGTCACCTCAACTTTCGACCCAAGCTACCACACCGCAAGCTGGGTGAGTGAGGCCCCAAGTCAGGTGGGTGGCGTAGCCACGAACCAATAGGAGGAAAGATGGTGTTTTTGGACCTAAGGGAGGAAAGAGGTTATTATTTTTTTTAAAGGAGTATTATAAGTTAGTGATGGTAGATGGGGTATTTAGGGGTTTTGAATGTGAAATAATGATGGGGCGCCTAGGTGGCGCGGAGGTGGCATCCGACCCCAAGCCACCACACCTAATGCTCTTAGTTACGTTTAATGACATAGCTTGTGTACGTTATATAGAAACAACGTTTTTCCTAATGTCCTAAGTAGAAGTGAACTCGGTCCAAAAACCGAAATGAACCGAAACCGATAGAACCGAAACCGGTAGAATCGAAACCGATAACGATGATTTTCAAAACCGAAACCGAACCGATAACATGTTATCGGGTTTGGCTCGGTCCGGTTTGGTTTCGGTTCGGCTTTTTGAGGCTAAATGTTCAGCCTTTTCCGAAAACTGAACCGAAAACCATGAATTGTTAAAACTGAAACCGAACCGCTAACATTTATCGCTCTTGGTTCGGTTTCGGTTGGTTTTCGGTTTGGTTCGGTTTTTTCGATCCAAATGCTCACCCTAGACCCTACGTCCTAAGGGCAAGAAACACTAATTGAACAAAATATTACTAACCTATTGAAAAATGTATTAAATGAAGTATAATTTTTACAGTTATTACATACAAATTGCAATATAGATAATAATTATAACTTTAATTAATGTTTCTTAACAACTCATAAATATATAGTGACAGTGATGTTAATACACACTTCTATATCAATTAACTAGTTAATTAGTAGAAGAAAACCTAAAATTAGTTAGGAAAATGCTAATGACAGCCTGTCATTAAAAAGGTAAAATATATAAAAGACAATCCCCTGAATTTTAGAAATATTACTTTTTTAATTAATGTACAAGTTTTTTATGCATGTTAGTATGCTCATCTTATTATCCAAATTGATATGTGCTAAATCTTCTCCTTCGGATTACCGTGTATTTGTGATATAAACAAAATCAATTTTGCACGATGTCGCCCCCGCCGCAGCCGTATCCGTCGGTGCTCATGCTTACCAGATGAAATTGGCGACACCACTGACGGTGCTAATTAGGTATCATGGGAAGGAAAAACACGAGAATGAAGAAAAGGAACCAATCAAGAATCAATAATGTTGCTGTCCCGAATTGTTTTTCATGTACAACATTCAATATTCTTGCTCCATTTTACAAGCTTAATTCGTGAGGTAAAAAGTAACATCCAGATCAGTGGTGGACTCAGAAAAAAAGTTGAGGGGTTGCACATTTTTTTCTCAGGGGTGTCACTTATACTAACAAAAGAAAAACAAAAAAAATTAACACTATTTTAACGCTATTCAGAAAAATTTCAGAGGTTGCACTGGCAACCCCGTGCATTATAGTAGGTCCACCCCTGATCCAGATACTAAGTATTTAAAATTCATGTTTTTATTAATGGGTTTTTGTTTGGTTTTGATAAAACAGGGAGAGCTTGTAGAGAAAGTGCAATTAGGGCTTATTGGTTGGATAGGAATGAGAAGATTTTGGATATATTGTTGTGTAAACGATCATCGATTATTTTCTTCACGTTTTGATTATTGACATTATTAAATTTGTAGGAATATTGGGTTGATAATGAAGAACTTGTTGATAATAAGAAGCTTTAGGATGCTTGTTATGTTTTTCAAGCTTCCAGGAACTGATAACCATGGTGACGGTCGGAATGTTAGTTATTACTCCCTCCGTCCCTTAATAAAGTTCTCATTTCTATCAAAATTTTTGTCCCGAAATAAAGTTCCCATTTCTCAAATTAGAGGGACCCGCTCAATAAAATAATATTATTACCATCTAATTCACCACTAACTATCTTTTAAAAATACTTTCTATCTCCAAAATAACCTTATATTTTAATCAAATTTATTACTAAAACCCCACCACTAATTAACTATTAAAAACGTGTGCCCAATTGAAATGGGAACTTTATTAAGGGACGGAGGGAGTATTTTTTTTTACCCCTTTAAGTTTTTGGTGATTCTTATGGCGTTTGATAATGGTTTATGTTTGTCAATTATAATTAAGGTTGGTTTGGTAATGGTTTATGTTTGTCAATTATAATTAAGGTTGGTGACTTGCTTATCAGTGTTATGGTATAAAAATGTGTATTAAGGTCATTTGATCTAGGAGCAATAAAAAATAAGTTTTTGGTAAGTGTCTAGATTTATGTTTGTTCATTTAAATCATCATTGGTATCCTCTAGCATCTCAAGGTAGAAATAGGAAAATTATTTCAGGTATTCAACAATAGATATAGTGTGCCTTTAACACATTATTAAGCTTATCTTGGAATTACGTTATCTTAAGTCTATATTAAGTCAATCATCTTACACTAGAAACTTCAATCCAAACCTCTGAAATTACACAGTTATGGAACAAGATGATTCGTGGAGACCAACTAACTATATCAGGTTTTAGTTGCGGAATTTAAAGAAATATATATAAAAACGTATGTATCCAATACATTAGATTGCATCATCTTTGTCATTTCCCCAACTAGATATAACTGAAGCCATAAGAGGCTAAAGATGAAATTAGGAACAGTAAGAAACACAAAAAGACAGCTTTAGTTATACATTTTGTAGTGCTGATGATGTTGACCCGAATTGCAAATTTTTAAAATTCAAATGTTTAAAGTTATTATCAACTTTAGAAAAATTTGTTGTCATTCAGAACAAATTGTAATATACCGACCTGCAGGCAACTGATTACCACCGACATTTTTGGAGTTTATACTCTTCATATTCCAGCTCAGAGTCCTTTGACAAAACATGTTTGCATTTATATTAATTAGATATAATAGTTAGTTTAATCATCCTTTTTATTACGAAATGAGTATCTTGTAGGTAATCACTAAGTTGAACGAAGAGTAAATGTCTAAAGAAACCCGGGTCCACTTCAGCTTGATGGCCACTGTGCAGATTGTAGGACTTTCACATTGTATATGCAGGATTTGGATTACATGTATATTTAAATGCATATCTTGACAAGGTATTTTTAAGCGTGTTTGCCATATACGTCATTGTTTTGTCCATATCATTGATTTGTATGTAGACGGGTCAACTCAAGTGTATTTAATTAATACCAGATTAGATGAGTAAACATACACAATGAGCTACTAAGGAAACTGTCAAACGGGTTAAGTGGCATGGTGTATATTCAAATGCTTACAACCTGCTAAATAATTTTGTTAAAATATGAACTAATAATATAGTTTTCTCAGTATTTAATAATGCATTAGTTATTCATAAGAGATATATTATGAAACAAACAAAAAATGTTTGGTGGTTTGAGTAGTACTGAGGCATTGGACTAATTTTTATTCAAAACAAGTTCGTTCAATAGAATGTAAAATTTCGATATGGTGCTAAATTTGGTGGTAGAAGCTGCAGAATTAAATTGACTGCCATTTTTATATCTGTTTGATTTTATTTTTTGTGTAGGTACGAAATATTAACCAGGTTCTCAAAGACGTTTAGAAAGCTGCTCTAAGTGCCATGTTATTAGGGACAATACATTCTTTCTGCCATGTTACCTCATTTAAATGGTACCATTTGAAGACATTGTATTTTTTTCCTATCATTGTAGTTTGAGAATATACTTTAGGCGTTAGGGATTGAAATAATCAGACAAATTTCTTGCATCTGTGTTATATTTTATAAATACCCAAACTACCCTTTTGTGGGCCGTGCTTAGCACGGCCCTTAACGTCACTAGTATGAATATATGATATACTATAGAGAACAAAAAGATAAACAAAACTATTTGTGTGCATTTCAATCATGGGTTATTATCATTTTCCTTACAAATAAAGTTTTGTTATATTTAAATATAAATGTAACAATAAACTTTGGAACATATAATTGACCAAAAATTAGATATCTTTGCTTTTGGTTAAGGAAAAGAATTTTGAAAGGGGTTGTAAAGTTTTGATTGTTTAAAGGTTTGTCCAAGAAGAAGACAAAGGGAGACCATATGGCCTCATCGCAATTCATTTTCAAATCCCTGTTAAACAATTTAATATTATCCAAAAGTTGATTATTCAAACTTAATATAATACGAGTCACGATCATTCGTAAATTTATTTAATAAATTATTATCTTCTTTGTTAATAAATCGAAAAGGAAGTTTTTCTGCCATGTTATAAAATTTAAGTTTAGAAAACAAATTATGGCATATATAATTATAAATTTAGATATAATTATTTTTCGTAAACTTGCTTTATAAATTTAGAAAGCTTTTTCGACGAATAAATCAATATGATACCATACTTAATTGGTTGGCTTGAACCAAGGTGCCTATAGCATGAAAACTGTATAGTGTCAAGTGTACAATTTTATGGGCAAGCGATATTGGAAAAGATTAGACAAGTATCAATACACGAATATATAGTACCGATAAAATTCAAAAGGTACACACCAATCTTTCCACCTCGACCTATAAATAAGTACATCTTTTGGTCTTCTTTCCTCTTTAACCATTATCATTTCTACTTTTGACTTTAGCTTTCTTTCATCTCCATAAAAAAATTAATAAAAGTTGCATAAAAATCCATATCTCTATTGATATGATCTTTTGATTTGAGTAGATGTAATCAATAATCTTGACATACTTATCTATAAATGAGTTAACTTAGAGTTATTTGTTATCTTTAACGAGTAAGTAGGTTGAATTACAATATTATATTAAACTAACATAAAAAAAATTCAAACGGTTCAAACATCGGTGTATTCAAAAGTATTTGAACTATTATTATAACAATATAGAAACGTTCAAAGAGGTTCATCAGTTTTACGAAGTTCTGAGGAATGAATTCTCAACCACTGGTCAATAAGATTTAGTGATCAAGATTAATCACATATTTTATATATGAAGGGGTATTTTGGTCATTTAACACTTAAAAAAAATTTGATTTTTTTATTTTTTGTTTTTATTTTAAATTTTTTTTTTAAATTTTATATTTATTTTTATTAAAAAATAATATTTATTTGATAATTACGTGTAGTATTTAATTACATGTGATTTTAAATTTGATGTTTTAGTTTAATCACATGTGATTCAGTAGACAATCACATATGATTTAATATGCAATCACATGTGATTCAGTATGCAATCACATTATGTGTTATTAATGAAAAAATAATAATATTCTAAAATAAATAATATAAATAAAAATTCTAAAATAAATTTTTATTTTTTTAAAAAAATGACCAAAATACCCCTCAATGTATAAAATATGTTATTAATCTTGACCATTAGATCTTATTAATCAATAATTGAGATTTGTTCCTCGGGACTTCGTGAAAACGATGGAACTCATTGAACGCAACTTTATAACAATATAATACTTATATTTAATCCTTTTTTGGTCAAGGTATCCACGGACCCTGTTCTGCTTCATCTAGGGGGTGTTTGGGAAAGCTTATCTAAGAGTGCTTATGGCTTATAAGCTTATATAAACCTAAATAATCCCTTTGAAAAGAGATTATTTAGGCTTATATAAGCTTATAAGCCATAAGCACCCTTATATAAGCTTTCTCAAACACCCCCCTAATCATATTTAACACTATAGTTACTTATAAAGGACTTTTTATTCAACCCAATTTGTTTTTGACCCATATATACCCATTTGCCAATCCACTTGAACACAGACCTTAGTTTTTACCATGACCAAATGTGACATAAAATTCTTATAAACCAAAATCGATGTTAAGGATAACTTACAATGATTATAATTGTGTAATAAGTCATTTTCACTTTCCGACAAAGAGAAAAGTTCTTTGACTACATCTATCCAACGGTTGCCACCTCCTTTCAGATTTGGTCTTCAAGTTTCACATTTTGGGGTAAAAAGCATTTGCAAAAGAAAGTGAAAGCAATATGTGGAAGTCGATTGGATAAGTAAAGTTGATCACTCTTTTTCGAGTCAATTACACATATGGGATTTAAAAGGAGATTCACTTGCACACGAAAACGATGAAAATAGAAAAGCAACAAAGTGAAGATGACGAAATGAGGGAGTCACTCACATTATATGTATGACCATATCATATATTGTAGACCAAATATCTAGCGACAACCCGACCATGTTATCTAATCTAGTTATTTAGGGAATCTAGCTTCTAGTTTTTGCACCAATCACGTCACTTTCTATGTTGTTCGTATGTGTGCGAGTATGCGTGCGTGTGGTTGGCAACAACCTAACTTTACTTGACCACCTTAGATATTTGAACTACCAATCATGTAAGCAATATAAACGGGTAAACATAAAGAAATTAATGTTCATGCTACTTGGGGAACTCGAGTCTTTTTTATTATAATGTGCGCGGCATAACATATATTCTCGTGGTCGTTTCTAGACCTTTTTTTTCCTTTGGCCATCGCAATAATTTTAATTCTTATGTAAGCAATGTGATTAATTAAGTGTTAGTGGTGTTACCATGATGGCAAGTGAAGCCATAATGGTGTACCTTTGGTTATTTTCACCACTTGAATCCAAAACAATAGTTAATCTTAGTAAGTAAAGGAGGTCATTTCGACATGTTAAATATGAATAAGTCGATTCATGATGTTATGTTTTATGTGCAGCAGGTAATATGAAAATGTTAAGCTAAAAGAATGGGCAAAGTCACCCACGATGCCTCTTAATTGCAAATAGCATCATAAATTATCTTGTTCAAAATAGTATAATATTCCTTAAATAATAGTATCATTCATAAATCATTTGTGATATACTAAATGGATAAATAAATATAAAAAAATAACTACACTCATTTAGTAAGTACAAAAATTCACATATCATCCAACCTTTACCATTGGACTTGCGCATAATCCAATAATTGAATATAACTGCTCATAATCGAACACAATTAAAAAAATGATTTCACACGAACCAATGACCAAACCCATTAAGCCATACTTGCACCATAACTCATTAATTTGTTGGATCATAAACTTTATTAAGCCCACATTCGATGTCTAGAAAAAAGTTATGTAGAAATTTCATATATCATATCTATATATATAGGAAATATGGTAAATATGTAGTCGAAAAATCTACATACTCTTGGAATTATCTAATGTTTAGGATGTTCCATATAGTAGCATAAGTAGGTGATGCACACCTAATTTTGAAATCAATTCATAAGCAAAAGCAACTTAATACTTGGTAAAATAGAAGTGTTCATCTCTTCATCAAACTCATTTTCTAACATCATTTTATTTTAAAATGTATTCTTACAACTCTTAAAGGTGTAAAAAACATTGAAAACGACTTCAATGTCAATGAAAAAAAGGACCACGAACAAAAGAGAATAGTGATCATGATATTGAAGTTTGGGAGCGATATCTTTTTGCCACTCTGCTAATTGAATTTGATACCCTACCAAACGATCCATTGTCCAAGAGTATGTTCCAATGAACACGTTTATATGGACTATTTCGATCCGTTTTTATATATGGTCCACATAAGATAGGATATAGCGAAGGCTTCTATCAACGCGAAAGTTACGACAGATGATTTAGTAATTTCACTAACTACGCAACAACTTCAACAAAATATTACCGAAAAAGTGCCATTTGCCTAGCACTGATGCAAGCCCAATGGTAAAGAAGTGGGTCTTTGCGTTTCTTGAAGCCCATGATCGTGTAAAGAAAGAGGATTCCACATGATAAACAACCGTAGGCGGATTCCACATAACTTTTGCCTCTCGGGTCTCCGTTTCAGGCCCACGAGTAACGAAATCGAAGCTTGCAACAAGGACTTCGACATGATAAACAACCGTAGGCGGTTTACTGATAGAGCTAAAGATTCACTAGTTAATTAGATTAATTACATCATTAAAGCTTAAAACTAAAGGTTTTTTGAGAAAAGATGCCTATTCCTATCTCATTGATCGAATATAAATAGTACAAGATACAAGGGATAAACATAAACTACCTAACTTACAATAAGATAACTATGGAAATAAATCAAATACAATATATACACAATGGTTGAATATATCGTCTAATACTCCCCTTCAGTTTGGAGCAGGAGGAGTTCGTATGCACAAACTGGACTTGAATCTTTGAAAAAGTTGTCTAGGTAGCCCCTTTGTGAAGATATCCGCATATTGATGTTCCGTAGGGACGTGTATGACGCGGATACGTCCTATCTTCACAAGATCTCGAACATAATGTATGTCGATTTCGACATGTTTAGTGTGTTGATGTTGTACCGGGTTATCAGATAAGTACACCGCTGAAATGTTGTCACAATAAACGAGCATGGCTTTAGTGACCGGTACATGTAGTTCGAGAAGAAGATTGCGAAGCCAGCAAGTTTCAGCAGTGGCATTCGCTACACCCTTGTATTCGGCCTCGGCACTAGAACATGATACCGTAGGCTGTCGTTTTGAAGACCACGAAACTAAGTTATCTCCGAGAAATACGCAATAACCTGAAGTGGACCACCGCGAGTCCGGGCAACCTCCTCAATCAGCATCCGAGTATGCTGTTATCTGCAAGTTTTTAGATTTTGTGATAGTAAGACCTTGATCGGACGTGCCTTTTAGATATCGGATGATACGTTTGATAAGATTAAAATGCGGTTCGCGAGGTGCCTGCATGAACAGACAAACCTGTTGCACCGCGTATGTGATGTCAGGTCGTGTAAACGTGAGGTATTGCAAAGCACCGGCCAAACTTCGGTAAAGAGTTGGGTCTTTCATAAGGGCACCGGAAATGGCACTCAATTTCGAACCGGTATCAACGGGGGTTGCCACGGGGTTACATCCTGTCATGTTAGCTCGTTCGAGTATGGTCTGTATGTAATGTGATTGTGATAAGAAAAGACCACGAGTTGTATGAGATACTTTTAACCCCAAAAAATGATGTAATTTCCCCAAGTCGGTCATTGCAAATTCTTTTGATAATTTGTTGATAATATTGCATAATAGTGTGTCATTTGATGCGGTAAGAACAATATCATCAACATAAAGAAGTAAGTATGCTATATCACTGCCGTTGCCATAAACGAATAGTGACGTGTCCGTTGCGGCACTTTTGAACCCCGTAGAAGTGATATAAGTTGCGAAGCGTTGATACCAAGCCCAAGGGGCTTGTTTAAATCCATATAAAGATTTTTGCAACTTGCATACAAAATTTGGGTGATTTCGATTTACGTACCCGGGAGGTTGATGCATATACACTGTTTCAGATAAGTTCCCGTGTAGAAATGTATTTTTAACATCAAGTTGGTGGATTGGCCAAGAACGGGATACAGCAAGAGTCAACACCGTTCTGATCGTTGTGGGTTTGACCACAGGGCTAAACGTTTCATCACACTCAATACCAACTTGTTGTGATTTTCCATTTACAACCTATCGTGCTTTGTAGCGAGCTAGAGAACCGTCCGCATGAAATTTATGGCGATATAGCCATAAGCAACGAATAATATGGGCATTCGGTGGTCTTGGCACTTACTCCCATGTGGCATTATCACATAAGGCTTTGTACTCATCATTCATGGCCTCTTTCCAGTTAGGGTCAAGAAGGGCAAGGTGTGGGTTTTTGGGTAAGGGAGAGATGGCGGAAGTGTGAATGTTTAGGCGATGGGTGGGTTTAACCGTGCCAACTTGGGAACGGGTAGTCATGGGGTGAGTGGCTACGGGTGGGTTAGGCGGGTTTGGTTGCGGTGGGGCAGGGGGGTTGGGTTGGTGTACGACTGGGGGTGGGGCTGGGGTTGGGGGTTGTCGATTTGTGAAGCTATCTAAGGTGGAAGATAGATTCGAATCGACGGATAGGAAACGGTAGTCGGGTGGGTTGTGGATGATATGTGTTGCGTAGGGGAACACAGTTTCATCAAAGGTGACATGGCGAGATACATGTATCTTGCCGGTGGAGGGGTCAAGGCAACGGTAACCACGGTAGTCGGTCGGATAACCGAGAAAGACGCACCGGATGGAACGGTGGTCAAGTGTGTGGTTGCGGTTAGAGGAAAGGTTGGGGTAACACGCGCAGCCGAACACGCGAAGGTGGTCATACGTAGGGTGAAGGCAGAAGAGGGCAAAGGTGGGTGTGTTTTTATTAAGGAGTTTAGTGGGGGTGATATTGTGGAGATAGGTTGCGGCATGAAGGGCATCAACCCAAAAGTGTGCGGGTAAGGATGCATGCGCAAGAAGGACTAGAACAATTTCATTTAGCCGACGAAGCATACGTTCGGCTCTACCATTTTGAGGTGACGTGTGGGGACACGAAAACCGAAATTGTAGTCCTTGAGTGGAAGCAAAATTTTTGAAATTTTGATTGTCAAATTCCCCGCTCATATCACATTGAAAACTCTTAATTTTGGTTTGAAATTGAGTTTGAATAAATTGATGAAATTGGGCGAATTTAACAAAAGTTTCGGATTTAAGTTTTAAAGGGTACACCCATACGTATTTAGTAAAATTATCGATAAGGACCATATAGTATTTATTAGGGGTGTTCACTATTCGGATATAACCGGATTGTCCAATTGGACATTTTGGATCGGAGTATTTGGATTGGTTTTTTGTTTTTTGGATCGGTTTGGACTTAAACCAAATTATTAGTTTGGATTTCGGATTGGATTTGGTTTCCGTTGTGAAAACTGGATTGTCCAAAAAAACCGAATAGTAATATATTGTAAATTGATTTATATACTAACACTTGTTGGTTTCCATTGTAAGCAATTATGGTACTCATTTTCTTTACATTTCTTATAATAAATTGATTTATATACTAACACTTGTTCCATTTTATATTTTATCAGTTGGCAATGTACCAATCTTTTTGGAATTTTTGATAAAGTTGATGTCAAGATTTTTGTATATATGATAGTAAATGTCACAAGGTATGAATTAACTTGTTTTTATATACAAAATAGTTTATCATTTTGGAATTTTATATATCGAACTTAATACAATTTCTGTTATATACTTTTATGGCATTTTTAAAATTTTAAGGAAAAATCAAACGGATAAAACCAAACCAACCAAATCGTTATTTGGTTCGGATCAGTTTGGTTTTCGAATTAGTTTGGACGGTTCGGTTTGAACTTTTAAAAACCGGACTTTTATTTGGTTTCACCTATTTGGTTCGGATAAAACCAAACCGTCCAAACGAACACCCCTAGTATTTATACCCATTTTTGCTTAAAATTGGTGACGTCCACATATCACAATGTATTATATCAAATGGTAATAAAGTGCTAGAGTTTGAATCATAGAACGGTAATCGTTTGTGTTTAGAAATTTGACACGAATGACAAAGAGACGGAGTATGATTACTCTTATTGCACGAAATAACATTGTTTAAACGTAACAAATCTAAAACATTCCCGGCGGGATGACCGAGGCGGGAATGCCAAGTATCAAAACTAGAAACGGATTTAAAAGCTTGGTGTGGTGACTCCGGTGGTGTGAACGGGTATAAGGGACCCGTGCTATTATGGCGGGTAAGGATCGTCCCACTCCGGTAATCCTTCACAAAAAAACCAAACGGATCAAATTCAAGAGAAACTTTGTTATCAATAGTAAATTTACGAATAGAAACAAGGTTCTTGATGATGCCGAGGGTGTATAAAACATTGTGTAAGAATAAAGGTTTAGGGTTGTGAAGGAGGGTATGTTTGCCCGATCCCCTAACTGGAATGTGATTGTCGTTACCTACAAAAATCGATTTAATGTTACTGTGAGGTAAGAAATCACGCAATTTACACGAGTCACTGGTGAGGTGCGATGAGGCACCCGTATCCATGTACCACTGAGAATCATCCGGGGGATCCATAGTCATGGCATTAAACGCGGTTCCGATGTCCGTTGGTTCAAGGGCATTATAGTCCACCGCATCATGTGCTTGAGGGGCATCCCGATTACGGTTTGAGTCCTGTGACTGGTTCGACTTACGCCTTGGACCAGACTGTTGCGGGTTCTGCCGAGGAGGGGGTACCAAGGGTATGGCCAGCCCTGCTGCGTAGGGTACGGACATGGCGGCGGCATCATATTCCACCACGGGGGAATGGAGGATCGCTGCTGATATGAGCCAGATGAGCCAGATGCGTTCCGGTTCGAAGACGGCGGGCCGTTGGAGTTGGATCGGTTCTGGCCGCGTTGATCCCGCTGACCGGACTGTCCGCGATTGTTCTGGCGGTGGGATTGTGAGCCACGGTTCGATCGATTCGGCTGGCGATTGTCAGCAACATGAGCTTCAGCGGCGGGCGGAGGAGGCGCTGCTTCACGGGCCTGTTGCCAGTTGTGTTCAAGCAGTAACATGTTGCGAGCCGTATCCCAGTCCGGTAGAGTTTGATTGATGTAGGCTGCAGTGTCGTATTCGGGCGGGAGTCCACGAACGAGTTGAAGTACCCTGCGCTGTTCGGTAACAGGGTTATCAACGTCGTCCAATTGATCGGCGAGATCCTTCAATTTTTGGCAATATTCATCGAGAGAAGCCGACGAACTAAGTTTGAGGTTGGTAAACTCGTGTTCTAATGCAGCAGCGCGAGATCCCTTGTTATTAAGGAAGATCTTTTTAATTTTCTCCTAAGCTTGATAAGTTGTTGTGTCGGTTTCAAGCACTCGAATCAACACATCGTCAGAGAGAGTCCCGTAGATCCATTGAAGAACAATGGCATCGATTTCCAACCATTGGTTATGCGTGTTACTTGTGGACGCAGGAGGCGGCGTGCCGTCTATGTGAGATAGAACACGATAACCTTAGGCATGAAGTCGGAAGAGTTTCACCCATGCCGAGTATGTTACCTTCACGCCGTCTAGGGTTCGACCTTTTGATTGTATGTTCGTTACTGTGTAGACCGGGTGAAGCGGCTTGGATGATGGATCGGTTGGTGGTGTATCTCCCATCGAAACAGGAGCAGCAAACGATCGAGAATGGAGGCGACGGCCTTGGCGGTCGAAGAAAAGAGAGAGCCCCGATTAGGGTTATAGCTCTGATACCATAAAGGTTTTTTGAGAAAAGATGCCTATTCCATTCTCATTGATCGAATATAAATAGTACAAGATACAAGGGATAAACATAAACTACCTAACTTACAATAAGATAACTATGGAAATAAATCAAATACAATATATACACAATGGTCGAATATATCGTCTAAAAAAACTAGTCCTAACATTTATCGAACTTTCCGACCCAAAATGGAATTCTGGACCAGTTTATGGCCTGTTTGTTTTTTTTGGCCCATTCAAAATTATGAATCCTATTTAAAGTGTATATGTGTGAATGAAATAATCCGTTCAAATTTTTGTGAAAATTGAATTTTTTTCTCCCAAAATTGTGTTCTTTGAATTGAACAAATTTTGATGGGCAATCTCACGTAATTCTTGAATCAACATGATTTTGGTTAGATTGACCCAATATTCGTTAAATCAACGGGTCCAATTTATACTATCGTTTTTAAAGTCTCAAGAACACTATACATATATATACACAAATATAGAGGCCTACACACATGTGGGTGTGTTGAGACAGCATGGGGTTAAACCATCATGATTTTGGCTGGGGTTCTAACTTTTTCTGAAAGCCTTGGGATCAAAGGCAAAACAGTTAATTAACGTATTTATAATTATATATGTTAATTATAGGAACAACCATAACCATCTCCCTGTAATTGCAGCTTAGCTATACCCCCTAACCCCATTCCATTATCTAGACAGATGAGAGAGATTACCTATATACACATTTACCAGGGACTATTCATCTACTGTAGATGAATAGTGTTTGTTTTTTTTTTTTTTTTTTTTTTAAATTTTTTTTTTTTTTTTAATATTATTTCCTCCTACTATAGATATGTTAATCTATAAATATGATGTGTAAATTTTCATCCCGCCGCGAAGCGCGGGCACCTATACCTCGTTATATACATTCTTATTCAATAATATTTTATATAATATAATATAATATATGTTGGTGATGGTGCAAAAAAGTTTCAGTGAAAAGAGAGGTGTCTCTGAAGCTTGAAGGGTATATTTCTTTTTTCTTGCTTTCCTTTTTTCAAGGGTTGCTTTAAAAGAGTGAGGAGTGTAGCAGATACTATGAAAAAGCATGACTAAAACACACACACACAGAGGTATGTGTTGTATAGTATTTTAATTATTATGGGTATCACCTCAAATTTTGAATTTGAACTGAAAGATGTAGAGATTCTTTGATAAATTTGCTTTATAAGTTGTCTCTCTCCACTATCTTATTTTATGATCACAAAGCTTAATTAAGTTTCTTGGGATTTTCAAGATCCCATCCTCCCTTTTCCCTTTGTTCTTTACATGATTTCTTTTAAGTTAATTTATATAATAAAAAAAAAGTGTTTGATTAGGGTAGCACCAACAATATATTTTAATCTTTTCATTCATATAAACTATATATGGAGTCTTCAAATTTTCATCAACAACAACATCAAGATCATCAGCCTGTACTTGACTCTTCTTGCTATGGATCACTTTCTTGGTCCCAAAATCCCATCTTGTAAGTTCCTCTCTCTCCAAGTTTCTATTTTTATAAACTTAATTAGGTTTCTAGATTCATAATTATGTATCAAGTTTCTTTCTAGTTAGGGTTTTGATCTATTTCCACATTAAATAGCTACAATACAACATTATCGCGTAATTACATGTGTTTTATATCTCTAATTATTCTAAATGTATTACGCAGGAATAGCACGAGCAATGAAACAAATTCAAGAGACAGTAATAACGATTTTGTGTCTTGCGACAACAGTAGCTCTCCTATGTTGTTGGGATTACCCTGTAATCCCAACAACAATAGTAACGCGACAAACAACCCTATTGAAAACTTTATGACACGTGAAATGCAACGTCTTTCAAGAATTAAAGACGAATTCTCATCAAGCTCGGAATCATATCCAAAGTTTTCAGAAATAATAAACAATAACAATCAAGATTTATTGCTTAGAACATTCTCGAACGGGTGCCAAATAAAAGGTGGTCAACTTATAGATCAATTCGCGGACGATATTCAAAATAATCAGTACCAAAATTGTTCTAGCCAGATATTTCCCACAATAAATATTTCAAATTTGAATCAATCTCAATCAGCAGCAATTTCTTCAAACTCTTTTGATATGAATTTGCCAGCTTTGGATCTGTTTGGTTCATCAAGATTTAATGGGAATTTTAGCCATCCTTCATCATTTAATCCTCATCAGCTTGGTAGCTTTTTCAAAGACACTTGTTTGTCATATGGTCTTGATCAGATGAATCAACCAATTAATCATAGACAGGTAATTTGGAATAGTAATTAAAGTGACTTTGTTTCTCTCTTTTTTAATTTGTCTCATTCGTTTGATATGATATTTTCTTAATTATAAAACATATCAAAAGGGATCCAAGGCATTATAACCTAAAAAAACCTAGTTACATGCTTGATGGCTTTGTTTCTTGGATTAGCAGTAATCATTACAAAAAAAAAAATATGCCATTTGTTCAAGGCTTGTGAAAATGCTTACAAATGAAGTTTAGGTTTCACACATAAAAAGTATCTAGAACATTTTAAATTTACATTTTTGAAAAAGTAACAAAATCTTCACATTCATACATGTTAAAGTCAATAAAAAAATACAGACTTTAAACATCTATTTTTTATTTAGTACAAATTTATTCATTGCGGTTGAAGGTTTAAGTCTCATTGTAAATATTAATGACATTTAAAAATAGAATAGTAATTGTCGTTAAAAAAGTCTATTTGTATAGCTTTCATCTTAGGCAATTAACTTTCGTTCACTTAAATAACTTGTATATATTCTCTTCCACTAGCTTCCAGCCATAAATTAAGGTAGAGATTATTAACCAACATAGAAAAAGTAGAAGTTTTATGATATTTACTGTGAATTGTCTGAAAATCGAGAATCGAACAAAATTAGTTTGCTGGATCCATAAATGAAATATTTTAAGGCCAAAGCGTAAACTTAGGGTATCCACTAGGGTGTTTAAATCCGGGTATCCAGAATTTTAGATGGTGGATTTTTACTATCCGAATTCGAAATTCGGATATCTGGTATCCGAAAAAATAAATTACTCAAATATTTTTCTAATATCTTAGATATTTTCAGATGTTTTTAGGATATTTTTTTAATATCAGACATCAGATTATTGAAAACAAAGTCTTCACTATATTTCATAAAAAAAAATGAAGCTCTTCAAAATTTTTTAGAGTTATTCTTGTACAGTTATATAAAATCCAATGAATTACCAAAACAACGATAATTGATTGGCAAGAATATCTCAAGAATAATATCCAAGTCTTTTCCACGAAAGGGGAGACATCTATAACTTTATTTCTTTTCTTTTTTTGTTACACTTTCCACTTTTTTCGCAAATAAATTTCCCCAAAACAAGTAAAATTAAGTCGCCTTTATGTTTTTCTTTCCTGCTCAAATAATACCATCAGCTTTATACGCATTACATTCATCTCTTTACTTTGACTAAATTCAGAAAGAAAAAAAATCCAGCCTTTAATGTAGACATATATACACACTTCAACATGATTTATGATTAGGGTTTTATTAATGACAGCCCTTAGGGCTGTCTCTAACGTGCATAAAACGCTTGTACATTCATTGATAGAGTAGTGTTCCTAAAATTCAGGGGCGGTTTTTACCTTATTTTTGCCTTCTTATTCACAACCCTTAAGGCTGTCAATCTGTCATTATCATTTTCCTGATGATTAATTAAAATTTAACTTATTAATTTCAGTTACCATCAGCCTTCAACACTAGTACCAGAACAAGCTGCACAGAAACAAAGAGACCAGCAGCCTCTAATTACATGGACACAAAGGCTCCTCAAGCCACATTACCAAAAAAAACAAAACTCGAGCCACGTGCTTCTTGCGCACCTTTTAAGGTTATTATTTTTTACCTTTTGTGGCGTTTTTTGTCGCCGAAAAATGTCTTCATTTTTTGTAGTGTATATATATGAAGTACGTGTATATATGTATATATACGTATTCGTATGCATGTATGTATATTGGATCATGTGAGTGTAAACATAACCTATGTTTTGAACCAGGTTAGAAAGGAGAAATTAGGAGATAGAATTGCAGCCCTTCAACAATTGGTGGCACCTTTTGGAAAGGTAGTGTTTTCTGTCTTCTCCCATCATTTTAAAGTTGGTATATATCAGTCTATAAAATTGAGTGCACCACTTAATATTGTTTTTTAATTAGTTTTAGAAATGTATTTATCAATTATTTGGATCAGAAGTGCTTTTTGACTCATACTGGTAAAGTATTAATTAATTAAATTTGATGGGGGAATAATTTGCAGACAGATACAGCGTCGGTGCTAATGGAGGCTATAGGATATATTAAATTCTTACAAAACCAAGTTGAGGTACCTTTTTTACTTCCATTTCTTCAAAACATTCTTCTTGATTCCCACAACTAAAGTTTATTTATTACTTACATGTCTTTTCCTCTGTTTTTATTAAATGATTTAGTAATAAAGCATAAATTAATTCATGGTGTACAGTAAAATTAAATAGTGATTTATTTAATGGTTTAGTTTGATATTTATTATTCATAACTTTATTTCCCATTCTTTAACATGTTCTTCCTTAAAAAAATAATTTCTTTATATCTAATAATATGATTATCTATGAACAGCATTAAAAATTTGAGAAGACATGTATCTTTTATGTACTAATTCATATGTTAATTTAACATATAGCTTTTAAAAAAAATAAAAAATAAACACCTCTTTATGTGTGAGTGTTTTTAATAAAATATACAAAAACTAAAAAAAAGATAGTACAATGTTGTCTTGTACTTACGTCAAATGATATATTGTCTTTGTTTGTTACATGCTTTTACTATTTCACAAAATAGCTCGTCGCAAAAATCATAAAACAAGACACATTTAATTACGAGCATAAAGATTTCCTAAATACCTGAAAATATATTTAATGCATCTCATCATACATTAATAAAAATGGAGTTTATTGATGATTATTTACATAATTTTAGAAATTTTAAAAATTATATCTTATCTCATGTTTTAAGGCTTGAGTTAGAGTGTTAGACAAACAATTACAAATATATGGTTGTCCTATAATAGCTTTCTTGTGTTAGAAAAATCACTTCGTACACTACATTGTTAAGTGTCATGCCATGACAACGTAAATTAATTAATATACATTCGAACACGAGTGAGAAATCAATGGAGTATGTCGCGGAGAACCTTTTGACAAGACGTGATTTTTGTTCTCGACAATATAATCCCGAATAAACAGCAAGCAAGGTAAAGGTAACCATGCAAGGACTAAAGGATATGATTTCCAAATTTAGGGGAGACAGGATAATGTTCGGATTTGAAATGGAATGCAACTTTATATATATGCATAAATTAGCACACGTGTTCGTTAAGTATCTAAGTATGAACGATAATTTGCAGACGTTAAACGTGCCATACATGAAGTCGACACACAAGACCAACAAAGTACCGACAGGAGGGGTAAGAAGTTGAATATGTTTAATTTATTATACAATAAATTACAAATGATGGTACCTGACGTTTACCCCAAATTTCAAATATGTTCATTATATTAAAAAATTACATTGATAGTCTTTTTCAGGAAACCTTTTACACCTATGATCTTTAGTCTAACGTTCGTTAAATATCTTAACAGGTGACAGTGGATAATAGAAACGATGAGGCAAAAAGAGATCTTAGAAGTCGAGGGTTATGCCTTGTACCATTGTCATGCTTGTCATACGTCACCGATGGAGGTGGAGGCATGTGGCCAGGACCATAATATATTTTAACTTAAGGTCGTCACTCCTTTCTATTTGAATTGTATGTGATTTGATATCTATTGTAACGTTATGGAGTCGTTGCTAATTGGATGAACTAAGAAAACTAGAGAGTGTGTCATGTGTTCTCATGTAAAAATGGAGCAAATTTGGTCATCTTTTGAAAAGATGTTATCAAGGATGGACCACATTTGATCCATTGTTAGTAATTAGATGTGTCAGTGTTATGATAATTAAACTTTGAATAGAAGGATCATTAATCTACTTATCTTGTTGTCATTAGGGCGTGATAATGGCAGACTCAAAACCTCGAAAGCTTGATAATATAGTGTTTGCAAATTTTTATGTTTCAAAATGACTTTTAAAAAAGTTTGTACCAATATAATTATATGTATAAATTGATTGTAGATTTGCATTCGATGAGAATTACGCAACGAGTTAGAGTATATTTAAAATAAAGTTGTCGTGAATGATACTTCGACACTAAAAGTTGAGTTTTTGAAATAAGAAATTAACTGATGAGAAGTTGTTTACATTAGACAAAAACACTCATATAGGGTACTTTATAAAGGTAGGAAATGATCGATGGTATGAAGCGTAAAATGGTAGAGAAAACACAGAAACAGAAGAGAGAGAACAGAGAAGAGGGTTGTCAGGATCGAATAACCAAAACAAGTTATTGTCAACCCAGATCTACTAATAACAAGAAGTTGCAGCGGATCAACACTTGTATTAATATAATAAGAACAATAGAATACTGTATATTGAACGAACAATGAACAATAATATTAAGAACACAGTGATTCACAAAAAGCTTCAATGTATATTATTGATTAACAATACACACGTACGTTTACAATTCGTAAGGAACTACTTATAGCAGTCCTTGAAGCCTAACTATTTACCCTAGTTATTCTAGGACTTGATTTACATCGAATTATAAAAGATATACATTGAATAACATTCTATAACTAACTCTGCGAAGATCTCGGACTTGATTTGCTTCCAAATACGCGTATCAGTAGTAACTGCAATAACCAGTAGTAAATATGCATCATCAGTAGTAAATGTGATGATCAGTAGTAACTCTGATAATCAGTAGTAAGTCCAAAACCAACGTCAGTAATAACTACTAATGATCAGTAGTAATCTTCAATATGTGCATGATCAGTAGTAAGTTAGTTATACTCTTCACCAGTATCAACTCATCAGTATCAAGTGTTTCTGCCCCATCAGTAGTAACCATAGTCTTCACCAGTAGTAACCATGATCAGTACTAATTGCAGCGTCAGTAATAAGTTGAACTGTGATTTGTTCTAACAATCTCCCCCTAAACTTATTGATTCTCTTTCAATCAATCAAGTTTCTTCTTACTTCTGCTTCTCCTTTTTCTTTTCTTCCAACAGTTTTGCTCTTCTTTGATCTCCTTCTAAAGTCTGTTGGTTTCTTTTATTCTTTTGTGCAATAATATATTTGCTGATCTTTTTCACAAATTCATTCAACTTGTTTTGGAACATCACATCATCATTAGGTTTAATAAAGTTCATGCACCAAATTTGATAAAGAGTTTTCTCAGAGTGAGGATACTCTTTTTCATATAGGAATAACTCGCACTTCTTACTTGTATATTCAAAGAAGTACATGTTGACTGTTGGTAGCACATTCCAGGCTTGAATCTTCTCTGGATTTGTAAACTTCTCTGGATATTCATCTGGATAGAAAGCAGCATTAATCATTTCTGTAATGTAACCTGCAGCTGAATTCTTCCAGGTCTTTTTGGTCATTCTTGGTTTACCAATAATCAACATCTTGATTATGTCACTTCTGGTTAGGGACATGACTAAAGGTTCCCAAGCTCTAAATCTTTGAGTGACCTTATCTTCTCTAACAATCTCAATCACATCATCTATACATCTCCAGTTGATGATTGGATTGCTTTCTAGGGGAGCAATAGGAAGATCATGAACTTGAACTATTTGTAGTTTCTTCTTTGGTTGTTCTAGTTCAGATTGATCAGCCTTCCTTTTTCTTGTAGTTAAAGAGAGTTCACCAGATGTTTCACCTGTTATAGTTTTTCTTTCTTTCATTTCTTTGAGGTTTATCTGTTCAAGCTTTGTGGTGTCCTTCTTTTTAATCTTTTGTTCAAGAAGGTCCTTCTTCTTCTCCACACAGTACTTTTCAATTAAATTGATCAACTTCATTCTTCCAAAGGCCTTGGTATTGTGACCTCTTGACTTCAAGAATGTGACCATTTCTTTCTTCTTGTCTGCAAATTGTTCTGGCATATCAGCCTTCTGCTCTTTGCATTCTTGTACTTGTGCTTCAAGAAGTTCTATTGTTTCAGATTCAAGTTGCCTTATTTTTTGTAGTTCTCTTCGTTGTAATTCTTTTCTGGTTTCTGCAACTTGTTTGGTTTTGACCTTGTGTTGAAATTGTGGCAGTTTTGATATGTCAGCTATATCTGCCAATTTTATTTCTGTGAAGGGTTGTCTTAGTATTCTAGCCCTTTCTGCTAATTTTCTGTTCTCAATGGCTAGAGAGGCTTCAACCTTCTTCAAATAATTTGCCCTTTTTACTTTCCACCTATCCTGCTTGGCTGATTTAGCATAATTGATTTTGTTGACCATTTCATGACCTTGTGCTCTGTTAGGTTGGTCTTCATCAGCAATTTCCTTTCCCTTTCCTATGTAATTGTCACTCTTTTTATCTGGTGCAGCTTCAATTCTAAATTTGTGACCATAGGTGTGTATTTGTGACATGGGAATTATTTTGGGATGTGGAGGTAGAGTGCATTCATCAACTTCTAACCAGTTGATATCATCATCAATGTCTTTCACCACCAATTGTGTTGATCTTGTTGTTGGTGATGGTGGAATTATTACTGCAGGCTCTAGTAGTGGTGGCAGCTCAATAATATCATCAGTAGTAGCCAAGGTAGTTACTACTGGTATGTCTTCAGGAATTACTACTGATAGGGCATCAGTAGTGTTTGCTGCCTCTTCTGGATTTACTACTGCTATGACATCAGTAGTAGTAGGAGTTACTACTGATGCTTCTTGTTGAGCTTGTTCTTCCATAGGAGCAGTAGTAGTAGCCTCATCAGTAATATCCATCTTTTCTAGGCTTTCATCATTAACCTGGCCTTCATCAACCTTTGTTTCTTTAAGATTGAGGAGAGAAGTTGCTGCTGATGCAATAGATTCATCTATCATGCTTTGTATGTTTTCCTTCTCCCCCTTAGTGAGCTCAACTGGTGGAGCATCACTACTATCAACCTTCTTTTTCAGTCTCCTTATAATCTTTGTTTGTTGATGAAGCCTGTGCTCATATAATCTCATTCTTTTGTTGATTGTGTTGATATGCTTCTTCATGTAGGTCACGGTTTTTCCTTGATTGGTGAGATATGTAAGACAGTCATGTACACTGGATTCAAGGTATTCCAACCTATCCGTCAATTGTTTTTGTTCAATACTGCCCTCACTCCTTCTAGCAAGATCATCGGGCTCACTAACAGGTACATTGGCTTTAAGGTTTTCCATCGTTTCCGTCAAATCAATAGTTTTAGTTCTACCCTCATCACTTCTTGGTGATGAAATGGGTTGTTTGGACACTCTCTTCTTCCTAGAAGAAGCAGTAGTGCCCCCCCTTGTGGTTTCTTGGCACCGGGGTCCTCTTAGTGCTTCCTCAAAAGAGTCATCACTAAGAGTTGCCGAGGTCTGGGTCTTAGTGATGTTCTCACTATCCTGTGCACCCACCTTTGGGGCATCAGTAGTGAGAGCCCTTTCCTCATGCCCTCTCTCCTCCTTGGAGGACAACTCTTGGAGCCTGGGGATTGACTCAATGGGTCCCCTGGTGTCCTTTAAGGAAGATTTCTTCCTTTTATATCTTTTCTGGACTGATTTGGCTATTGGCTGGTCTTCTACAGAGTGAAGAGTAGCACTCTGCAGATTGAGTTCATGTTCCTGGGACACATTCAGGACATTTAATTGGGTGGATGATTGAGTGACTGTTTGGGGTTGTGTTTGGGCTGTATTTGGGGGTGAAGGAGTGGGTTGAGGTTCAATTGGGGTTGTATCTTTGATTGAACCTTCTCCAATATTTGGTTGATCTTTGATCATGTTAGGAAACAGAGGGGTTTCCTTGCCCGAAAATTTAAATTGTTTTCTCATATTTGAGAAAACTTTCTTGTTCAACTCAGGTGTTGTAAAAATATTTTTGGGAGTTGACAAGTTTTGCAATTCACAATTTATTAAATGTTGAAGAAATCTGGGGTACATTAAAAATTTTGAAGTAGAAAGATTTCCCAACATTCCCTCAAAAATCATATTTGAAAAATTAAAGACTTGGTCTGTGCTTAAGCAAACAACAGCAGATGCTATTGCTTTATTAAACTAATTCCATGTACTTCTTTTAGGAGAAATACAGTGTTGAATAGTATGTACAAGAAATTTCCATTGTGGGGAGAGAAGACCTTTTTGGAAAGTGACAATGTCATGTCTTCCCTCATATCTCATTTTGTTTAAAATTTCAACAATGTATTCCTTAGGAAGAGAAATCATACCTTCATCGTCGTGCAGTTGTAGATGGTGTCTGATGGATTGTTCAGTTATGGTGATAGTCTTTCCATCCACAGTTGATTTTATCATAGTCACAGTTGCACCTTCGGTTCTTTCAGCATTGGTCCAGAAATCAACCAAGTGTTGTTGATATGCTTTTGGATTTACAGTTAATGCAGACTTTATGTATGAGTTCTTCAAAAAGTTGACGATTGGACGAAAATCTTTTGTTCCGTCTGGATTGCGTAGAAATGCACACATGTTGTGGAACTCTGAGTATTTAAGATTTGTTTTAACATCAAGAGATTGTAGAGTTGCCATTGTCGTCGATTTTGTGTTTGATTTTGTGTTTGATCGTTTGATTTGAGAGAACAAGTATGAATGTTTGTTACTGGTGCAGGGTTTATGATCGCGATTTAGGGTTTATCGAGAGGATTTAGCAAATCGATGTGTAGATAATGCTAAATTAATCGACTTCAGCTATTTATATCTTACGATTTGATCTGCAAAAAGACTAAATTGCCCTTCGAATCATAACACAACGGTTATTTTCGTGGGGGTTAGTTTGGTAACTTTGACAATTTAAAGACCTGTAGTAAATTAGATACCAGTAGAAAACGTCAGTAGTTTCTATGAACGTCAGTAGTAACTAAGGATTTTGACATCAGTAGTGACTGTAGACATCAGTAGTAACTAATGAATTTTAATGCTGACCTAATTTACCAACCCTAGCAGTAGTAACCACCATTTTAGAGACCAGTAGTATATGTGAGTACAATCGTTTACGAGTAGTATTGTCTTACCAGTAGTATTTTGTGCATACTCAATACACACCAGTAGTAATGACCTACCAGTAGTATTTTGTGCACACAACTACATGCCATACTGACCTACCAGTAGTAAAACACTTATTAAAATAAATAACTTTTTACAACAGAAAAACTCTTACACATGATTTTGATTGTGAAATTAATTTATTAAAATCATTCCAATACTGCTAAGTAAGAAGCTGAATCTTCCTACATCAAATGCTTTTGTAAAAAGATCTGCTAATTGATTGTCAGTATGAATTTTAACTACTTTAATCAACTTCTTTTCATTACAATCTCTTATAAAGTGAAATCTTCTTTCAATGTGTTTAGTTTTAGAGTGTTTTACTGGATTGTTCACAATACTAATAGCACTTTGATTATCAATAAAAATAGGAGTTTTAAGGATAGAAATACCAAAGTCTAGAAGCTGGTTTTGAATCCAAAGTACTTGAGCACAACAAGCAGATGCAGCTACATATTCTGCTTCAGCAGTTGATGTGGATACATTTGTTTGTTTCTTACATTGCCATGACACCAGTCTTGATCCAAAGAATTGACATCCACTAGTAGTGGACTTTCTATCTTGACATTCACCTCCATAGTCACTATCTGTGTAGGCTATGAGTTCAAATGGTGAGTCATGTGGATACCATAGACCAAGTGATGGTTTGCCTTTCAAGTATCTGAATATTCTTTTGACAGCCTGCAAGTGTAGTTCTTTAGGTCTTGCTTGATATCTTGCACACACACAAACACTGTACATAATATCAGGTCTTGATGATGTTAAGTACATCAAAGATCCTATCATTGATCTATATAAATGTTCATTTACATCCTCCCACTCAGCATCAGGATGTAGGTGTTTGTGTGTTTCCATTGGTGTACTTGCACTCTTGCAGTCTTTCATGGCAAACTTCTCCAAGATATCTTTGACATATTTTGATTGGTTTATCAAAATACCATCTGATCTTTGATTCACTTGGAGTCCAAGGAAGAAATTCATTGGACCCATAGAGCTCATCTTGAATTTGGTTTGCATGAGATCTTCAAACTCTTTACACAATAAATCATTTATTGATCCAAAAATGATATCATCTACATAGATTTGAACCAGTAGTATATCATCTTTGACCTTTCTTGTAAATAGAGTCTTGTCAATAGCTCCTCTTTTAAAATCATTCTTCAACAAGTATGATGATAATGTATCATACCATGCTCTTGGTGCCTGATGTAGGCCATACAAAGCTTTGTCTAGTTTGAATACATAGTTACCATGTTCTGGATCTTCAAAACCTGGAGGTTGGCATACATATACTTCTTCTTCAATTTTCCCATACAGGAATGCACTCTTCACATCCATTTGATAGACTTTAAACTTCTTGTATGAAGCATATGCTAGGAATATTCTGATTGCTTCAATTCTAGCAACAGGAGCATATACTTCATCATAGTCTATTCCTTCTTCTTGAGTGTATCCTTGGGCTACAAGTCTGGCTTTGTTTTTGATCACTATACCTCTTTCATCTTTCTTGTTTCTAAAGATCCATCTTGTTCCAATGGCTCTTTTTCCTTTGGGTAAAGGTACAAGTGTCCAAACAGCTTGTAATTTGAATTGAAGGAGTTCTTCTTGCATTGCCTCAATCCAGTTTGAATCCTTCATTGCTTGTTGAATCTTCTTTGGTTCATCCTGAGACAGAAAACATTCAAACATACATTCATTAGCAATTAAACTTATGTTACACATGTTTACAGTTAGACTTTTATTTAGTTTGCTTCTTGTTTGTAGTTGTGAGTTAACATCACTTAGAACATTGTCTAATGGATGGTTCTTTTGAGTCCTTGAGTTTGTAGCTCTATCAACCACTAGTTGATTTTCAAGATTTGACTCATTTGTCTCAGGGATTTGTTCCTCTTGAGGTTCTTCATTGTCATTGATGTTTGGTTCATCATCATTTGCTGGTTCAGAGTTACTACTGGGATCAGTAGTATTTAAGTTATTACTGGGATCAGTAGTATTTTGAGAATTTAGGTTATTGCTAGGACCAGTAGTATTATGAGTACTATTACTGGTACCAGTAGTATTTGAATTACTACTGTCCTCATTATCTGATTCACTACTGCTCCCAGAATCTGAGTTATTACTGTTCTCAGTATTAACTGTGGGAATAGTATCAACTACTATGTATCTCATCTCTTCTTGACCAATATTGAACGATGATGTTTCTTCCTTTTGAGTATGACAATTTGAATCACCTGCATTTAAATCCAAGTTAGTGTTAAAGGATTTGGTTAGATTGTCTATGTTAAATAGCCAATCTGGACTATTTCCTTGTTCATTAGGTATATTCTCATTAAAGGATACATTGATGCTTTCTTCAATAATCCTTAATCTTTTGTTGAACACTCTGTATGATTTGCTTTGAGTAGAGTATCCCACAAAGATTCCATCATCAGCTTTGCAGTCAAACTTACCAATTTGTTCTCTTGTAATCAAAATAGTACAAGGACAACCAAATAATTTTAAGAAACTTATGGAAGGTTTTCTTTTGTTAAAAAGTTCATATGGTGTTTTATGATGTGGCTTAACTATTAATACTCTGTTTTGTACATAACAGGCAGTATTAACAGCTTCAACCCAAAAAGTAATTGGTAATTTTGAGTCTGCTAACATTGATCTTGCTGCTTCAATGATGGTTCTATTTCTTCTTTCAGCTACACCATTTTGTTGAGGAGTTCTAGGTGAGCTGTATTGCCTGTCAATACCTTTAAGATCACAAAAGTTAATTAGGTTAGCATTTTTAAATTCTGTGCCATTATCACATCTTATGGCTTTAACTTTTTGATCAAATGTGTTCTCCTGTTTAACAATTAAGTTCTTGATGAGTTCACTTGTTTCATCTTTTGTCCTGAGAAAGAAAACCCATGTATATCTGGAAAAGTCATCAGTAATAACAAGACAATATTGTTTCTTTCCAATACTCATTACATTTGTAGGTCCAAAAAGGTCCATATGTAAGAGTTGTAAAGGAACAGAAATAGAATTTACAATTTTGGACTTATGAGAAGACTTATGTTGTTTACCTTTTAGGCATGCAACACAGTGATGATCACACATGAATTATTTTTGTGGTAATCCAATTACCAAATTCTTTCTTACTAAATTGTTCATGTTTTTAAAGTTTGTGTGACACATCCTTCTATGCCATAGTTCTGATTCAGTAGTGTTTGCCTTGGATATAAAGCAGTTGACCTCATTTGAAGAAATGAGTTCTCCCCCTATATCCAGGCAATACACATTATTTCTCCTTGGAGTTCTCAAAACTACATATTTTTCATCTAAAACAAAGTCAGGAGAAATAATGATGCACTCAATATCTGTGAAAAGAATCTTGTTCTTTTTATCACATACTTGAGACACACTGACAAGATTGTATTTTAGCTCAGCTACATAAAATACATCATCAAAAGTAATTTTACCATTAGTAATTGTACCTTTGCCTGTAATCTTACCTCCCTTTGGGTTCTCACCAAAGGTCACATACCCTCCATCAAATGACTTGAAATCCTTAAGAATTTGCAGATTTCCAGTCATGTGCCTTGACCATCCACTATCAATGTGCCATGTTTTACCTTCTTCAGGGATCTGAATGCTCTGCACAAGTAAGTAAAAGATTAGTTAAGTTTGGGAACCCAAGCTTTATATGTCTTGGGTTCATCCTTTGAGAAGCAAGATGTAGAAGATTTAATTTTAAATATTTTGGTACCCATACCTGTTTAGTACTGGTGTTTTGTTTTACTACTGCCCTTTTAGATTTGTTACTGGTGTCTGAGTTTACTACTGACCTTGGTCTATACCCATTATATTTAGCTTTTGAATACTTTACTACTGATGGACCAGTAGTATTTGGGTAATTACCATGTTTAGGATAACCAGTAGTGTTTTTAACATTTGGTTTGGCAGCAGTAGTATTTTTAAAATTAGGGTTTTGACCAGTAGTGTTTTGGTACTGGTACCCAACAGCATTGTAATTAGGGTTAGGATCAGTAGTAAACCTTTTAAAGTTTCTACTGATGTTGGAAAAATTGAAATATTGTTTATTTTGATTTGTTTTTCCATTATTTTTGAAATAATTGATGTTCTTTGGGCTTCCAACTCTTTTATTTTGCACAAACCTTGGTGCATTTCTTTCAAATTTTGGTGTTTCAGATTTTTAAGATTTTGTTTTATTTACTACTGATGGATCAGTAGTATCTTTTAACCTTTGTGTTTTTGCTTTTTCTTTAGAATTTTTAAATTCTTTGAACTCTTTGCAGTTAATTGGATTGAAGTGACAATCCTTTGCTAAATGGTTTACTTTGTTGCAAATAACACATCTTAATTTTCTTATCCTTAGCACCTTCAGGTTTTCTTTGATCTAAGAGTTGGTTCTTGTTTCTTTCATTTCCCCTTGTTAATATAGTTGGTATATTTTCTGAATTGAATTTTGGGGATTCATTTGTGCTTTCTGTAGTGTGAAAAGTAGTGTTTGATTGATCATCATCAGATGTATCATTACTTGATTCAGTTTGATTTTCATTTTTTAATTCATTTATGATTCTTTCTGAACTAGCTTTAAGTGGAGGAATGAATTTATATGGAGGTGGCACAGCATGATATCCCACTCCATGCACAACTTTTTCAGTGGTTTGATTACTTGTTAATTCATTAACAATTTGAGAACTTCTTTCAAACTTTTTAATGGTTAATTTATTTTGTTCTAGTTCCATTTGATATTTTTCTAGTTTGATCAAAGTTTCTTTTAATTTTAATTCAAGATGTTCTTTTTCATAAGTGGTCTGTAGCAATTCTTCTTTTATCTTTTGATCAGTTATTTTATAAATTTTAATTTGATTTTCAAGATCAGCTATACAACCATTATATTCAATTCTTCTATTTCTATTTAGAATCATCTCTTCAAGTGTTTCTTTATAAAGTTTTTCTAAATCTTTATATGCTTTAATGCATTCAGGAGTGCAAGATTTAGAATGTACCTTAGTAGGAGAATCAGTGAAAGCCATGAGAGCTTGATTCTGTGCATGTTCCTCTGCTTGAAAGCTCCAATCATAACCTTGTCCTTGTTGTGAAACAAGAGCAGTTGAGTTTGATCTTTTGTCTGGCTGAGGACATTCTTTAGCAAAGTGCCCAAGGTTGTTACAGTTGTAACATTTGACTTTAGTTTTGTCAAATCCAGCCTTGTCACTTTTGTTGTAGTTCAGGTTTGTTCTACCAGTCCTCTTCAAGAACCTTTTGGTTCTCAGACTCAGCATAGCCATCTGCCATTTTAGATCCATCTCTTCAAGATCATCAGGATTCAATTGTTCCAAATCATCACTAATTAGTGCAGTATGCACATGACTAGTGAAGAAGGATTCTCTTGCAGTATCTTCACAATCTGCAGCCTTTGCAGTTTCCTGACATGTTCATGTACTAGACACAAAAGCAGCATTGTTTGAAGATAAATTAGGAGTTTTAGAGCTTACCTCAGATTCAAATACCCTTAGCTCATTGTACAATTCATCCAGCTCTTTTTCTTCCAGAGCATCACCTTGTCTATATATGACTGTGTACATAGACCATTCTTCTCCAAGAGATCTGAGAAACTTTCTGTTGACATCATCATTGTCTGGTTTCACACCAACTTGATTCAGTTCACCAATGAGTTTGTTGAACCTATCAAAGATTTGAGATAGGGATTCATTCTTTTGGCCTTTGAAATTTTCAAAATCCTGTTTTAGTACAGACTTCATGTTTCTTTTGGTGCTTTTGGTGCCAACAAATCTCTTTTCCAGTGCCTGCCACAACATCTTTGCATCATCATATTCAACAAAGAGATGTTGATAATTATTAGGAATGGCTAGTAGAAGAGTGCTTAGAGCTTTGAGTTCAACTCCTATGTCTTTCTTCTCCTTTTCACACTTGAGTTTGTCTGCTTCAGTTGCAGAACTTGTTGCTTGATTGTGAACAGTTTTGTTTCCTTCAACAACAACTTCCCACATGGAATAATCAGTAATAAGCATGTATTGCTTAATACGATTCTTCCACATTCCAAAGTTATTGGGAGTGAGTATAGGAATTTTATTTGCTTGAGTACTTTCATTGTTATCAGTCATGATTAACAATCTGTGTGTTTTAAAGATTAAAACTTTTTGTTGTTCTTAAAATTCGTAGATCTAGAACCAATAAGCTCTGATACCACTTGTCAGGATCGAATAACCAAAACAAGTTATTGCCAACCCAGATCTACTAATAACAAGAAGTTGCAGCGGATCAACACTTGTATTAATATAATAAGAACAATAGAATACTGTATATTGAACGAACAATGAACAATAATATTAAGAACACAGTGATTCACAAAAAGCTTCAATGTATATTATCGATTAACAATACACACGTACGTTTACAATTCGTAAGGAACTACTTATAGCAGTCCTTGAAGCCTAACTATTTACCCTAGTTATTCTAGGACTTGATTTACATCGAATTATAAAAGATATACATTGAATAACATTCTATAACTAACTCTGCGAAGATCTCGGACTTGATTTGCTTCCAAATACGCGTATCAGTAGTAACTGCAATCACCAGTAGTAAATATGCATCATCAGTAGTAAATGTGATGATCAGTAGTAACTCTGATAATCAGTAGTAAGTCCAAAACCAACGTCAGTAGTAACTACTAATGATCAGTAGTAATCTTCAATATGTGCATGATCAGTAGTAAGTTAGTTATACTCTTCACCAGTATCAACTCATCAGTATCAAGTGTTTCTGCCCCATCAGTAGTAACCATAGTCTTCACCAGTAGTAACCATGATCAGTACTAACTGCAGCATCAGTAATAAGTTGAACTGTGATTTGTTCTAACAAGGGTCACCCGATGTTCATCAAAGTTGCCGGAGAAGATGATCCGAAAAAAGAAAAAGATGAAAAAAGAAATAAAAGTTAAAGTTAAAGGATATTTTGGTCATTTGAGGTCAAATGAAGCAAAATAAAATTTGAGAACCAGAATGATAAACATCATAAAAAATTATTCATGGATAAATTCGATGAATTTGGAAGACAATAATGTGTAATTTACTCATTACTTTTTGTTTAAAAATGTTAATTCATACTTCCTTCGATTTAAAATAAGTGATACATTGTTGATTTCACGGTTTTTGAGGCAAAATATGATAATAATAATTAAATTAGTTTAATTAAATGGTTAGTAGCGAATAGGTCCCACAAATTTTAAATAAAGTGATATTAGTGATCTATAAAAGTAAAAGTAAGAGTAAAGATGTTATTTCATTTTATTAAAGTAGATAGTTAGTAAGTATGAATCTCACTACTTTTTACCAAATAAGTTAACTTTTCAAAGTATATCACTTGTTTTGATACATCAAAATATGAAAAGTGTATACTTAGAGGAAGTATAAAATTGAACCACATCTACGAAGAGCAACTTAGTTTTGGGACATTTCAGTAATTACAAGTATGGCATTTTCGTAATTTCCAAAAAGAATTATCTGAACAGAAACCCCCTTAAGAAGAATCTCTGGTCTCCTTCCATTTTATCCAAATGTTTTTTAGTTGAATCTTTGGATTCATTTTATCCATAGCTAATTGATGGTCTTTCATCTTGATCTATCTAATTTTTAGCTCGAATTTTCGATCGGAGTTCTTTCTGGAATTTGATTAACCGACTAGATTTTACTAACTGGTTAGTGATTGTATTTGCTTATACTAATATGTTATTTATGTGTAAGAATCTATAATGCTCTGATGTTTAGTTGAAATGATTTGAGGAGAGATTGTGATTTTAAAGCTTCGTATGTAGTTTTTATTTTGATCGTTGATTGCTTTTTGGTACTTTTTCAGATCATAGGTATAATTTTATTAATCGCTGCTATGATAGAACGAGCATATGAAATCTGAAGCCTACAAAATACGTGTTTTGATTCTGAATTACCTTTTTGAGTTATTTATGAACAAATTTGATTCCTGAAGCCCTAAATCGGAATTAGCATGCGATGAAATTTACAGCTCAAAATTAAGAATTTCATATTGAGAAATGATAAATCATCCTAATTATACACTTGCCTATAATCTGTGTGATGTTGACTTTTATATGCGTATTGAAATTGATTATTGACAGTGTCCATTAGCATAATAATTAGGTTGATCCTGGTTTTAACTTTCTGGTTTATTTTAGGATCGAATTAATCCTATTTTGAGAATTAGGTGAAAAGATGTTTGCTGCAACGTAACTGATCTAAATGTAGAACGTAAAATATCTATACTTTTAATAATTTTGGTGCAGGTTTCACATCAATCACGTTTTAAAGTGCATATTCAGAGATATTCTAAATTGTTTCATTTTGATCCATATTATTCTAATAATTAAGGATTACTTTTTTTAATAATTTAGCCTCAACTATTTCTTGTTTTAATGCATGATTACAACAGCAAAAATGAGCACTTTGCAAGGTCCAGTTGTTTGCCCTACTGTTCGTGGTAAGCAAACAGTTGACAGTCCTTTAATGAAGGCAAAAATTCAAAAAAGTGGAATTTGGGGATTTAAAGGCATCAACAGTCATAGGGTTCAAGTGAGAAGTCAACGTTGGTCAAACATTGTAACTTGTAGTTTCAGTTCATCTTCAAATGGCAATGGTAGCATGGCAGAAAGTTTCAATGAAAATGATTCAGATTATGTCAATTCCAGTGTGGTTGAAGCTGGTAACAAATTTAAAATCCAAATTCTTCACAAATTTTCAAGTGATAAAATTGTCTATATATAATTGATTTTTTATTTTTTGTTATTTTAGTTGAGGTTAAGAGCGGGCCTGATGGATTTATAATTAAAATGAGAGATGGAAAGCATTTAAAATGTGCTCAAAACAACCCTCAAAACGGGCATCTGCCTGATTATGCACCACATCCTGCCATTGTCCTAAAAATGGAAGATGGAACTGGCCTTTTACTTCCTATAATTGTTTGTACGTGCTCGTATATTATATAATTAATTTAATTATTTAATATCTATTTAACCTTAATTATAATTTTCAAACGTTGTTCTTAATTCTTATTTGCAGTGGAAATGCCTAGTGTATTGCTTATGGCAGCGATGCGCAATGTCCAAATTGTACAGTGAATAATTTAAATACTTTTTCATTTTTTTTTTTGTAGATAAATCATTAAATTAATATTGTTGTGCTTGTGTTATAGGCAAGGCCGACTATGTATAATGTGGTGAAGGAAATGATTGATAAGATGGGTTATAAAGTAAGTCTATTGTTTTATTTAGGTTAATTTATTTTACCATTTGATAATCAATTATTTATAAAATTAATTATACAATGATGTTTTGTATAACTATTAGGTCAAACTTGTTCGAGTGACTAAGAGAATACACGAGGCATATTTTGCTCGATTGTATCTAACAAAGGTAGGTATAAAATAAATAATAAAACTAGAAATAAATTGCAAAAGCATTAATGATTTATGGTAATTTTAAATAATTTTAGGTGGATGATGAGAATGAATGTGTTAGTTTTGACCTTCGTCCATCTGATGCTATAAATATTGCTGTGAGGTGCAAGGTAATGTTCACATATTTGCTACTTTATTTATTTATTTTTATGGTTTTCTTCTATTAATTATAATTATAATTATAATTAAATTTTCTTAGGTTCCGATACAAGTGAACAAGTTTTTGGCACATAATGATGGAATGAAGATTGTTGAATCTGCAAAGGTTTCGTTCCAGGGTTCTCCAGATGGTTTAATATTTAAAGAACTTGATCGGTATCCGTTTTTCATTTAATTTAATTTAATTTGGTTTGTTTTAAAATATTATATAATATTTAAATAATAAAAATTAACAAAGATTGTAACTGTAACTGTTGCAGACCAAGTGGCCAGCCTTGTGTTGAAACTAAAGAGTTTAATCTTGTAAGAAACATGCTTGTTGCTGCTGTTGAGGAACGTTATAGAGATGCAGGTTTCTTACATTTTTATATATTTTATTTTATTTTATTTTACTTTTTCTTGCTTTTATTTTAAGTAAAAATTGGCATTTTGACAGCTCAATGGAAGGATAAACTGACTCAATTCCGATCGAAGAGAAACTGGGCATAACATTAACAGGTATTCATCCATATTAAAAATGAAGTCTTGTAAATTAACTATTGTTTTATTTTGTGTATAAACTGCAGGATTGTGGCCATTTGGTGTGAAGTTGGTGTTGTGAAGTAAATAATATAAATATAATATAATGGGTTGTACGAAAAGGTTGTAAATATGTGAATAGTTAAAAGGATGATGGTTGTCTACTCCTGCATGTTTATGTTGCACATTTATGCAATTTAACTTGAATATAATTCTATGTCTGGTTGTTGGTACATTCACTGATTCAAGGTAAATACTGAGAGTTAGTACAAAATCACAGTAATGTTAACTTAAGAGTTTGGTATCCATTTGCCAAAATGGTTGGAGGTTTCAAGTTCGAACCCTAAGAACAACAAAACTATACCCCCTTGTAGGGGTGAGCGTGCCAGACCGAAATAAAAAATCATGATATTACAAAAACAAAAATCGAACCGAAAATCATAATCAGTGTTGGTTGTGTTCGGTCCAATGTTTCAGACCAAATGCTCACATCTACCTCTTTGTGACCATGAAAGGCGCTAACTCCTTGGAATCCAAGTTAAATAAAATGATAGTAATGTTGGTGATACAAAAATATTGATAATAATTTGAATTAATGTTTAAACAACAATAATAATTTTAGCTTAGTTATGTGTTAAAGTTTGTTTTTTAAGAAGTTTATATCTGAAAATAACTTATTATAATTAGCCATTTTCGGTGTGGTAGATATTTTCTGCAAAGTGGTGTGTGGTGATTGGTTAGATGACACTTGATGTGATAAATTTTTTGATGTGACTGGTGATACTCATACCGCCATACCACTAGCCTCATCTTCTCATCCATAATTTATGGCTTTCAGTTTCACTCTCTAACTGCGTTTGTCTTTACATCATTATAGTACTTTTTCTTCGTTTAACTTTTAGTGCATTGTATTGCTAAATTGTATCTATCGATTTAGTTTTGCTATCTATTGGCCTCTAAATTTGCTATTAACTATTGTGAAATTGCTTCCAAATTTGTCAATCCATGAGTACGAGTCTTGTGTACTATTTCCGGGCATATCCTTTTTAGTCATTCACATGATAAAAAGGTTAGATGTTTTTTAGTCATTCACATGTTCGGTTTCGGAACCGAAAAATTCCGAGCCTGAAAAAAAAGAACTGAGAACCAAAACCTAAATAATGGGTTCGGTTCGGCTTTAATCTGGTTTTTTCAGGTTTAGAACCGAAAGGTATATCATCAACATAAAAGATGTGTCATTGTGGCGCTAAGGCGTGACCTCCACGTTACGAAACAGGCGTGGGCGTCGGCTCTAGTGGTGACATGAGATAAGACGCGGTAAGACATGATAAGACGCGTGAGGTGACACTTATCTTACAAGGGCTCGATAACCATGATTTGGGCCTATTTTTTTTTATTTGGGCATGCTATTTACGATTTAACCCTGGTATTGTTTGATATGTTCTATTCCATTAAATATAAATTTTTTGTAAACTCCGTGTATATCTTAATCTTACTATTATATAAAGCATTTAAGCCTATCACATTAAGCAAATTTAAGGAGCTCTTTAAACTTAATTTTAAGGACCTTTCCACTTTTGTTAGTTAGTTATTTACCTTAAAAAATAATAAATCGCGGCTTATAAGATTCGAACCCAGGACCTCTCCTAAGTTATCACTATGTGTTAACCACTTGCTATACATTACACTTTATTTCAAAGCACTCACACTTAATACATTAGGCTGTTATTATAACCATTTATCCCAATAACATTAAATATACGATGGTGTAAATCATCAACTCTTACCAATGTCGGCACCTACCATCACTACATTTGACCATCACTAATGTCGGCACCTACCATCACTACGCACCACCACTCATCACCATCGCTATTGCCACCACCACCGTTACTGTCATCACTTTAAAATATAGTTACGGATACCCACCGCCACATTGCGCGGGTACCCTACTAGTCTCTACTATATTATAAAGAGTTTACCCCTTCCATAATTAGCAAGGCTGAAAATTCAGCCAACACACTTGCTAATTATGGAAGCCAACCCTTTTGAAAAAAAAAAATCCTCAGACAGGTTTCGAACCCACGACCATCAGCTCAAATTTCTACACCTTTTCCATCCGATCTAGCCTTCAGCTGCGTTAGTGTGTCCAAACCCCGTGATGTTAATGGTTATAACATGGGTTGCTTTATACAACAATAGTACTGTTATTTGTGCCATTGTCCCAGACGACGCCTCGATTCTCTTGGTTCCATCAACCTTACTTACCTCAAAACCGAGGCGCCTCCTCGATTCCCTCATTTCCTTCCACCTTACCTGCCTCAAAAACACAAATGACGCATCGATTCCCATCGGCTCCTTCAACCTTGTATCCTTACCTGCCTCAAAAACCCAGACGATGCCTCAATTGAACGCCAACCGATTGCTACTAAACCCAAATGGAAACGCCTCAATCGACGACTTGTCTTTCATATTGCAGATAGGTATTATGTTACAATTAATTTGATCATCTGAATGACTTCACTCAATCTTTTTCAACAATTTTTTGGTTTTGGTTATGTATGTAGGGTCGAAGAAGAATTAAGAGCTCGAGGCATAGTGTCGGCAGGAAGAACAATGGTGTCTAGGTATGCACTCCAACTGTTCGATTTAATGCTGACATGAAATAAAAGTTATTGAATAGAGTGTGCTACCGAGTGTCTCTCACGTAATAGCTGGAGATAATGAGCTGCGAATGCACTAATTGTACCAAAATTGTTGCAAAAATTATACATCATACCATGTTATCATAGTATTTGGATTTATTGATCCTTGATTGTCAAGTGTGCATTTTCAACGAATGTAATGGTTTTTTTTTATATGTAGATTATTGGGATTGACATGAAGGTGGCCATGGAAAATGTGAGCATTCTTATTATCACAGTGCAATTAACAGCCCCTTTCCTGCTACCCGAAATTTTATCCTTTTCTTTTAATTAAATATATTTTTGTTATTGGCTTTTAAAGTTATCATTCTTTATTGTTTTTGTAGGTTGAAAGAGTTGGTTATCTCCTTTGATTTTGGCCTGTACCACCACCGTGCAGAGCAGATTATGTGAAAGCTAATTGGTTATCTCCTTGCAATCGAATCGGCGACAATAATATTGATAATAAGAATCAATCTTTTAATAAAATTGTTTAAGCCAGCATGCCATAATTTCGATTATATACTTTTACTAGCTGAATGTTGTTTTAATATTTGAAGTTTTAAGCTTGTCTGTTTTACATTTCAACAGCTTCAGAACTGTTCCCTTTGGGTTTCCACAAGTGCATGTCAACTGAAGATTAAACAATTTGTTATGCAAGGTACTGAATCAAAGATTTTGCCTTTACCTGCAAGTATATAATCATTTGAGATAATTAAGTGATCATACATCATGTTGCTAGAAGTCAATTTATTCATATAGTTTATCAACCAACATTGAAGATTGTTTTCTTCATATTTTGACCCATGAGCACTGTGTAATACTATTGGGGTTATTGATACACTGATACTATTTCAATGTGTATAAGGAGAATGTATTATAGTCTTTAATCAAGTAATTTGATTGCTGATAGTATTGAGACTTTCATTTCTATTCATGGTTGTGACAAAAATTTAAGCCAATTAGTATTCTCTGTTCAAAAATGTCTTCTTATTTTATATGCAAGTTTTAATTTTTTTATGGGTATTTTTTGCTTTAGAGCCTAATTTTAATGAGTAATATTTGTCTTTCTTAAAATGTAATCTTTAATTTCTGCCATATCGTGTTAATTCTCAGATGCCAGGTACCATTATGGCAATGGGCTGTTTAAATCTACCAAGTATAATGATATATATGTTGGAACAATTAAGGTTATACTCCATTCTATTTCACCAAATAATTAACAATGATTTTTAATTCTGCATTAAATTAATTTTCATTTGAACATCCTGGTCATTTTGAAGGCGACACATTTGACATAGTATCTGCCATCTAGGTACATTTTAAAATTACATATTCTTAAATTTTTGTGAAGTAAATTTGTTTTTTGTTGTATATTTGATAATATTGTTACATGTTTATGAAGAATATTGCTACATGTGTAAATTTGTTCACTTTAATTTCTTATTGTGGCAACTTGGGTCTGATCAGATAACAGATCAAATGGCTCGGGGCAGTTTCTTAATGCCTTGTTAATTTTTTCTTTATGTTGTTGGTTAGACCTGTTTTGACACACACAAAAGAGTTCACATTACCTAACCCGCCCATTTTACCACCTTTATGGGCCTTAACCCTAATCTCGGAAATTAAGTCATCTTTTTACAAGAACAAATTTGTACTTTATCTTAATATGACATTTACCATCTCCATCTTTGTCATAATTTAGTGATTTTTTGTATTTGTTGTATTATTATATTTTTTTGTAGGTAACAATTGAGCATACTTGTTGGCTGTTGGTTCTCACCCATCTCAAGGTGATTTTAAGAAATTAACTTAATAAATTGTGTTATTCTACAGTAAAAGGTCCTTATCTTTTATGTTTTGATGTTTCGAGAATCAAGGGGCTGTGATTTTATGTTCTAAGCATATAGACTTTTTTATGATTTTCAGTTGTGTATTTTCTGCTTAATTGTTAATTAAGCTGGCATTATAGATTTCATTTTCACATGTATTTGGGGCTATGTTGGTTACACAGTTCTGCATAATTAGGGTTTTTCTTAACATTCCCCATCCAAATTATGAAAAAGGTTAAGTTTTAGCGTCTGATATTATCAAGTTGGATTGAAGTTCATCACATAAATTATCTATTGTTTGTGTTATCATCTATATTGGTTAAGTTTGTGCGTGTGATAGCTGTTCTGATATTTGGTTATAATTGAGCTTTGGCTGTTAAATTGTAGATTCAGGGTTTTAGTTATCTAATTTTCAAAATAAGCATATAATATGCTTCTACAGTTAAGATTTACATCAATGATTATTCGTTTAAGCTTTTATGATTTTGCATTAGATTGGGTAGCAATTTGGCAGGCATGTGATGTTGATTCATTGTTTTATGCTTTTTTGTCATTTTAGCTGACAAAACATGCAACGGCTGTGGGCAGTGGTTGGCATTTCCTGAGTTATGTTTCCTTAGGTTGATAAAGCTCATATTGTTTAGCTCAAAATGAACCATGGCTGGTTAGAAAGATAACAACTATGTGGAGGAAATTTGATAGGTAATATACTGGTTAGCTTATTTTCACCTTAGATTGACCACATAACCAACTTCACCTTTTAGTTAATATCAAAATGAGTCGATCTATGATTTGATACTCTGGTTTGTACCAATTTTTTATATATCACTAATATTTCGTAATTTTTAAATTTGTAACATCAATCGTCCCTAAAAGCTTAATGGTCTCTTCGCATTAGGGACGGTTGGTATTTCAAGATTCAAAATTAGCTTCATCTTTTATTTGAGATTATCAGACCTGATAATTTATGATAAATCATTATATGTGATTTTGGAGTTTTTGGGAGATCGATTAGCTGAAGCTTATGAATAACGTTTGGATGGTGGATGATTGAGCCCAAAATTCTCTGTAAATGGAGTGTCAAGATTGATATACTTTTGATATTGTTATTTAAAAACTTTAATTTGTGGATTTTTTCTAACAATTCTGTACTTGTGTAATCAAACCAACTATGATTTTGTATGAGATAAAACTGTAATACTTGTTTGTATAAAGTTGATGTATATTTAACTATTAAAGAGTTTCTGTAATGGTTGCATTGATGCATGTTGATGCTGTCCTCAACTTTTGTAGGATACATTTTTTTAGCTACTACAAACTTGCATGTTTTTAATGGGAATTTTATTTACGTAGCACAATCTTGTATCTAACAATTAGAGTAGAGGTATGGGAATTTCTACTTTGTTCGTTTGATATGTGCTTTGTACCTCCTTACATTTATGTAATAATAATCAATATTGTGAGCACTTAAATGACAAAGTATGCATATTATCTGATGAGTGACATATTTCTGGGTAACATAAAAATTTGACAATTTGTTTTTATTGATCATCAATTTGATGAAACTAACTTATGGAAAGATAACAACTATGTGGAGGAAGTTTATGATGCTTATCGATCAATTGAGTTGTGTTTCTTTCATAAAACTAATAATTATGCTATCAATTTCTAAGATAAAATTTTAGTTTGTTTGACCTAGAAAGTCAAACTGTAGTAGCAAGGGAAATGGGAGTTATCAACTAGGTTTCATCTTTGAAGTACATGAAGAAGTCAAATTTATTTCCAAGTTCTACAGCCTAAATCCACTTACCCCCGATCAAATGTTGTTTGGGTACCTCTTTTTTTCCATATAACCGAACACCATGTGATCGCTGCAAAACACAATATCAAGTTATCTGCCGCCGCATTGCGCGGGTACCAGCTATCTATTATAAAGCATTTACCCCTTCCTGAATTAGAAAGGCTGAAAATTCAGCCAACACACTTTCTATTTTTGTCTCCTTTGAAGTTTTCAAAAAATTGAGGCAGGCAAAGTTCGAACTCTGAATCTCCTCCGTAAGAAGGAAGCACTTCAGCCACTGAGCTACGGGCGAACTTGAGAGTACTGTGCCAAAAATCTTTTTATAAATTATAACGTAGTTAGGTTACAAGTATTCAACAACTGTCGTTTCGATTCCCTAGATACTCTGCCATTTCGACTCCCAACAGTTGCCGTTTCGATTCCCACACAGGCATTAAATGCTTAACTTGAACCCTTCAATTAGCGTTTTAATTTTCAAAACTCAAAAGAGGCAGAGTACGCAACATTCCGATCTCCGACAACCACACATTTGATCGACGACCTCAGGTAAATTTTATGTTCTTAGTGGTGGCCACACTCGTCTCTGCCGATACGATGGCGCTTAGAGACTCCAACTTTTTAACCTGCTATTGCTCGTGGCCACACTCGCCTCTGTCGATACGATCCATGGTTGCGGTGGTTTTGTTGAGGTATGATATGAGTTTAGACGCTTGATTATCGTGGCTGTTGATTTCAATTTGTAGTTTATTTGTTTCTTTTTATAATTTGCTCAATCGTGATTTTTAAAATTCCGTAGGCGACCTAATCTTTGATCATCTCAAAGAACCTAACCGGTGCGAAATTTGACTATTCGCGTATTACGCTAGGGATTGGTTTGGAATTTGCATTAATCCACTACAGCTCTTTTGTACAAACCGATATGGATTATCTATAATGACATCTTATTTCTGATTAGTATGATATTTGTAGGTTTATATATGGTTTATTTTGCAGCTTTTGGTTAATTATGCAAGGTCATCTAAGGAGGCTGAAGAAGTTTGTAAAGAGGTTCTTTTTTTCGTTTTATGATATTTATTGTTGAATCTGTACTTAAGAATTTGGAGTTACGATCTTCAACTAAGCAAGATTATGTCTTTTACTTGATAATTATTTTGTTATTTAAAGAACTTGGAATTGGTTAATCTTGTTATCTTCTGATAAATTATGATATCATGTACTAAAGTGATTATATTGTTTCAGATCGAGGAAGTCGGTGGTCAAGGACTTACATTTGGGGTAGATGTTTGTAAAGCAGAAGAAGTTGCATGTATGATTAAAACTGTGAGTGCAAATTTATGTTATATCTTGATTATTTGTTTATAAAAAATTGGATTCTTTTTTACTTTTATAATCATTACAAGCGGTTGATGCATGGGGTTATTGATTTTTTCTTTGCTTTTTAATTAATCTAAATTAAATAATTTATAATACATGTATTACAACACATGGTTTATCAATAAGAATGAAGGCATCTCAATGGCAATAGGTCATTGATTTAAATCTTACTTGTGTACAAACAGCTTTTTAAACATTTATAGCCTGCAATAATTTAATAATACAAATGTATTTTTTCTGATTTTTTAGGCACCTTCCAAAGTCATGTTGAAGAAGAGAAAGCTATAACATTTTCTTTTTTTCCTTTAATTTTACGAGATTCATTGTTTATGGTTTTTACAAGAAATGATAATTACTTAGGGAAGAATTATAAATATTGCATTTGTTGTTGGTAGGGTTGGCAATGATGGGCAAGCCAATTATAGTGATGCAAAAGCTGGAGTGATACCATGGGTAACTTTTTTTGGTTTTAAGTGCACGATAACTAATTATATGTAATCCGTGCTTTAATTTCTTTGCTTTATGATTTAGGGCATGTCTGGGAAAGCTTGTTAAGGAGGCTTATTAGCTTATTAAGGAGGCTTATTAGCTATGTGTTAATCATAGTTCATTTTTCATTTATGTGTTAATCATAGTTTATTTTTCAGAAGTAAAGGTGAAGCAAAAGTCCAGAAAGTAGCATCGCTTGCCAGAATATAGTTAAATGTTTCCTATTTAAATGTTTTTATATGCATTTTAATACGTGTTTGTTTATGATTCTGTTGTCAGAAAATAGTTAGAATAGAATTTTAATTTATTTGACATGCTTTTTTTCAGTACCTAGAGTCTAGCAAAATCAAGCTTACTCAACTGGAACATGAGCTACAAAAAACCAGACCTCATGTGACTTTGTTCTCTTTTTTATTCTTCTTAGTTAACCGGAGAATTCATTATATTAATTTCTTATTATATTGTCACTGTGATTACGATTTTTGGGTGTTCCTCATGGTATTGGTGTGGGTAACATCAGCTCATGTAATGTTTTATAATGTAAACGAATTGATCATTTCTTCCTAAAATATTGAAATTTCAGAAGCAGCAAATTTTAACATGGATTATGCAAAGTAGCTAAAGGAGTAGAGATTCAAGAACGTTTCTATGATAATGAAATCTGATTTGTGTTGATAATTGCATCTCTACATTCACTTGCCTCTAAAACATCAAATGTGCAAATTTGTTTTGTTTATGCTACGTTTGACATTCCTAACAAGAGCGTGTTTGGTTAATCACTTTTGCGTTTTGAGACAATGGATGAAGATATGTTTTTTTGGAACAAGTTGTAGTTGAACCAGTGATTGTGTGGGGCTAATTGTTTGCCCAGAAATATATTGCGTTGAACTGTTGTCTATTGGCTGCAAAATAATATAAAAATTGAACGATGTCACTTTATGCATTATATGACTTGTAAAACAATGCGGCGGGTATCCCTTGTAACTATATTTAGATCCGAGCTAATGTTGATTTGATGCAGTTTACTTGTGATTATCATGTGATTGAAATATTTATTCAGCTAATCCTCTATCCAAATGCCATATGAGAACACTGGTTTGTGATAATTGTAATTCACTAGCTGCACTTGTTAGATGTTTAGATGAAAAACAATCTTTATGTCAAAATTGTTATTGAGTTGATTGTCCAAACATCCCCTTGATTGTGTAAATCCAAAATCATGCGCTGTCATATCTTAGTTGTGAATTGATTTAAGACTTTCACTAAACAGAAGACTTAAGAATTATAGTTATATGGTACCCGCCGCCGCATTGCGCGGGTACCAGCTAGTTTCAATAAGTCCCAAATAAGTTTCATTTAGACACCTTACCAAAACCCACAGTCCCACACTTTAAAATGGCGACCAATTGACTTGAGCAAACTTGGCGGACTTTCACTCTCCTCCCCGGTTTCGTATCTCACGTTCTCCGACTCTCGTCTCCGGTCACATATTGTCGACCACTTTTAAGTCCGGAATTCTCCTCTCGATTTCCCTCCAGTAACCCTATTAACTGGTTAGTATTCCCAAGTATTAAATATTTAGGGTTTATGTTTAAGAATTATGAATTTAGTTTAGTCATTATCAGTAATCAATGTGTCATGTATGAGAATTTGTGATGAATGCAACTAAATGTCTCCGTATTTTTGGACGAACTGAAATTTGCAAGTCTGTGCCTCTATATAATTATGAAATGCAAACTATTTCAGCGCTAAGTTATGGAACTATTTTGTAGAATTTGTTTCTCAAATTGAAGCGTTCTGTTGAATTTGTCGATCAAATTGAAGTAGTTTTTGAATTTGTAGCAGTTCTTATGCATGCAATATGCCAATATCCATCTCTAATCTTTTGAGTTATACATTCCAATAGAAAATATACACCGAATTTTAGGTCAAAGTGTTTTGACTCTGAGCTATTGTGCCAGGTGACCCCGTACAAAGTTCCAGATCCATCACTGCTATTTAGTGTGTGAATGTGTGATTCACATCCAGTGATATGTGAAATTGAGTTGGATTTTGAGTTAATGTTAATATAAGTTAGGGTTAGTTTGGGAGAAATTGAAATTGAAAATGTTGATTATGTTTGGCAGGACCTTTTAGAGTTTGTTACAAACTGCTTAAGGACTTCTTTGTGAAAGTTGTAACTGTAACTGTAAGTATCAGTATATATAATTAATATCGAGTAAGTTGCATCTATGATAGTAATTATGTATATTATGCAGTCAAATGGCAGAACTGATTTTAGAAGCAAAAGATGCAGAAAATTGGATTTACAGAGGAGAAGGAGCTGCAAATCTCATTCTCTCATATACCGGATCATCTCTTCAATTCGTACGCCCAATTTTTAATAAATTATGAAGTTTGTAAGATTCTGTTTGTCTAATTTTGCAATTGATGTAAATCCAATCACTTTATGCAGGTGGGAAAAGTGTTAAGAGTACAAAAGGCTAAGAAAAATTGTGAAGAAGTTTCTTCAGATTTATCTGAACACGAATGCCTTTTATGGAAAGATGATTGTGATCTTTTATCAGCTCCAACAAGAGAAATTGCTGAACATGTATTTGTGCAAGATGTAATGTGCCCATTATTAGGTTCTGATCATGTCGATGCAGGGGTATATATTATAAATTATAATCACTTTTTTTAGATGAATGTTTTTGTCTATTTAAACATAAATTTAATTGTAATTAGAGAAATGTATTAATCTTGCAGATTCGTGTTATTGTATCAAGGGGCTTTCTTGAATCAGTTGGGAAAAATGTTCTTTCTGAACGACCTTCATGGAGAGTTAATGATGCAGATGTTAATATTCTGTGTGATTATGCATTACTTATATCTGATCATTCACTTTTTCCTCAAGGTAATTGCTAATAAATTTATTTTAATTTTTTTTTCTTGTGTAAAATTCACATTAAAATTAAAATTGTTGATATTTTAACTACTTATTTTGCTTTTGCATCTCAGTTCTTCATGATGAAGAGCTTTCAATATCTGTAGAGATAAAGGTACGTGCTTTATTCCTTTAAAGCTTATCTTTTTTTCATCCAAAAAAATTCCATTCGACCATCATAATATTTTATTTTGTTGCTGTTTTTTTACCAAATCAGCCAAAATGTGGATTTCTTCAGAATTCAAGATATATTTCAGAAGAAAACACAATCAAAAGAAGTACGACTCGTTTTGAGCTACATCAAAACCTCAAATTGCAACAGAAAAAGGTTTTCTATCTCATCCTACCTTATATTTTGACTAAATTGCATAAATCGCCCGTGGTTTGTATGAAATTATCGATTATGCCCCTTGACATTTTTGAAACTTGTAACATACTAACATAAATGGTCCCTATTTGAAACTGGTAACATCAACGGTCTCTAAAAACTTAACACTCTTTTTCACTTGGCCAAAATGCATTTTAGTACCCATGAACTTGGCTGATTAGGTCTGGTCTTCTACTACCCTGAACTCGACAAAATGGTGGTCAATTTAGTACCCTGACTCACTATTCTTTTTCATGTTTTCTCTCGTGATTTGCTTCAATATATTAAGATGAACGTATATTTTTCAGTATATCAAAAGGTCCCACGAAAGTAAGTCAAGTAAGAAAAGCGATCAAATTAACGAGTCAGGGTGCTAAATCGACCATTTTGTCAAGTTCAGAGTACTATTGCTGCACCTTTAGCAATTCAGGGTACTAAAATGTATTTTGGCCTTTTTACTTTAAGGATCAATAGTGGTACAAGTTTCAAAATCAATCAGGGACTATCCGTGTAACAAAAAAAAAGTCAGGGACAAAATTCATAATTTATTAAATTCATACAAACCACATGGATGATTTATCCTTTATGCAATTTACTCTTTAAACATCTGCATTATAAATTATAATAATTTCTCCCAAATTTGTGTTTTTTTTTTTAATTTCAGATTCCTCAAATAAGTCAATACGATCCATTAGATATGTTTTCCGGATCAAAAGAAAGAATACTGAAATCAGTAGAAGACCTATTTTCAACTCCCCAAAATAATTTTCGGGTTTTCTTAAACGGGTCCCTAGTTTTTGGGAGCTTAGGTGGCGGGAAATACATAACAAATGTCCACCACGATAAGGCATTTGAAGACGAATTAAAATCAGTTATCAAAGCAGATGATGGAATGAGAAGAAACTGTTTTCTACAACTTGTTTCTGAAGCTGTTTTCAAATCAGGGTTATTAGATCGGCTTCTAGAAGTTCAAAAACTCGATGTTTTTGACATTGAAGGTGCAATTCACGCGTATTATGATGTTGTTAATGAGCCGTGTGTGGTTTGTGGGAAATTGGGTGAGGATAAGTTATTGGGTAGATTTAGTTGGTTGCATTCGTTACCGTTCGATCGAAGTTTGAAGATCGTGAAGGAGTTTTTGATTGCTGCAACTGCTAAAGATCTGAGTGTTATGATTAGTTTTAGAACACGGGAAAAACGGGATCCCAAATCGCCGTATAATGTGATTTATCATGAGTCAACTGGTCAAAGTTTTGACTATAAGGTATCTTTTATTGACCTAGATATGAAACCTCTGGAAAAGATGATATATTATTATGAGCTAGATCAAAAAATACTTGCTTGCTACTCAAAAATGATGAAAACTGCAAAACCACCTGAAAATTCTAAAAGCCCGTGATTGCAATTAAAAAGAAATGATTATATCTATTCGGGTAATCAGATGTAAGTATTTGAAAATACATATCTTTGTTTGTAGTTGTGTAACAAACTAACAACCACATGAGGAATCTGCATAGTTAATTTTAATTTTTAATTATTTTTAATTCAGGAAAAATACCCAACACAAGACCTTTGGCTGATGTTGGGAATTGGTGAATGATTATTATGGAGGAAATCCTAAAGCATGGAAGAAGAAGGTGAGCCACTTCTTAAGGTATGTAAATTTGTTTAACATAATGACTATTTTTATCCGATCTATAAAAGCAGTTTAGGAACACTAATATCATTAATCATAAATCATAAATCATAAATCATAAATCAAAAACAAACAAATACAATTTTAATTTAAAATACCACTTAATTGATGGTTGGGAACAATGGGAATTCAACTAGTTACTTTTGATAAGATACAATCAGTAACTGGTCTTCAACTAAGTGGTTACTTTATATTTCAAATCCCAATTGGGACAACTGACCGACAGTTTTCATTTATAAATTTTTTTAATTAAACACTCTACACTTATTATTCTAGTGTTCAACTTTCTGGTATTGAGTTATTGCGTTTTTATTTATGTCATTTCTAATTATTAATGAAACAGTTGGTTATATTGGGACCATTACTGAAGTTGGGTTGTTATGAACCATCTGGCTTCTGGAATATCGAGCTTGGTTGCAGCTATGGTTAACCGTCTTAAATAAGGATGAGGAAAAGGTAAATACATACATTGTTTTAATTTTTTCAACCAATTTACTTTGAGTTATGTTTACCTCTAATTTTATCTCGTATATATATTGGGAAATTTTTCGAGAAATGTAACATAATATATAAATTATAATAGGGTATTCATAATTTCCCGCTAAAAAAAGATAAATTAAATTTTTACATGTAGGGAAACATATGCAGAAAATTGTAATTTTTACATACTGGGATTGTTGAAATTAGTATATTATGTTACCTTTTTTATGGGCAATTAAATTTTACATATCCCACATTGTCAAATTTGTTGCTGCAATGTGAGATTGTATTTTCTGACATTTTAATAAGCGACATGTTGTCAAAATTGATATATTATACTAGTATTATTTTTCTTGACAATTTTCCCTTTATTTATAATGAGTTGATTTTTGTTAGTGTGCTTTATCTCTAACGCAGCAATGAGAGTCAAAGATTTGGATTTTGGTTGAAATAATATAACTTTTGTCTTATTGTACATACATAGGAAGAGGAAAAAATGGAGTTATTTGAAGCTGTAAAAGACCTTTTAAACAAGGTTAAAGTGACACCTGTTGAAATTGCAGGAATGGATGAAGAGTGATAATGTGGAAACTATGCAGGACCGAGATTTGGAATAGCATTTATCGCGGTGAGATATTGGTCTTGTATATTATGTAAAATATTAAATATATATTACATATAATTAAAAAACTAAAAACATAGCATAAAAGTCATTAGATAGTAATATAAGTGAGTTTTTTTTTGTTTATAATTGATGCATTGAAAAAATTTAAACAACTTATTATTATTTCCAGGTTTGAGATATGAGATGTGTGGAAATTGTGCTTCAGAGGGTTATTCGTTGGCTTGAAATGAAGGAATTACCAAAGAAGATTGCGACCGTAGATGATTAAAATAAAATTATTATTAATGGTTGGTTGATTTCTTGATTATTATTAACTTATAACAGTATTTTGTTGATAATTAATAAAGCAGTTAGTGTTACTAACTGCAGTCATTTAATCAGTGTGTTTCTTTTTTCTTTATTTTTTTGAACGGCAAAAGAGGATCTGGAGAGAGAGTTTTGGCAGTGTCATCATCCCCTCTAAAGAACCCAAGGAATAAAATTAAAAAACAAACCACCATAACTAAAACTCTAATACATAAAAGTTCGATTCGAACTTTTAGCTTATTAAGATGAATGCATACCTTAACTATACTAGCAGGGTACCCGCGCAATGCGGCGGCGGGTACCCAGAAATCATATTTCGTGGCGAGCAAGTGTTGTTCGTTTACACGGTAATAATTGTTGCTAGAAATAAATAATTAAACGGAAATGTGGATTTTGGTAAGAGTTGATGATTTACAGCGTCGTATATTTAATGTTATTGGGTAAAATGGTTTTCGAGTAACAGACTTTTGTTATTAAGTGTGGGTGGTGTTACCAAAATGTAATGTATAGCAAGTGGTTAACACATAGTGATAAGTTAGGAGATGTCTTGGGTTCGAATCTTATTAGCCGTGATTTTTTTTTTTTAAGGTAGAGAACTAACTAACAAAAGTGGAAAGACCTTAAAATCAAGTTTAAGGAGCTCCTTAAACTTGCCTAATGGGGTAGGCCTAAATGCTTTATATAGTAGTAAGATTATTCCAAACGTCTGGACAAATATTTTCAGAGCAATGCAAGGAAGAAATGACCTCCTTCCAAAGAGAAATTTCATCAGTTTTAGTTTTTAGTCTCTGCCACCATTTGTTTTAGACTAGGAATATTTAACCTGCCGGAATCCTTATTTAATTTAATTTGTGTCCATCTATTTCAATTCATTTTCCTTTCGCCACCCCAAAAAAATTAGCTGAATCGACTCAAGTTTGTTCAAGAGTTTTTTACGGGACCTTGAATAAGGACAAGTAATAAATACCCAAGGATGGATTTTGCAAGAACCAATCTCCCACCATACAAAAAGGATGAAGCCTTCCATGTTGATAATTGTTTTTGGAATTTATTCACAACACCAATTAGTGTGATTCTTGTTAGATGGAAAATCACTGTTTTTAACTATGATGCAAAAGAAGCAAAGTTATAACACAAAAGTGAAACCATAATGAATTTGTTGGACATGGGTAAATTCAATAGAAAACACAAAAGTCAAAGAATGGAAAAAGTGAAGACATTACCTGGCTGGATACACATGACAAAAAGAATGATAATGTTTGTTTCCTAGCACATGTATTCTATATTAACAATTAAAGCTTTTAATTAGGCCACCAAAAATAAAAAAGGTCTAGAACATAAGTATAGTGTTATAAATTAGATATGATTAAGGCCCTATTAGCACTTCATTAAAGAATTTGCTAAGTATATAACAAGAACATAAGATGAAGAAACAAGAACAGTAAACAAGAGAAGAAGAGAAGTATGTAAACACTTATGAAAGTGTTAAGGTGCATCTGATTCATTCATTTCATGGGGGTATTTATACTAAAAATATTACCCTTGATTTACATATACATACAAAATGAAAGGTAAATTAGTAGACATAGATTTGATGAAGATGACATGAAGGTTAAAATTGTGTACAATCCGTTTAATGGTTTCATCATCTTCATATTCATAATATATAGTTGCTTCATTTAAGTTTTATCTACCTCTTTTCTCTCATTTAAATTCTATACTAGAGTTGCACAAAATCGGATTTTAATTCAATTTGGATTGGATTTTTTTTAAACCGGTTTCTCGCATATACTACAAAACCAACTTTTCTAAAATTCGGATCGAACTTTATCCAGATTTTGAACGTCAAATGAACCAGGAGACAATGACTTTCGGGGTTAGCGGGCTTACCTCGTGGAATGGCCGTTTAACCGGTGAAGCAGATTAGATTGGATTTAAACCGGATTTTTTTAAAGATCTGATTTTTGGAGATTAAAGTCAGATTAAAACCGGATTTTTTTATCGCTGAAAAAGTCCGATTTCTTATCTAATAAAAATCCATCACCTCAAATAACCTGAATCCGGTTTTAAAAAACATTTGGTCTGTTTTTCTTAAAATCCACTTTCGGATTGTTTTTCGCAAAATCAGATATTCGGATTTTATGCGCAACTATATACTATACCAAACTATTTGTTTAAAACTAGCATCATCTTACCTTTAAAACTATCAACCATTTGGAGTTGTAATTTCTTGAAGCTGGTTGCCTATGCAAATGGTATGCAACTATATATGAGTTAAATCCTTGGATTTCAGAATTTCATTAACATGAAACTTCACATACACACAAAGATTCAAAGAAAGTTAAGAAAGTGCAAAATTATCACTTACCAATTCTAATCAAGGAAACATCCAGACATTTCTACCTAGAAAAATATGTAATCTAACTAAGTCGGTGTTTATATTACAATCTTACAATCAGACCTTGAATTACATTCTATCAAACATTATTCCATTGTCAAAAGGGAGCTCATTCGTACAGAATCCATGCAGAACAATCTTATATCAAATGACATTGATGCCCTTAGTGGGAGGGATGAAATGAAAAAGATGATAAAATGAAAGTAAGGGCACGATTGTCATTTGGAATCAAAGTACTCTGTATAGATAAAAATTACTCTGTACGAATCAACTCTCATAACTGCAAGCAGAAACCATACCAATTAATGTAAACCCTAATTACATTCTTCAACTTACTTGCACAACACCACCTCTGCAACTCAAACCACAAATACAAAACACATCTAATAACCTGAAACTGATTCAATCACCAATTGCATGTGAAGAACGTGAGATCAATATATTATCTGTAATTATGGAAAATTACCAAGTAAAGATCTATTGATTAATTGATTAACTAAAGAACTCTGTAAACTATTAGGAAATCTAAGATGAACACAAGGATAACAATATTTTACACAAGATGCCCTAAAAACAAATGTACTATTTATTATCTCCTTCTCTCACTTTTTTGCCTTTGCATTGGCTTTCTTTGCAATCGCCCCTTTAGGTTTCAAACTCTTGGCAGCTGCCTTCTTCACCGGTGTTTTCTTTCCGGCAGCCGGAGCCTTCTTCACCGGTGTTTTCTTTCCAGCAGCCGGAGCCTTCTTCCTCGGCGTAGATCTCGTGGATGTCCTTGCTACTTTAGCTGGCTTCGTCGGAGTTTTAGGTTTCGGTTTAGCTACGGATTTAGGCTTTGCAGTTGCCTTCGGTTTAGCTACAGATTTAGGAGCCACTGCCTTCGGTTTAGCAGCCGGTTTGGCTTTCGCCGGCGGCTTTGGCTTAGCAGCTGCCTTCGGTTTTGCGACGGTTTTCGCCTTTGGAGCTGGCTTAGGCTTAGCAACGGCCTTCTTCTTAGCAGGAGCTTTTTTCGCAACCGGCTTAGGCTTGGCTGCGGCCTTCGGCTTAGCAGCTGGTTTCTTCGCCGGAGCATTCGCCGCCGGGAGCTTGTATGAAGCCTTAACCTTAACTAGTTTACCAGCAGCAACGAATTTCTTCAATTGAGTCAACAAAACCTTTTTAAAATTCGTCGGTAGATTCTTCTGCTTCTCTTCGATAAACTTCGTGATCGCATACTGACTAGATCCAGTTCTCTCCTTTAACGTAACAATGGCTTCCTTGATCATCTATAATCATTAACGCGATTAATTAAAATCAATTATGGAATCACATACATCAATTCGCGATCAAGGAAAACAACAAACAACAACGAATTGAGAAAATCTATACCTCGAAGTAAGGTGGATGCAACGAAGGACTTCTAGGTTTGCCATTAGCCGATGGTTTCTTCACTTTCTTCGGCTTTTCAGCTGCCGGAACGACAGATTTTTCCTCCGGTGCCACCGCATCAACTGCATCGATAACCGGCACAGCAGGCTCCGTCGCCACAATTGGTTCTTCCGTCGCCATTGACCTAGATTTATGGCTTAAAATCTGGAATTTCAAAATCTGGAGAACGAATTCTAGATCTAGAAATGCTAACCGAATTAAGATTTGATTGTTGTGCTGTGATTTAGCGTCTGAGTGACGAACATGAATTTGCGGGGAGTTAAATAATATGGAGCATGAGAAGACATATCCAAAAGCCACGATTTGATTGGTTAGAAAAAGGGCACACGGATCGGACACCTAACTAGAATTTAAACATGAGCTGTTAGATCAATTACTATCAACGGCTGAAAATGACTTATGATGTAAGTAGTAATCAAGTTTGGATGAAATATATTCATTTTGGTGTGTTTCTATGCTCAAATGATTTATGAATAACTTCAGTTCTACTTGATGAAATTTAATGAAATATTCATGAGTTTGTAGGAAATTAAGTTAGCTTTCCATCGAGTATTTTCATAAAGGCTGAAGTTTAGCGGTTCGAGAGATATTCAACTTGGAATGCACAATGGTCGGAAATGGGGTATATTATGAGTTATTAACGGTTTCAAGTGTTTTTAACCCAATGCTTTGATTCGATGTTCGATTTTAACATCAATATTGATGTTAACTTAACTTAGGTATCCATAGAATCAAGAAATGTCGAAATCCGATAAGAAATGAACATAGAAATTTACGTTTGAATGTTAATGAAGATGAACAAGTTTGGCTATAGTAATTAAGTAATGTGATTTGTGTTGGCATTTATCAGGTTTACTAATGGTATGCGTATTAGATGTATTTAAGACTATGAATTTGTATCAACATTGTTACAATACCCAAAAAATCGTTGCAAACTTTCACACTTTTACGACGGTTCTATATAGTGAATTAATAATACAATCACCTCACGATGAATTTCATAATCTAACATGGTATCAGAGCCAAAGCTGTAGAACTAATTTGAAAACAATCTGATCAGAAAAATAGTCATCCTCTGGTCGCCGGCTAATCACCGAAGGTGTGGAGGGACCCGTTTTCGTTTTCATTTTATGTTCTGTGTTTAACTTTTGTGTTTATGTTTAATTGTTTGCATTGAATCATAAACCACATTTCCTTTCTTCTTTCTTAGTTCAACACTTCAACAACTTTATTGATTTCTATTTTCTTCAACCTGAAAGCAGTGAAGCACTTCTTTTGTTATGTTTTTACTATCAATCCTAATTTCACAATAATATTTCTTTAGTCATTCATAAAGAACCTTCCTATTTGTTTTTAAATCCCTTAATTATTGTCTATTGTTTCCCCTTATTATACCATGAAATTAGGTATAAAATTCCTACACACAATACTATCTTTATGTTACTGTTTAATTTATTTGTCATTTTCAAAAATCAAAAGTCTTGACCAAAGAGAAATTGTTGAGCTGCGGTTAACAAAACCCAGTTAATTTCTGGGTTAATTTCTTTTCTCGTTAGATGTTTTCTACTCGACCATTTGTTTCATTGCCAACTCTGTCATTTTAGTCCTATAATATGTTTTCAGCCTTTAGTCTTAATGTCGGCCCCTAACTCAATCTTCCACCACATTTTTTTTGAACAGCAAAAAGAGGGAAACAGGGGAGCTTCGGCATTGCCATCACCCACCCGCAACCCTCCAAAGAAACTCCCATAAAACTAGTTTAGCAATCTTCCACCACATGGCTCAACTCTTGCTTGACTTTTGCACAGTCATCCTTGTTTTAGGCTCGGTTTTCGACCTTGGCCTTATACTAGGCCCAATCTAAAAACCGAGCCCTATGTTTGCCCCAAACTTTGACCCAACACCTATTACTAGTCTCGTGGCAGGACCTCAACTATGTTTCGGTCCCATGTATCACCTCATTCCCTCTTATAGTCCTAATTTATCGATCCTAGGACGACTTTTCATTAGATGCTACTGTAAGACGAATCCGCTTTGCGTGTTATTGGTCATAGTCACCAACAAATATTACGGTCGGTTTTTGTAACACCTATGATTTTCTATTAAAAGAATAGTGATATCTTTTTTCTATGGATAGTAATATTTTGTGGCGTTTTCTTTTAATGGTTGATATATTTATAAACGTGGAACTTTACAGGGGAAGATAATAAATGATCACCAGTGTCACATCAACTTTTTATATCCATACTAATGACAAACCCCAACCAAACTCCTGAAGCGCAGAACAAACCAACGACTAAACCTTATAATTGATTTTATTAGTACATATACAACTTATCATGCATAATCCGCAAATCTTAGCTTTCACATATGCACATATGTTTACTACACACTGGTTGGCCAGTATTACAGAAACGATAACAATTGCTATCAATATTACAATACCCGGTGGGAACCAAACGGTTTGCTCACGTTGTTGTGTTGGGTCACTACGGGTACTTCGCGAGCAAACACACACGACATTTGCAACCCTGCAATAATAAATTCGATTAGAAGTTAGATATTTAAATACAAACGACATGTTATGTTACTAGCTAGAGACAAAGATTACCATAAACTGAAAGCAATAGTGCGACCAAAAGCACCGTATTTAACGAAGTTTTCTCCATGTTTTTATAACTAAGTAATACAACTACCAAAGGGGTATGTTGACAATCTATTTCCAAATACGACTTTTATAGGGCTATTTTACAATGTAACATTTCCAAAGTATCATAACCGTACATAAATTTTATTAAATATTGAACTAAGGAAACGTAATTAACATTAATATTAATAATCAACCATTTACATCTCCTAATTTTCTACCAGGTCTAAATCCGGGTGCCTTAAAGACCGGTTAACAGTTAACTGAATTAATAGCCTTGTTCGCCTTCCTTAAATAAGATATTAACCTGTGAATTTCATTAAATTAGATAGCTTTATTCTCCATAAGATAAAATATAATCCGAAATTATCAAATTTGAATTCTGCCTTAAATAAGACATTAGTGTTTGAACAAAGTTATATTTAGGGGTTTAATTATCAGTTTGATTTTTATATCCGTTGTATGAATAAATCTTTTCCTTGAGCAAATCACCACCCGTAAATTATGCATAACGTATTCTCCGAAATCTTTGCATAAGATTTCATTTTTACGAATGAAAAAGATATTCTCTACCATTTAAAGAAAATTTAGAGAATTGTAATATGTCATTCAAAATCAAACATACAACATAAGGGAAGTCATTCAAATTTTAGTTAAAGAAAGTCAAAATCAAACTCCTAATATTTTTCGAATTTTAGTTGCATAAATATCCGCTTTCTAAATTAGGACATATATTTGTTGATACTTCAACCTCAAACACCCATTCTACATTTTATACATAGAAAATCAACCCTTGAGATAACATTGAATTGCATCTTAATATTAATTTATGCATGGGATATTATAGAATGCTTAGAATATATGGTAAATTGATAGGTTGCGACATAGGAAATGAAAAACAATCCGTGCAATTCAATGATAAATTAACGTTGGATGATAAGGTGAATCATTTAAACAAGTTGAAAATGAAATATAGTTCTCTCGTTACGTTTAATGTGATTATGTTTTGTGTCAAGTTGGTAGAAGTTATTCGTTTCAATGTTTGGTGAAACCTGATGTGAATGTTGTTTTTTAGGTTCGGTATTAAATTTTGCGCTCAACATGCTAAATTGACATAAATCTTTTCATTAGTTGATTGCAAAGGGGTATTACTAATAAGTGACCAAATTTGAATTGAAAGAGATAATATAAGAAAGATTTGAATTGAAAGAGAGAATATAAGAAAGAAGTAGAGCTTATAGGTTGAGGGAAATGGAAATGAATACACTGTCAAACATAACTAAGTTAACTTTTAAGTAATTTAATTTAAAGATAGATTTTGTTTTGTCAAACGTCAGCAGCTTGACCAAACATGTTTTGACCCGTTTTCAAAATTAATCTAGGTATGGGCCCTGACTGTTAGGGAAGAAAACTAAAATTGCTGGCAACTAGTGGTAGTGATATTGTTACATATTTGTGGTATGATTCTATTTGTTGGGTTTCATACAGATTTACCGTCACTATGTTCGTCGCGGAATTACGAACAATTAATACGATAAACTACAAAGCTTAAGGATCGCTTAGATCTACGAGTCTAAGGCAACTAGTAATAAATAAATACTTACATTAGCGGTGCTCGGTGATTCGATTCCTTGAGAACGAGTACGCGCCGGAACTTGCCAACGAAGTTAGGATTCAAGAAAGAACCCCTCTACTTGATCACACTCGAGGTTGACAACGAACGAGACAATACACCACGATGTAGTGCAAAGTGTAGGGTTTCACTACGCACCATGCGACTGATCAACCACTTGGGTCGACCTCCTAGTGTACTTGGTTCGAACCATGACTGACCAAGAACATGAACTTGTTCTTGACCGGTTAAAACCAACTAGCTGATTTAATCCCTAAATGCGGAACTGGGATTAAACCTAATCCTTAAACCCTAAAGGATTGGGATGTTGGAAATCTAGATTAGGTTAACAAGAAAGAAACCTTGTACGAAGAACTCGAACACACACATTGCTTGTGTGGTTCGTTCGACCATCAACCAAAGAACCCTAGGGTTCTTTGGTCGAATTCGTCCAAGAGGGGAGAAGGGAGAAAAGAGTTTCCCAAAACATACATTCTTGATTGCTTAAGATAGATCCACTGATGATGAACAAATCGAGCGATCTTCTAGTTGATCTAAGCAATGAACTTGGATCTTCAAGACTTGAAGAACACGAAGAACACGAAGAACGAAGAACACCAAAACTTGGCGTTGCTTGCTCTCGGCCGAAACAAGGAGGGAGGGAGTGATTTTCATGTAAGTGTTAAGGGAATGATTAGGTTTAAATGAAACCTTAAGCCTTCTATTTATAATAGAATAAGTTTCATTTAAGTCCTCCTAGTTTAATTAATAATAGATCTTTAATTAAACTTATCCTTGTAGGGATTTACTACGCACCATGCGACTGATCAACCACTTGGGTCGACCACCTAGTACACGAGTTCAAACCATGACTGACCAAGAACATGAACTTGTTCTTGACCGGTTAAAACTAACTAGATGATTTAATCCCTAAATGCGGAACTGGGATTAAACCTAATCCTTAAATCCTAAAGGATTGGGATGTTGGAAAACTAGATTAGGTTAACAAGAAAGAAACCTTGTACGAAGAATTCGAACACACACACACATACTTGTGTGTGTTCGTCGACTACTACCAACTACCCTAAGGTTCTTGGTTCGACTTCGAACAAGAGGATAAGAAGAAGATGTGTTCCATGAAACATACCTTAGGTTAATGCTTAAGATAAGTCCACTGATGATGAACACGACGAACGATCTTCTAGTTGATCACTTGCAACGATCTTGGATCTTCAAGACTTGAAGAACACGAAGAACGAACGAAGAACACGAAGAACACAAGCTTGTGTTCTTGTGTTTGTGGCTTCGGCCGAATGAGAGGAAAGGGGGCAAGGATTTCGTGATTAGGGTGTAATGAATCAACATCTAGGGTTTAGCATAAGCCTTCTATTTATAATAGAATATGTTACACTTAAAACCCTTCTAGTTTAATTAAGATTAACTTCTTAATTAAACTTCGTTTTTACACTTACATCCCTTATAGTTTTAACTAGTTTATTATCATTGCACTTAACTATCAAATGTCTAGTATTAACACACTATAATTTCGATACCCATATACACGAAATTATACACTTGTATTTATACTTTTAATAGTTAATTATATAATAACCTTTATATAATTTATACAATAATATTATCCAATTACTATATGATTTAATAACTTTAAATCATATTATGGATAATCTATAATTAACACATTGTATATTTACTTAACTAGTAAATGTACAACTACTTGTATTAATTAGTTAGTTAAACTAATCTAGTAATAAGTTAAACTTAACTTAATACTTAACTGATTCATAATGATTATTATGAATCATTCCTCTTCGTAGTATCGTTGCATAACTTGTTTGTATTACATGCACTCACCGGTGTGACCCTTAAGTGTTTCGTAGGCATGGATGTATCATCATAGGTTGACTGACTGTGCACATAATTCCTTCAATCCTTTTAACACTTCCATCCCTCATAGTTTAACTAGTTTATTATTGTTGCACTTAACTATTAAATGTCTAGTATTGATACACTAATAATTCGGTACCCATATACACGAATTATATACTTGTATTTATACTTTCAATAATTAATTATATAATAACCTTTATATAATTTATACAACAATATTATCCAATTACTATGTGATTTAATAGCTTTAAATCATATCATGGATAATCCATAATTAACACATTGTATATTTACTCAACTAGTAAATGTACAAATACTTGTATTAATTAGTTAGTTAAACTAATCTAGTAATAAGTTAATCTTAACTTAATACTTGACTGATTCATAATGACAATTATGAATCATTCCTCTTCGTAGTATCATTGCTTATCTTGCTCGTATTACATGTACTCACCGGTGTGACCCTTAAGTGTTTCGTAGGCATGGATGTATCATCATAGGTTGACTGACTGTGCACATAATTCCTATAGAAAGATCAAATACAAGGGATGATTGATCAATCTATAGCAGCAGCAGCCCTCCTAAATCTAGTAGTGGTTCATGGAGAAACATGTCAGAGTTTTGGTGAAGACATGTACAAAGAAATGAAAAGTATGGACGAGGATGTATTTGTGTCTGCAAATCAATCTCAAACAGCAGAACAAGTAAACTCTCCAGTTACTACTGAGATCATAGAGACTACTGATCCTATGGATACTACTGAAGCTAAGGATCAAGAGGTTGTTACTACTGATCATAATGAAGAAAAAGAAATACCAGTAGTAAATGCTCTAGAAGAGAATATCATGGATACTACTGATGCCCTAGCAGTAGTAACTACAACAACCACCTCACCAATAGTAATTGAATCACAACAGTTGGTGGTATTTGAACCAGAGACTACACCAGTAGTAACTACCTTAGTTACTACTGAAGATGAAGAAGAAATACCAGAAGTCCTTGAACGTGAACGTACTATAATCATATCAAAACCTTCAACTCCAGAATCACAACCACTTATCATACCTGACATTGATGATAATGTAAATTGGTATGAAGTTGATGAATGTGCACTTCCTCCACACCCCAAGATATTACCACAGAATAAGATACATTTATTCTCTCCATCAATTGTATTTACTCCTGTTCTTGATATGAAATACACTCCACCTCTACTTACAGCCTGTGTTGGAAAAGGAAAAGAAAAATTTGATGATGACTATCCAAACAGAGCTCTAGGTCACCACATGGTAAACAAAATGAACCATGTCAGACCTGCAAAACAAGACAAATGGAAGTTGAACAGGATAAGATATCTGAGGAAAGTTGCAAAGACTCAAGCTCTTGAAGACAAGAAAAAGGCTGAAGAAGAAAGACTAAAAAATCAAGCAATTTAAGAAGCTAATGCAAAAATTAAAGAGGTTGAAGGAGTACTGGTAGAAGATCAAAAGGCAGAGTTTGATAAATAAAGGAAAATAGAAGAAGAACATCTGAATTGTCTTGAAGATCTAGTAGCAGAATGTAAAAGAGAAAAGGCTGATCTACCAGATGAAATTTTTGAACAAAAATAAAAAATGATTGACTACTTGAAATCTAAAGGTCATAGTGCTAAGTCCTTTGGCAGAATGAAAATGATAACAATAGTAGACAAATATTGCACTGCCAAAAAGAGGGAATTAGCAGAAATTGAAGTAGAAGAAAAAAGAAAAAGAAAAAGTATTAGTTGAAATTGATCCTACAATCATACTCTCCAGAACACCAGTTCCTGGTGAATCTTCAAAGCCTTCTAAAAAGAGGAAAGAAATTGAATCTGAAACAGAATCAAGGAAGAAAAGTAAACAAGATATACAAGTACTTGATTGTCATGTTGCTCCTCTACAAGATAATCCAATTATCAATTGGAGAGTTGTTGACAATGTCAGAGAAGTCATAAGAGAGGACAAAACAACTCAAAGATTTACTGGTTGGAAACCTATGGTAAGATTCTGTTCAAGAAGTGATATAATCAAAGTGTTGATTATTGGAAAACCAAGAATGGCTAAGAAATCATGGAAAAACTCAGGAGCTGGATACTTGACTAAAATGATTGATGCTGCTTTCTATCCAGATAACTATCCTGAAATATTCACTAACAAAGAACATGTTTATGCATGGAATGTGCTCCCCACAGTAAACATGTATTTCTTTGAGAGAGCCAGTAAGAATTGTGAACTGTACTTGTTTGAAAAAGAATATCCACACTCAGAAGAAACAATGTACCAGATATTCACAAACACCTTCATGAAACCTTATGATGCTGTAATGTTTCAAAAAAAAATCAGTTACTTTGTAAAAAGAAACAGCAAATACATAATAGCTCAAAGGAAGAAGCAAAATCAGAGAACAATTGAAGGTATACAAAGAAGAACAAAACTGTTAGAAGAACAAGAGAAGAAGAATGATGAAGAGAAGAAACTTGGTTAATTAAAAGTGAATTAACAAGTTTAGGGGGAGATTGTTGGGATATAAAACAGATATACACATTCTAATATTGATGTTGCAGTTAGTACTGATCAACATATATTGAAGTTAGTACTGATGGGGCAGAAACACTAGATACTACTGATGATGCTGATCTTGGATTTATTACTGATGATCAAGTTTACTACTGATGTCTATTTATGGTGCTGATCGAGTCCGAGATTCTAGTATAATTTGTTATAGAATGTTTATCTTTTGTATATTGATTGTAATCGAATCCTAGAATAACTAGGTTAATATTTTAGGCTTCAAGGACTATTATAAATAGTTCCTTACGAATTGTAAACGTACGTGTGTATTGTTCAAATTATTCAATACACATTGAAGCTTATAATTTTCATTTAGAAACAGAGATGGTTATGTGATTATACTTTTGATTTAACCGCTTGCTGTAGACCTCGTGATTTTTAGCATACCTTCCATGTGTTTGATGTAATGTTTATAACAGATGTGTCGAGTGCAAATGAGATGACTTAGAATTATTTTACCCCGTTGATTCATTATTTATTTTCATTTTGACATTTTTGTGTTATATGCTAAATTTAAATTTTACTTTATAGAATATCAAATGACTAGAATACATAAATATATTAACAGAAAACAATGAAATGTTGGTGCATTTATTCGTACACGGAGTGTCAAATATCAGCATGGTTCTCACAGTTAAGATTAGTTTTGTTTACTTTAGTTTTAAGCCTTTGAGCTGATTTGTCTTCATTTAGTGTCATATTATTTATGCTTATAACAACTGGTCTTATACTCTTATACATAAAAGACAATTATCTTCGAATTGAAATCACTAAATCGTAAAATGAGTTGTAAAAGAATACACCGAGTTGAATAAGTCAACTGCATAGTGATGAATAAGTCAACACTTTTTTGTTGATGCGGTTAGTGTAAGTGAAATTATATTTAGCACTTTATCCTATTACTCCGTGTGTGTTTATCAATATTCTTTTTTGTTGTATTTTATGTTAAAATTCTCTACATCTGAAGCTAAAAAGGGGCGCTGACTTGGAGAAGAGGGTCACCGAGTGGCCTTAGGGTCACAAAAATATGAAGATTATGGTTCTTTTGGTGTTGAAAATTTATGTCTTCATATAATTGTTAATAAGTAATCTCTGTTGTTTGATTAATATATGTTTTAATTAGGTTTTATAATAACATTTCTCCAATTCAATATTCAAAACTGGTTGATATGCGTCATAATGCAATTATTATGCATATAAAGTATTTTCGGTTTTAAATCTGCATAATTTGACATGTACATTCTAAAGTGCTCAATAATATGCATAATTTGCCATGTATATTTTTTTTTGTGGTTATATATTTTATTTCTTGAAGCTAACCCACCCGGTGGGCGGGCTATGAAACTATATGTGTATATAAGATTAAGATGTGTCTTCATCTTAATAGTTACATAGTATAATTTTGTTATCTTAGATTTATTTTTTAATTTTTTTACCAATTGTGAATCTAATTCTAAAGGGCAGAGATTATAAACTTCATTAGCAGGTTGGCATATGCTTACTAATTCGCAAGTAAAGTAAAAGGTCAACTTAATAGAAAGGTCAAATTAATAGAAAGATCAAATCAAATCATCAACTACATCTCTCACTATATATGTAGCCTATACTTGAATTGAATTTGTCTATGTGTCCATTTAGCGCCTTTTGATTGGCCCCTTATATTTCATCTCTAAATTTCTTATAACATTTATTCATGTATCAAAATTTGTTTCTCATCATTACGATTATAGTTTACCCATGTTGACCTTACTTTAATTTCTCTTATATTCACACAAAAAAAACTTCTAGCCAATCTATAAATGGGCCAAAATGTTACAATGAATAAGTTAAGATCTTTGACTTTTATATATGAAAAATTGTGTTCATTAAATAATTCTTATAATATGCATCAAAGGCATACAGTAGAAAAATTTGGTACAAAATTTGTCAATATAAAAAAAACGAGAAATAGATAGAAAAAAATTGATAAATTGATAAATTTTGTACATTCTATGGAAAAAGAATAAATGAGAAAACGGAAAATAAAATAGATAATAAAATTACCATTTTATCATTACTTAACTTTATTAAACATCATTAGGATACCTAAGAGCATCTCCAGTGGTAGTTTTTTTAAAAGCTTATTACTATTTGAATAAGTCTTTGGATGACTTTTTACCCATTGGAATAACTAGCCTTTTTAAAAGCTTATTCAAAGATTTTTTTCTACTAACATTTTAATGGACTTTCAAAACTTGTCTTTTTTAGTTCTCCATGTTTCATAGTTTTTCTTTTTAAACTTTAGATATATTATACATAAATTCTTTATTATATTTTTAATAGTTAATGAATAAATTATATAATATTTAATGTCAATTATTATTTATTTTTTGAACAGCAAAAAATAAGGCAACGTGTCGAGCTTCGGCATTGCCATCACCCGCCCGAGCACCTCCAAACTATATTTAAAACTACACTTGAGTCTAGCAAAAAACTAGACCAAGCAAAATTACAATACAAAGAGTTTCTTAACCAATTATCCCATGAAATCATAAACTTACGATTTCGATGAGATAACCACGAGAACGAAAACAAACGAATACTATCAAAAAAAAATCCGACTTTTTAAATCTACCACTATCAAATAACACTGAGTTCCTATATCTCCAAAGCAACCAAAAAGTAGCATACCCGATCACTTGAAAATTCGCCTTCCTATTATTTGCATTCGAAATGTTGTCCATAAACTCCCATAACTCTTGACAATTACTGCCAACATCCACAACCCCCAAATCACACCAATTACAAACTTTTCTCCACACTTGAGCAGCAAGACTACAACCAAAGAACAAATGGTTCGACGACTCCATACTGCTGTCGCAGTTCGGACACAAAATGGAATTAATTTCCAACCCTTTTCTTGATAGGTTTTGCCTAGTTGGAAGACGATCCAAATAAAGACGCCACATAAAGATATTGACTTTTATTGGCACAGTTTTGCACCACTTTGTTTCAAAATCAATACCTGGATAGATACATTTATCAATAATTTTCCCCGCCCCTGCAACCGTGAACTCCAATTGTTGATCAACCGACCAACACAATTTATCGGTTCCTTCCCCAACTTCAATGCTACCAAGAAGAAAATTCATGTTTTCGAATTGCTCCACTTCTACACCACCTCGTAATTGTCTTCTCCAATTCCACCTCCAACCACCATCACTCCATTTCTGATTTACGAAGCTTCCAGTATCCAAATCTAACCGGAAGAGGCGATTGAATTTATCAGCTAACGGCGAATTATCTACCCAAATATCGCACCAGAATTTTATCTTATCGCCACTAACCAAGTCATATCTAATAGCATTAAAATCAATGAAATTATTATCATGAAGATAATTAACGGTACCTATAATAGGAGACCAAGTACCATTAAAAAGACGAGAAGATCTATTAGATGAAAACCCCCCGTCATCTCCATACATTGCCTTAATAACTTTACACCAAAGTGCATTTGGCTCATTATAAAATCTCCATCTCCACTTAAGTAACAACGCTAAATTCAACGCTTTAAGACTCGCAATGTCAAGACCACCTCTATCTTTACCAGCAAGCACATTCTTCCATGCAACATAGCTTAATTTCTTTTCTTGCTCTTGACAACCCCAAAGAAACTGAGCCCGCAACTGTTCCATTCTATCAATAACTGACTCGGGAACTCGAAATAAAGACATCCAATACATACCAACACTTCCAAGTACGGACTTAATAAGTGTAAAGCGGCCACCAATTGAAAGCATCTTCACTTTCCAATTCGAGAGGCGTTTTATAAAAGCATCAATAACACCATCCCAGCTGCTTTGCCGAGACATGTTCCCAGCGGTTAAAATCCCAAGGTAACGACATGGAAGAGAACCGACTTCACAACATGTTCGCAATGACATAGCCTCAACTTCTTTCGTACGCATCTCTAATCCGTATAGATTTGACTTATGAACATTAATCTTCAACCCGGACACATTATAAAACTCATGACAAATTTGAATAATTCCATCCATATCATCAACATTCCAATCCGTTACCACAATTACATCATCGGCATAAAAAAATTGGGAAATATTTAAGTTTGAAGTGCCAATAGAAACTCCTTTTAAAAGCTGATCATGAACCGCTTTTTCTAACAATAAATGTAGACCCTCCATTGCAATGATAAATAAGAAAGGGGAAAGTGGATCACCTTGGCGTAAACCCCGAAACATAGAAAACTCATTCGTTGGACTACCGTTCACCAACACCGAAAGGGTAGCCGACGACAGACACGATTTTATCCACATCCTCCATTTAACACCGAAGCCCATTTTAGACATAATAACATCTAAATACTCCCAACTCAACGAGTCATATGCCTTTTCAAAATCGACTTTAAATAATAATAATTTCTTTTTTTTCTTCTTGTACCACTCTATAATCTCATTGACCATAAGAGGCCCGTCTAAGATTTGCCTTCCTTTAATGAATGCGGATTGTTCTCTACTCACCACAGAATCAACAACTTTGGCTAAGCGTAAAGCCAATAACTTTGCAATAATCTTATATTGCAACCCAATAAGAGATATAGGTCTATAATTCTTAACCAAAGTCGGGTTACTAACTTTCGGAATTAAAGTGATGAAGGAAGCATTACACCCTTTAGGAAATCGACCCGTATTTAGGAATTCATTTACCGATGCCCATAAATCGTCTTTAAAAAATTCCCAAAACTTTTTAATAAATCTAAAATTAAATCCGTCCGGACCCGGAGTTTTATCGCTCCCACAACTCCACACCACGATCTTAAGTTCCTCCGAAGAACAAGTTTTTTCCAACCCCACCACTTGCGATGAATCAAGTTTCAAGAACCGATCATCATCTAAAACCAGATTCGTCGTTACCATAGCCTCAAATTTAGACAGATAACAATCATAAAAAATAGTTTTAACCATACCGGATCCGTATGCCAATCCCCATCTTCCATAATATCTTTCACCATTTGACCTCTTCTATGTTGTTTTAATAACTCGTGAAAAAAAGATGAATTTTCATCGCCCTCCACATCCCATTTCAACTTTAGTTTATGCAAGGAATCGATATTTTCTAACCATTCCATGTCCTTAAGTTGTTTTTTAAGGACCAACCTTAATTCTACTTCCGGATCAGTGGCAATTCCCATTTCCAAACGGTCTTCAATAAAAGACCATTTGTCTTGAATTTCCTTCCCCTGCAATTTTCGAGAAGCAGTCATCACCTTTGACTACTCTTTACATTTAACTTTCAAGATTTTTAACTTATCTTTCATCTTCACCAAAGTTGATGGGCTACCCGAACTTGCATTACTATACCACGAATTCACTAAACCCAAAAAATCATAAAGCTCCAACCAAGAATTATACACCCTAAAAGGAGTAGGGCCATAATCCACCTTTTTGGACGTAAATACAATCGGAACATGATCAGAGAACTTTCTCTCTAAGGCCACGACCTTCAAGTCCGGATCGCTATTAACCAGATTTTCAGACAACAAAAATCGGTCTAATTCGCTCATTTTAGAGCCCGCTTTATTCATCCAAATATATTTTCTTCCGCCAATTTCTAAATCAATTAGACCACATAAATCAATAAAATTCTTGAACTTTGAAGCACCTACCGAGTTAAAAACCGAACCCAACCTTTCCGATTCCACTCTGACTTCATTGAAATCACCAAAAATCACAAGCTTAAAATCTTTACCTTCCATATATTCCCGAATCTCATCCCATAAAAAACCTCGGCCTTCTAAGTCTTGAGGCGCGTAAATATTAATCAGAGAGATTCTCTCATCAATACCTATCCAATACCCTTCCACGATCACATAATGTCTACTACACATAATAACTTCTTTCTTAAACACAACGGTGTCCCAAATGGAAACGATGCCACCCGAATGACCCCGAGCCGAACTACAAGCAAAATCGAACTGATAATTACCCCAAATCGATTTAAAACGGAATAAATTAGGAGTCGTCATCAACGTCTCTTGAACTCCCAAAAACGAAACACTATTCTGGTAACAAATATTTTTTATCCACTTACGTTTATCCGTGGAACCCAGACCCCATGCATTAATAGACATGATGTTCAGCATTTAACAACTTCATCTTCACCAATCCTAACTCCAACATCCAGATCTTTGCGAACAAAATCATCACGTCCAAATGATGTACCATAACTGTCCTTATGGCAACAATCAACAACAGGTCTGATACTATCTCGTGCTCTTTTTTTTACAAATTTGAACCCCGGTGGACCACTAAACGAATCAGAATCACACTTCTTTGGCAACTCTTCACCATCCTTATTGTCAAAAAATATATTTTCTCTATCTAACTGATCATCACTACGGGACTTTGACTCTCCCGTAGAATTCACCTTCTCCTTTTGGACTTGATAATCAGAACTGTTACACCTCTCCTCAGGATATGTTGTTTCCACAATGACATTATCAACTATCTCCACCTCCTCTTCTGAATCTTCTTCACTACCCGTTTCCTCCTCAAAATCGGAATTATGATCAGAAACATCATCTTCCTCCCTTACTTCCTTCTTAATATTTAACTTCCAAATATTTTTCTCTTTTACCCGGACCACATACGTAGTTTCCGCTACCTCTACCAAAATAGTCTCATTTATCAATTGCATCTCTTTTGTATTAATACAAAGTCTCCCGCAGCTCGGATCGTCATTTGTATTATCATCAAAAAACATAAACTTCCCCCATAAGCTACCGATTTTCTTATACACCTCAGAGTTCCAAGCACATAACGGTAATCCGTCAACCTCAATCCAAACCATGCATTCATCAATCACAAAGTTACTAATCACATAGCGAACATCAACAAACATATGTTTCAAATCCATATTTCAGAATTTCATACACGATTTCTGTGATTTAAATGCAACCCAAACCCAAAGGCCTCCAATATGATGTATCTCCACATCCACAAAACCTTCACTTTCCAGATGGCCATAAAGATTTGCCATAAGACCTACCTCTCTAACCTTTGCAAGGACAATCGTGTTAGAATCATCAAGTTTAACAAGATCGGAATCAGACACAGATACCCGTTTCACTTCTGCTAAAGGCATACCTTTTCCGCTACCTTTATTTTTACTCCCCCCTTCATCAGAATTGTGAAAACTTTTCTTACCTGCAACAACAGAGGCATAAGATGAACCTATTGGTGCCACAGTTTGAGCCGGGGCAACCTTAGATTGAACCTTTAATGTTTGCTTCCTATTAAACCGCACAACAGAAACATATATGTGGAAGGATCCCATCCATTGTTGCGACAACTTCCGAGCAAAACCCACTTCGTCATCAATCCCTAGGAATCGAATAAAACCAAATATTTTACCGAATTTCGATACCTTCTTTGCGATAAATGCATCCACCACTTTCCCATGCACCATACACCATTTCCATAATTCCTTAACAGATAACCTGGTTGGGAAGTTCGTGATATAGAACGAAGACGCCATTTTGTCAACAGATCTCTGGAATGGATTCTGAATGCGCTTATCCTGATCTCTTCTGTTATCATTCAATCTTCCAACTCGCCACATCCAGCCTTCCGAATCTAATCGTTGTTTGTAACCCATTATACCCCAGTAACCCTAATAATAAAAAAACGGCACAAACCAAACCCTAATTGAATAAGAACGAAACAACACTACCGAACCTTATGGGTTCAAGATACCAAACCTGTAACAATGCTCGTAAAGAAAGAAATCTAATAGATCTCTCACAATAACAGGGAAGCTTGCAAGTTCGTTAATCAAGAACGGTAGTAGATCGGCATGCATGCAGGTTCTCCATTGAATCGCCTGGGGCCGGCTTCTGTCAATTATTATAATATTTGGGTATGATATATTTAAAAAATATTATATGTAGTAAGATGTTATAAAAATTGTCAAACTATATAAGGTGTATATATGAAACATTTAAGATAGATAAAGGTAAATTGGAAATATTGTTAAAGAAAAAGCTTTTGAAAAGGTTAACCATTGGAGATGCTATTTATGTAGAGGTTTTTGGTTAGTAGATTGTTGATGTGGCAAAAGTAACAAGCTATTGTAAGGTTAACCATTGGGGATGCTCTAACCTCACTTTGATTTTTGTCCTTCCCAATCATATTAAATGCATATTGTGGGACCCTCTTCACTAATTATCTCATTTAATCTATCATAATCTCTATTACTTCTTTCGTTTCAAAATAAGTGATACAAATTAGCTTTCACTTTCTTTGAGGCAAAAGATGTAATGAAGGTTAAACTAGCTTAAATTGGATAGTTAGTGAGTAATGTGTAACACCGCAAATTTTAGAAACCGTTTTTTTTAAAAGGTGTGCAGAAGCATAAAGATAATAATAAGTTTAGGTTTAGGTTTACAAACCAAACGTCCCAAAATAAACTCCAAAACAATAATATTTAAACGGTGTCACCAAACGACGTGGCTCAATTTACAAAACATATCCAATTGAGCTTGGTCACATATTCCGTCCAAAGCATCGATCAACCTGAAAAGAGTCAACGAGGGAGGGATTAGCACAAAGCGAAGTGAATGAACATAATCTACAAATTATGTAAAGCACAACAAGCAAGCACCAACATCTCCACGATCGTTACTCCTCGTAACCACTTAACCACTGTTCCTCTAATCCACAGTTCCACTTAGCCACTGTTCCACTGAACCACTAACCACTAACTGTCTAGGGAGATCGGGGGTCCTGCCGGAAGCCTAAAACCATTGCCGGCCAAACAATGGTACCCGATGGCATGTACCCAACTCACCGGTAAACCCCCTTACGTGTAACGCATACAGGTAAGGTCCGAATACCATGATTCGTCGATACACTATGCCCAGCCGTTATCCATCCGACACTGACATCCCTATCCTCGGTTACCAATCAAACCGATTTGTTGCTGTCAATCAAGCAAAACCTCTTCATCTATGTGCACATATCCTATTTCGCTTAACCCGATCAAACAGGTACCAAACAAGCAAACTGTCAAAGATTCGCGCCCGAAAAACGACCCGAAAACCCACAGACTGAAGTTCACGATCGTGAACAATAGTTCACGAACGTGAACTAGAGTTCACGATCGTGAACTCGCGACAGTGGGCGTTTCCTGCATTTTTCGTGTATTTTCCTGCATCTTTCCTGCCAAACATGCAATATCGAACCGATTGTAACCAAACACAAGTTGGAGGTTAAATCCACTCACCATAACCTTCAATTCCGCAACTCAGTGAGCTAATATCACTGAGTTTCCTCCTCGGTTCCTGTGCACCAAAGAACACCGAGTTAACAACCGGTATTTATCAATAATTACCAATATTGACAATAATAAACACCAACTTTCAACCAAGTGTTATAAATACTATTTCAAACACATAAGCATGTTAAAACCACTTATACCTACACAATTCAACAATTAAATCATTCCACCACTTAATCACCCGAACGGGTCAAACCGGATTATTAAACAATAATACATTCTACAACTACAATCATATCATCAACTTACAATTCACCAAAATACATAACAACTTAACAACCACCAAATGTTATCAACAACATTTCTAACACATAAACAAGTCAAAATCGCTTATACTTACACAATTCAAGCTACAAGTCATTATACTACCAAATGGCCCAAACGGGTCAAAACCCGAACATCACTATAACATAAGCAATTCATAACTATTATCCATAAGCTACCATATATAGCAAGTCATATCTAGTTAACCAAATTCAAGCTCATTTATAACCAACTCAACATACCACTTGACTTAAAATGACCATTATGATCATAAGACATAATTTTGGCTAGTTATTTACCGAACGGGTCAAAACCATTATAACCACAATCATGTTTAACTATTTATTTTAAAATCACGTCAATACCCCTATTAAGGCCAAATATCATGTTTTACAAGTTATACTTTGAGACACCCAAACTTTTCTTAATACATGCTTGACCCGAAAAAGGACACGTTCGACACCTTTTACTAACTCAGAAATCCGAGTACTGTTCTGCCCATATCTGTAACACCCGTATTTTTTTAAAACATCGTTTAAAATACATTTTCCCAATATCTGACAAATTGTCCAAATACAGTTTAACAAAAACTTTAAAACTTATATCAAAGTTTACAAAAATACGGTGTCACCGAGTATATCAAAACCATAGGCAACGGGATCTACCTACTAGCTCCCGAACTAAACATCTCTAGGCCACTTCTAGTGCAACCTTCTATCACTTCAAACCTGTACCTGAGTGCATAGCCACAAAACAAACGTAGTACGTGAGACAAAATAGTCTCGTGAGATACATGGGTTTTAGACCCCAATAATAGACATTTCATAATTATATAAACATATATATGTAAACTACATAAATACCGTCTAGTCACTCTTTTGTGACTCTAGCTACTTTGTTTTCCTAGCAAACATATCTAGTACCTAGACATATAGGTACCAGAAACCCAATCATATCTAGTACATAACCATATATGTACTAGAAGCATCAACCTGTCTAATACATAAACATATATGGATTAGAACCTAGCATACCTAGTACCAAACATATGCGTCCTAGAAGCACGACCATATCTAGTACATAAACATATATATACTAGAAGCACCAACACGTCTAATACATAAACATATATGTATTAGAACCTAACATACCTAGTACCAAACATATGCGTACTAGAAGCACCCGTGTGCTTAGTGTATAAACATATATACACTCGGTGTATAAACATATATACCACCGTCCAGTGACCGGGGGTCCCCCGCGTCACCACCATATATCTCTTACCATAACCTAACAGTTATGACAGTCAAAGCCTTCGGCTATCACATCCAACATCAAACAAGTTAGTCGTCTAATACTAACGACATATAATTAGTTCATCACAGTGTGAACGTACCTGTATGGTCCCATGGACCCGATCATAAGCAACCACAGTTACTTCTACATCTATGAACCCTATGAGGTCCATACTTACTTTATACATAAGATACATTTCTTATTCATCGATAACATAATACTTTTATCTCTTCCTTGACTATAATAGACAATTATTACTAGTCACATCATATTCTTTCTCATATTTATTCGTTCTTTAATTTTATTAGTATATCTTACCAATAGGTACTCATTACTATAAAATCATTCCCAATTGCTTTACTAATACATATTTATTAATAAAGGTTCCGTATACATTCTTTTAATCAATTACTTCATTATTATTGTTCATTAACATAGATTCCATAATTACTTGAATCTATCATAATTTGCTTCAATTCATCAATCATACTAGACACATTCTAGTATCACATTCTACATACTCTCATACATTTTCAATTACTATCTTTATCAAAATATTTGTTAATGAAGACTGATACAATATCACATGTACTTTCAAAACTATTTGCTATGTACCCAGTTTAAAAGTCTCATGTACTCACATTAGCAATAAAGTGCTCCAACCGTATTCTTTACGTCAGTTTCCTTGCTTCACAATTCGGTCAACCTTCCAAGACCTCACCAAATGCCTAATACAACAATCACAAGATTATCAACATCACATTCTACTACCAATGTGTCCATCTATCTCTAGATAACACTTATTAACTCATTTCCCCCAATTATGATGATTTACCAAACCCTAGGTTTAACCAACCCTTAAGATTCTTACAAATCATAATCATACACTTGCTTCCTTTGATGTATACCATCTATGGGGTGTATACAACCTTTATTTAACCATAAATCACCAACCCAAGAACTAGGGTTTCAAACCCATACATCAAAATGCATAGATCTTAAGCTACAAAGATCAAAGAGTGAAGATATACCTTTAATCTTCAACTAGGAGTGAAATCTATCAAAGATTTGAGAAGAAATCAACCAAGATCTGCACTAGAGCTCCAAAATCGCAAAAGAGGTATCTAGGGTTTGAAAATAGCACAAATGGCTGAAAACCCGATTTTAATGCTGCACGTCACAAGTTCACGGCGCGAACATAGTTCACGTCGCTAACTTTCCATATCGTGAACTTTTCCCGATCGCTACCCAGTCGTGAACTCGATCAATCAAAAACCACAAAATCGCTGTATGGAGTTCCCGATCGGGAACTCGAGTTCACGGCGCGAACTCTCTACTACAGCAGGCTGCACTTTTCGGTTGATATCTCGACCCGGTTTCGTCCATAACTTTCTCGCACGGCGTCCAAATGACACGAAACCAATTCCTACGTTCTTTAAACGATTTATCCTTATTTATCATATTTTTAATAAATTTATTTATTCACAAATTTCGGGTTGTTACAACTATCTACCCCTTAAGAGGATTCCGTCCTCGGAATCGCTAAGAATTTCAACCCACATACAACCGAGCTTTCCGCTCTCATTCCCTTGTGGTCATTACCATCAAACTTTCCTCATTCCCGTTCCGTTAACATTACATATCCAAACATTTACCTAGCTCCGTTAAGTCCGAACGACCAAGACCCCATTTATAAACAAAATCATAATACTTAAACGGGTCAAAATTTCACAACTTGACCATAACACCGTCATTCTCTTGACCAATCCTTTCATTCTCATAACAATGGTATGACACAATCATACCATTAACTAATTGATTAAAACGAATGTCAAACTCTAGCTTTGACCCAACCGATATATCCCGACATTGGTATATCCCATATTGTCTACCCTTTGACTTAAGCACAAAGTCAACTATACCTTAACATTTTCCCTTCTCGCTAAAGGGTTCATAAATTCTCCCTTCCTTTACAATTTACCTTTAATTTATGATTCAATTACAGTCTTACACTCGATTCCCAATTTCAACACTGGAATCACCCAAACGGGCCAAGTCGTATAAACCGACTACGATTCAATCAACCATCTCATCAACTTTTTCACAAACACATAATCGACACATTATGCTATCACTATTCATTAGTAAATCAAAATGAGAGTCAAGGTCCATCTTAGACCAATTCAACCAATCACGGGTTGACTAACGTTGACTTTTACATAAAGTCAACCATACCTTTTTCCAAACTAGCAATTTCCGTACACACGGCGTATCATCACCAACCCATCACTCTCAGTTCTACCCATTATTACTTTCTCAACAATCGTCCCCGTTAATCCAAGGGTCACACCTTAACATAAGGTTACAATATCATTTACCGTTTCTTGACCTTCACTTGGTCACTCATACTATCACTTAGTATTCTTTCAACCATCTTTGTATCACATTGATCAACTTACATTATCGGTACTAGGCCCCCTACCGTAATACGTCCCACACCCTTAAACGGTGTACTGTGTCTTGGTTACCACATGGAAATTTGCTCACTAGGAGTTTCTCTTTCCTTCTATTCTATAAATCGTAGGCATCCCCTACATTTACATGACCTAAATGCAACCCGCATTTCAAGCCCAATTCTCGATTATCATAACATAATAGTAATATTTATTAACCACATGGTTCTACATTCATCATATAAACACATAAACATATATACACATATAGATATACACACGTATATCACGCCAATTCAATCTAAATACCTCTATTGTGCACATATACAAACATATGTATATGTCACCAATACCATCAATACATCTCTATTGTGCACATATACAAACATATGTATATATCGCACCAATATCAAATAAACATCATCAAATCATTTATCGTGCATTCTAGCACCTCTCCCACAAGACGCATTATTGTTTTCCTTCCCATTCGTATGTCTTCCATAGGACATATTACTTAGCACAATTCATATGACATAATATTATCTTTTCACAATTATATGCCTTCCAAGGTCATCATATGATGCACATGCATCGTACCCCGCGGGTAACTAATAACATTCTCTATTCGTTATTTACCATTCCACTTACACATTAATCGGTTCATCTCTTTATTACCGTATTTCCAAATCTTTTGTCGCTACAGAAGTAACTATCACTCAATTCTATTAACCATAATTCACCGGTCATCCCGGTCATCTTTGAGTCAACCAACCGACTCCGGTCTATGATTCTTAAAAAAAATACGAATTCATTCAACCCGGAAGATTATTCCCACGATGACTATTCACGTCATACAACTCATCTACTAATTCCCGTAAGCACCAAATTGGGCAACAATCCAACAATATGGCTATACCCACACAACATACTGGCTTGGTGCATAATCATCCAATCCATCTCAATGGTCCTACCAAATGCCTCTACTCTCATCGACAATTATTCAACCTTGCTAAATCAAATCTTTCAAGTAAATAAATTAACAATAAAATTCATATCATTCAAAATATGTTTTTAATCAAAGCATTCAGAAGGATTACAATAATACCCAAAACTAAAGTCTTAGGGAAACAAATGGCACACCGGCCTAATCATCCAATGCTACAATTACGGGCCGCCTAATCCTTAGCTCCCGAACCTGACGCCCCAGCGCGCGCCTCCTCCCGTGTGAGTAGGAAGGATCGTCCTCTCACCTTTGTCGGCTCCGTCTTCTTTTGAGCCGCGGACACAAGCGTTTCAGTTTTCTTCTTCGGGCACACGTGGCTATAATACCCTTTCTCATGGCACGAGTAACACTCAACCTCGGCCATTGGTTTGGATCTACAATCTTGGGCCAAATGTCCCGTCTTTCCACAATCATGGCAAATTTTTGGTTCCCCACGGCATTCGCCGGTATGATTCTTCCCACACCTCTTGCACGAGGCTACACTTCCTTGCCTAGAGAAGTTCGACGTGAACTTTCCCTTCTTAACCGTACCCGAGCCACTCTCGGCATTCCTCTTATCTCCCACATACGCCCTCTCGGCAACTTTTGCCTCGATCACCTCTTCCACACCTCGGGCGGCACTAATGGCCTCATCTAGTGTGACCGCTCTCTTTACCTCCAACTGATAATCCCAAGGTAGCCCACTAGCATACCTAACTACCCTCAACCTCTCCTCAGAGTAGGTCTTAGCAACAAACGGAAGTAATCCCGTGAATTCCCTCGTGTACTCCTCGACCGACATCTCACCCTTCCTTAGGGTCACAAACTTCTCATGCATTTTCTCCAAATCCCGGTCGGGACAAAATTTCTTCCTCAACCTCGCGGTAAACTCATCCCATGACATTCTCTCTATCACCTCCCTCCCGAGGGTCTCATAAACTATGTCCCACCAGACCATAGCATCCTGTTTTAGCAATTGTGATGCATACAACACCATATCGGTTTTCTTGCACTTGCTACTTCCGATGACCCGCTCGGTCTCTCGGATCCACCTCATAGTTACCTTCGGGTCCGAACTACCCGTATATATGTTTGGCTTACAAGCCATGAATGTCTTAAAAGAACAACCATAATTTTCATCGGGCCTTGCCCTTGCATCACTACAACCACCTGTGGAGGATTTCTCCACTCGAGTGCCACCACCCCTGGTTTTCTCATCCGATCTAACCTCGGATACACGATCTCCATCCGACCTCTCACGGTCCCCAATGATGCGGTGCACTTCATCGGCCACCACTCCCTTGAGTTGTTCAATAATAGTTTGGAGGTCCGCCATGGTCACCGGAGTTCTATTAGCTCCGACCTCCGATTCACCCACCCGGTGCATCGACGGTTGACTTTCCTGTTCAACCCCAGCCTCAACATGAGGTGTATCCTCCTCCCGGCCCTCCGGGGCTTTCCCACTTCTTCGAGTGTTAACCATTTCTTTCGATCTTGACTATACGAAATACATTAAACAATTAGTACCTCGTGTACAATTCATAAGTCTCATAATACTGATTATCCATAATCACATCACTTTCATAGGTCCCCTAGGTTCAACCCTAAACTTAACATAAAGTCTCAAGGTCAACCTAATGATCTCAAGGAATCTTACATTCCTAATGCTACAGTCTAAGACTAGGATGGACATCCAACCTAATTCACTTAAACTATAGCTCTGATACCAAGTTGTAACACCCGTATTTTTTTAAAACATCGTTTAAAATACATTTTCCCAATATCTGACAAATTGTCCAAATACAGTTTAACAAAAACTTTAAAACTTATATCAAAGTTTACAAAAATACGGTGTCACCGAGTATATCAAAACCATAGGCAACGGGATCTACCTACTAGCTCCCGAACTAAACATCTCTAGGCCACTTCTAGTGCAACCTTCTATCACTTCAAACATGTACCTGAGTGCATAGCCACAAAACAAACGTAGTACGTGAGACAAAATAGTCTCGTGAGATACATGGGTTTTAGACCCCAATAATAGACATTTCATAATTATATAAACATATATATGTAAACTACATAAATACCGTCTAGTCACTCTTTTGTGACTCTAGCTACTTTGCTTTCCTAGCAAACATATCTAGTACCTAGACATATAGGTACCAGAAACCCAATCATATCTAGTACATAAACATATATGTACTAGAAGCATCAACCTGTCTAATACATAAACATATATGGATTAGAACCTAGCATACCTAGTACCAAACATATGCGTCCTAGAAGCACGACCATATCTAGTACATAAACATATATATATACTAGAAGCACCAACACGTCTAATACATAAACATATATGTATTAGAACCTAACATACCTAGTACCAAACATATGCGTACTAGAAGCACCCGTGTGCTTAGTGTATAAACATATATACACTCGGTGTATAAACATATATACCACCGTCCAGTGACCGGGGGTCCCCCGCGTCACCACCATCTATCTCTTACCATAACCTAACAGTTATGACAGTCAAAGCCTTCGGCTATCACATCCAACATCAAACAAGTTAGTCGTCTAATACTAACGACATATAATTAGTTCATCACAGTGTGAACGTACCTGTATGGTCCCATGGACCCGATCATAAGCAACCACAGTTACTTCTACATCTATGAACCCTATGAGGTCCATACTTACTTTATACATAAGATACATTTCTTATTCATCGATAACATAATACTTTTATCTCTTCCTTGACTATAATAGACAATTATTACTAGTCACATCATATTCTTTCTCATATTTATTCGTTCTTTACTTTTATTAGTATATCTTACCAATAGGTACTCATTACTATAAAATCATTCCCAATTGCTTTACTAATACATATTTATTAATAAAGGTTCCGTATACATTCTTTTAATCAATTACTTCATTATTATTGTTCATTAACATAGATTCCATAATTACTTGAATCTATCATAATTTACTTCAATTCATCAATCATACTAGACACATTCTAGTATCACATTCTACATACTTTCATACATTTTCAATTACTATCTTTATCAAAATATTTGTTAATAAAGACTGATACAATATCACATGTACTTTCAAAACTATTTGCTATGTACCCAGTTTAAAAGTCTCATGTACTCACCTTAGCAATAAAGTGCTCCAACCGTATTCTTTACGTCAGTTTCCTTGCTTCACAATTCGGTCAACCTTCCAAGACCTCACCAAATGCCTAATACAACAATCACAAGATTATCAACATCACATTCTACTACCAATGTGTCCATCTATCTCTAGATAACACTTATTAACTCATTTCCCCCAATTATGGTGATTTACCAAACCCTAGGTTTAACCAACCCTTAAGATTCTTACAAATCATAATCATACACTTGCTTCCTTTGATGTATACCATCTATGGGGTGTATACAACCTTTATTTAACCATAAATCACCAACCCAAGAACTAGGGTTTCAAACCCATACATCAAAATGCATAGATCTTAAGCTACAAAGATCAAAGAGTGAAGATATACCTTTAATCTTCAACTAGGAGTGAAATCTATCAAAGATTTGAGAAGAAATCAACCAAGATCTGCACTAGAGCTCCAAAATCGCCAAAGAGGTATCTAGGGTTTGAAAATAGCACAAATGGCTGAAAACCCGATTTTAATGCTGCACGTCACAAGTTCACGGCGCGAACATAGTTCGCGTCGCTAACTTTCCATATCGTGAACTTTTCCCGATCGCTACCCAGTCGCGAACTCGATCAATCAAAAACCACAAAATCGCTGTATGGAGTTCCCGATCGGGAACTCGAGTTCACGGCGCGAACTCTCTACTACAGCAGGCTGCACTTTTCGGTTGATATCTCGACCCGGTTTCATCCATAACTTTCTCGTACGGCGTCCAAATGACACGAAACCAATTCCTACGTTCTTTAAACGATTTATCCTTATTTATCATATTTTTAATAAATTTATTTATTCACAAATTTCGGGTTGTTACAATATCAGTCTAGTAAAGTATGATATAATTAAACTAGACTCGAATACCTTTAAAACGACTGGTCGCACGCCCAAAACGGAGTTACGGTTAATTTTATATGATATTTCCAAGATCGCCAAAATTTGGCAAACAAGCTGTCAAATTTTAGCCTACGGGCTTTTCACCAAAAATCAACCAAACACTATCTTTAATCTAGCAAAACTATCAATTCATGATATGACTAATTACAAACTACAAAGATCATCTTAAACATGTTATTTGACCTAAACGAACATCATTTAACAAGATTCATCAAGAAATCATCAACTAACAAAAACTTAGTTTAACATTTTGTCAAGAACTTCAAGTACAAACAACAAAAGATAAAAGCTTAGCCCCAAGATCTACACGCAACGAGTTTATGAGCAAGAACTAAACAAGGACCTTCAAAAAGACATCAAGAACAACTATGGAGTTGTTCTACTTGGTTAAATCAAAGATATGAAGATGTAAGAATCTGGACAGCAGCTTAGGGCTTGAATTCGGCTTTGTTGCAGTCACTTTGTGGGTGTTTTAAAGGTGATATATTGTAGAGGAAGTTCTTATGGTGATTTGGCAACTTGAATCACCAAATTTGAACTTAAAATGAAGAAGTTATGAAGATTTAAAGGATGTTTTGTTAGGTTTGTTCTAGAGAGAGAGATGGAGAGATATGGATAAGAAATGAAACAGAGTGGGGATCTCCCCACTCTTCAATCCGTCAAAACAAAAGGGGAAGGGCACCAATTGTGTTTTTTTCAGTTTTTAAGCAATACAATACGAAAGGTCCGGTTCGTAATTAATTTATTTAAAATACCAAACGAGCTCTGTTTTCAACAACGAAGATATTTTTCGGAATCACAATTCAAAAGAGGATCTAAAAATATAAAAATTGCATTCACAATAAAATATTTCAGTAAAAAGATATTTTAACCTCATGGTTAAAATATCACACCATTTAAATAATTAACCAAATTATTCCACATATGGTCAAATAATTATTTATCATATACCAAATATACCTAAAACTACTAGGTCGGTTTTAGGATGTTACATAATGGGTCCCACATATTATGATTAAAGTCAGTTTAATGATGTTTAAAAGTAAAAATAAGGGGTAAATGAGTAATTTCACTTTATTAAAGGAGATAGTTAGTGGGTATAGGACACACTATATTTTATCAAATAAAGAAAGTTTCAAAGTGTATCACTTATTTGAAACGGAGGAAGTATAGTGTTTTGCATCAAAAAACATGAAAGTAAAAGTGTAGTACTTATTTTGAATCGGATGAAGTATAAGAAATATGATTACACGTCAAAGACCCTGATTTGAGGGTAGACATACATCAGCAGACATGAGAATCATATGGTTACAATGCTTTTTATGATCGTAATTGAACTTCAACTATCGTGAATACAGTAAGATTAAAACAATGAGTGTCACTAAGAAGCATTTACCCTCAAATTGGGATAATAATCCAAACCTTAATTAACGACAGCAAATCGGGATAATAAGTCAAATTGAAAGGGTTTTACGGATCGAATGGTGAATAAGCTGTCGAATGGCGATTGTAGGAACTTGATTTTAGGTCTAACAAAGAAAGAGGCGAAGGGAGAGGTGAACAGAATACCTTAAACAAATAAAATCACGGCTTTCATCATCATGTTTAGGGGTTTAATTCAAAAGTGAAACGAAATCGCAGTTTCATCACGGCTTTCTTCATCATGTTTAGAAGTAGACAATTATTTTGGGGAAATAATGTAAAAATGAAAAAATAAAAAAATAAACAATAAAATTGAGACAAAGGGATTGTTCTATGTGGGATGTATAATGCTTGGTGTCAAAAGGTTATAGTGTGAGTGTGTCACCGTCATCTCACATTTTGAGGAATACAAAAGCCTAATGGCAAACAAAGAAGTCCAAAAACCTACAAGATAGAGCCCTAAAGGATCCCAATACAACAAAGAAAAACACCAATTAAAAAATGAAAGATATGCAGAGAAAAAACGAATATGCTAAGAATAAACATATTAATATTTTTCACAAAAAATTTACGTTTTAATATTTCGCCGCATCGCGCGAACAATAAATCCTCCTTTGGTACAATTAACACCAGTTCAAAAAGGAACTAGCTTTTTTTAACATTTTTGGAACTGCTAACTTATCTGAACTAGCAATCTTTTTTATAATCCGAAAGGTTTATGAATTTGTAATCCATTAAAATTATAATGATTTAGTATTAAGAGAAAATATTTCAACTAACAAGTAAATATAATAGGTTAGTTACTTAGTTTGTATTAGAGTAATATAAACATTTCGTACATATAAGCTAAAAGTATGAATCATGGTTAACACATTAAGTAATTGACTGATTTGTATTATATAGAGATAAGTTTCATTTAAATATTTACTAACATCTATGTTAACATAATATTTAAAACATATATTAACAAAACTTTTACATATATGACAATGCACATGCATAGATGTCTTTGAGGAGGTGCAACATGTATAGCCGGTCTATATTTACAGGGCCCCAATTTTTTTTACATTTTTTATAATATATATAATCTTACAATTTTATACGGAGTATATATCTTTTGTTTAGACCGTCCGTATCGCATGACCCGGAAGCCGGTCGCGACCTCCACGTACACCATGCCCGACGTGTCGCCGCCGTTACGGCCTTTCGTCCCCGACGCGTCGCCTGCCTCCAATGGTCGAATAGTCGACCGATCTTCTCTTTCTCTGGATGACCTCTTTCTCTTTCTCTGGCTCTATACATATACTATATATATATATATATATATATATATATATATATATATATATATATATATATATATATATATATATATATATATATATATAATATATATATATATATATATATATAATTTAATTTATATTTTATATATAATAAATATTATATATATATTAATAAAACTGAAATTAAAAAAAAAAAAAATTGGTCGTCGATCGGTCACCCATTACGGGCATTTGGTCGCTGTCTGGTCATGTGTTTGATCAGGAAAGAGAAAGCTGATGTGGCGCAGATGTGGCAGGGGCACGGTCTTAGGTTCTATTTTCATCTATTCGTACAGAATCTTTAAATTTTCAGAGACGGCCCCGTGCATAAGGCTGGCCAAAATCAAACCCGACCCATTTAGAACCCGAAATTAGCGGGTTGTGTAACACCTCAATTTTTAAAACACTTTTTAAATCATATTTTTAAATAAAAATATTACAAGTCCAATGTTCCCAAATCACGGTTTAACAAAAACCAATAAAAGTTTATCAGAGTATTAAAACCGGTGTTACAAATACAATATCATAACCATAGGATAAACGGGATCTACCTACGAGCTCCCGAACTAATCAACACTAGGCCACTTCTATCGCGACCCTCTAATCCTTCGATCCTGAACCTGAGTACATAGCCAAAAACAAAGTAGTACGTGAGACAAAATAGTCTCGTGAGATACATGGGTTTTCGACCCATTCTCAAAAGAATTAAAAATTAATATTTATAACATTATAAATATTTATCCTTATCACTTCTTATTAATTCATATTTCATCTTCTATTCATTTAACCGTATAACTAATAAGCTTACCATAAGCTTACTCATCATCTAATCACATACTTGTAAGCTATCTCCAAGCTTACACTTTCTTTATCACATATGCAACGGACCTCTCCGAAGCCAACTCTCCCGATATGGGACGTCATAGGTAAACTATCAAGGTAATTGGGAACCTCCATCTTACCGAGATTCATAAGCTCTCCCGTTGCCGGGTCGTCATGCTCACCCAACACTGGGTGTCGTAAACTGTGACATTCTACTCTTTGCGCAGGGAGGTACCACCCCAAGTAGACGTCTCATACTCCCCCATTTCTGGGCGGTCTTATTCCGGATATCTCATTAACACTTATGAGCCTCAGCTCCTTTCATCAAGATATGAGCATTAGCTCCTTTCATCAAATTCGTCATTTATTAGAATACATTTGTTCTAATTTATCATATTATTCTCTTTACTAAATCATTTCAAATCTTGACTTTACCAAGTCCTTTACTAATTTTAAAACATATTTATCTTTTATCCAAAATCATAATATTTTGACTCCTCTTTGACTAGAATACATGTCTATTACTAGTCACCTCATACTTATTCACTTAGTAATTCGATAACTACTTTTATTAGCATAATATACTAACCGATACTTATTACTTAAAAGTCATTGTCTCAAGCTTTATTAATACATATTATTGATAAACCGATTATCAAGCTCTTTTAAATCATTATCTTTATTCATGTATCTTATTTATGAAAACTCATTAAATACTTTTCATTATCATAAACTCTTTCAAAATCATCAATCATTTAGACATACTTAAATAGTCTATTACTAGCATTTTCTCATCATATTAATCATATCTTTATTAAAAACATTTATTAATAAAGACTCCTAACATATCATAGTTTTCAAAATCGTTTGCTATGCACTCAGTAAAAGTCTCATGTACTCACCTTAGCCAAGCTAATTCCAAATCGTGTCTAACAACACGAATCCTTGCCTTCCAACTTGTGAAATGTCACCAATCTTTAGGTCTTCTTGACCTACCATCAATATCATCACAATAACTAGTTATTAACCATAACTAATCACTAATCAATCCATATTCACATTCCTAACCACCAAATTCATCCAACTTGGTGGAATCTCAAACCCTAGTTCAAGATTTCCATCAATAAACCCAAATCAAACTTGTACACATCGATTACAAGTTTACAATGAGTGTTCTACACCCATGATTAGTCATCTTCCCCAAAGATGACATGGTTGGTTCCCCAAACCACCATTTTTACCCATACAAAGCTCACAATCAAGGTAGATAAGCAAGACAATCAAGAATACTTACCCTTGATGTTTCAATCCTTCAAGATGATGAAGATCTAAGCTCTTGGGCTCCAAAATCGCCCAAGTTTTCTCCCAAATCGGCTGCACAATGTGTGTGGTTGAAGGTGAAATGAAACCCTAGCTTACACACAAGTTTATGTATTCCTGACGCTCCTCGCGCCCCGCTCGCGCCCACCTCGCGCCGCGAAGTGACGCGGCTTTGCCTGCTGGTTGCCGCTGAAATACAGACCTCGCGTTTCGCTCGCGACTGGCTCGCGTTTCGCTCGCGGCTCTTGTTTCAACTCGAGATTCTCGCGTTTCACCTCTGGAGCTCCTGTTCAACCTCGCGACTGCCTCGCGCCTGCCTCGCGCCGCGAGGGCTGTCTGGGTCAGTTTCTTGCCTTTCAAACTTGTTTCCATCCAAGTCTTGACCCATACTTGGTTACCCCAAGTCCCGAACATTCGAACACTCGACAAAACACAACGGAGACTCGATTAAATATTTCACCACTTTTATTCCTCAATAATTCCATTTAATTCATTAACCGAAAATTCCGGTCGTTACAACTATTCACCCCTTAAAAAGGATTCCGTCCTCGGAATCAACTCAAGGATTTCCAATCCTCATTCCACTTCCAAATTATGATCCAATAATACTTATGCATTTAATTGCCCACTTGCCCCGTTATACCCAAACGGGTCAAAAACCAAACTTTAGTTTCAAATACCCGAACGGGTCAAAGTTTTCACAATTTGACCTTAACACCTTCAATCATTTAATTAATCCCTTTATCCACATTGGGACAATATGACCCAATTATTACTACTAGTCAATTAACCAAAACGATTGTCAATGCCTAACTTTGACCAAATTGTCAACATTGTCAAATTTTTTGACTTAAGCACAAAGTCAACCATATCTTGAAAATTTCCTTACCCACTAATGATCAATTCTTTAACAAACGACCTTACATTCATGGTCTAACAGCAATCAGACTTGATTCCTAAATTCAACCCGAAATATCCAACGGTCAAAGTCGCACCCCTTGACTACCATTATTTCCATTAATCCATTAACCACTATCATACACATGTAGATGATACATTATGCCCTTACCCTTGTCTCACCATTTTAACGAAAGTCAAAATCCAATTTTGACCTAAGTCAACAATCCACTAGTTGACTGACCTTGACTTATGAATAAAGTCAAACTTTGCTAAATTCCACATATTCTTTATTACTAAGGCATCGCTTCCCAAGCTTTTCGTTCCCGATTCCAATATTTAAATTTCCTTTCTCAATTGTTTCTCTCTTCTCCGATTTCAATTTTCTACAATCGATTTACAAATTCCATCTAAATCGATACCGATCTCTATTACTTTTTAACTTTCATCCAATTACTTATACCACATATAATTTCCTTCAAATATCCTTATACCATACTTGAAATTCCCGATTGCCGGCTCTAGAGCCTCAATCATATCCAATTGTGGCCTAACCACCCATATACATCTTTCACCACTCATTGGCTACTAACCGACCTTGCTTCCTAGAGCATTCCTTTTTCATGAATCATGAACTTGTAGGCATCTCCTACACCTACTTATACTTAAACACTACCCGTGTTTTCAATCCAAGTTCTCACTTGCCATAAAAATCATAACAACAACTAATCATACGGTTCTACATACGTCAGATACAAACATCATATTCCTTATATAACAAATTATACTTTAACTATCTTATCGAGATGATCGGAAAGCCTCCAATCCATCACGATCCCAAAACTGTCACAATGATCGGAAAGCCTCCATTCCAAAGTGACTCATACAACACTATTTCATCTTGCATACAATCCATGTATGCATCAATACACTTAGCATCATGCTATCATTTTCCTTCATATTTGACCTTCGATTTTCCACTTATACATTATACCACACGGTACACATAATCATTTCTAGTACTTTCAACCAATCTACTCATTTATCAATTGCCCTTAATCGATTCATTACTAAAACTTCTAATCTTTCTTCCACCCCGTCATATAAAGTCAACCAATTGACTTCGATCGGTGTCCATACGTACACTATCATACTTTTTCTATAAATCTTTACCAAAAATAAATTATTCACTCTTGATGTCACACCCGACACCCCCGACACGAACATTTGCTATGGCTATATGCCAACAATAAGTCGATCATACCCAATATCTAAGGTTCCATTTTATATATATTCATATATTTTTGTACTTCACGATTCTTACTAACACTTAGTACTTCATTGTACTACCATCCTTTTGTTGACAACGTTTACCACTCTCGTGATTCACCTTTCAATATTCTATGATAACCTAATCCTTCTTATCCTTATTCCTCGCGACATAACGGTCGCCAACCCATTCGACTATACACATAATAACCCGGGGAGATTATCTCCCAAACTTAATTTTTTTTTTTCGCATCATACATTCCATCTATAATTATTTTTCATACTTTGATCACAAAAGCACTAAATTGTGCGACATATAAGCAACTAAATCATAATCATTTATCAAAACTTCATAAGCGGGTTACCTGGAGCGGTTCCACGAGTTTCCTTCACCCGATTCCTGTTGACGGTTGATGCTGACGTGTCGGTTCTCTTCCTCGGGCACGCACTACTAAAGTGTCCCACCTCGTGACAAGTGTAGCATTCCACTTCCTCGAGGTTCCTTACTTTGCAATCCTTTGCTCGGTGCCCTACTCGTCCACACTTGAAGCATATAGCCGAATTTGCTTTACATTCCCCATGGTGATTCTTCCCACAACTTTGACAACTTCCAATACTACCATGCTTTGACGAACTCGGTTTGAACTTTTCTTTCTTCGTTGATCCTAAGCTACTATCGAGCTTCTTCTCTTCTCCTTTTGACGCCGATTCTTGTGCTTTTCGCCGAAGAACCCTCTCAACACCTCGAGCGGTACAAATGGCCTCATCTAACGTGGCCGCCCGATTGACTTCCAATTCAAACTCCGGTGGTAGTCCATTTGCATAACGAACCACCTTCATACGGTCCGTCGGGTAAGACTTGATTACAAACGGAAGTAATCCCGGAGTTGTAGGTGGTAGTCCATTTGCTCTGATACCAAGTTGTAACACCTCAATTTTTAAAACACTTTTTAAATCATATTTTTTAAATAAAAATATTACAAGTCCAATGTTCCCAAATCACGGTTTAACAAAAACCAATAAAAGTTTATCAGAGTATTAAAACCGGTGTTACAAATACAATATCGTAACCATAGGATAAACGGGATCTACCTACGAGCTCCCGAACTAATCAACACTAGGCCACTTCTATCGCGAACCTCTAATCCTTCGATCCTGAACCTGAGTACATAGCCAAAAACAAAGTAGTACGTGAGACAAAATAGTCTCGTGAGATACATGGGTTTTCGACCCATTCTCAAAAGAATTAAAAATTAATATTTATAACATTATAAATATTTATCCTTATCACTTCTTATTAATTCATATTTCATCTTCTATTCATTTAACCGTATAACTAATAAGCTTACCATAAGCTTACTCATCATCTAATCACATACTTGTAAGCTATCTCCAAGCTTACACTTTCTTTATCACATATGCAACAGACCTCTCCGAAGCCAACTCTCCCGATATGGGACGTCATAGGTAAACTATCAAGGTAATTGGGAACCTCCATCTTACCGAGATTCATAAGCTCTCCCGTTGCCGGGTCGTCATGCTCACCCAACACTGGGTGTCGTAAACTGTGACATTCTACTCTTTGCGCAGGGAGGTACCACCCCAAGTAGACGTCTCATACTCCCCCATTTCTGGGCGGTCTTATTCCGGATATCTCATTAACACTTATGAGCCTCAGCTCCTTTCATCAAGATATGAGCATTAGCTCCTTTCATCAAATTCGTCATTTATTAGAATACATTTATTCTAATTTGTCATATTATTCTCTTTACTAAATCATTTCAAATCTTGACTTTACCAAGTCCTTTACTAATTTTAAAACATATTTATCTTTTATCCAAAATCATAATATTTTGACTCCTCTTTGACTAGAATACATGTCTATTACTAGTCACCTCATACTTATTCACTTAGTAATTCGATAACTACTTTTATTAGCATAATATACTAACCGATACTTATTACTTAAAAATCATTGTCTCAAGCTTTATTAATACATATTATTGATAAACCGATTATCAAGCTCTTTTAAATCATTATCTTTATTCATGTATCTTATTTATGAAAACTCATTAAATACTTTTCATTATCATAAACTCTTTCAATATCATCAATCATTTAGACATACTTAAATAGTCTATTACTAGCATTTTCTCATCATATTAATCATATCTTTATTAAAAACATTTATTAATAAAGACTCCTAACATATCATAGTTTTCAAAATCGTTTGCTATGCACTCAGTAAAAGTCTCATGTACTCACCTTAGCCAAGCTAATTCCAAATCGTGTCTAACAACACGAATCCTTGCCTTCCAACTTGTGAAATGTCACCAATCTTTAGGTCTTCTTGACCTACCATCAATATCATCACAATAACTAGTTATTAACCATAACTAATCACTAATCAATCCATATTCACATTCCTAACCACCAAGTTCATCCAACTTGGTGGAATCTCAAACCCTAGTTCAAGATTTCCATCAATAAACCCAAATCAAACTTGTACACATCGATTACAAGTTTACAATGAGTGTTCTACACCCATGATTAGTCATCTTCCCCAAAGATGACATGGTTGGTTCCCCAAACCACCATTTTTACCCATACAAAGCTCACAATCAAGGTAGATAAGCAAGACAATCAAGAATACTTACCCTTGATGTTTCAATCCTTCAAGATGATGAAGATCTAAGCTCTTGGGCTCCAAAATCGCCCAAGTTTTCTCCCAAATCGGCTGCACAATGTGTATGGTTGAAGGTGAAATGAAACCCTAGCTTACACACAAGTTTATGTATTCCTGACGCTCCTCGCGCCCCGCTCGCGCCCACCTCGCGCCGCGAAGTGACGCGGCTTTGCCTGCTGGTTGCCGCTGAAATACAGACCTCGCGTTTCGCTCGCGACTGGCTCGCGTTTCGCTCGCGGCTCTTGTTTCAACTCGAGATTCTCGCGTTTCACCTCTGGAGCTCATGTTCAACCTCGCGACTGCCTCGCGCCTGCCTCGCGCCGCGAGGGCTGTCTGGGTCAGTTTCTTGCCTTTCAAACTTGTTTCCATCCAAGTCTTGACCCATACTTGGTTACCCCAAGTCCCGAACATTCGAACACTCGACAAAACACAACGGAGACTCGATTAAATATTTCACCACTTTTATTCCTCAATAATTCCATTTAATTCATTAACCGAAAATTCCGGTCGTTACAGGTTGGGTCATAACTTCAACCCGTGGCTCGTAAATGGGTCAACCCGTTTACAACCTATCATAAAACTAGTCAGGTTGGGTTCAAATTTCCAACCCATTTATGACCCGTCAACCCGTTTAAATATTATTCATATTTTAAATGCATAATATAATACAATATATTATAAGATATTTATGTTATACTACTATTTTAATATTTAATATTTTTAAAAAGTAACTTTTCACTGAACAATAAGCTTAAAAGAAATTTTGCAACTAATTAACTTATTTTGGTATTTTAATCTTTAATTATGTGTATTTTTCCTATTTTTTTTATAAATTAATGTTTTATTGGGTCAAACCGTTTATGACCCAACCCACTTAATAAATAGGTTAGGTTAAAGATCTCAACCTGTTTAGATATAAGGGTTAGTTGGGTTAAAATTTTCAACCTGCGAGCCCAAACGAGTCAACTCCATTTATGATTCAGCCCGCATTATTATTATTATTGCCACCCCTACCCGTGCACATGCAATTAATTCTCTTTGTTTTGTTTTATTTTCATTTAAAAATAATGTGAATCATGAAATTCCACAATAACAAAAGGTGTGGGATCCTAAGTGGGGCCTTTTCCCAACACATCGAACGATGCTACCACCATGTGTTTCTTTGCCGTGTGTACGGGACATCGGGCGGACTAACCCACTCCACTTGGGTCAACTACAAGATGTTGATGGTCCATTTTTCTAACCTTAGTTTCCTCAAATTACAAAATGGTCCCCTTAAAGCTAAGTAGCAAAGTCTTTTACTTAACCGAATTTTTATTATATAAGATTTTTTTTTAATCCACAAAGTTGCAATTTGTAGAATGTATATTTGTACATAATTTTAAACTTTTTTTTTTTAATTTACTTAAGTAAAAGCGGACACAAAAAACTTCCAAAAATAGAAAAAGAATGACTGAACGCAAGACTGGTCAAATCAATTTTTTTAATCTTATATATGTATACGAAGTATATGAATTGATCATTTCAAAAATGGGCTCCTAACTTTTATGGGTCCTGGACGGCCGCCCTTATCGCCCATGCTCATGGACAGCCCTGACTGAACGCATGACTAATTTTACATTTTTTACAATTTACAACTAGCTAGAAGATGCTTACCTACCACAAAGACCGGACCTCCTTGAATTCAAAAATTTTGGTTATATTCATGTAAAACCATAAACGCAAGACCAAAGATCGGGACGGAATTGAGTGTTTAAATAGAAATTAGGTTTTGCAAATAACAAGTAATTAAGACCGTCCGTAACGGTGACCGAACGAACGGTCGTGACCGGCCAAATCAGCATGCCCGACGCGTCCCCCTCCGTTACGGGCAATTCGCCCGACGCGTCGCCGACCCCCCAACGGTCGACTAATCGACCGTTCGAATCCGAACGTTGCAAGCCTCAACGGCTTCTTTTTACCCCAAAAAAATTTAATTTTTACCCCCCTTTTTACCTTATAAATACCCAATTCTTTTACCAAATAATTCACAACTCTCATTTCTTTCTCCACTCAAACACACACTCAAATCTCTCAATCACACTCTCTAAAAATGAGTTCCGACGATGAAATGAATGTCGCTAATTTCATTTTTGGCGACGAGGAAGAGGACAGGGTTATACATCTTGGTTTTTTACAAACGGCGGCCGCGTTTCTTGAAGGTTCTAGTTCTAATATCCCTAGAACTCCTAGAAGATACGTGAATAGGGACCGTGGCGGTGCGAATGACCGTCTCGTGGCAGCCTACTTCGCTGAAAATCCCACGTATAACGAGCATGATTTTCGCAAACGTTTCAGGATGAGTCGTGATCTTTTCACACGCATTGTTCGCGATCTCACTAATACCGTCCCATTATTTGCGCAACGATATGATGCACTTGGGAACGCAGGTACTTCTCCGCTAATGAGGTGCACTTCTGCAATTCGTCAGTTAGCATACGGGACCGTACCCGATGCTCTAGACGAATACTTACAAATTGGTGAGAAAACTAGCCGTGATAGTCTCGCAGAGTTCTGTAAAGGGGTTATGCGCTTGTATGGAGATGAGTTTCTGCGAAAGCCTACTCATACTGATGTGGCGAAGCTATACGCTTTTCATGAGGAGAAACATGGGTTTCCCGGTATGCTAGGAAGCATTGATTGTACTGATTGGCCTTGGGCTCAATGTCCAAATGCTTACCGTTGGCAATATGTTAGAGGGGATCACGGGAACGAACCATTCATCTTACTTGAAGCGGTTGCCTCGCAGGATTTGTGGATTTGGCACGCGTTCTTTGGTGTCGCCGGGTCGAACAACGACATCAACGTCTTACGAGCGTCCCATATTTTCAATGATCTCAAAGACGGGAAAGCACCTGAGGTACCCTTTTTGGCAAACGGGGTGTCTTACAAATGGGGATATTATCTTACTGACGGGATATATCCGGAATGGTCTGTTCTTGTTAAGTCCATTTCACACCCAAATGCGAATGATGTTAAGCGGGTGAACTACAAGAAAGCACACGAAGCTGCAAGGAAAGACGTAGAACGAGCATTTGGCGTTCTAAAGAAAAAATGGGGTATAATAAAAACGGCTGCAAGGTCCCCAAATGTTAACAAAATAAGGGATATAATGTACACTTGTATCATATTACATAATATGATTATCAAAGACAAAGGCAGCGCCATATGTCCCGATTTTCATCCGGAAGAGCGACATAGTGACGGCGACCCCGTACGATCACATGAAGAAGTATTGCAAGTTATCAGGGAGATCAATGATAAACAAACTCATCTTAATCTTAGATCTGATTTGGTGGAACACGTTTGGAATCGACGACCCCACCAGTAGTTTTTTTAATGTTTTTTTAGTTATGTTTAATGTGATGTTTTAAATTATTTTTAATGTAATGTTTTAATTATTAATGAAATTTAAATTAAAAAAAAAAAAAATCCGAACGGTCACCCATTACGGGCATTTGGTCGCTGTCTGGTCGTGTGTTTGATCAGGAGAGAGAAAGCTGATGTGGCGCAGATGTGGCAGGGGTGACCAAACTGCGAACGGTCACCCATTACGCACAGTCTAAGTGTTTGCTTGATTCGAAGACGAAAATAGATTAATATCTATGACATTTGGTTTTTATGATTCTTTATTCTTGCGACTTGCTTATCATTGTTATCAGATTGCATCACCATGAGTCCATGACCATTGGTTGTAGCGACACTTTACTTAGCTCTTGTATTTTTTTTCTACAAATCTTCTATAACTGCACATCTCTCATCTGTCATATTTCAAAAGATTCTAAAAGAACATGGTATCGAGGTTTGTTTCAAGTGAAGCTTGTTCTCAAATGTAACGGTGCAACACAATTTGCCACATTGTTATGGTTAAGTATCCAGAATTGATACTAGGGTTCAAGCCTTTTGGATGTATTAGTTTCGGGGGTGTTGTCTCATCATTTTAATTCTTCTAATTAGTTTTCTAGCAGTCAAGTTTATGTTTACACAAGCAATTAACTACACTTGATAGTGGCAACCTCGTGTTTTATGGCATTTTTTTTGTTTAAACTCGTTATCATTGTCAATTTGTTCTTTATCATAATTAGTCCACGATTGGGACCTTTTTTTTTATAGTTTTCGTAATTAAACATCCTATCCGCATTTCCATTTGGATCTTCTAATCCATAGTACTACCAATATAATTTGATAACAACATTATTAGATGTTAAGTTAACAGTGAAACTTTTGATTATCAAAATATTGTGATTGCATAATAATCGTTAAATATGGAGGAATAACAACTACCAGATTATTTTGATTAGATTTTTTTTTTTTTTGAACGGCAAGTTAGTAAGTTAGTGGTTCGAGCATAAACAGTGACATCCATAAGGGGCAGTATGCCTTCCCTCAAACCTTTCACCTATCGGGAATAAATCTCACCACCAAAGTTCACGACGGGACTTGAACCCATGACCAATGGATCATGGGCAACACCTTATACTGAAACTGGTTATTACAACCAGCCATCTCAATTTGATTTTGCTATTATTATTGTCATATTTTTTTTTTTCCCAAAATAAAAAAACGCATACCAACACATAATTAAGGGGCCATATTTGTAATTCACTCAATTAATTTGTACATGAATCAGAGATCTATACACGTGTAAGAATAATAAATCACAAGAGCCAAGAGCGTTTCTCGTTCTCACTCGTACTCTTTCAAACCCGTTACAAACACAACTTGCCAACATTTTCTTCTATTCATTCTTCTTTCTGTTCTGCTTAATGAAATTAAAGCAAACCCTTTTTTAATTACATCAAATATTCTCTGAAAACCAAATCTTTCTCAAGATTTTGTTCTTTCTTCTTTTTTGTAAACCTCGAAAAACAGAGGTTTTGTATGTGCTGATTTCTTTCAAAATGATAATATAATTTGATTAATCTTTTAAAGATAACACCTGGGCTTTGCTTATGATTTAGGTCAAATGCCACTTCTTTAATTCTGTACTGACTTGAGATCTTTAACAAAAAAAAGTAAACTTTGTGTATATTCTTGATTTATCGAATCTTGGGTTTTAGTCTTTTTGATCCTTTTTAATAAAAAGATGGATTCTTGTTGTGCTACTTTCAAGCCGAATGTGCATGTCGAAAAAAATCTTGATTTTGTGAAAAATGCGTTCTTGGGAAAAAAGATTAATCATCTTTCATCTCATTTCTGTAAAAATTCAAGAAGTGAAAGCAAGAAAATCAAGAAACTTGGGGTTACTCATTCTGTTCTTAAATCACCAATTGATGAGGAAATTCTGGTAAGTAGATGAGTTCTATCAGATTAAAGATTCATGGGTTGATCTTGTTTTATAATTTCTTGAATTGGGTGGTTGTAAATTTTTTATTTTTATTTTGATTTTTATATTTCAGACATTTGAGACGCCATTTTTTGATGAGAAAAAAGTAGACCCAAAAACAGTTGCTTCCATTATCTTGGGTGGTGGTGCAGGAACTCGATTATTTCCTCTTACTAGCAAAAGAGCTAAACCAGCTGTAAGTGAAATCTTGCTAAATTTTATAGTGTTCGCATGATTATTATTTAAATGAATTATTTCCAATAAAATATTTTTATTTATATTCAAAATAATCAGATTTAAAGAAAGTGGTAAAAGTTGATTCATGTAAATTAATTAGATGTTAAAATCAGGCAATTAGGGTACCTATTTATATATCTAATAAGCAGATTATGTAATTATTCTAATCATTTTTTAACTTACATTTTTATTTTATTGATATTTTAGACAAGTTTTGTAGTGATTAAAGTAGTAGAATAAATAGTATTAATTCTTTATTTATGCAGGTTCCAATTGGTGGATGTTACAGACTAATTGATGTTCCTATGAGTAATTGCATAAATAGTGGCATAAGGAAGATCTTCATTTTGACGCAATTTAATTCGTTTTCACTTAATCGTCATTTGGCTCGAACTTATAATTTTGGAAATGGTATGACTTTTGGGGATGGATTTGTGGAGGTATAAGTTATATGCTTTCTATCCTTTTATACAAATGTCGAGTTATCTTATGTAATTCATGACAATAGTGGTAAATGTAGAAAATACAATGTTTTGGCTTACAAATAACATTATGGGTGCTTGGACTAAATTTATTTTCTTGATTATAACATGACCATTCTCTTAATATTTAAATATTATGGAACACTAAAAGAAATATCTAATAACAACACATTCTAAAAAACTATAATTTTATATTATATTTCTTAATAATTTTCTACATAATAACACTGAAATTCCCTATTATATTTTAAACAATATAATATAAATATAAAAAATATGTGGAAAACAGGTTTTGGCTGCTACTCAAACACCAGGAGAAGCAGGAAAGAAATGGTTTCAGGGAACAGCAGATGCCGTTCGCCAATTTATATGGTTGTTTGAGGTAATACATAAATTAATATTTGATTTTCATGATAATCAATTTATTAATCTGTTTAGTTGATTGGGTTATATATATAATTAATAATAATAATAATTAATTGTAGGATGCTAAGAACAAGAATGTTGAGAACATATTAATACTATCGGGTGACCATTTATATCGAATGGATTATATGGATTTTGTTCAGAAACATGTCGACACAAATGCTGATATAACTGTTTCTTGCATTCCGATGGACGATAGGTATGTCAATTTATTTATAAATATATATTGTGAATTTTAAATGTGCCAATTTACGTATCAGTGGATTGATTTGGGTTGTGTTTTATCTCAAATGGGTCTAATAGAAAAAACAAATAAATGGGCCAAACGGGTCAAACATGTTGATGATAGTCTGCCAAAGACTATTATTAGTGCATACCAACTCCTAAAATGTTTTTATTCAAAAACTTAGATTATAGTGTGCTAATTTTTTTTTTCTTAGCTGTTACCATAATTAAAACATTAGTTATTTATAACATAAAAATACAAAAAAGTGTTTGTGTTATATTGTTTTAATATTGTTTATGTAACCATAATTAAAAGATATATATATATATATAGTTATTTGTTAAAATAAAAGGCTAATTTCTGTCAATTTGCTTTGCAGCCGAGCATCTGACTATGGACTAATGAAGATTGACGAAACAGGACGAATTGTCCATTTTGCTGAAAAACCAAAAGGAAACTTACTAAAATCAATGGTAATTACTCTTACAATTAAACTCAAATTCTTAAATACAAAAAGAGCCACCTTAAGATACATCTAATATTCCTAAATTGCCCCTTCAAGATTAGAAAAAAGCAAAGTCACTTACTTGAACAATTGCCCAAAAAGCCAACGTAATATGATAAAAATTTGTCTGAAAAATACACATTTTGACTTTCATGGTTGACTAACTGAACTACTTGTTGACTAATTCCAATTTAATATTTCATTTTCAGAAAGTTGACACCACTGTTCTTGGATTATCCAACCATGAAGCTTTAAAAAACCCGTACATTGCATCAATGGGCGTTTATGTATTCAAAACTGAAGTCTTATTAGAATTACTAAAATGGAAATATCCTTCATGCAATGATTTTGGGTCCGAAATTATTCCTTATGCAGTTGCAGAACATAATGTTCAAGTAAGACCCTTACCTTATATTTACATAAATTGTCCTTCTGGTTTGCATGTAATTTAGGATTTCGTCCCTCTACTTCTTTTATTACACAAATAGTCCTTAATTTCAAAACATGTAGCACCGACGTTCCCTAATGCAAAAAAGGTCGTTAACCTTTTTACATTTTAGGCACAGTTGATGTTACCAGTTTTAAAATTAAGGACAAAATCCATTATTTAATTTACTCCGGGTTTTAACCTTTTCTATAAAAAAAATGTACTACAAGATTATTTAAAAATTTCAATGTTCATTTTTTTTGTTAGGCGTATCTTTTTAAAGATTATTGGGAGGACATTGGTACCATAAAGTCTTTCTTTGATGCCAACTTAGCTCTTACTGAACAGGTTGGTTTTAAAAGGGTTGCATATTTAATTTTTAATTGAATGATTTTAGTAAATGTGTTGACTTTTTTATTGACAGCCTCCGAAGTTTGACTTTAATGATCCAAAGACTCCTTTTTTCACATCACCAAGATTCTTACCTCCTACTAAAGTTGAAAGATGCAGGGTAATATATGGGTTGACCCGAAACATTTTTTACCGAAAGTTTTATTTTTTAATAAATATATGGGTTTTGCTAATGGCTGTCACTAAAATGCATAAAAGCTTGTACATTGATTAAAAAAGTAATATTCCTAAAATTCAGGGGGTTATCTTTTGTTATTTTGTCTTCTTAATGACAGCCCTAAGGGCTGTCATTAGCATTTTCCTAAATATATATGTGTCAAATATAATCATAGAAGTTATACGAAGTATTATTTTTTTAAAATTTTTATTTATTTTATTAAGATTATCGATGCAATCATTTCACACGGCTGCTTCTTGCGAGACTGTAGTGTCGAACACTCAGTCGTAGGGATACGCTCTCGATTGGACCAAGGCGTAGAGCTTAAGGTGGCATTATTACAATATTACCCTTTCAACTTTGTTAAAATTACATATTTACCCTTTCAACATTATTAAAATGACGTATTTACCCTTTTCAGGATACAATGATGATGGGTGCCGATTACTACCAAACCGATTCAGAAATTGCAGCTTGCATAGCGAACGGAAAAGTCCCAATCGGTGTTGGACAAAACACCAAAATCACGTAACCAGCCATTAATTAATTACCTTTTCGACCCTCGATTATTGTTGAATTACGTATATACCCTTGTAGTAACGATTTTTTTTTTTTGTTGGTTTTAGGAATTGCATAATTGATAAGAATGCCAAGATTGGAAAAGATGTGGTTATTGCAAATAAAGATAATGTTGAAGAAGGTGATAGATCTGATGAAGGGTTTTACATAAGATCTGGGATAACGGTAATTCTGAAAAATGCAACGGTTAAAGATGGAACAATTGTGTAATAAAAATTTCTTGATTAACATAAGCGATTCGCAAGTATGAACTAGTTGTGGGGTAATAAAGAAGCTTACTTTTAGCTTATTTTTAACGTATGTAGTGGGTGTATGTTTGTAGGATATAATATTTGGTATACTGATCAACTTACTTTTACGGTTTTACCCTTTGTCAATAAATTTCACATTTCTTTACCTTCTTTATTAAAATGGTAATTAACATTTGTTCCTAACTGTATATAGGATGTTGTTTGGTAAGCTTCTTAATGATACAGTTAAGAGGTCAGCCTCTTAATCGGACAGATTCAGAGTGTTTGGTCTGGCTTCTTAATCAGCATCTGAATCAATAATTTAACATATTTTGCCTCTTAATCGGACAGATATTTAGAGAAGTCTGAATCATTTATATATTAATCATTCAAATGCTACCAAATAGAAGTACCAAATAGAAGTTATAAAAGCTCTCTTGTTGGTGTAATTATTTTCAAGGTTTCCTAACTTCGTACACTTGAAAGATTATATTTGAGCATATAAGACAAATTATAAATTCCTTGTCTACTTTTTGATATTTATAGAAAAGAAAAGTGAAACCATATCATATAATAACTCAAAAGAATACATCTTTTAAAATTACATTGTTCAGTGTCAAAGTCTAGGCATAATATACACATTCAAGTCGAAATCATGAGAAACTATATACCTGACTACACTGAACTTTTTTTCCCCTTTTTATATGTGATAAATTACAACATTAATTAATTAATAATAATAATAACAACAATATTCTTGAATAAATATCAGCTAATAACCACCATTTGCTGCTATCTCTCCTCAGAGTTAAATCTATTCCATGCTGCCTGTAATACAAAATACAGAATAAATATAATGCCCGAATTGTCAGTAATTATATATATATTGTTAAATAAATAATACCTTTAACAGATCAAAAACTTTTTCACAAATATACTTTTGTTGAACGCTTGCACCCCGTTGTTGCAACTTATCAGGATGAACACAAAGAGTAGCTTTTCTGTAAGCTTTCTTTACAGCACTACTGCTTATAATTTCTGTTAATGTAACCGCTTGCCACCCACTTTCAGGTCCAAGAATCTGCAAATTCAAAATAAAAAAATAATAAAAAGTTAGAAAATCGACCCGTTTGACCCGACCCGACCCGTTTTGGATTAAAGTCAGAAGCTTGTACATACATATTGTAGTGTTGCAAGCAATGCACGCAAATTTCCTTCTTTTCCATTTGACCACCTTTTGATATCGGCATCAAGATTTTCAGATAAACGCTGAAATAAAATTAAATATGAAATTAAAAACGTAAGAAACAAAAAATAAAGTATTAAAAGTTGGTGAATTATTTTATATTTTTTTATTACATTTCTCTCAGCTTGTTCCTTTTGAGCAAGTAAATCTCGTTTCTCCTTTTCTGCAAGTGCTTTAGCCTAAACAAATAAACCAACAAATTAATAAATATTTAAAAATAAAAAAGTTGGGAAAAAAGCAACACGTACCGCTCTTTCCATGATCCTGTTGTGCTTTTCTAATTTTGCTTTGGTTCTCAATGCTGATTCAGAACTGTTTAAATCCTGCGAAAACAACAATATACATAAAAATAATAAAATAATAATAGCGTTAATTATGTTTCAATTCTCAAACTTTAATTGTTTAGCGTTTATACCGTTTTGGCAATAGTTTTATTTTATACTTTTGTTGTTGACCTGTAACCGCTAAAACCAGTCATTTTGTGTTCTGGTATAACTTTTCTTAGGGTTAAATATATATTAATCCTTAAACTTACACCTATTTGACGATTTAACCCTCAAACTTTTTTCTCCTTTTTTAACTTAGGTGCTGTTTGGTACCATCTGAATGATTAATATCTGAATGATGCAGAGGTCTGAATGATTCAGACTTCCCCTGACATTTGTCCGATTAAGAGGCAGAACATGTTGAATTATTGATTCAGAGAATGATTAAGAGGTATTACCAAACACTCTGAATCTGTCCGATTAAGAGGCTGACCTCTTAACTGAATCATTAAGAGGCTTACCAAACAGCACCTAATATTTTAACATAATATCACTACTATTATTACTTGATATTACTATAAAAAAAAATGGTATGACTCTATATAAAACGGTTTTTGTAAGTATTAATTAGTGATTAACCTTTGATAGCATGTCACAACGGCTTTTTTAACACGTTAAAACGCCAAATGGATGAAAGTTTGAAGATTAAAACATAATTAACCAATTAATAATTAACAAAGTTAGCAAAAAATATTGATTTAAGTACTTACAGAAACAGTCTTTTGAGAAATTGCTTTCTCTAAGGCCCGTTGTCGGGCCTCTGAAGTAGCCCGTTCCACTGCAGCCCGTTCTGCTTTAAGCTTAGAATTAGATGATTTATTATTCCCGACAGTTGCTTTAGCGACCTTTTCTCGGGCCTCAGCCATCATTCTTTGCCTAACTTCTTGAGTAGCTTTTTCAACTGCAGCCCGTTCACGATCAGCCCGTTCACGGGCCTCAGCAAAGGCCCGTTCACGGGCTTCACGGATTGCTCTGTCAACTGCTAATCTGTTGTTCTTAGCTGTTATTTCATCACTCTGTTTTCCCGACACTTTACTTGTCCCAGTTTCAGAAATTTCATGTTTTTGATTGATTTCAGCTGTAATTTGTGGAAGTTGGATATTTGTTTCTTCTAGAATGTTCTTTTCTTTGTTGGATTCTTCAAACTCCATCTTCACATTATTTTCTTCAGAATTTATCTTATTTTCTTCAGATTTTATATCGTATTCTTCAGATTTTATATCATTTTCTTCAGAATTTATGTCATTTTCTTCAGAATTTATCTCATTTTCTTCAGATTTTGTATCATTTTCTTCAGATTTCACTTGATAATCATCAGAAGCAGTCTGATCTGTACAAATCTTTTCAGAAAGCTCAACATTATCATCAACCACCTCTTCCAAATTATTATCATTTGTACTATCAATTTCTTCTACAACAATATATTCAAATTCATGATCCAAATTTTCCTCTTTTATTTCACTTATCTGAACATTTTCTTGTTTTATCTCAAAATTATCTTGCAGATCCACTTCACTTTCTTCGGTAACATTATCATCAAATTCTTGATCAAAAATTGCATCCAAATTTTCCTCCTTTATTTCACTTGTGTAATCGTTTTCTTGTTTTATCTCACAATCATCTTGCAATTTTATTTCATTTTCTTGTAATATATTATCACAAGTTTGTTCATCTTCATTCATTTCCAGCTCACAAACATCATAAATCATCTCACTTTCTTTTGTAACATTATCATCAAATTCTTGATCATCCAAATTTTCCTCCTTTATTTCACTTGTGTAATCATTTTCTTGTATTATCTCTTGCAAATTCATTTCACTTTCTTGTAATATATTATCACAATCTTCATTCATTTCCAGCTCACAAACATCATAAATCATCTCACTTTCTTCATCATCGCTTCTTTTTTCAATATCTTCTTGTTCAAGAAATTCATCTTCTTTCTCATTCAATATCTTCTCATTTTCAGACACAATCAAATTATTTAATTCCTCAAATAATTCATCAGAATTACTTAATATTACATCATCTTTATTCTCCTTTAATTCTTGTGCCACATCAGCTTCTATTTTTTCACCAATTTCACACACACTTTCAATCGATTCAACTTCTTTCACAATGGTGATCTCAGTTACCTCTATTTTTTCTTCATAATCATCTACAAAAACATTATTTTCTTCATTAACTGCTTCAGAAGAACATGAGGCATATTCATCTTTTTCAGTTGAATCAAGAAGTTTGGATTCTGTTTCACATGTAACTTCAAATTCCTTACAACATTCTTTAGTCGATTCTGAAAATTTCCCATTTATTTCATCAATAACCTTCTTTGCAACAAAAAGTTTCTCACTATTATCATGAAAAACTTGTGATGAAGTTGCAGCAGTTACATCCTCCATTCTAATTTTAACTTTTAAACTATCTTTAAAAGTTTTATTTGAAAAACTTTTAAGACCTTTTTTCTTTCTTCCAACTGATTCTTTTGCAATTCGTATACTTTCTTGAGCTTTTTCAATTGCTTTTATTAAAGCAGCTGCAGAAGCAGAAGCATCTGAATTCACATCAAAACCATTTTTACAACTATCTGTTTTTGAGGGATGTTTTTTGAATTCAATATCAGATGTTTTGAATGTTTTATCATCAGAGACGAATTTACTAACATGAACTGGTGATGGTTTTTGATTTTTGGGTTCCATTTTTGGTGGATTAACAGGAACTTGTTCATCGATAAAATGAGTGAATCCAGGTGTAGCGTGTACTTGTGTGACATATTTTGTATTATTATCTAATTCATCTTTACTTTTTGGGGTGATCTTGTTGTATGACATATTAAACTGCTTCAAGGCATCAGGAGATTTATGAGAGAAATTAACCGAATCTTGTGAAGTTTCTGTTTTTGATGATGGTGACCTAAAAACAACATTAATGGAGTAAAAGGTTAAAACTTGATATTAATATTGTCCCTTAAAACAAAACTAAAGAATAATTGGCAAAACATAATTAACTGCTAAAAAGGGAAATTTGTTACAGGAATTGGAAAGAGGTCATATCATACCAGAAAAATGCAAAAGTGTAAAAAGTTCTAAATTAAGAAGCATGCCTAACAGTTTCAGATTACATCATACCAGAAAAAGAGAGAGAGAGATTTATCAATGATTAGGTGTTCATGAGCAATTTGGACTCTCACTAAATTCTTTTGATGTATGGAATTTTCTTTTGAAAAACTACTAATATTAAACCAAGAAGAATTAAGCTAATTTCATATTAAACATAGATGTATGAAGTGCATCTCTGCAAAAATATAAATAAATATTGCAGATAAAAGAGGGAGAATATGAACCAAAGAAACGACAGAACCCCAAATATTAACTCTGTTTTGGTATATTCCAAACTTAGAATCATCACCTATGCTATAGTATAATCTATCTAATAATAAATACATAATAAGAGATAAATTGTCGTATTTCTGCATAAACTACAAAGTTTAACTCATAGAGCACAATCGCCATTGCCAAAACTGCCGTTCAGAAAGCCTCTGTTTCAATCGAACAGCAAGAACGACAACTTTTTTTTTCTTCAAAACGCGTTTTTTAATAATATAATAATAAAATAGTAAAACTTACCTAGCTTTGTCGCGAGCAAATAATTCATCGTAAGAAACAGCAACTTGTTCGTCACGAAATCCACCAAAAATCTTCGAGTAATCCGGATTCGAACTCCGGAAGTTTAAACTCACGTCACCAGACGGTTCTACTAAATTTGAAAAATCAAGCACCGGAATTGAAGAAGCAGCTTGAGAACTGCCGAATATTTCACGGTAATCTTCAACGGATATAACTGAAGCTCCGGTGAACTTGCGACGGTGGCCGGAAAAAACGCCGTCGTACGCGTTTTTAGTTGAGAACGTAGTAGCATTGGAAAGCTTTCTGGAGTGAAAGGGGCGTGAGAGAGACTCCATTGAAGGTCTGTAATGAGTTCTAGGGTTTTGTTTTATGAATGTTTTTTTTTTTTTGTATGATTGTTTATTTTGGAATTTGTGAAAGGATTGGGATTCTGCAGAGGGATTCTGCAGAGAAACACGAATAGGAGGGAGAAGAAAGACAGAGGGGTATGATTGGAATTCTCTGAAATATAAATATTTAATGAGATTTGCTAACCATTTTTTTAGGTAGTGATTAAGGAGATTGTTAATTTATTTGAGTAATTAAGAAAGCTTAATTACTTAAATGTAGTTATTAAAATTTAAGAGAGTGATTTTTTTATAAGGGTTTTTCTAACGTGTGTAACAATAAACATAAATGAATATGAATTTTTATAGTTTTATATGATGTATTTAATGATTTTTTTGGAAGCTTTATGGTCATTGAATGTACCTTAACATGTGACATAGGGACACATGTTAGAAAAACTTTTTTTATAATTATTGTGCAACATTTTTAAGCAATATTTTTTCTTAAACAATATTTTAAGGGCTATTAGTATCATTTTCTTTATTTAATTTACAAGACTTGTTTGGTGTTTTGCACAAAGTCATGGTTCAAGTCTTGATATAATATCAAAATTAAGGTATATTTAGTAGAGTTTATCTAACTCATGCCTATAAGCGTGAGATTTGAAGTATTTAATGAATTTATAAGTTTCATTTCATAATAAATCAATACATTTATTAGTTATTAAAATAAGATGGTGTTTGAGATTGTTTATTGAAAATAATTTATGCGTTTTATAAATGAATAATCCGATAATGAGCAGTTGCAAAACAAAATTTTGGAAAATAGTGTTTGAATATGATTATGTTGTTTGTAATCACAATAATCAGATAATCAGTTTTAACGATTGGCAAACCTGCTTATTTGTTTAGTTAATAGTTAAACGGCAAATAATTAGTTTACAAAACGAAATAAGCACTTCCTCATTTGCTTTTTTAAAACTCCATTTTGAATGCCAAAACGTAAAATAACTGTTTTTTCAGAGTTTTTGTCAAACACTCATTTTAAATTATTTGCGTTTATAAAACGCAATAGTAGATACACACACAAAATACTATATACTATAGTAAATTGACATGGGCCCCGCAATCATCCAACCTAACTTATTCACCAAGACGATGTCCAAAACCGACTTCATCAAACTGACGGGACGTGCCAACGGGCGACAACGCCTTTTTTCGAGCTTAAAAAAGACTTTAATTATTGTTTATCCGTTCGGGTTTTCTTCATTTATTGTTCCATTTCATCTATGCGGTGTGATTTCTGGCTTCTGTTATATTTTTTTATTTCTTTCCGAAATTCGAAGTGAAATTTTTGATTTGCCAAGCCACCATTAACACCTGTCTTATCATAAGGATAGTGAGGGAGTAGCAACACGTATTACCAAGTATGCTTTTTTTTTGAACGTCAACTTAGTTAGTAATTTGAGTCAAACTATTTATCTGGGGAATAAACTCCGTCACTTTATTCACCTGAGTAAAAGCTTCTAATAAGACTTGAATCTGAAATCTTTTTAAAAAAAATCTCAAGAATTCCCTAGTGGCTAGTTAACCTGCACTATTACTTATTTAATCATTGCAAACTTTTCTCGGTAAAAGGAAAAAGATTAGGAAGATGTAATTGAGATATTATATTGGTTTCTTGGTAAAAGGAAAACGAGTAGAAAGGTGTAGTTGAGATAATATACGTGTATATCTCCAAGTTGTGTCGGTGAATTGGACGTGCATTTTTTATCGAATTGGTTTGTTCATGCAGAAAACTAACCAATAATTTAATATAAATACCATAAATTAACATAAACTTTTAACATGTGCTATAGAAAACAAATTAATGTAATCTATCACAGTTATTAATAGAAAGATATTATATATGCTTAATTAAATATGCATATAATTTGATATAAGGAAAAGGTTTAAATTTTAGAAGAAAGATAATGAAAAAAAGTACTACTGAACACATGTTATGCATCAAATGAAGGTATGTACATTTGCGATAATGTACTTACTGTTTATAAAGTCTTTTGAATTAATTTTCTTTCTATTCATTTATATACCAAACATATGTCCCCTCTTGCGCGCCAACGCCTCTCCCTTTACATGAGGCCTAACACTACGTGTCCCCCAGCATTTGATCGTCAAATTTTCAAAAGGGAAAGGTTTGATCGCCTTTTAGGCAAGTTTTGTCGAAATTTGTAATGTGTTTGGTCGAGCTGATGTGGTGCCAATGTGTCAGCAAATGAACAAACGGGTTTTGTCACCCCTTACACATAGTCTAATAGTTTTGAATTTAAATGATTTTTATGATTGAACTGATATTTGAGTTAATTTAAACATTGATGAAATTTTTAACAGAAATGTAACCCTTATTTTATATGATATAAACACTTTTAACAAAATTTTATGTTTATACTGAACTTCTCTTTTTATATATGCATAGTTTATGATTTCACATTTACCAAAAACAAAAGGAAAGGGAAATATAAGCAGCTGGCATCTAACAAAGGCCACCCCATACTTTGTCATTGTACTGTTTAATTAAAAGATAGAGAGACTCTTAAAAATTATTTTTTCATGATAAAAATCACAAGAAAATAATTTAAAACTTCATGAACAAATTATATATGTAAATGCAGCACTAATGATAGCCTTAAAAATATTTATTAAAAAATATTCTATAGCATGCTCTATCAGAGTACGTAACCGAGTTTATCCTTAAAATGTATGTGACCTAATTATTTTAAACCTTCTCATTAGCATAGGATAAATATTTACTCAATAATATATTATTGACTAATCATCTTTAAAAAGTTATTCTAGCATCCTTACTGCTGAGTTTAGAACAACTCTTCATATAATTATTCATAGATCCTTGTTTAATTTCAGATTTGGAGCCACCCGCTCAGATACCACCTGATGAGTTTATTTCAACTCTATAAAATCGATCTTTAGGCTCCTGAATAGTTAGTTCATAATCTTGGAATAAGCATATACAAATCATAAATTTGCGGAATTAGATAAACAGATTTGTATTGCTAAACAAGGTTTTCATCATCATCAATTTATACAATGATTACTAAAAGCCCCAATTCTACATATAAACATGTAGAACGATTTTGGTTAACAGGATCAAACGACCTTGAGGCTTAGAGTACACACACATACACGTTAAAACGTGGGTTTCAAGAACGACTAATTCTATACCTCTAGGTTTCTTTATATACTAGAAAACCTAGAGATTTACAAGGAAAAGATAATATTAAATCTTTTTAAATCATTAAAGATATACTATATCTTTTACATTTATGATTATCTCCTAAATCTTTATTCAAATATTGACTTCCATATCTTCAATTTAGGTCCTTGTACTTTCCAAATTTTGACACATCAAATCTTTAATTAAATATTATATAAATATTCCTAACACTTACCGTTATACAACTATCAGAACAATGATATCCTTACCATTACTAAATGATTTAATAATAACCTTTTAATTAAAAAAGACATATTACATCCATGCATGCTTATTCAACTATCAGAACAATGCTATCTCAATATATTTTTTTAAAAGGATGACATATTATTTTGAAACTACTCTTAAATATAGACCATGTGTCGCGGAAGAACCCGAACTCATAATAGCATGTTAATGAAAAACATATTTCAACAACTTATACAGTTATATTATACTTACATCGTCTAAAAAAAAGTTCTCATTTCTCTTGGCATAAGTTTTCAAAGGATAGTTAGTGGTGAAGTCTTCGGTAATAATTTTGATTATAATATAAGGTTATTTAGCAAAAGGAAAATATTTTTAAGAAATATTTAGTGCCGGAATCTATAGTAATAATATTAATTTTTTAAGTGACCTTTCAAATGTAAGAAATGAGAACTTATTTTGTGTGACCAAAAATTATAGAAAAGTGAACTTTTTTTGTGTAACAGAGAGTAAGCACTTTAGTATCTTAATACTTCGTCTGTATCACAATAAGTGATACATTTGAGTTTTCACGAATTTTGAGACAAAAAATTAAAGTATGGGTTAAAGTATAATGTAGATAGTTAGGTGCTTTTGGTTCGCAGAATGTTTCTGATGGAATTGGAATCTATGAAGGAATTGGAATCCAATTCCATACTCTGTTTGGTTGGCATGGAAGGGAATTGGAATCCAATTCAATATTCTAGTTGAAGTGGTTAACACACAGTGACTACTTAGGAGAGGTCTTGTGTTCGAATCCTATAAGCAACACTTAATTTTTTTTAGTAAAGAACTTACTAAAAGTGGAAATCTCCTTAAACTTAAAATTAAGGAGCTCCTTAAACTTACTAAAATAAGTAGGCCTAAATGCATTAGTAAGTAGTAAGATAATTGGATTAAAAAGGAGAATTATTAGATTTTATAAAGTCAATCATTTTATAATTAGAAAGATTAAGTAGGAAAATTTAATTAGGGTTTTACTAATGACAGCCCTTAGGGCTGTCAATAAGCGCATTAAAACTTGTAAATTAATCAACAACCACCTCCTGCATTTTAGGTATCACTCATCCGGTAATAAAGGTACAACATTTTAATGCATGTTATTGACAGCCTCATTAGCAAAACCCATTTAATTAATATTTATATAAGTTTTCTCTTGTCGAACAATGAAGATTATATCTAAGAGAAAAAAACTAATAAAAAGCTAGTAATACAAAACAAAATGAAAAACAGAATCTAACATAACCACAACGGGTCACTCCACCATGAATCTCAATTAAAATTACGCCACACCAGTCTCAATTCGATGTATGTTTAATTCAATAAAACGAGTTAGCCTGAGCCAACACCATCACCAACATAGGCTTATATGCTTAAACCAATAAAAAGATTTTTTAATAATATAATACACTTTTGATCATATATCTCTCCGAAACTAAAGAGAAAAAGGCAAACGGGAGAAGAATAAATAATTGAGATACAAATGATGCAATGATGGCACCATAATAATGATAAGTTGTGAATTGGCAGAACATTTATTGAATTACAGGCCCACAAAAGCAAGCATCACACAATAAATTATGATTAGTAGAATAATTGGATCGTTGAATCATCTGACCAACCAAGAGCTAATCAGCGAACAATTGTTTAACAATGATTTGAAATTAAAAAAATATATATATAAAGAATATTAATTTCTATTATGTTAAAGTAATTAAAAAATAAATATCGTGAAATGTAAAAAAAATATTAACATATGATATTGTAAATAAAAATTGAGTAGAATATTAATCTAAAAAAATCATATATTTCTATGTAATAAGGTTAAAATGTTTGATATTAATATTAATATAATGTGGATGATTCGTGTTTCTTGTGCGATGACGGATTACTACGGGTTGTCTAAGTTGTAGTCTTATATATAATTTGACTTCCAAAATAGTCATCTCTTTTAATATCACATGAAAACAGTGTTCTCTAAACCGAACATATAGAAGTCTTTATTCCTTAGACGACTCTTCTAGTAACTCTCTGACTTGAATTATAGTGTGTGTGGTTTAGTAAACCAATATTTATTTGAGTAAAAAGAAAAGAAATCTCTCTTATTAACTGAGTAAGATGATATTAGATTTTAGAAAACCTTGTATTGCTTGCACCTTTGCCAAAGCAATTACTTTGCTTTAACTTTGGTAGATGTTGGATTTCAAATTTGAACTACCTTATTACAAGTGCTGACCCAACAAGTACGTTTCATACTTTAGTTTTTATATTTAAATATTATTATTAATTATCTAAATGTTTCATTTGTTGTTTTTCTAACTAAGTTGTATTTAATGGGAATACTTCAAATTTTGGTGTGTCTAAATCTTGCTTTACAAGAGATGATTGCCACATCTAGATCATATGCTTAATTACAAGACCAGTTTTTTTGTTTCTTTTTTTGTAATATGCGTTTTGACTCGCTTTACGAGCCAACTAATTTTCGGACGAGCACTAGTTTTGCGAGCCGACTAATTTGCGGGTAGCCCGAAAGGCCAGAATTGGCGCGGGTGAATCTCCGTACCTACAAAAGGTTTTGTTTGCTTATAGAAATTGAGCCTAATACTACCTAAAAATTTCATCTTCATAGATTTCAAATATAATTATAAGTCCAACGACCTTTTGGTTGACAAATTATATGATGTTAATACTTATCGAATCAGAAGGTATATAAGTTAGGCATTTATGTCATTACTTATTCTTGCAAATTCTATGTCCTAATTAAAATAATGATATTACATTTTTTTTTAACGACAACAAAATACCGAAAGAGATCATCGACAATGCTATTATTAGTCGATTACCCCCACCTATCCCAAAAAGAGCTACATATACAAAAGAAAGAGAGTATCTAGCAAACTGCTAGAAAACAAAGTAAACAAAAACTATAAAACTTAAAAAAGAATAGTTGGACACAAATTTCACATAGACCAAAATAGTGATATTACATATCGGTTATTATTCTTTCTTTTTTTTTTTATTATCCTATTTAGTGGTAGGGTTTGTCTTGAAATAAGAGATTTTTCTTTTTAACTTTTAAAAGATAAATAAATGTGTTAAGGGCCACAATTTGAGCTCACTTTATAGGTCTTATTGAATTATGTGGATTGTTGCACGCAAATACAAGCCAAGGTAGTCAGTTCTATTAGGTTGATAGTAATGGTGATTAAACTTAAATTTTTTCATCAACATTGTATGATTGTTTTTCTTTTCCAGACCAAATAAATCATTAAATTTCCATAATAATGACCAGACCTAATACCAAGAAAAGAAAGGCTGCAACCCACAACAATTCAGTTTCCCGAACGACCAAACCATCAAAAGAGAAGGTGGGAGATACGTCGCATAGGGTGATCGTAAGTGGGCTGTAAATGGGCCAAAGAGAAGTTACTATCTTTGTTTCAGATCTCTTATTTGCCATTAGAGAAGTTACCGATTATAGTTGTGTATACGTTGGGCTGTAAATGGGCCCAAGTTTGTTGGATACAGACCACGCGCTGACCCAAAGCCCTAGAACTTTGTACCAAAATTTTAAAAAGGTTGCAACATAAAGAGATATTTACCTTCAACTTTAAAAAAAAAAAAAACCTAACTTAAAAACAATATCTAATTCATCAAATGGGGAGAAAGGGGTGTGTTCCCTTTTCTCACAAGCTCCACTTCACCCACACCATCATGGGTGGGTCCATCCTTATAAACATTGTTGAACAGAGGTAAATGTCTAAATATCGTCAACTAGGCCACAATTGTCAGTACTTTTCCGACCAAAGAGCACTTTTGGCAAGAGCTGACTACTTTAACATTCGCAAGATCAACTAATTTGTAAATGGCAAAAGATAGAGTCGTTAATTTGGTTTATATTTAATTTTGAGTACTCTTTATCTTTTTATTTATAGTTTTTAATGAAATGGTCAAGGTATTCCATCTTATTTATGAAGTCATGAGGGGTAAATCTTTGCTCTTAGATTTAAAAAAAAAGTTAAATGATCAACCCTTAAACCCCCCCCCCCCCCACCAGTGGCGGACCCAGGGAAATAATTGAGAGGTTGCACCGGTTGCACATTATTTTCTCAGTGGTGTTACTCACACTAACAATAAAAACTTAAAAATCTATATCACTATTTTAACATTATTCGAAAAAATTTCAGGGGTTGCTCGTGCAACCCCATGCACCATACTAGGTCCTCCCCTGCCCCCCACTACCGATGCCCACCGCCCACTGGCACTGTCGGCCACCACCGTCGTCGGCCACCGTCACCACCACCGACAACCTCCCGTTATTGTCGGCCACTTTCAATCACATGTGATTGTATATTAAATCACAAGTGATTGCACATCGCCGATCACCACCAGCACCGCCAACCTCTGTCGGCCACCAAAAACACCCGTCACCGCCGACCGCTTTCAATCACATGTGATAGTGTATCCAATTACATGGGATTGCGGCTGCGGCCGACGACGGTCGACGGCAGTCGGCGGTAGCGAGAGGCGGTGGTAGGCGGCGGCAGTGGCCGACAGTGGTGGTGGTGGCCAGCGATGGTGGTTGTGTATTTAATCGCATGTGATTTGATGGTGGTAGTGGTGGTTAAGGGATTGATCTTGAGCGTTTGATTTTAATTTTTTTTAATCCAATGACTAAGATATGTCTCTTGGAACTTTGTTTTAGAGATGGACTTCCCAGAAACCACGCATACTTTTTAATTTAATTTAATGATTTTCACTTAATTTGTTTTAATACTTGTTTAGTAATGGTGTTGAGTCATACCATTTATTCCTACTTATCTTCCTACTCATTAGATAAAAACATTTATCAAAATGAAAGGATAATTTATGAGAGAGTTTAGTAAATGATACATGTTATCTTGATATAACTAAATATGATATCTCTTTGTTTTATTTAGTGATGACTCCGTGAATTTTGGGAAGTTAGGCGATGGTGAATGTGGTGCTCACATGACATTGAATAAACGTGCAAACCAACCACCATACCGTCATTGGGAGTTCAAGCTTAAAGGTGAAGGTGCAGAAATGGGCTTAAGCCCAAGCCTGACCTAGTAAAGCTTGGAAAAACCTGGTATATCCGACCTGAAAACCCCGATTCCTATTTCAAAATGATCTTTTCATTTTAATATATTAGTGTTCATTGGAATTACAACAATAAATATCGTGTTGCTTTTGTATAAATGTTGAATATAACGCATCCCCCTTTTTAAACTTCAAAATACAGTAACATATAAAGTATAAACCCAACTAATTAACATATATCATACCCTCACTAATATCATACGGTTCTTAATTATAATTATACCACAATATTAATGATTTGTAGGCTATATATTACTTGTATTTTATCTTTAGTGAGCATATATTACCAAATACGTAAGGTCATCATGTATGCGAGACATTGCCATTTTTACTATTTAAAAATAAGCCTATGCAAACATGGCCGATAACCGACCAGAACCACCGAACCGAACTGAACCGGACCGAACTGAGGTATATTAATTTGGATCTCGGTTCTAATTTTCATACAAAATCAGTTCTCGGTTCCGAGTGGTTCTGTTCAGTTCGATCTAAACCAGAGAAAAAACCGAAAAAATTCAAAGACACTTTCTCGGATCTCGTTCAGTCTAGTTCCGAGCAATTCAATTCGGTTCTTGGACAGTGCACATACCTATTAAAAATGATGCATGTATCAATGACTCAAAATGGTCACTTCTAACGATATATATATAATTATTATACTCAAATAGTTGATCCAAAATCATAGCAAAACGCTTCAAAACTTTAATCATAGTCTTAACAAAGAATTAGAGACACATAAGACCCAAATTTTCTTTCTTGTTAAAGACGATCAACAATGACAGGTGCAGTGAGGCCGTTAATTTTCAACTGCTTATACATCCATTGCCAATTTTCAGGTGACACCTCACCACCGAGTGACTGAACCACCGAACCACCACTACAAGACCCAATTTTGCAACATTCTTCAAGACTCATTCCTTTTACTAAACCGTACAAAAACCCGCCAGCAAAAAGGTCTCCTGCACCAGTTGCATCAACCGCCTTTGCTTGCCCTATAGCCGCCACTCTAACAACCTACAAATATTTTATAAATTTCGTTGATATAATTTAACGAGTTATTTCCAAAAATATACCTACTAAGATCCAAAATTCCCAAAAAAGAATTCACTTTCAAATCTTCAGAAAATAGACTGTGCGTCTACACATAGAATTTGATAAGTGTCTTCTGGTCGCACAAAAAAATGGCCCGGTCGTACATCAGTCAGACAAAAATTGGTCTGGTCGCACAAAAAAGAATGGTCTGGTCGTACATCAGTCACACAAAAAATGGTCTAGTCGCAAAAACAAAATAGTAAGGTCGTACATTAATCAGACAAAAAATGGTCTGGTCGCAAAAAAAAATGGTATGGTCGCAAAAAAAAAATGGTCCGGTCGTACATCAATCGGAGAAAAAATGGTCTAGTCGCAAAAAAAAAATTGGTCTGGTCGTACATCAGTCACATAAAAAATGGTTTGGTTGCAGAAAAAAAAGGGTCCGGTCGTACATCAGTCAGACAAAAAAATGGTCTCATCGCAAAAACAAATGGTCCGGTGATACATCAGTCACACAAAAAATGGTCCGGTCGTGCATCAGTCAGACAAAAAATGGCCTGGTTGCACAAAAAACATCCAATGGCCTGGTTGCACAAAAAACATCCAGCGTCGCACGATCGCACAAAAAATACAAGTTGAACGGTTGTTTTTGGGAAAGCCAAGTCGCACAAGTCTATTTTGGGAGAAAATGTGTTTTTTAGTCTATTTTGGGAATTATCTCTAATTTAAATATGCTAAAAAAAGATGAATTTTGAGAGTGACCTCTTTTTTATGTCTGGCAATACATCCGTTTGCACCTAATGTTACCACGGCCCATTGGCAGTATTTGCCCAACACATTAACTGCATCCTCGGGTTGACCAATTTGCTCGCCACTACAGCAATAAATAATAAAATTAATTAAAAGGGGTGCAATGACCAAATGTTAATAAAAATAACTCGATAATAATGAATTTAAAAAAAAACCTTAAAATTTCAGCAGCTTCATCTTCATTAGCAAAGCAAAGATCAATGTTACCCGATTCCAATAGTTGTAAAAGCGGTGCCTTAAATTTTCTGACCATCTGCACATGTAATATAATAATGTTAATTAAAATATGTTAACATGATGTGTATATTTTCGTTATATGAATTAACAATTTACCTCAAAACTAGCCAAATCTAGAGATACAAGAAGACCTTCTTGTTTAGCAATATGGATAGCTGCATTAATAACTTCTAGATTGTAGATACTATATCTCAACACCAACCACTGTACCATAAAAATATTTAAAATATATTTAGCAAACATGATATAACAGCATTTATAACTTCAAACCGACAAAAACTATATAGTTAATATGGATGATTAAATAGGATTTATAAATATAATATATATTAAAATGATGATCTAATTTTCATATAAAATAATTTAAAAAGGTATTGTGCCGTTTTTTTAGCTGCTTCTTCAAATTTTACTTAAAAAAAAAAAAAAAAAAAAAAAAAAAACAAATTCAACCCGTTTGCCCAAAATGGGTCAAAATCACATTTCTAGAGAGATTCAATATTACCTTGGATCCTTTAAAATCCTCCCTCTTGAGTTCACCAGCCTGAAAAATGAAACAAAAAACCATGCTTATAATAATACTAATCAAATATAATTTTAATTTATGAAAGATTTTATAAAAGATATGAAAATAGAGTGTTACGTGTATTTTAGCAGCAGTAGCAATGCAGGGTCGCATAGTACGATTGCCCAATGGATCAACCAAGCAAACACACTGTTAAAAATCCATACACATAAAAGATATTAAAAATAAAAATGAAAATGTAGTATTTTTATGAAATGAAATGGGACCCACCTGACCCGTATGCTCATTTTTGACCCGCAATCTTGAAATGTTGACCCCATAAAAAGTCATATTTTTCAGAAACAGAGCACCTTCTTCATCATCTCCACAAGCTCCAATTACTCCACATGAAATACCAAAACCTGCTGCAAGGCCTCTAATGGTGTTTGTCACACTGCCACCAGCTATTGTTTTTAATGGTGATAAATCATTTGTTGAACATAAAATGTGTCGATCAATTTCCTTTATTATATCTTTCAATTCCTCAGCAGCAACCTAACCCAAAAAAAAAAAAAAATTACGAATAATTCTCGAAATTTAAATAGAATCAAAATGTTAGATTTTATAGTAAATTTCCAAAATTATTAGTGATATTTATACAAATGTGATGGCATATGGTGTGATCTTTAAAGATCCCAGAAACCCATATTTTTTGTGCATACTTATGTGTCTACCACTTGATAACATGACATGTGTAATCCACTAATTCTCTCACATAATATTATCTTTCATTTTGACACATGTTTTGATCCAGTGGGTAGACATATAAGTATGCACAAAAGGTAGCTACCAATACCATTACTCTTTTTACCTTCTTGCCTTCTCATTTCACTTTTCTTTATATAACCTCATTAAATACTTCATCAATCAAACATTTTTATATGAGCTTATTATCTTACGAAAAATATCTTTTTTACTATTTTACAATAACCTTATATAAGCCATTCGAAATACTTTATTTCACAAAAACTTATTAACTTAATTGAGCTCATAAAGCTTATAAGCACAATCCCTTAAAAGCACAAAAAAGCCTCCATTCTATCATTCATCAAGAGACCCCAGATACTTAATCAAGTTTTACCCAAAAAAGGAATGAAATTTAAGCAATTGATTACATGAATTTGTGATATAATCAGTTAAATTAAGCAACAGAATTGTGAGTTGAAGAAATAAAGGGGAGGGTGTGTACCGGGAAAGAGCCACCAGGTTCGCCGGGAATTGTGGACAGAATTGCCGAATCAACCCTTGCTATGTGGTCAACTAGGGCGGCCGGAAGGAGGCCGAGGATCACCGGAGCACCGTCACATTCGCCGGAGACCGCACTGGGTTTTGGGACAAATTCGGCCCCCATTAATTAATTAATATTAATTAATTGGAGGAAGGTTTGGAGAAAGATTGCTGCGTTATCTCTCTCTGCCCCTTCTTGTTCATGTTTTCTTCCCCTTTTTATACCCATTTTGATCTTAGTATTTGCTCTATAAAAATTGCATTATTTTCTACTAAATTTTTTTATTTTATATTTATATTATATGTGTAAAATTAAGTTATTAACACATTAAATCCGATAATTCTAATTATTAATCTCATTAATTAATTTGTATATTTTCATAAAAAATTTTTAGAATCGGCAAATGAATTATATAAAGAGAACATGGTAAGGACTAAGGAGCTAGAGAACAGAGAAGAGGAGTAGAGGACACACATTTTTATAAATTAAATGATTAAAAAATACCCAAGGCTTCTAGCCTGAAAAAGTTAAGGTGATAATCATGATCAATAGGTCATGGGTTCAAGTCTCGCTGTGAACGTGGGGTTTATTTCTCATAGGTGGAGGGTTCGAGGGAATGCATAGCGCCCCTTATGGATGTCACTGTCTAGATTCGAACCACTAACTTATTAACGTCCCGTTCAAAAAAAAATGACTAAAAATATTTAATATAAAACAATAGATCTCTCTTTGCTATATATTAATTCCATTGTCACTAAATTGCGTAAACCATTTATATTTTTATAATCTGGCATGAAATTATATAATGTTTTCTTTTTGAAATAATATTTTTGTAAATATTCAATTTATATATCAAATGCTTTATAGTTTAATGATATTAGGTGTTCGAAGGTTTTTCCTATTGATCAGTCAACCTCCCGTGGACACTGTTATGTAGATTTATTAGTAGTTTAAAAATTGTATTTTAGTGTTTGAAAAAAAAAAGGTATGAGACTATAGCAATTGCATTATCATTATCATTAAATTATATAATATGATTTATATTTTTAGAGAAATGTTTAAGGTAGTCCAAGAATTTTAGCTAGTCTCAAAGGACAATTAATAACCATTGGATTAAGAAAAAGTCAAAGGTCAAGATCAAGATTCAAACCACACAAGCACATGTGCTTCAATACATCGATACCCCACCCACCTCCGGCGGCGGACGGCGACAGACGGCGGCGATGGACGGCGGCCGCCGGCGGTCGGCGGCGGCGGTGGACGGCGGCCAGAGGTGGCCGCCGGCGGTGGTGACCGGTGGTGGTGGTCGTGACTGGATCAAACACATGTGTTTTGAAAATAAAGGAGTGTATATGTACAGCCAAGCACATATGTTTCAAGTAATGAAGCACATGTGTTTCATAACGTCAAACACATGTGCTTCGTAATTCGAACACAAATGACTTGCTTGTAAGTTACATGTGTTCAGGAACAAAAACACATGTGTTTGGCTTTAAGAAGCACATGTGCTTCATAATGATATGTTCGTCACTTGTTTTGAATTTTTTTCTTGTTAGTGAAGCACATGTGTTTCATAACGTTAAGCACATGTGCTTCGTTATTCAAACACAAATGACTTGCTTGTAAGTTACATGTGTTCAGGAACAAAAACACATGTGTTTGGCTTTATGAAGCACTTGTGCTTCATAATGATATGTTCGTCACTTGTTTTGAAATTTTTTTCTTGTTAGTGAAGCACATGTGTTTCATAACGTCAAGTACATGTGCTTCGTGATTCGAACACAAATGACTTGCTTGTAAGTTACATGTGTTCAGGAATAAAAACACATGTGTTTAGCTTTATGAAGCACATGTGCTTCATAATGATATGTTCGTCACTTGTTTTGATTTTTTTTCTTATTAGTGAAGCACGTGTGTTTCATAACGTCAAACACATGTGCTTCGTATGCTCCCTGTGTGTTTAGAAACTCATGTGTTTTAGTGACTTGAAACACATGTGTTTCTTGACCCGAAGCACATGTGCTTCGAAGTAATATGATGTGTTTTAGTGAAGCACATGTGTTTTAATACATCAATACCACCACCACCCCCATTACCACCAGCACCTTCACTTTCAGCCACCACCACCGCCACCGGCCGCCGTCCGCCATCGCCGGACGGCCTCGATCGGCGGTGGCCGGAGGCGGCGGCCGGCAGTGGGGGATTTAATCTTGACCATCTTGATCCAAAGACTAGGATTTGTCTCTTGGGAGTATGCAAAATCCTTGGACTTCCTAGAATACAACTCTATATTTTTAAGATCAAATCTAGCATTAAATTATATAATGTTATATTTTAGTAAATGTTTTCGGTATCTAATTGAGTATATCGTAATTGTGTTTATCGTTAAATTACACAATATTTTTTTAAATGCTTTCAGCATCCATCTAGAGTAATTGCATTATCATTAAATTATATAAATATGATTTATATTTTGAGATCAAATCACGTATTAATTAAATTATATAATGTTTTCTTTTTGTTAATGTTTTTAATATCCGCTATATCATAATTGCTTTTATCATTAAATTATAGTACTACTATTGTCAGGATCGATTAATCCGAACACATTATTTAATCTAAGATCTACTAACAATGAGAAGTTGAAGCGGATCAACACTCTTGTTAATTGATTAAGAACAATGAATACTGTAAACAAATACGAATAAGAATAAGAACACAGTAATCACAAAAAGCTTTAATGTATATTGATATGCTCGAACAATACACACGTACGTTTACAATTCGTAAAGAACTATATATAATAGTCCTTGAAGCCTAAATTATTAACCTAGTTATTCTAGGATTCGATTACAATCAATATACAAAAAGATAAACATTCCTTAACTAACTATACTAGAATCTCAGACTCGATCAGTACCATAAATAGGATCAGTAATAACGTTGATCATCAGTAGTAACTTCCAAGATCATTAGTATCAGTAATAATTGTGTTTCTGCCCCATCAGTACTATTCTTCAGTATAAGTTGATCAGTACTAACTGCAGCATTAGTATTAGAATGTTTATTTCCCAACAATCTCCCCCTAAACTTATTAATTCACTTTGAATTAATCAAGTTTCTTCTGTTCTTTTTCTTCCTTCTTCCCTTTCTCTTCTTGAGCAGCTCGTTTTTTAAGTGTTCTTTGATTTTTGTTGTTTCCTTTGTGCTATGATATATTTGATGTTTATTTTTACAAAATAATTGTACTTTTCTTGAAACATAACAGCATCATATGGTTTCATGAATGAGCAACAGGTGATTTGATAAAGTGTTTCTTTTGGGTGATGATATTCCTTTTCATATAAGTACAGCTCACATCTCTTACTGGATCTTTCAAAGAAATACATGTTGACTGTAGGTAGTACATTCCATGCATGAATATTTTCTTTGCTATTGAATATTTCAGGATAGTTGTCTGGATAAAATGCAGCATCAATCATTTGAGTTAGATATCCAGCTCCTGAATTTTTCCATGATTTTCTATTCATCCTTGGTTTACCAATGATCAAGACTTTGATTATATCACTTCTTGTACATGATCTTGAAGGAATTATGTACACAGTTAGTCAACCTATGATGATACATCCATGCCTACGAAACACTTAAGGGTCACACCGGTGAGTACATGTAATACGAGCAAGTTATGCAACGATACTACGAAGAGGAATGATTCATAATAGTCATTATGAATCAGTTAAGTATTAAGTTAAGTTTAACTTATTACTAGATTAGTTTAACTAACTAATTAATACAAGTAGTTGTACATTTACTAGTTGAGTAAATATACAATGTGTTAATTAAAGGTTATCCATGATATGATTTAAAGCTATTAAATCATATAGTAATTGGATAATATTATTGTGTAAATTATATAAAGGTTATTATATAATTAACTATTGAAAGTATAAATACAAGTCTATATATATTTCGTGTATATGGGTACCGAAATTATAGTGTGTTAATACTAGACATTTGATAGTTAAGTGCAATGATAATAAACTAGTTAAAACTATAAGGGATGGAAGTGTAAAAAGGAAGTTTAATTAAGAAGTTAATCTTAATTAAACTAGAAGGGTTCTAAGTGTAAGATATTCTATTATAAATAGAAGGCTTATGCTAAACCCTAGATGTTGATTCCTAACACCTTAAACACGAAATCCCTCCCCCCTTTGTTCCCTTCGATCGGCCGAACTCCAACACAAGAACACAAGTCTTGTGTTCTTCGTGTTCTTCGTTCGTTCTTCGTGTTCTTCGAGTTTCGAAGATCAAGGATCGTTGCAAGTGATCATCTAGAGGATCGTTCGTCGTGTTCATCATCAGTGGATTTATCTTAAGCATTAACCTAAGGTATGATTCATGGAACACTCTTTCTTCATCTCCTCTTGTTCGAAGTCGAACCAAGAACCCTAGGGTTCTTGGTAGTAGTCGACGAACACACAAGTATGTGTGTGTTCGAGTTCTTCGAACAAGGTTTCTTTCTTGTTAACCTAATCTAGATTTCCAACATCCCAATCCTTTAGGGTTTAAGGATTAGGTTTAATCCCAGTTCCGCATTTAGGGATTAAATCAGCTAGTTGGTTTTAACCGGTCAAGAACAAGTTCATGTTCTTGGTCAGCATGGTTCGAACCAAGCATACTAGGAGGTTGACCCAAGTGGTCGATCAGTGTTATATATGAAACCCTAAAGTGGTATCAGAGCGTTGGTTTAGAGATCTAGACTAGATTAACAAAGATTGTTTGTTTACTTTAATTTTAAGTTTTTTTTGTTTCAAGTTTTCTTCTTTCTTCTTCATAATTTTCGAAAAGAGGGAAGAAACCCTAGGACCAAGAACATTAAACTAGTCTAAGTTTAATTGGTCAAGAAGGTTTCTAGAAAAACCCTAGCAATTTTCGAAAAACCCTAGCAATTTTTGAAAAACCCTAGAAAGAACCCTATGATCAAGTATGTTAAACAAGATATGTTTAATTGATCAAAATGATTCTTTCCATAATCCCTTAAATTTTCGTGACCAAGGAAAATCCTAGGATCAAGTATGTTAAATAAAGATTTGTTTAATTGATCAAAAGGATTCTTTCCTAATCCCTTAGAGATTTCAAAATCTAGAGGATTACTTGGACACCAAGTTTATTAAACTAGCCTAGTTTAATTGGTGGAAAAGTTTCCTAGCCTTAAGTTTTCGAAAACCCTAAAGAACCCTAGAACATTAAACTAGTTTAAGTTTAATAGTTTAAAAGTATTAATTAGGATAATAATCTAAAACCTAGTTAATTAGACAAGTTTATGTCTAATAGGTTTAATTATTATTTTGGTAGATTTATTTTAACTAGTTCTTTAAACCTAGTAATTTAGACAAAGTTTTATTGTCTATAAGGTTTAATTTAAAAAGTTTAAATAAATTTATTAAAAGTTATAATCTATCTTAGAATTTAAATAAAGTTAATTGTTTAATAGGATTGATTAAAATTAGTCTTTTAATTAGAAATAATGTCTTTGATCAAGAAAGTCAAAACCCTAGTTTTGATTGGTCAAAAATAAGATTAGGGTTCATCTAATTAATTTAGGGAATTAATAGAGAAGGTGTTAATTTTTAAGTTCTAAAATTAACAAGGTGTATTTAATTATTTATCTATATGTATTTAAATTTTTCAGAATTTTTATTATTAAGAAAATTGAATTTTAAAAGATATAATAAGTTTATACACATTTTAATTAGTTCAAGTTAAAATGTATAAGTATAAACTAGATGTAATATTCTTATTAGAATTTTACGAGTTTATTATTATAAATATACATATATACGAATATATATTAAATACAAGATAAAATGAAACAATTAAAAAGGGTAATGTAATTTTTGATCTTTAAGAATAATATTATAAGCTAGTTATTGTATAAGTTATAATATAATTAAAACCAGAAAGTACAAAGTTATGATTTCATTATAACTAGAAATTGTACAAGTTGAAATTATATGATTAACTAGAAATATACAAAGTTATATATATTAAGATGTATAAAGTTATAAGTTATTATAACTAGATAATTATACAAGTATAATATACGTATTTTACAAGTCATGTAATATACTAGATTAATAATCAAGTATAAATAACAAGAACCTATATTTAACTAGTTCAAGTTAAATATAAGAAAGGTTTAAACAAACTAAGAATTATTATATATAGTCTTTATATAATAAGTTTATTAGTTTTTCACCAAGTATAAACCGGTGATTGTGTTAGCTTGAGTTTCATCATGGTTGTTGAAGCTAGTGGGAGCTACACAAGAAAATCACAAAGTTTGTAAGTGTGTCGTTAAGACATAAGTTTTGGTCGAATCTAATAAGTCATAAGAAATGTTTAATTTCATTATTAGACATATGAAAAGCTAGATGTGTTAAACTAGATTTATGATTCAAGTTGATGAATCATAATGGAATTAATGTGAAACGAATCACATTATTCACACACACAGGTTGAAGGCTTGATGAAGATAAAGGAAGAAGGTTTATTTGTTACATATTTGATCTTCATTAGTCAATTACAGAAGAAGATATATTTAATTTTGTTTGAAGAAGAAGTGGAAAGTCTTACTACATAAGATGTTATGTATTGATGTAACTGCAATTCAATAGAATCTTAACGAAAAGATCTGTTGAAGGCCAAGAAGGTCCTTCATACAAGATATGATGTTGCTGATTACTTGATTTAGACGGGATGTGATGCATAGTTTGATAATCTACTTTAACTTCAAATGGAAGATGATTTATTTTCAATGTAATTGATATAGCCTCGAGGACACAAGAATGATAGAACACTTTCAGGGGAAGAAAAAGTGTTGATCATTCAAGGGGAAGTTCAAGTTTCAGATTTGTATTTGATTATGTCAAAAAGGGGAAGAGACTTGAAGATTCCAAGCTAATTCTATAAGTTTTGTCAAATCAAATAGGGGAAGATTGTTAGGAATATTCTAGATAATATTCATTTAGATTTGATGTGTCAAAACTTGGAAACTACGAGGACCTAAATCGTTGATATGGAATTCAAGATTTGAATGAAGATTTAGGAGATAATGATAAATGTAAAAGATTTAGTATATTTTTATAGAATTCAAAAGATTTAGTAATTATCTTTTCCTTGTAAGTTTTAGGTTCTCTATCATATAAAGAGACCTAATGACATAGAATTAGTCGTTCTTGAAACCCACGTTTTATCAAAAACGTGTATGTGTGTGTTCTTTAAGCCTCAAGGTCATATTATGATCCTGTTACAAGTTTAAAACCGTTCTACATATTTTATGTAGAATTGGGGCTTTTAGTAATCATTGTATAAATTGATGATGATGAAAACCTTATTTAGCAATACGAAATTACCTCGTACCCAAAAGAATCACGATATGATATGGGTAATTGTCGATCGGTTGACCAAAAGTGCTCACTTTTTGGCCACAAACGAAACCGCGTCACTCGACAAATTGGCTAAGTTGTATATTGATGAGATTGTTTCCCGACATGGTATTCCGTTATCTATTGTATCTGATCGGGATCCTCGATTCGTTTCCAATTTTTGGAAGAGTTTGCAAAGAGAATTAGGTTCTCAGGTGAATTTGAGCACGGCATATCACCCACAAACAGACAGTCAGACAGAAAGAACCATTCAGACTTTGGAAGATATGTTACGGGCTTGTGTGATGGAATATGGTGGGTCGTGGGATTCTCATTTGCCTTTGATCGAGTTTGCTTATAACAACTCGTATCATTCGAGTATTAAAATGCCACCATATGAAATGTTGTATGGTAGACGGTGTAGAACTCCCACATGTTTGCTTGAAGCGGGAGAAAAACAGTTTGCGGGTCCCGAGATTGTTCAGATAACGGCCGATAAGGTGGCAATTGCACGTGAAAAGTTAAAAGCCGCTCGGGATAGACAGAAAATGTATGCGGATCCACGGCGTCGACCCGTAACTTTTGTTGAGGGTGAACGGGTTTATTTGAAGGTTTCTCCGTGGAAAGGTGTTATCCGTTTCGGAAAGCGGGGAAAATTAGCACCGAGGTTTATTGGCCCGTTTGTTATTCGTCAAGTGGTGAATGACCAAACCGTTGCACTTGATCTTCCTCCTGAATTGTCGGGTATTCATGACACGTTTAATGTGTGTTATTTGAGGAAGTGTATTAGTGATGAGGAAATACCGGTATTACCGATTGCAGATTTAAAGGTGGATTCGAGAAAGCGGTTAATTGAGGAGCCGGTTGAAATTTTGGATCGTAAGGTAACAAAGTTGAGAAAGAAACAGATACCGATGGTTTTGGTTAAATGGAGACATAGTTTGGGTGCCGATATGACGTGGGAAACCGAATCAGATATGAGGAATCGATATCCGAATTTATTTGATCAAGGTGAGATTCCGGGGACGGAATCTCTTTAAGGAGGGGAGATTTGTAACATCCCGAGACCCGACCCTTAATATTTTATTACTTTTGGTAAGTAATATCTTATTATTTATTATTTTATTAATTTATAGAATTTTATTTGATTTAATTGAATTAATTGTATTTTTAACCATGGGGTTAAAAATTAAGTAAAACTGAGATATTTAAATGTTAAAATGATTTTTACATATTTGGGTTCATTTCTGAACCGGGGTTCCAAAAATATCTTCGTTGTTAAAATTGGAGTTAGTTAGGTCTAACTAATTTATCTGTGAACCTATTATCTTGTACTGTGTTTAAATGAAAATACCTGTGTTTGAGTGAGGGGTGTACGTGTTTTGTGTTAAGACATCTGTCAATTTACTCCTCAATTTCTCTGGTCTCTCTCTGTCACGACACACACAACACACACACATTCTTGAAGTTTTCTCTCAAAATTGAAGATCATAACCTAATCCCTTGCTTGCCATCTCTGTGATTTCGTGATTAGAAGCAAGATTAAGTAAGTTTCTTCCTTCTTTAGCTAGGGTTTCATGTTCTTGATGTAGAGATGAACTAGGGTTCTTGAACTAGTGGGTTTTCTTGAAGTTCTTGTTGAATCTTGATGGAAATCCGAAATTGATGATTGATTTGGTGTCTATTTGAGTTCTTGCAAGTATTGTATGAATTGTTGTTAGTTATAGCTCATTTGGTGAAGCTTTCATAGAGCTCCATCAATGGTGGATTTAGGAAGAAGATGGGTTTTTCCCTAATTTTGGTGAATTGTATATTTTGGTGTTCTTGAAGCTTTGTTAGTTGAATTATGCATGTTAGAATGGTAATTGTTAAGTATGTAGATCACTAGTTAACTATTGAGTTAATGCCTAAGAAATGGTAGTGTTTGGCTAGATGGAAAGTTGGTCATAACTAGCTAAAATTGTGAATTGTTGACCTTGGTCAAATCTGGGAATTGACTTTTGGTCTTGTATTTAATTATCAATTTCATGTTAGAAATGTGTTAGTTGAATGAATTGTAAGCTCAAGTGTGTAGATTTCATGTCTTGACCCGTTTGGTTGCTTAATTGTGCAATTGACTTAAATAAAGTCAAAATTGGTAATACTTGCAATTGGATGCAAGAAGTATGTTGGTTATGTATTTTGATGTTGATCTTGTAGTTTAACTTATTGGATAATGTTGTGTGAATGTCCGACTCATGGTTCTTGTTTTGACCCGTTTGGGCCTAAGGTGCAATTTGGCCAATTGGCATAATGAATTGACTTATTGAAATGTTATACTTAAGTTATGGTTATGAGTAGAAAATGCAAGTATTTGGTTATAAGCTTTTGTTGCAAAATGTGGTCTAAAGCTTATATTACTTGTTACAAAATTGACGATTTCGGATGACTAATTCGGTATTCATTTTGTACAGGAAAAGGGAAGGAGCCTCAGTGATATAAGATCATTGAGCTCGGCACAAAAAGGAAGCAAAGGTGAGTGGACTTAACCTTCTTCTTGTGTGATGTACAAAATTAGGGAATGGTAGAGTTTTGGAGAAAAAGTGCAGGAATTGGGTATCTGAGAGAGTTCGCGTCGCGAACTTGTGGTCGCGATCGCGAACTCGGAACAGAGAAGTTGGGGTCTGGTCGTGATGTAGTTCCCGATTCGTGAACTCTTAGTTCGCGACGCGAACTATGTGTTCCCGACGCGAACTATGTCAGGAACAGATTCTTGGCTGCAATTCTTTTTACAAGTTTATTCTTGGTCTAGTGGTTAATGGTAGTATGTGCACATGTTTTTAGAGGTTAGCTATGGTGGTTTTCGGCTACGCTTCGTTACTCTTGGCAGGGGCGATCGGACTCCTTCGTATTCGTTATGTAAGGAGGGATCACCGTGCCTCTAGTAAAGAAGCCATCGGTTGACTGTTGTTGGCCGACAACAGTTGAAGGTCCTCGCCCGACCGCCGATCCTCTTTTAACGTCCAATTGCTTGTGGAAGTTTGGACGGGTTTCCCTATTGATTTCCCTCGTTTTTCTAATTTGTTGTGGTTATGCAAATTGACGTTTATTTCTATTCACTTAGCTTTGTGCTAATCCCTCATTCGTTGACTCTTTTCAGGTCGTGGTTTTAGCTTGACAAGAGTCGGGTTTTGGAAGTCTGACCGCACTCTGATTTTGTATACCGGGTCGAGCCTGTTTTTAGTAACACCTTAAAATGTTTTTATATATTTGATTAATATGTAAATGGTTTTTATGTTGTGTAATAAGTAGGAGTTATGGCATTTCTTAATTCGCTTCCGCATGTTCATTTATTTAAAAAAAAAAAAATGGCTCTAGGATTGTGGTGTTACAATTTGGTATCAGAGCCTAGGTTTGGCGATGGTTGCACATTTAGGTGTACCATTCCCAAATCTTGGCTCGAGTTGGTCAAACTTCTATAATATTGGGAGTGGATTAGTCGAGTGAATATGAATTGTGTGTTAGTAGTAGTTAGTAGATAAGTACTAACGATTTAAACTAATAGTTCGTGAGATGTTGTGTTTGTTACAGATATGACAGATAACGATCCCAATCCGCCGATAACCATGCCGAATCCCGAACAAGGAATCATTGGTACTTCTCGGGATACAAATGAAGACAGGGAAGATTATATTATAAGAATGGAAAGTCGATTGGAACAGCTTCAGAATCTGGTTGATAGCATGAGCCAGAATCAAAATAACCAACCACCAAATTTCCCTCCCGTGTTTACTCCATCAATGTCCGTTCCCTCCATGCAAATTCCCACAACTCCCGCCTTTACCATGACGGTTCCCCTAATGTCAACCACACCCGAATCTAATCCAATAATGTCACAACCACAATACTATTATGTTAACCCAAGCCAAGGTTTACCTCAATACCAATTCACCAATCAACCTTACCCATTTGGCATGAAGCCAAGTTGCACTTTCAAATAATTTCTAGACTGTAAACCTCCCGAATTCAGTGGGAGTAGAGATCCTAATGTCACTATGAACTGGTTAAGGGAAATGGAGAGAACTCTAGACGCTTGCGGGTGTGATGACCAACACCGGGTGATGTATGCCACACGAAAATTAGTAGGTGGTGCTATGAATTGGTGGGATACCTTGATTGAACACTTACCCAAGGAAGTCAAAAACATTATAACATGGGATCAATTTAAGGAACAAGTGTGTAAACGTTATTGCAATTCGTTTGAGATGGATAGAATTCGGTCGGAATTCTTAAATTTGCGGATGACTGAAAGGATGACAGTTGATGATTTGATCGAGCAATTTAATGAATAGCTGAGGTTTGTGCAACAATGGGTTCCCGATGAGCCATCGAAAATAAAGCATTTTATTGGTGCTTTGCGACCCGAGTACCGAACCACAGCAAGGCTTGCTACCACACTATCGCAGGCTTTTGATTTGGCCAAAACCGTTGAAGGTGATTTAAATTCTCGTGATTGGGTGACCCAAGATAGACCCGGGTATCAAAAGTTCAAGTCCACACAATCGGGTTCTCAACAAAGCAAGAAAGGGAAAGGAAATCAAAGGTTTACTAGTCCGAATCGTAAACAGTCGGGTGGAAATTCGGGTCAAAGGACACAGTGGTGTGTTAGATGTAGATCTTCTCATAGTGGGGCTTGTACGGCCCAAACGATGCGGTGTGTCAGGTGCGGTCAGTATGGGCACGAGATGAATGATTGTAAATTCCCAAGAAGTGTTTGCTGGAATTGTCATAAAGAAGGTCACAGAGTCGGTGATTGTCCTTCGGATAGAAGATCGGGTTCGGGTTCTGGATCGGTTGGGGGATCGGTGGCATCATCTCCTCAAAAGAGGAAGAACCGTCCTACATCAGAGGGTCGAGCCTTCAAAATGACGGTCGAAGAGGCTACCACTACTGATGATGTCATCACTGGTATGTTTCCGATAAATAACATAGATGCTAGTGTGTTATTTGATTCTGGAGCTAATCGCTCATTTATTTCTGTGGATTTTCATGCTAAGTTAAAATTGCCTACATCTGTGGTAACTACTCCATTGGAAGTGGAAGTAGCTGATGGTTATGTGGTGCCAGTCACAACATCTGTGACTGGGGCAAATATTAATATTGATGGAGCGTGTTTTAATATGTTTTTACTCTTAATGCCAATATCTGGTGTTGATGTGGTCCTTGGAATGGATTGGCTTAGTTTAAATAAAGCACTAATAAATTGTGATAAGAAATTGATTTCATTTCCATTGCCTGACGGGACACACGTAGTGGCCCGTGGGGATCGGGTTAATACATCTCTCCCTATTATTTCATTCATGAAAGCTAGAAAATCTCTAGCCAAAGGATGTGAATCGTTTCTTGCTTATGCCATCGATGTCAGAAAAGAAAAGCAGGTTGTTAGAGACATCCGGGTGGTAACGGAATACCCGGAGGTCTTTCCCGAAGAATTGCCTGGTTACCTCCTATTCGGGAGGTAGAGTTTAAAATCGATTTGGTTCCGGGAGCCAGTCCCGTAGCCAGGGCTCCGTACAGATTAGCACCGTCAGAAATTCGGGAAATGATGACTCAGATACAAGAATTATTGGATAAGGGTTTTATTAGACCGAGTTCTTCGCCTTGGGGTGCACCAGTTTTGTGTGTTAAAAAGAAAGACGGCACTATGAGAATGTGTATTGATTACCGTGAGTTGAATAAGAGAACGGTTAAGAATAAGTATCCGTTGCCGCGTATAGATGATTTGTTTGATCAGTTGCAAGGGGCTTCATACTTTTCAAAGATTGATTTAAGGTCGGGTTATCATCAAGTCCGGGTTCATGAGAACGATATCCCAAAAACCGCGTTTCGAACGAGATACGGTCACTACGAATTTCTAGTCATGCCGTTTGGTTTGACGAATGCTCCCGCTATATTCATGGATCTTATGAACCGGGTATGTCGACCGTTTCTCGATAAATTTGTAATTGTTTTTATTGATGATATACTTATATATTCCAAAACCGATTTGGATCATGAGAATCACTTAAGACAAGTTTTAGACACTTTGAAACGGGAACAACTCTATGCTAAGTTCTCGAAGTGTGAGTTTTGGCTCCGGGAAGTTCAGTTTTTGGGGCATGTAATTTGTCAAGAAGGGGTGAAAGTGGACCCATCTAAGATAACCGCGGTGATGAATTGGAGTGCCCCGAAGACTCCATCCGAAATTAAAAGTTTTCTAGGTTTGGCCGGTTATTATAGAAGGTTCATCAAGAATTTCTCAAAGATTGCTAGTCCGTTGACAAAGTTGACACGAAAAGATGTTCCATATCGGTGGGGTGATGAACAAGAAAAGGCGTTTTATTATTTTAAAACAATTATTGTGTCAAGCTCCAATACTAGCCTTACCCGAGGGCTCGGATGATTTTATAGTTTATTGTGATGCATCTTATTCGGGTTTGGGTTGTGTACTAATGCAAAGAGACCGGGTGATTGCTTATGCCTCTCGTCAATTGAAATCCCATGAAAAGAATTACCCGACCCATGATTTAGAGCTCGCGGCGGTGATTTTCGCATTAAAGTTGTGGAGGCATTATCTTTATGGAACCAAATGTGTTATATGTACCGATCATAAAAGTCTTCAATATGTTTTCTCACAAAAAGATTTGAATGTAAGGCAACGAAGGTGGTTAGAGCTCATTAAAGACTATGATTGTGAAATTCGGTACCACCCGGGGAAAGCTAATGTAGTTGCCGATGCCTTAAGTTGTAAGGGATCATCGGAAGTGGTTCAGTTTATGCGTATGGAAATTGTATCTGATATTATTGACCGGTTGAGAATATGTCAAATAGAAGCTTTGAAAGACGAAAACTTGAAATCGGAGATTATGTATAATCGAAAAGATGAGTTGATTGATGATACTCGAAGATTGAAAACGTTTCGGTCACGAATTTGGGTACCGTTGCTCGGGGGATTACGGGAATTAATATTGGAAGAATCGCACAAATCACGTTTATCTATTCATCCGGGTTGTACAAAGATGTACAATGATTTGAAAGTTTTGTATTGGTGGCCCTCTATGAAGTTAGATATTGCCCGATTTGTTGAAAAATGCCATGTTTGTGCTCAAGTCAAGGCCGAACATCAAAAACCGTATGGGTCGTTAAAACAGTTAGATATTCCCGAGTGGAAATGGGAGAATATTACAATGGATTTCGTCACGAAATTACCTCGTACCCAAAAGAATCACGATATGATATGGGTAATTGTCGATCGGTTGACCAAAAGTGCTCACTTTTTGGCCACAAACGAAACCGCGTCACTCGACAAATTGGCTAAGTTGTATATTGATGAGATTGTTTCCCGACATGGTATTCCGTTATCTATTGTATCTGATCGGGATCCTCGATTCGTTTCCAATTTTTGGAAGAGTTTGCAAAGAGAATTAGGTTCTCGGGTGAATTTGAGCACGGCATATCACCCACAAACAGACAGTCAGACAGAAAGAACCATTCAGACTTTGGAAGATATGTTACGGGCTTGTGTGATGGAATATGGTGGGTCGTGGGATTCTCATTTGCCTTTGATCGAGTTTGCTTATAACAACTCGTATCATTCGAGTATTAAAATGCCACCATATGAAATGTTGTATGGTAGACGGTGTAGAACTCCCACATGTTGGCTTGAAGCGGGAGAAAAACAGTTTGCGGGTCCCGAGATTGTTCAGATAACGGCCGATAAGGTGGCAATTGCACGTGAAAAGTTAAAAGCCGCTCGGGATAGACAGAAAATGTATGCGGATCCACGGCGTCGACCCGTAACTTTTGTTGAGGGTGAACGGGTTTATTTGAAGGTTTCTCCGTGGAAAGGTGTTATCCGTTTCGGAAAGCGGGGAAAATTAGCACCGAGGTTTATTGGCCCGTTTGTTATTCGTCAAGTGGTGAATGACCAAACCGTTGCACTTGATCTTCCTCCTGAATTGTCGGGTATTCATGACACGTTTAATGTGTGTTATTTGAGGAAGTGTATTAGTGATGAGGAAATACCGGTATTACCGATTGCAGATTTAAAGGTGGATTCGAGAAAGCGGTTAATTGAGGAGCCGGTTGAAATTTTGGATCGTAAGGTAACAAAGTTGAGAAAGAAACAGATACCGATGGTTTTGGTTAAATGGAGACATAGTTTGGGTGCCGATATGACGTGGGAAACCGAATCAGATATGAGGAATCGATATCCGAATTTATTTGATCAAGGTGAGATTCCGGGGACGGAATCTCTTTAAGGAGGGGAGATTTGTAACATCCCGAGACCCGACCCTTAATATTTTATTACTTTTGGTAAGTAATATCTTATTATTTATTATTTTATTAATTTATAGAATTTTATTTGATTTAATTGAATTAATTGTATTTTTAACCATGGGGTTAAAAATTAAGTAAAACTGAGATATTTAAATGTTAAAATGATTTTTACATATTTGGGTTCATTTCTGAACCGGGGTTCCAAAAATATCTTCGTTGTTAAAATTGGAGTTAGTTAGGTCTAACTAATTTATCTGTGAACCTATTATCTTGTACTGTGTTTAAATGAAAATACCTGTGTTTGAGTGAGGGGTGTACGTGTTTTGTGTTAAGACATCTGTCAATTTACTCCTCAATTTCTCTGGTCTCTCTCTCTGTCACGACACACACAACACACACACACATTCTTGAAGTTTTCTCTCAAAATTGAAGATCATAACCTAATCCCTTGCTTGCCATCTCTGTGATTTCGTGATTAGAAGCAAGATTAAGTAAGTTTCTTCCTTCTTTAGCTAGGGTTTCATGTTCTTGATGTAGAGATGAACTAGGGTTCTTGAACTAGTGGGTTTTCTTGAAGTTCTTGTTGAATCTTGATGGAAATCCGAAATTGATGATTGATTTGGTGTCTATTTGAGTTCTTGCAAGTATTGTATGAATTGTTGTTAGTTATAGCTCATTTGGTGAAGCTTTCATAGAGCTCCATCAATGGTGGATTTAGGAAGAAGATGGGTTTTTCCCTAATTTTGGTGAATTGTATATTTTGGTGTTCTTGAAGCTTTGTTAGTTGAATTATGCATGTTAGAATGGTAATTGTTAAGTATGTAGATCACTAGTTAACTATTGAGTTAATGCCTAAGAAATGGTAGTGTTTGGCTAGATGGAAAGTTGGTCATAACTAGCTAAAATTGTGAATTGTTGACCTTGGTCAAATCTGGGAATTGACTTTTGGTCTTGTATTTAATTATCAATTTCATGTTAGAAATGTGTTAGTTGAATGAATTGTAAGCTCAAGTGTGTAGATTTCATGTCTTGACCCGTTTGGTTGCTTAATTGTGCAATTGACTTAAATAAAGTCAAAATTGGTAATACTTGCAATTGGATGCAAGAAGTATGTTGGTTATGTATTTTGATGTTGATCTTGTAGTTTAACTTATTGGATAATGTTGTGTGAATGTCCGACTCATGGTTCTTGTTTTGACCCGTTTGGGCCTAAGGTGCAATTTGGCCAATTGGCATAATGAATTGACTTATTGAAATGTTATACTTAAGTTATGGTTATGAGTAGAAAATGCAAGTATTTGGTTATAAGCTTTTGTTGCAAAATGTGGTCTAAAGCTTATATTACTTGTTACAAAATTGACGATTTCGGATGACTAATTCGGTATTCATTTTGTACAGGAAAAGGGAAGGAGCCTCAGTGATATAAGATCATTGAGCTCGGCACAAAAAGGAAGCAAAGGTGAGTGGACTTAACCTTCTTCTTGTGTGATGTACAAAATTAGGGAATGGTAGAGTTTTGGAGAAAAAGTGCAGGAATTGGGTATCTGAGAGAGTTCGCGTCGCGAACTTGTGGTCGCGATCGCGAACTCGGAACAGAGAAGTTGGGGTCTGGTCGTGATGTAGTTCCCGATTCGTGAACTCTTAGTTCGCGACGCGAACTATGTGTTCCCGACGCGAACTATGTCAGGAACAGATTCTTGGCTGCAATTCTTTTTACAAGTTTATTCTTGGTCTAGTGGTTAATGGTAGTATGTGCACATGTTTTTAGAGGTTAGCTATGGTGGTTTTCGGCTACGCTTCGTTACTCTTGGCAGGGGCGATCGGACTCCTTCGTATTCGTTATGTAAGGAGGGATCACCGTGCCTCTAGTAAAGAAGCCATCGGTTGACTGTTGTTGGCCGACAACAGTTGAAGGTCCTCGCCCGACCGCCGATCCTCTTTTAACGTCCAATTGCTTGTGGAAGTTTGGACGGGTTTCCCTATTGATTTCCCTCGTTTTTCTAATTTGTTGTGGTTATGCAAATTGACGTTTATTTCTATTCACTTAGCTTTGTGCTAATCCCTCATTCGTTGACTCTTTTCAGGTCGTGGTTTTAGCTTGACAAGAGTCGGGTTTTGGAAGTCTGACCGCACTCTGATTTTGTATACCGGGTCGAGCCTGTTTTTAGTAACACCTTAAAATGTTTTTATATATTTGATTAATATGTAAATGGTTTTTATGTTGTGTAATAAGTAGGAGTTATGGCATTTCTTAATTCGCTTCCGCATGTTCATTTATTTAAAAAAAAAAAAATGGCTCTAGGATTGTGGTGTTACACTAATCGATTTATATAGAGTTGAAACAAACTCAGCAAAAACGACACCAAGGTTTTACACATCACGTATACACGACACATGTCACAATATTTTTTACAAAACGTTAAATAGCAAGGTAGAGTTAAAAACCGGTTCCAAGATCTAATGCCGTTGTTGGACTCATGTTAATTTTTCTGAGCAGCAACATGGAATTGTGTCGCATATCTGAGTGGTGTCTCCGATGCAATGACAGGTGGCTCGTTCAAAAACGCCCATCTGCTGTTAATCCACCTGTGCATATGAATTAAAATTCTTATATTAAACCTAATGCCAAATTAATATTCTATGTATTAACACAATCATGAGTAGAAGCAATCAAGCAATTCTAGGCGACTAAAGTATGCGTCTTATTTCATAAAGTACGAGCTAACGTGACACTAGTTTAATAAAAACTAAGGGGTGCTTGTTTGAGGGTATTTGAGGGTAGGTAATGGTAAAGGTAATGAAAATAGATGCTTGGTTGAATATAATGTAATTCTCCATTACCTATTAGTGGGTAATAACCCATTACTCAACAAATTGACGGTAATGATTACTCATTGCATTGTATTCCCTTTACCTTTCCCTTTCCCTAAAGTATCAGCTTGATTCCTTGGAAGCGGTATAAATATGTCTGATCCGGTATATGACCATCGATGCAATTGTTCTGACTTCTGAATATCATTTTTGGATCAATATTTAGACCCAACATTTAAATATTCTTTGGCCCGCTTGTTATCTGTCAATAAGAAAATCATGAATATAAATATAAACAAGTAAACGTATATATCATCCTCCAATTTTATTTAAGTAATACATTGTTATATTTGCATATTTTAATCCAAAAATATTATAGTGAAGATTATAATACCATTGAAATAGATAATGAGTGTAAAAGTGTTAATGATCTCACAACTTTTTAATAAAATGTATTAATGATCTTTAAAGTAAAAGTAAGTTTAAAAATGTTATTTTATTAGGAAACGTTTAAGGAGGTCCAACATTTTTACGTAGTTTCGAGGAATAAATATCAATCATTGATCAGTTAGATCTAATGATCAAGATTAATCACAAATTTTATACATAAAGGGGTATTTTCCTAAAAAAATGATTTTTTTTTTATATTTTATTTTCAAATTTTATTTTAATTTTGTTTATTTTTAATTTTTTATTATTTTTAAATTATTTTTTTGGTTAAAAAACAATATGTATTTGATAATCACGTGCAGTACTTAATCACATGTGATTTTAGTGTAAAATCACATACAATTATATATTTAATCTCATTTGATGTTTTAGTACAACCACATGTGATTCAGTATACAATCACGTGTGATTCAGTATGCAATCACATAATGTTTTATTAATTGAAAAAAATAATTTTTTCAAAAAAAATAATTAAAAAAATTAAAAAATAATTCTAAAATAAAAAATAAAATACCCCTCCATATAAAATATGTGATTAATCTTGACTCTTACTTATAATTAATCAATATTGAGATTTGTCCCTTGGTACTTCATAAAAATCAAATACTTCTTTGAATATGACTTTATTTTACTATATTAAACAAGATGGTTAATATGAACATGTCTTTTACCAAATAAAGTAAATTATAAAAAAATATTATTTATTTTGGAATTGAAAAAGATGTTCAAGTGTACTATTTTAAAAGAATAGAAGGACGTACAAGATATTAACATAAATTTTAGATTATTAGATATCACCCACCGGAATATATCCTTATATTTACAATATCATCTAGAAAAGTATCAAAGAGACACCAACACCAAAGTTTTACACATCACGTACATACACGACACATGTCACAATATTTTATACAAAACGTTAAAAAGCAAGGCACACAAAGGGCTTAAAAACCGGTTCAAGATCTAGTGCCGTTGTTGGACTCATGTTAATTTTTCTGAGCAGCGACATGGAATTGTGAGGCATATCTGAAAGGTGTTTCCGATGCAATTACAGGTGGCTCATTCAAAAACGCCCATTTGCTGTTAATCCACCTGCATAATTAAGAAATACAGTTCTTGTATTAAACCTAATCCCAAATTAATATTCTATTTAGAAATAATCAAATTGAATTCATTTTTTGTATCAACACAATCAAGAGTAGAAGCAATTTTAGGTGACTAAAATATATGTCTTGTTTCATACTCCCTCCGTCCCATTTTAAAGTCCAGTATACTATTTTAGTTTGTCCCACAAAAAGTGTCATTTCCTAAATTTCAACCAATCAAAAAACATTTAGGTGGAAAAGAGAAAATTTGATTGGTGACATTATATAATTAATCACTTTTCTTAAACTGTGTGCTTTTTTGTAGTGGACAATTAAAGTGGGACGGAGGGAGTATATTATAAAACATCTAGACGGAAGTTTGTTTATGTTAGCTTATCTCTCTTAAAAGATATTTGATACTTAATTGTTCAAAAAATATATATTTGATACTTTTTTTTTATTGAGCAATCCTAATCTACTTTTAAATCCATCTATATCTATTATGAGACATGAACCCTCAACATCAAAGTTGAGGGGCAAACACCTTTATCCTTAGGTCAATATTGGCCCTTAAAAGATTAAATTTAAGCAAGTTGGAATTATTAATAGCCCCTACACTAAATTAATTCCAATAAGTTATACTTCCTCCGATTTAAAATAAGTGATACATTGTTGGTTTCACGGGTTTTGAGGCAAAATATGATAATGATAATTAAATTAGATTAATTAGATAATTAGTGGGGTATGGGTCCCACAAATTTTGAATAAAGTGAGGTTAATGATGTTTAAAAGTGAAAGTAAAGGTAAAGATGTCATTTCACTTTATTAAAGTAGATAGTTAGTGGGTGTGAGTCCCACTACTTTTTACCAAATAAGGCAAGTTTTCAAAGTGTATCACTTATTTTGATACACACAAATATGGAAAGTGTATCACTTATTTTAAATCGGAGGAAGTATATAAGGACGTATAACACTTAATTTTTTTAACAATGATCGAAATATCGAATAACTTAAAAATTCATCTGCTTAAGTGTTCGTGAACAGTTATAGACACTTATTTTCTTATTGAACGAGCATAAACAGTTGGTATTTATTTGGTTTATTTACGGGCGTACATCATAGGCTGAATACTCGTAGACTTCTATACATTAACTCGAAATTAATTCATTAATTTGCATTTTTGCACTTTAGAAAAGAGTTTAAATGGGAAATAATAAATTACCATCCATGTTTCAAGAAAAGTTTCTCCCGATCTTCTTCCTCAGCCACTTCTATGATGGAATTTTCCTTCGTGATCGGAAGGGAATTTGATCTTCTGTATATCTTTTCAATTTCTTTATCCTGCCATAAAATAATAATTTATTAAAAACATCATAAAAAAGTGACCGATAAAACATCTTTCATGCAAATTTATTTACACCTTACACCCTTAAGTTGATACGAAATAAAAGTTAACCTGGTGTAGATCTCCTTTGGAAAATGTGTGACAAGTTTTAAGAACACCATGCACTTCATCAACGTTCTTCTTTGATCTCCAATAAGTTGCAATTACATCCTTTGTCATCGATCTGTTCCTCTTCAAGTTCCCTAGAACCATAAATTTATATAAAATTGTGTAAATTCTTATATCGATATTGTCTTGAAATTAAGACTACTCGTTATAGTGATCAAACTCGGGTTGGCTAATTAATGGTGTCAAATTAGCGCCACATCGACTTTCTTTTTTCATACCAAACACATACATCCAAACCTTAAAATTGATACTCCGTATTTTATCAATACATGTACCACGTAACGTGCATAATATACAATCGAATATTGTAGTTAAAATTGAATACATGTACCGCTTATCAAGCATCATACCAATACCATATAAAGAGAATATAACGTACTAGATTTAGGGTCATCATCAACATGCGAGTCCCAACCTGCCATTAAAGAACCCATTTTTGCCCTCAAATCTATGTGAAATATGTTCGTTTGTTTTACACGAGTGGTATAGTAATAGTGGTGGTGTCACCTTTTATTTATACATAAATTTTTTAAGATATGGTTGAAATGTAGAAACAAATGTTGTCGCAAATGCCAATGGATATGTCTTTTTGTACTTTGATCTTATCTTTTGTAATATTCAAATATATTGTTTGAAATTAATTGATAAGAAATAACCGTGGTTAAAACTTAAAACCATCCGGTTTTCCATCTTAGAAATCGAGTATTGTGCTTGGGTTAAGGGATTGGTAAGAAAGCGGACCGAGTAGGGTTTCTAAGTTTATCGTATCCTATAGGGGTGAGCATTTAGGTCGAAAAACCCGAACCGAACTGAAGAACGACCGAAACCGAACAAAACCGGACCGAAGCCAATAACATGTTATCGGTTCGGTTTCGGTTTTTAAAATTCATTATTTTCGGTTTCGGTTCGGTTCCGTTTGGTTTTCGGATAAGGATGAGCTTTTGGCCTTAAAAATCCGAACTGAAACTGAACCGAACCAAAACCAATAACATGTTATTCATTCGGTTAGGGTTTTGAAAATTATTCGTTTTCAGTTTCGGTTGTATCATGATCAGTTCGGTTGATTTTTGTACCACACTCACCCCTAAGTCTATCCTAGGTTAAGAACTTAAGATGGATTTTAAAACTCTTATTGTAATTTTAATTGTAAAATAAAAAGAAATGATAAGTGTCAAAATTAATGTCATAAAATGAAGGATATAAGAAAAGAAGATTATTAGATTACACATATCATGATTAATAGCAACATGAAAATATATATCAATATCATTTCTCTAAAATAAATACCAAAAAAAAAAAAAAAAAAAAAACAATAGTACAGTACAGTACATATCATAGTATCATACCCACTTTCATGTCAAACTGACTTTTAATACTAATTTTTTAAATATAAACTATGCATATTATATATAATTCTTTTCTATCATATTTGCCGCAACTTAAATTCTATTTTAATTCTTTACCTACCTCATATCCTTAATGACCGGCCCCTGACCAGAACATTAATTTATACTCTAATAGTTTGCCTATGATGTCATTTTTAACCTCTTATATATTCGGTTTTACAATTTTATACTTTTTTTTAGCTATTTTCTTGTTGAAATCTGAATTATTGATTGGTTGTTGGATCATTTTGTTGCAATCTATTTTGTTTTAGTTTCATTTTGTTTTTAAAAACCGGTTTACGTACTCCAACGGGTATATCTGGTTGAAAAACCAGTTTACGGACCCAACGGCTATATCCAGTTTAAAAATCAATTATTTCAAATCCGGTTTGGACGCTAGTCCGCCTCCCAAACACTGATCCACATCTGGTCTTTGAACCGATGCGATTTGGTGATGTATAAACCTGTCGTCGGGTTCAAAAACCAGATGTGCACATCTAGGTTTTATGACTTGCTTGTTGGACTAAAATGCCCAAACCCAAAAAACTGAAAACTAGACCCAATCGTCTACGAGAAATCAAAAACTGATTTTGGTTGGATAGACAGAGTTAAGGACAATTGGAGCCTATATGCATAGTTTGTTATGCTTCTCAAAAGAATATTTCGTTGTTAATCTTGTGTATCAACCGTGATCAGCTTATTAGAATAATGATGATGTAAGCATGCATATGTTTTGTTTATAAGATTTAACCAATTTTTTTAATTGTTGAAACTTGAAATAGGATTTACATAGAGGAGTAATGCAAACAAACAAATTGACTGCTAGCTTTTTTTTAATTCTCCTATATATACAATAGGCATAAAGGGATTACTGTTCATTAGCATTTGAAAATCCCGCTTAAAGTCTGTTCCGTTATTTACATAAAAAGGTTTCAAAAACAACACTTTAAATTTGGAAGTGGACGTCCATTTTTAATTCTTGGCCCAATATTGCCACTGCAAAAGATAATAATTTCTTGGTTGGACCACATGATCTCCTCCATGCATACATGCATCATCAACTTACCAAGTATCAGACATTATTTACTTTTTACGAAAAATAAATAAAAAAACTAAAACAATAATAAAATATATAAGACTTATTTTAGTATTTTAACTCCTTTACTAATTAACTAAACTAGATTAAAACTTATGTCCTATAATAAACTTATGTTCTATAATAAACTAGATCACCTTAAACTAAAATCGAGTATTTTGAAGTTTACAGCATTGGAAACCATATAAACGGAGAACAATAATCCGCAGCGGAGCGCGGTAATTATTATACTTGTTATAAAACAAATTCTTTTAATAACGAAATGAATGGCAGGCCCAATTCTTAGTCACATATATTGGTACTTCAAAAGTTTTACCTGTCCGTCTATTAATAAAAAGAAGTTTTTTTTGGCTTGCATGCTTATTATTTTTACATGTTTTCACATTATAATTATCAAAATAAGTTGGCTAAAAACACGTAATTAAAAAACTAATAGTTAACAAAACTGTTTAGAACATAAATATATAGGGTTAACGTTCCAACTTGAACAAAATATTGTAAAAAGAGAAGAGGGAACTATGTTTCAGTATCTTATTTGCACAAGTCAAATGTAAACCTACAGACCAAAGTCAAAGAGAAAACAAGCATAGTCATAATCATATAAAATTAAAGTAGCCTCGTTATTGATTTCATGCAAAAAAAAGAACGAAATAGCGTAACATCAGAGTTAGTTATCTGATAACTAAGTTTATAAAATCAATTCCAACAGATAACAACCATAACTAACTTACCAGAATCATCATGAAACTACTTGTTCCAAGATCTGTTACTCTTGAATGTCTGAGAAGCTTGCAAACTAATCATCAACCTATTAGACAAGTCAAACCCCTGGTCAACCATCAATTTCACCATTCTCTCACAATCCTGAAAAAACCCACCATCTTTCAACCCATTTATAACTCTCTCAAATTCATCACCCCTTAATTTCTCAATATTCGCTTCAATTACACCAAGTGCTTGAAGCGCCTTTTTCTCATCCCGACCCCGAGAATACATATCACACAAACTCACATAACCGCCAACCGAAAGCGACAGATTTTTCTCATTCAAAATTACCAAAATACCCTCCACCTCATCCACCAATTGCAACTTGCACAACCAATCGATTAAAACCGTGTAAGTCAAAACACCGTACTCGATCCCGTCTTTTTCGAGTGTGAGTAACAGATGTAGCCCTTTATCTAACAGATTCTTAACAGAATATGCTGACATCATCCTTGAAATGCATTCGTCATCCGGTTTCAACCCGATCTTAAATATTTCATCAAAATGTTTTCTCGCTTCATCTGGAGTGCCTTTTCGGCTATTTACTTCAACTAAACATTTGCACGATTCGACACTCGGTTTATATCCCGCAAATTGCATTTTGTTCCAGATTCTGTTTGCACCCGTTAAATCACCGTCTTTTGCGCATGAATTTAGTAACGCTAAATACGTGTTTTCAGACGGTTTGACACTTTTTTTTTCTAAATCACTGATTAACAACTCGCATGATTTTCGGTCACCTGCGTTAAGATAAGCCATGATCATGGAATTGTAAACTTTGAGATCGGGTTGGAATCCTTGTGTTCTTAGGGTTTCAAATGCTTCTTTTGCAAGATTTAGGTTGCCTGATTTGCTGTACATGTGAACCATACTTGTTTTCATTAAAATATCGGGTGTTACGCCTTTTTCGGTCATTTTTTTAATGATTCTTTCTGCATCGGTTAGTTGGTTATTTTTTGCATAGGCGTCCACTAGCTGTGAATAATCTCTTATATCGGTTTGGAATGATTCTTCATCAAGTAGATGTTCTGCCACCTGTACCATAAAACTGGAATTAAATAAAATAAAACATAAATAATATAAAACCAACATTTAAAATAAAAGGTAGGAGATGTTTTCAAGGTAGTCCTAGATTATTATGTAGTCCCAAGGGATACATCTCAACCATTGATCAATAATAATTAATGGTCAAGATTAATCATATTTTTTATACATGGAGGGATGTTTTGGTCATTTGACACACATAATTTTGTTTTTCTTAAAAAATAAAAATTATTAAAAAAATTTAAAATTAATTTTTTAATCAAATTTTTTTTATAGTTTCGTTAAAAAAAACATCATATGATTGTATACTTGATCACTTTTGATGTACAAAAACATCACATGTGATTATACAAAAATATCACCTGTGATTATCAAATAATATTGTTTTTTTAACAAAAAAAAAATAATAAAAAATAAAAAAATTGGGACAAATTTATGTCAGTGTTAAATGACCAAAATACGCCTCCATGAATAAAAAATGTGATTAATCTTGACCATTGATTATTATTGATCAATGGTTAAGTACTACTTGAAAAATTACCTACAAGGTATACCTTAAAGTACAACTGATGATTCTGTTGTTTCAATTTATCAAGCAGTGCAATCCAATCAACCTTTGTAGGTTGTAACAGCTCAATCCATTCTTCAATCAATGGTGAAAAATCATCATCCAAATTTATATTAAGTATTTTCTCGGTAACAATTTTGCATTTTCCAGAAATCGGTTTCGGTTCTTGAGCCCAAATAGATTCAGCATTTTCATGAATATTTTCAGCAACTTCAGCCCACTTAGGTTTTGATAAATCAAGCCCATAAATATTATATCTAATCTTTCCACTCCTTTTAGGTAACGAAATCGACTCATCATCATCATCGCTTCTAGAAGCTTCTAGAAACTTGGTTTCTGTAACATTTTCTGGTTCATTTGCATCTTCTCGCATACGTTGTAATGATTCATAAAATTCATTATCTTCCAATTTCTCACGAGCCCATTTAAACCTAAGTTCTCTTAACAAATCTCCACGAATCCCAATTTCACCAGCAAATCTTGCCATTTCTTTAACTTCTTCAGATTGGAGAAAACTTTTCATTTTTTCCTTTTTTTTCGCGTTCTTCATATCTTCTATAACTATGCTGCTAACTTCCTTAACTGTTTTCCATAAATCTTCACTGAAATCCTCTGAAGCTGAAGCTTCTGCAGAGTCAACGAAATAGTCAAAACTGCCGTCTTCCATTTCTCTTACAACTTTTTCAACAATGATATGAAGCATTGCATCAATTTCTTTCTTATCAGCATCTGTATAAACATCAGTAAGTTTTCCTCTCATAATCCACACAAAACGGGACAAGAATTCGTTCATAACTGCATTTTCATCATTCTCTGTGTCTACAGAAACAGTCTGTGCACTTTTGATATCATTCAAAACAATTGACTGACCAGATTGACCAGAATGCATAGATCTGTAGAATAACGAATTTGCAATTGGGGATTTAGGGTTTTCGATTCGAGTGCAAATTTCTCTGTAATTCCATGAAGGAATTCTTCTACTGTTAAACCTTGAAATCTTGTTAATTGGCAGTCTCGATAAGAAATGCTTCAGATTCATTATAGTACGCCCTTAATTTTGCAATTAATCTGATTTATCTAGATTCCAGAAAACCTAAAACAAATTTGCAATCAAAAAAGGTGCAAAATAATCTTTGGTCCGCTTGTTATCTGTCAATAAGAAAACCATAAATATAAATATAAAAAGTATAAATATAAATATACTGTATATATACATATACTTCCACCAATTTTATTTAAGTGATACATGGTTACTTTTGCAGATTTTATGTCAGTACTCAATATATTATAAAAAAGGGGGAAATGATATTGAGTTACAAAGTCAAACCTTATTTAAGCCAAAAAGGTTTAGAGTTAGGTTTTGGACAGGGAGCTGTTTTTTTTTTGGCAAAATGTAACAAAATGAAATATTAATATGTCTAAATATTAGTTGTTAAACATTTTGTTAGCCCTTATAAATGCAGTTAACGACCCTATACAACAGTTTACCCATAAAAAAGTAACCCTATTTAAAAAACTCAAAACAATATGATAAAATCATTAAAAATTGAAAAAAAATATATAAATCAACTACAATGTGCCAGATATAGCCATTTAGTTATTAAAAATTATCCTGCTAACAGAAATTCTAATGAAATACAAAAAAAATTGTTTTTTTCCAGCATATTTGTATTTGAAATTGCAATTTAACTGCATATTCTTTGTTTTTGTTTTCAGTTTTAAATACATTGTAAACTTTATGTGACTGCAAGCACAACAATTATGCAGCACTGCAGTCACAGAATTATGCATTATACGTACAGTCTAACAAAGATATATGCAGAACATGACATTAAAATTCTAAAAACATGTCTAGAAACTGACATTGAGTGTTTGGATTGTGCAGAGAATAATGATATGCATGCCTTGATTATCGAAAATCAGATTGTTTAGCATCAATGGTATAAAAGCAGGTAAAAAGTTTAAATACTGCCATCTTAAATAGTATCATTGATATATATCATCAATAGTATCTTTAAAAAAAGAAAATTTTATATCCTGCTTGTGTTAAAGAAATTATGGTAAACCCTAATTCAATGTTTAATACTAAAACATAACAATATCTAATCTCTCAAATTGAAGAAAGTGTATACAATGAATATATTTAACTCAAAGAAATCTTATTTCTTAGAAACCCTGTTTTATAGCCCAATTAGTTTTTTTTTTTTTCTCTCCATAAATCAATCTATCCTAAACCGTATATATAAAAAACAGATGCATATAAACCATATCCAAATTCGAGCATCTACATGGTTGTGTCAAGCTTGAAGGTTACAGATATGTGAAACCACCATATCGACCCACAAAAAATTTTGCAAAAAAAATGGCGAATAACATCAATTAACCCACTAAATTGCACTTACTATTGCGATTTCAAGCTTGGTTGCCAGTCGTCAAGCTTCTAGAAATTAATATATCATTCGTTCATAAAATTACGAATACTAGAAATCTAGGGTTATTTTCGGCGACTGATTGGCATCAGATTTTGAGTCTTACACTTTTCAGGTTTTGGGCTTATGGACTCGCAATTAATCAGAGCCCAACTTTTATTCATAGACTTAGAAAGCCTTAATTTTTTATATATTCTTATTGTATATAAAATTAAAAATAAGTAGTTTAGCCCAAGTATTATAGCTAGTAAGCTTATTTTTTGGGCTTAAGCTTATTAAAGATAACTAGTTTATAAAGCTTAACATGCACGCAAAATGTTTGTAAAAATCTTCAGTTTCATCTTTGTGGTGGTCATAAAATTAAATGACATGTCTTGTTAGAAACTTTGATTAGATTTCGATTACTTGAAAAATTGTGAAGTCGTGAAACACTTTCAGATCAAAGTATTTCGTCGGTACTACGAAATCTTCGATCGGATAAAATCACAATTGCAAAGAACAGAGAATTTTCGAGAATGTTTGAGAAATTTCATACCTAATTTCTATGACCAAATCTGTGATATCCCCAATTCTTTGAAACTGGCGAAAACCGATTAGAACTACAACGGAGCAGTTAAAACCGCCCAATACTGCCAAAACCGGGTCAAGTTTGGGTCGATTTTTACAGGTCAAAATTCAGGGTTCGAATCTAGAATTCGGATTTTCTACGCATTTTTTATAAAGGAATATCAACCTAAATAAAAAATTTCCGCGCTGACCTGGCATCTCGACCTCAGCCAGGGGCTCTGCCCCTTGGACCCCGTTCCCAGGGGCGTTGCCCCCAGACCCCCGTTCAGTCGGTGTATTTAATCTGAATAAATTCAAACAAGCGTGCACTTCGCACCATCCTTACTTGTTCAATATTTATTAAGATTACATTTGGTCAACAAGTTTATCGCATTACACTTAAATAATATTGGTGATACAAATCACCAACATGTCTTGTTTTATCTTGTGTAGACAGAAACCATAAGAAGCTCCAATGTTGACATCCATTATAGTACCGAGCACCGAATACCCCATTCAACGCACCCCTAACCTACCATCGATCTATGTTTGATCCAATAAAAAAAATGCTTAAGAGGAGGATAAGAATTGTTGTGATTTAATTTTAGACAGCCTAGCCCCGTTATTCCATGATCAAAGCAGCTCTCCCACACCTTGTATACATGCTATATCGATATATTGATGCCCCACCACCTGCATAATTCAACCTAGACTACCAGACAGTGTTACAATTCCGGAATAAGTGGGCCACATTTTCATTTTCTCGCTCGCATAACTACATACCACACTACTTAATATAATATCACGTTTAAGGAGATTATAGCACGTCGGTAAAAGGTTACGGATTAAATGCCATAAAAAGATATCAACTTTTTCTGGAATAAATTTTATAACCAGGGATAGTTAGCACCGGGTCGTTGACCTCCCAACATGCACTCTATTGCACCTCTAGTCGAAGCTAATGTGAAACGACCATCAGACTCGAGAGCCCACTTCCAAGTGCCTAAAGTGGAATTATCAACATGTACAAATTGGAACCACGAATCAATTGGAATCTTTAAATTATTAAAAAAAAAACGCACCTTGATTATATTGTTCCAAGCACCCGATAATTTAGCACTTGAGTTCACACTTTAGGTAAGTTATGTAAGGACATAATCACATCTTTCTAAAGATACCCGTAATCGCATTTTAGCCTCCACGGCCATTTGCATAAAGAAGCAATATTTTGGGCTTTAAGGCTTGGCACATTCAACCCGCCCGATTCTATAAGAGAATTGTATTGGTTCAAACTACAACTTTAACCAAACTCTTATGACTAATTGTGTAATTTACTCTAAATTAAAATATAAAATAAGGGTGATTTGGTGACTCTAAGGCAAAACATGCGAAAGACGACCATAAGGATGAAAAATACTAATAAAAAATGGAAATAATTGAATCCGTAAATATAAGCAAACCTCAGGGTCGAGAACAGTCTTGAATATTGAAAGGGCAATAGCAACGTTAACTTAAAAAATAAAATGAATAAGACGGCTGCCAACGCTGCGTCTTCTACCCCGTCGTGGGCGTTTTTGGCACCGTCAGCCACCGACGCCGTTGGCACGGCCACGTCGGTGGCACCCGTCGAAAAGATCCGTCCTTGTGAAGACGGTGAGAAGCATCCGTCGTGAGCATGGGAGAATTCAGGCCAGGAGAGAGAGAGGAAGAAGGAGGAAGGGAGGGGCTTGAGAGAGTTGTACTTTGAGCTAAAAAACTTGTACATGTTGTGTTTTTTAATTTAAAAATGTTTTTTTTATCTGTTTTTTTTTTATTTTAATTTTTTTATATTTGTTTTAATAATAAAAAATATATTAGTTTTGTTTTAATTTTAATTTTTTTAATTTTTGTTTTAATTAAAAATGATGACGTGGAAAGGGTGTGTTAGTGATGGGTTAGTGATGGGTTATGGTTGGCACGACCGTGTCAGTAGCGTGTCAGTAAGGATGTGATGATGTGGCGCTACTGATGGGTTTAGTTACGGGTAAGGATTGGGAGAGGCCTAAGAACTTTGTATTGTACAAAACCAAATGAGAAGTAATGAGAAAGACGTTATCATTTAAGAGGCAACAGGTATAAATAAAACTTTAATTTTTTACTTTGATATAACAGTACACTGAAAGTTCTATATTAATTCTAAAAAGATTGAATAAATTAGCCGATCTATACTTTTTTTTCTTTTTACTATTCATGTACGGATAATTAATGTAATGACTCTGATACAATAAATATAACTTCTTAATTTTTCAAGGGATGTTATTTGACATGGGTAAAACTTAATTTATATATTTCCTCCGATTCAAAATAAGTGATACATTTTCTTTTTCGGGATGTATCAAAATAAGTGATACACTTTGAAAAATTACCTTATTTGGCAAAAAATAGTGGGACTCACACTCACTAACTATCTACTTTAACAAGTGAAAAGACTCATTTACCCTTACTTTTACTTTTAAACATCGTTAATTCCACTTTATTCAAAAAGTGTGGTACTCATTTCCCACTAACCATCAAATTAATCTAATTTAACTATCATTATAAACTTTTTCCTCAAAATCCGCGAAATCCAAAGTGTATCACTTATTTTGAATCGGAGGAAGTACTATACCTCTGTGTTGTAGATCAAAATAAATGATATATTTTAAAATTTATTTTATTTGGTAAAAAAGTGAGATTAATTCCCCACTAAGGCATTAACTATATTTTTTTTGAACGGCAAGGGGGAAAAGGAAAGGGAGCTTCGGCATGGCCATTACCCCCTACCAAGACCCCAAAAGAAATATACATATAAATAATAAAAGAACTTCTAGCCAAGAGCTAAAAGTAGTACAAGAGTTTTACAATGCTAAAACCGGACACAAACACCATACATCCCATGAAATATCATTACATTTAGCTCTATACTTAACCCAAGAGAATAAGATGGACTTCAATTCATCTTGAATTCTAGACACCGATATGTTTAAATTCTCAAATGCCGCCATATTTCTCGATTTCCAAATAAGCCACATGAATAATATCACTAATATCACTTTATCTAAACATCAATAATATCACTTTATCTAAACAGTGACGAGATTCCTAACTCTTTAGTTTTGTTACATCAATGTTACATTACCTTCTTCACTACTAACAAAAAATTGACAAGTTCAACTCAATAATATCTTATTCTCAACTCATTAATTTTGTCAAATAACTATTTTCATAGGAACCTGGTTGGGAAATGATGATTTTTTTAAAGAAATATGTTAAGGTTTATTCTCCATTCCCAAATTTCCATAGGAACAACTGAAGATTGCATTGAGATGATTTTTATAGAAGACTCTGTTGGTGTATGAAGAATACACTAAAATAGAGTTTCTCTATCATTCTAAACTTTTTGGAGGAGTCTATATAATTAATTAACAATGAATAATGTGGTTAAAATATAATTACTGAACTATAAACACCTTAGGGTGATTAATCATTTCTATATGATTCTTATTTATTTATCTAAAGACAGTGGATTTTATAATGAAAGGTATATGCAAGTTAAAAGCTTTAGTTAGCAAAATCTAAAAATATATGTAGAGAAAGCAACATCCCAAAGAAACCTTGGCCTACCAAAAAAACCGTACAAAAACAAAGAACCCATCCTAACCTAAAACGAAACGAAAAGAAATGATCGAGAATATTCAACATGGTCCCGATCAACTTTACGTCTTTTAGTCAATCGGCCGTATTCTTTAAAGAAAACGAGAACATGTTCCATATATATAACTAAACAGATTGTAAAATATGCTTAAAATATGTTAATGATACTGTAGGAAAGGTGGTGATTTTTACACCACATTGTTCAACCTATACATCATAATAGTTGTGTATATCATATGATTGTATAATTTGCAACAAAGAAAAAACAAGAATAAAGTTGAAGATAATTTAGCGAGAAAATGAGACATATATATCATGTATTTGACATCGTAGACATATCGATAAACTCATGTTTTAGCCATATACTAACACTATTGAAAAATGACCGGATTAAATGCATATTCAAATAGAGAAATAATATATATTTCTATCATTTATTCCTATTTATATTTCTGCCTATTTAATAAGATAACATGTGTAATATATTAATTTTTTATCATAATATTATCTCTTGATTTTGACAAATACCTTGATCTAATTAGTAAGAAAATAAATATGAACTGATGGCAGGAAACAATATCATTACTCATTCATATATGAGATTTGAAGAGGCATTTTATAAATGGTTTTTTCCTTAACTTGTATTTAGCTAAGTAGTTATTTCATAATATGTCTTGAAAAAACATTAACGAACTATAATTTCTACCGTTTTACAATATGTATTAAATATAAATTTTGGTTTAATTGGAAATTTATTTTTCATAAATTGTAACTAATGTATGCCACAGAGTTGTACGTTAGGAAAAAACTCCTTTTAAAAAAAAATATTATTTTTACATCATATATTTTAATTCATATATACACTACAATAATTGTTTTATGTATTTATAGAGTTTGCAATAACATTTATACAATTTAATGTCCGGATAAAAAAATATGGTGCAGGAATTAATTCCCTTTTGTAAGACATGAGTTGGCCGGTAGCCTAATCTAACCCATGGGCTAACCAAAACCTAACAACTTAATTAATTAGTGTTATAAAAGTGGATCAATGCTAACCCTAGATGGTGATGAGAGAGAGAGAAATATGAAGAGAGAGAATGAGATCGATGGCTTGTAAACCTGGGCGATGGTTTATCAGTGGTCAGTTGCTGCATCTACACACAAATACAGCAGCAGTTAATAGGCAAGTACCAATGCACAGACATGGAGGAAGGTGAAATTTGCAGAGCCCTTATGTGTGTGTTGTATCAAGGTGTGATTACTATGTGTAAGAGAATAAATATAAAAAATAAAAAAGCATCGATTACATCACTTAAACGCAAAAAAATTAAAATAAAAAGAAGGTAAAAGACACATTAGGTTTGGGTGAAAGCATGGGAAAATGGCAGAGAAATTGCAGAAGGCACACTACACACCACAGTTTTTGTGTGATTGAGAAAGAGAAAGTGAATAGTGGTCTCTTCTGCTTCTTCTGTTTTTGCAGACACCGGTGGACCAATCCGAAATTAATTACATCTTGATTTTTTACTCTAATTAATAAATTCATTTATATGTATAATCACTTTCTCAAGTTTACTATCTAGATAAACATTCAAGGAAAAAAAAAAAGAAATTACAATAATAACGATTAGATTACGTATATTATGTCAATTTTTAGTGTCCATTATGACTTTATGCTTAAGTACGTACAAAAATAAATTTGATAGTTTTCGACGCTTAGCGTCGACGGAGTACTAAACTTTACCCATCAACTTCAAAAAAGTACGTGTAGTAAAGATATGAAAAATATATTATCAGAGACGTACATGCGTACGTGGTTTATGTTTCCGCCACCCAAACAATATATGTACAATGCCTACATTCTCATATACATAGTAATTGGTTTTCACCCGATACACTTTTGTTAAACGACCGACATACGAGGTACGTTTTATATGCTCGCATGTTTCAATAGTATGAATTTAATATTACCAAAATTATCAATAGTAGATAATACATTGTTGTTAAAGGTGCGATAAACGTGTGTGACATGCCTTGACCATATTTTTGGCCACTTAATCGTTACATACACTAACAAGAGTAGGTGATAATCAGTAGAGATAAACTATATTAAGAAGCACATTCTAGTGATCAAGATTTACTAGTGTTTGTATATGTTTTTCATAAATTAACCACCAAAATTGATATCCATTGCAGAACAAGAAAAATAACCATTAATCCAATTGAATGTGAGATATGAACACTAGTACAAACTAGATTTGTTAATGCGGTTGGTTATTTTTATTTGATGCGGTTGTAACAAATAACCGCATCATAAAAGATAATTCGCATAAAAAAATATAAAATCGCACTATTTAATCTATTTGTTAATGCGGTTAAGAAAAAGGCACTAATAAATCACATTTGCACCCAAAAAGCACATTTTGTCATGTCATCAATATGCACCACTATCATGTGATCTTAGTCGTTCATTGTTCATTATCACTTATCAATGGTCAAAATTGATTCAGCTTACACCACGTATCCCCATGAATATATATTCAAATACTCCCATCATCCTTAATCATCTTACTCATATTTTATTTCTTTCATCATTTACAAGTTTCATATGAGTAATTCTCTCAAAAATTTTTCAATATATATTCAAATATCCCAAACATTATTAATCATCTTACTCATATTCCATTTCTTTCATTATTCAAAAGTTTCAGGTTAGTAATTTTCTTAATTTTTCTTCAATAATTGTTCCATCATCTCTAATTTTGTTTGTTTCCATTAATTTAACTTGGTTCAAACATTTTTGTTGTGCATATTTGAATTAAGCAAAAAAATGTCAAAGACGTGTAAAATTAGGAAAATGATTAGAAAAGTTAAAAAGTAGTCTGGACGTTCAAAATGACTAGGAATTAAGTTGAACTATTATTGCATAAATATTTAATATTTAATCATTAATAAATATTTAATAATTACTAATTAAGTCAAAATATTGCATCGTGCAAAATTTCACAAACATTTAACATTTAATAATTAATTAATAAAAAATATAAATACCTTTTATGGTGCGGTTATGATTTTTTGGTGCGGTCATTTAATGGAGCGGTTTTATATTTTTTGGTGCGATCATTTAATGGTGCGGTTGTAATGATTTAATGGTGCGATATTTCTTGGTGCGGTCTTTTAACCGCACCAATTAACCATTTTAACCGCATCAACAAAGCTTTTCTGTACTAGTGGAAAAACGTGAGATGTAAATAATCATATATTTACTTAAGAGTAGAGAGATGATTTCCCTTAACAAAATTGATATTTATTAGAGTTAAGCTTAAAAATATACTAATGTGTTATGTGGAATGATAAAGAAAACAATGATTGTTTATAGCTAATTTCACGGGTTAGATTTATATATACAAAATGGAAAATTATAAAAGTTGATGATGGGTCACCTCAAACTGTAAAAAAGTATCAAAATGAGAGGTGGAGTGAGAAGGTAGAGAACACTTTTAAGATTTAAAAATAAAAATAAGTTAAGTGTCAAAGTAAAAAGAAGTAAGAGAGAGGGGGAAAAGGCAATAATGAAGGGAAGGAGGAGTTTTGTGAAATGGGACCTAGTCTGCAGGGCGTGGGTGAGTAACCCCAACGTGACTTTGTCGGTTTTTTTTGTCTATTTTCCTATCACATTTTTCACCCTCTTTATTTTACTTTCTAATAGCTATTAGCCTATATTCAAATTAGTTAGCTTGTTATAAGTAATGGGGTGTAGTCACTTGAGGTCGGATGCCGTCTGTGCGATATCTCTGCGCCACATCATTATTTCACATTTCACATTCAAAACCACCAAATATCTCATCTACCATGACTTAACCAAAAATACTTTTTTTTAATCCGCTAAAATCCTCTTACCGAATAAAAACGTTCAATTTTTTCTCTCTCTCTTCGTCAGCTTCGCCACTGGTCCGACTTTGGGCCTCACTCACCCAACGTGCGGTGTGGTAGCGAGCCATTTCAAGCCGACTTGAGGTGCCACATCAGCAATTTGATCGGGCGAAGGGAGGGGGTTCGCCACCACACCCCTCCCTCTAAGGAAAACTGGAAAACAACTTGAAAAAGTAAAAAGATTGTGTGGGTTTAGATTAGGTTGTTACTATTTAATCTTTTAATTCTAAATAAATATCTTAATCAAAATTAAATATTAAGAATTGTGATACAAACACTTAATTAGTATGGTTATGCACGTTTTTAAACTTATAACTGGTGGTCAATGGTTGTGGTTGTAGTGCGCAGGAGATGCGATTGTGGTGTCAGAGTTAGTTGGCGGAGGCATAATAAGCAGAAATATGAGCAATAGTGGTCAGGCGATTACTCGATTCTAATATGAGTGAGTTGGTACGTAGATGTGGTGATTAGTTATTAGTTAACTATTAAAAATTATGTAGTGCTCATATAATAATATACTATATTCAAATAGTCAATTCCTTAAAATATCCATAATGGTGATTATTAAATGTCACATCAGTGTCAGAGGGTTAGTGACTTAGTGTGATGAATCACGTCACGTCATTATCTTAACGTCACATTATTATTTCAAATTTCATATTTAAATCTTCAAATAACTATTCACTCTTCACTAGAATATTTGTCACTTATAAAATACCTCGTCACTTCTGCCATTGAAGTGCCGTTTCCACTCACTCACACCGTGCACGATGTGGTGGCGTGAAATGAAACTGTGCCACGTCGGGTTTTGTCAACTCGCACGTCATGACACTGTTCACTCTTATGGTTTTTTCTTTTTATAGATCAAATATATGATCAAATTCCGGTAATAGTGAGTGCTGATCAAACTAATATCAATTTATCATTATAACATAAAATAAATCACCTTATGCATAATACAATATACATAATTTTTCGTAAAAATTTGGTCGCGAAAAATAGAGAGTGACGTTCTCTTAGATCATCTTTGTTTTTGCCCGTACACAAATTAGTTTCGTTTTTTGTTTTTTATATTGTCTTTAGTAATTTATATAAAATTGCGTAAATATTTTACTATCAACAATAAAAATACTCAATTTCAATATGAGGGGTGTAGTGTTACGTGATAAAAATACTCAATTTCAATATGAGGGGTGTAGTGTTACGTGAAATTTGGATAGTGATATTTATATTTGGAACTAAAAAGACCGAGATAGATAATATTTAATGCTATTATAATATGCTTAGTTGCGTATAATAATTATTAATTTGTAATTCTTTTAAACTTTTTGATATGCATTTGTTACAAACTTACAATACTGTTTTTTTTTACTATAATTTAAACATTACATATTAAAAAAAATTTGAACCAAATTTTGTTTAAATAAATGAGTCACGAATTACCACTATGTATTGTCAGGATCGATTAACTATAGAGAAGTTAATAAACACCTTTAGATCTAATTGAATATAGAAGTTGCAGCGGATCAACACTATATCAATGTAATTAAGAACAATGAACTGTAAATAATATGCAAAAGTATTAAGAACACAGTTTCACAAAAAGCTTCAATGTATATTATTGAGTTAACAATACACACGTACGTTTACAATTCGTAAGGAACTATTTATAATAGTCCTTGAAGCTAAACTATTTACCCTAGTTATTCTAGGACTTGATTTACATCGAATAATAAAAATATACATTGATTTACATTCTATAACTATCTATACGAAGATCTCGGACTTGATATTCTTCAAAAACGCGTTATCAGTAGTAAAACTAATCACCAGTAGTAAATATGTAACATCAGTAGTAAACTTGGTGATCAGTAGTAAGTCCAGATACATCGTCAGTAGTAACTACTAATGATCAGTAGTATCTTCAATATGCCTTGATCAGTAGTAACTAAGTTATAGTGAACACCAGCATCAACTTCATCAGTAGTAATATGTTCTGCCCCATCAGTACTAATTATGTCAGTACTAACTGCAGCATCAGTATTAAGTTGATCTGTGTTTTGCTCCAACAATCTCCCCCTAAACTTATTGATTACCGTTTAATCAATCAAGTTTCTTTTGTTCCTCTTGTTCTCTTCTTCTTTTCTCAAGAGTTCTTTGATTCTGTTGAAGCCTTTGTTCAATAATATATCTGCTGTTCCTCTTTGTAAAATAATTCAGTTTGTTTTGGAACATAACAGCATCATAGGGTTTCATCAAAGTGTTTATGAATATCTGATACATAGTCTTCTCAGAATGTGGATATTCTTTTTCATATAAGTACAATTCACACACTTTGCCTGATTTCTCAAAGAAGTACATATTTGCAGTAGGAATGACATTCCAAGCATATACATTACCTGGATTTGTAAATTGTTCTGGATAATTGTCTGGATAAAATGCAGCATCTATCATTCTAGTTAGATATCCAGCTCCAGATTCTTTCCATGATTTCTTTGTCATTCTAGGTTTCCCAATAATCAGAAGCTTGATAACATCACTTCTAGAACATGATCTGATTAAAGGTAACCATCCAGTGAATCTCTGTACAACTTTGTCTTCCCTTATGATTTCTATAATATTGTTTTGTATCACTCTCCAGTTAATAATTGGATTGTTCTGTAGTGGAGCAACTGGCATTTCAAGAACAGGTATAGTTTGTTTTGACTTCTTCTTAGAGCTTTGTTCTTGATCAACAGATTTTCTTTTCTTTGATTGGGGAGTTGAAGTATCACCAACAGTTGAAATACTACCAGCTTTGAGCAAATTTAGACTGATTGGGATTAAAGTTTTGGCTTTCTTTGATTCTTCAGCTTTTTGTTCAGCCAAGTCTTTCTTTTTAGCCTTGCAGTATTTTTCAATGATAGTCATCATTTTCATTCTTCCTAATGACTTTGACTATGCCCTTTTGTTTTTAAATACTCAATCATATTGGCCTTCTGTTCAAACACATCATCAGTCAAATCACTTTTAGTCTTTTTACATTCAGAAACCAAATATTCAAGGCATTGAATATGTTCTTCTTCAATCTTTCTGAGCCTTTTGAATTCTTCCTTTTGAGCTTTTATCTGAATGTCATCTGTTTGAACAGGTATTTGTGCAGGAATTTTACTTTGTACTTTCCCTTTCCTTTCCTTTATTGCTTGATACATTTCCACTTTCTCCAAAAATTTTCTGTGTTTTGTTCTCCATCTGGACTGTTTTTCTGCTCTGACATGATTTATCTTGTTTACCATGTGATGTCCTAAAGCTCTATTTGGATAATCATCATCATATATTTCTTTTCCTTTTCCAATATGAGCAGATGGTGGAGGTGGAATGTATTTCATGTCTGGTATACCCATCATCATAAGTTTTGGATAAAATAGATGTAATTGACCTTCTGGTAAGATTTTTGGGTGTGGAGGAAGTGTACATTCATCTACCTCAAACCAATTCACATTATCATCAATGTCAGGTATGATAAGTGGTTGATCAGGTGTTGGTGGTTTGGAGATGATGACATGTCTTTCTCTTTCAATTAGCTCTGGAAATTGTAGTTCTTCCTCTTCAGTAGTAACCAGAGTAGTTACTACTGGTGTAACTTCAGGAGTTACTACTGATAGGGCATCAGTAGTATTTGCTGCTTTTAATTCCTCTTCTTCATTTACTACTGCTATAATATCAGTAGTAGAGGTTACTACTGGTATTTCCTTTTCAACTTGTTCTTCCATTGTAGCAGTAGTAATAGGCTCATCTTCAGTAACCATCATTTGTGGGCCTTCATCAACTTCTGTTTCTTTTAAATTTAGGAGAGAAGATGCTGCTGCTGCAATTGATTCATCAATCATAGTTTGTATGTTGTCCTTCTCCCCCTTAGTGAGCTCAACTGGTGGAGCCTCACTATCATCAATCTTTTTCTTCAATTTTCTGATGATTTTGGTTTGTTGATGAAGCCTGTGCTCATATAATCTCATTCTTTTGTTGATGGTATTGACATGCCTCTTCATTGCAGCCATCGTTTTTCCTTGGTTTGTTAAGTATTCAAGACAGTTTTGTACTGTGGATTCAAGAGAATCCACTTTTCCATCAATTGGGTGATTTTAATACTGCCCTCACTCCATCTAGCAAGATCATCGGGCTCACTAACAGGTACATTGGTTTTAAGGTTTTCCTTCCTTTCCATCAATTCCACAGATCTGCCCTCATCACTGCTTGGTGATTCATTGGGTCTTTTAGACATTCTCTTCTTCCTAGAAGAAGCAGAGATGTCCCCCCTTTTGGTTTCTTGGCACCGGGGTCCTTTAAGTAATTCCTCAAAAGAGTCATCACTTAAAGTTGCCGAGGTTTGGGTCTTAGTGATGTTTTCACTATCCTGTGCACCCACCTTTGGGGCATCAGTAGTGAAAGCCCTCTCCTCATGTCCTCTCTCCTCCTTGGAGGACAACTCTTTGAGCCTGGGGTGTGACTCGATTTGTCCCCTGGTGTCCTTTAAAGATAATTTCTTTCTTTTATAAATTGTGGAAATGTTTTGGGTTTTGTCGGGTAGGTCTTCCACAGAGTGAAGAGTAGCACTCTGCAGATTTAATTCAAGTTCCTGGGACACATTCAGGACTTCTAAGTTAGTGGGTGATTGAGTGGCTATATGGGGTGGTGTTTGGGCTGTATTTGGGGGTGATGGAGTGGGTTGAGGTTCAATTTGGGTTATATCTTTGATTGAACCCTCTCCAATAGGTGTGTGATCTTTGATCATATTAGGAAACAGAGGGGTTTCCTTGCCCGAAAATTTAAATTGTTTTCTCATATTTGAGAAAACTTTCTTGTTCAACTCTGGAATGAGAAAAATATTTTTGGGAGTTGACAAGTTTTGTAATTCAATGTTTATGATATGTTGGAGAAATCTGGGATACATTAAAAATTTTGAAGAGTTAAGATTTCCCAACATACCTTCAAAAATCATGTTAGAAAAATTGAATACTTGGTCTGTGCATAAACAGACAACAGCAGATGCTATTGCCTTGTTAAACTCATTCCAAGTACTCCTTTTTGGAGAAATACAATGCTGAATAGTATGGACAAGAAATTTCCATTGTGGGGAGAGAAGACCTTTTTGAAAAGTTACTATGTTTAGTCTTCCCTCATATCCCATTTTGTTTAAAATTTCAGCAATGAATTCCTTCGGAAGAGTAGTCATACCTGAATCATCGTGTAGTTGAAGATGTTGTCGAATAGATTGTTCTGTGATGGTGATCGTTTTTCCATCCACAGTTGATTTGATCATTGGTACAGTTGCACCCTCCGTTCTTTCAGCATTGGTCCAGAAATCCACCAAGTGCTGTTGGTATGCCTTCGGTTTCACCGTTAATGCGAATCGTATGTAAGAATTTTTCAAAAAGTTTACGATTGGTCTGAAATCCTTTGTTCCGTCTGGGTTGCGTAGAAAGGCACACATGTTGTGGAACTCTGAGTATTTGAGATCGGTTGGAACATTGAGAGATTGTAGAGTTGCCATTTTGTGGAATTTTGTGAAGAACAGAAGTGAATTTTGTTATTGATGAAGGGTTTTTGATCGTAAGTTAGGGTTTATCGAGAAGATTTAGCAGATCGAAGTGAGGATAATGCTAAACTAATCGACTGCCGCCTTTTATATCTTTCGATTTAACCTGCAAAACTACTAAAATATCCTTCGAACCATAACATAACGGTTATTTTCATGGGGGTTAGTTTGGTAATTGTTTTTCTGAAAGATCAGTAGTAAATAAGATATCAGTAGTAAAACGTCAGTAGTATCTACTAACATCAGTAGTGACTAAGGATTTTGACATCAGTAGTAACTATAGACATCAGTAGTAACTATTAACACATAAGACCAGTAGTATATGTGAATACCAGTAGTACTGACTTACCAGTAGTATTTGTGTAAACCTAATATACACCAGTAGTAATGAACTACCAGTAGTATTTTGTGCATACACTTTCATACCAGTAATGCAGACCTACCAGTAGTAAAATACTCAAAAAAAAAAAAAAACTTTTTACAACAAAACTTTACACATGATTTTAAGTGAGATTTTAAGTTATTAAAATCATTCCAATACTGCTAACCAAGAAGTTGAATCTTCCTACATCAAATGCTTTTGTAAAAAGATCTGCTAATTGATCATCAGTATGAATTTTAACAACTTTGATTAATTTCTTTTCATTGCAATCTCTTATAAAATGAAATCTTATTTCAATGTGTTTAGTTTTTGAGTGTTTTACTGGATTATTCACAATACTAATAGCACTTTGATTATCAATAAAAATAGGAGTTTTAAGGATAGAGATACCAAAGTCTAGAAGCTGGTTTTGAATCCATAGTACTTGAGCACAGCAAGCAGATGCAGCTACATATTCTGCTTCAGCAGTAGATGTTGATACATTTGTTTGCTTCTTACATTGCCATGACACCAGTCTTGATCCAAAGAATTGACATCCACCAGTAGTGGACTTTCTATCTTGACATTCACCTCCATAGTCACTATCTGTGTAGGCTATGAGTTCAAATGGTGAATCATGTGGATACCATAGACCTAGTGATGGTTTGCCTTTCAAGTATCTGAATATTCTTTTAACAGCCTGTAAGTGTAGTTCTTTGGGTCTTGCTTGATATCTTGCACACACACAAACACTATACATAATGTCAGGTCTTGATGCAGTTAAGTACATCAAAGAGCCTATCATTGATCTATATAAGTGTTCATCTACATCCTCCCCCTCAACATCAGGATGTAGGTGTTTGTGTGTTTCCATTGGTGTACTAGCACTTTTACTGTCTTTCAAATCAAACTTTTCCAAGATGTCTTTGACATATTTTGATTGATTTATCAAAATACCATCAGTTCTTTGATTGACTTGGAGTCCAAGGAAGAAGTTCATTGGACCCATGGAGCTCATCTTGAATTTAATTTGCATCAGTTCTTCAAATTCCTTGCATAGAAAATCATTGGTTGAGCCAAAGATGATATCATCTACATAAATTTGTACCAGTAGTATATCATCTTAGACTTTCTTTGTAAACAAAGTTTTGTCAATGGCTCCTCTTTTAAAGTTGTTCTTCAATAGGTATGATGATAATGTGTCATACCATGCTCTTGGTGCCTGATGTAGGCCATACAGAGCTTTATCCAATTTGAACACATAATCACCATGTTTTGGATCTTCAAAACCTGGAGGTTGGCATACATAGACCTCTTCTTCAATCTTCCCATATAAGAATGCACTCTTAACATCCATTTGATAGACTTTGAATTTCTTGAATGAAGCATAAGCTAGAAATATTCTTATGGCTTCAATTCTAGCAACAGGAGCATATACTTCATCATAGTCTATTCCTTCTTCTTGAGTGTATCCTTGGGCTACAAGTCTGGCTTTGTTCTTGATCACTATACCTCTTTCATCTTTCTTGTTTCTGAAGATCCATCTTGTTCCAATGGCTCTTTTTCCTTTGGATAGAGGTACAAGTGTCCAAACAGCTTGTAATTTAAATTGAAGGAGTTCCTCTTGCATTGCCTCAATCCAGTTTGAGTCCTTCATTGCTTGTTGGATCTTCTTTGGTTCATCCTGAGACAGAAAGCATTCATACATACATTCATTTGCAATTAAACTTATATTACACATATTTGCAGTTAAGCTTTTGTTTAATTTGCTTCTTGTTTGTAGTGGAGAGTTGACATCACTTAGAACAAGGTCTAATGGATGGTTCTTTTGAGTCCTTGTAGTAGTGGCTTTATCAACCACTAGTTGATTCTCAAGATTGGACTCATTTGTCTCAGGTAGTTGTTCTTCTAGAGATCCTTCATTGTCATTGATATTTGGTTCATCATCATCTTGGTCAGAGTTACTACTGCTATCATCTTCATTGAGATCAGCATTGTTATTGTTGTTACTGGTATCAGTAGTATCTTGAGAATCTAGGTTAATGTTGGGACCAGTAGTATTTTGAGTACTATTACTGGTATCAGTAGTATTTGAATTACTACTGTCCTCATTCTCAGAGTTACTACTGATTCCAGAACTTGAGTTATTACTGACATCAGTATTAACAATTGGAGCAGTATTAACTACAATGTATCTCATTTCCTCTGGACCAGTATTAACTGATGATGTTCCTTCCTTTTGATTGTGACAATTTGAATTACCTACATTGAAATTTATATTAGAATTAAAGGATTTGGTTAGATTGTCTATGTCAAATAGCCAATCTGGACCATTTCCTTGTTCATTAGATACATTTTCATTAAAGGATACATTGATGCTTTCTTCAATTTTCCTTAGTCTTTTGTTGAATACTCTATATGATTTGCTTTGAGTAGAATATCCCACAAAGATTCCATCATCAGCTTTGCAGTCAAATTTACCAATTTGTTCTCTTGTAATTAAAATAGTACAAGGACAGCCAAATGATTTTAAGAAACTTATCGAAGGTTTTCTTTTATTGAAAAGTTCATATAGTGTTTTAAAATGTGGCTTCACTATTAATACTCTGTTCTGAACATAACAAGCAGTATTAACAGCTTCTGCCCAAAAAGTAATTGGTAATTTTGAGTCTGCAAGCATTGATCTTGCTGCTTCAATGATGGTTCTATTTCTTCTTTCAGCTACACCATTTTGTTGTGGAGTTCTAGGTGAGCTGTATTGCCTGTCAATACCTTTAAGATCACAAAAGTTAATTAAGTTAGCATTTTTAAATTCTGTGCCATTATCACATCTTATGGCTTTCACTTTTTGATCAGATGTGTTTTCCAGTTTGACAATTAAGTTCTTTATGAGTTCACTTGTTTCATCCTTTGTCCTGAGAAAGAAAACCCATGTATATCTGGAAAAGTCATCAGTAATAACAAGACAATATTGTTTCTTTCCAATACTCATTACATTTGTAGGTCCAAAAAGGTCCATATGTAAGAGCTGTAAAGGAACAGAAATAGAGTTCACAGTTTTGGACTTATGAGAAGTCTTGTGTTGTTTACCTTTTAGGCATGCAACACAGTGATGATCACACATGAATTGTTTTTGAGGTAGTCCAATGACCAGATTTCTTTTTACTAAATTATTCATGTTTTTAAAATTTGTGTGACACATCCTTCTATGCCATAGTTCTGATTCAGTGGTGTTTGCCTTGGATATAAAATAGTTGACCTCATTTGTAGAAATGAGTTCTCCCCCTATATCTAGGCAATACACATTGTTTCTCCTTGGAGTTCTTAAAACAACATATTTTTCATCTAAGATAAAATCAGGAGAAAGAATGATGCACTCAATGTCTGTGAAAAGAATTTTATTCTTTTTATCACATACTTGAGACACACTGACAAGATTGTATTTTAGTTCAGCTACATAAAATACATCATCAAAGGTAATTTTGCCATTAGTAACAGTACCTTTACCTGTAATCTTACCTCCCTGGGGATTCTCACCAAATGCCACATATCCTCCATCAAATGACTTGAAATCTTTAAGAATTTGCAGATTTCCAGTCATGTGCCTTGAGCATCCACTATCAATATGCCATGTTCTTCCTTCTTCTGGGATCTGAATGCTCTGCACAAGTGAGTAAAGGATTAGTTAAGTTTGGGAACCCAAGCTTTATATGTCTTGGGTTCATCCTTTGAGAAATAAGCTTTTGGGGATTTAACTTTAAATACTTTTGGTACCCATACTTGTTTAGTACTGGTGTTTTGTTTTACTACTGCCCTTTTGAAATTAGTACAAGTGTGAGCATTTCCTACTGATCTTGGTTTATACCCGTGAATTTTTGCTTTTGAATACTTTACTACTGATGGACCAGTAGTATTTGGGTACTTACCATGTTTAGAATGACCAGTAGTGTTTTTAGGGTTAACTCCAGTAGTATTTTTGAAAGTTGTTTTGGGAGCAGTAGTATTTTTTAAATTAGGGTTTTTACCAGTAGTATTCTTGTACTTGTACCATACAGCATTATAATGAGGGTTAACACCAGTAGTAAAATTGTTAAAGTTTCTACTGGTGTTGGAAAATTTAAAATATTGTTTATTTTGATTGGATTTTCCATTGTTCTTGAGATAATTGCTGTTCTTTGGGCTGCCAACTCTTCTGTTTTGCACAAATCTTGGTGCACTTCTTCCAAATCTTGGAGTTTCAGCAATTTGAGTTTTGATTGTATTTACTACTGAAGGACCAGTAGTATTTTTTAACTTTTGAGTTTTTGAACCTTGTTTAAAAATTTTAAATTCTTTTAACTCTTTGCAGTTTATTGGATTGAAGTGACAATCCTTTGCTAAATGGTTCATTTTATTGCATATAACACATCTTAATTTCTTATTTTTAGCACCTTCAGGTATTCTTTGATCTAAGAGTTGTTTTTTGTTTCTTTCATTCCCCCTTTTTAAAATTTTTGGTACATTTTCTGCATTATATTTGGGAGATTCATTTGGACTTTGAGCTGTGTGAAAACTTGTATCAATTGATTTTGGTGATTCACTTTGAGATATTGTAAATTCAATTGATTGCTCATCATCAGAAGAATCATTTGATTCAGATGTTTCAGTATTAGATTCAGTTTGATTGTCAGTTTTTAATTCATTAATGATTCTTTCTGAACTGTTTTTCAGAGGAGGAATGAATTTATGTGGAGGTGGTACAGCATGATATCCCACCCCATGAACAACCTTTTCTGTAGTTTGATTATTAGTTAATTCATCTAGAATTTTAGTGCTTCTTTCAAACTTTTTAATTGTTAATTTATTTTGTTCAATTTCAAGCTGACATTCTTCTAATTTACTTGTTAGTTCTTTATTTTTTGTTTCATAAAACTCTTTCTCATCCACAGCTTGAAGCAATTCTTCCTTGATCCGTTGATCAATCATCTTGTACACCTTTATTTGATGTTCTTGATCAGCAATCACACTATCAAACTCATGATTTCTTCTGACTGCTTTTGCTAAATCTTTATTTAATTTAGTGTTTTCTTTTTCTAAGTTTTTAACAATTTTAGTACACTCAGAAGTACAAGGTTTAGGTTTTACCTCAGTTTTGTTGTCAGTAAAGGCCATGAGAGCTTGATTTTGAGCATGCTCTTCTGCTTGGAAGCTCCAGTCATAGCCTTGTCCTTGTTGTGATACAAGGGCAGTTGATTTTGATCTTTTGTCTGGCTGAGGACACTCTTTTGCAAAGTGACCAAGGTTGTTACAGTTGTAACATTTGACTTTAGTTTTGTCAAATCCAGCTTTGTCACCTTTGTTGAAGTTGAGGCTTGTCCTACCAGTTCTTTTTAAGAATCTTTTTGTCCTTAGGCTCAGCATAGCCATCTGCCATTTAAGATCCATCTCCTCAAGATCATCTGGGTTCAATTGTTCCAAGTCATCACTAATCAAGGCAGTATGCACATGACTAGTGAAGAAAGATTCTCTTGCAGCATCTTCAGAATCTGCAGCCTTTCCTATAGAGGTTTCCTGACCTTGACCTGTACTAGAGACAAATGCAGCATTATTAGAAGAAATAGAAGGGTTCTTTTGGTTTACCTCGGTTTCAAACACTCTGAGATCATTGTAGAGTTCATCCAACTCCTTTTCTTCTAAAGCATCTCTTTGTCTATATACCACTGTATACATAGCCCATTCTTCACTAAGAGATCTTAGGAACTTCATGTTGACATCTTCTTGATCCATCTTAACCCCAACCTGGTTAAGTTCACCAATTAGCTTGTTGAATCTGTCAAACACTTGAGTGAGTGTTTCATTGGGTTTTCCTTTGAAATTTTCAAAGTCTTGTTTAAGAACAGACTTCATGTTCCTCTTTGTGCTCTTGGTCCCAACAAATCTCTTCTCCAGTGCTTCCCATAGTATCTTTGCATCATCATACTCAACAAAGAGATGTTGATAATCGTTAGGAATGGCCAGTAGTAGAGTGCTTAGAGTTTTGAGTTCGATGCCCTTGTACTTCTTTTCTTTCTCACACTTAAGTTTGTCTGCCTCAGTTGCAGAGCTGCTTGCTTGACCAGGACCAGTTTTGTTTCCTTCAAGGACAACTTCCCACATAGAATAATCTGTAATAAGCATGTATTGCTTAATACGATTCTTCCACATCCCAAAGTTGTTGGGTGTGAGTATAGGAATTTTGTTGGCCTGAGTGCTTTCATTATTATCAGTCATGATTAATAATGTGTGTTTTAAAGATTAAAACTTTTTGTTGTTCTTAACAAATAGTAGATCTAGAACCAATAAGCTCTGATACCACTTGTCAGGATCGATTAACTATAGAGAAGTTAATAAACACCTTTAGATCTAATTGAATATAGAAGTTGCAGCGGATCAACACTATATCAATGTAATTAAGAACAATGAACTGTAAATAATATGCAAAAGTATTAAGAACACAGTTTCACAAAAAGCTTCAATGTATATTATTGAGTTAACAATACACACGTACGTTTACAATTCGTAAGGAACTATTTATAATAGTCCTTGAAGCTAAACTATTTACCCTAGTTATTCTAGGACTTGATTTACATCGAATAATAAAAATATACATTGATTTACATTCTATAACTATCTATACGAAGATCTCGGACTTGATATTCTTCAAAAACGCGTTATCAGTAGTAAAACTAATCACCAGTAGTAAATATGTAACATCAGTAGTAAACTTGGTGATCAGTAGTAAGTCCAGATACATCGTCAGTAGTAACTACTAATGATCAGTAGTATCTTCAATATGCCTTGATCAGTAGTAACTAAGTTATAGTGAACACCAGCAGTAACTTCATCAGTAGTAATATGTTCTGCCCCATCAGTACTAATTATGTCAGTACTAACTGCAGCATCAGTATTAAGTTGATCTGTGTTTTGCTCCAACATGTATGTTGTCTGATTTGAAAGACATACATTAATTGGAATTGAAGGTGGAACAATATGTCATTCATATGGTCCATTCAGTTTGAAACAAGTTTAACAGATCTAAAGACCTACGACTTGATGCACTCATCGAATATCTACGGAAGTAGTGGTGGATCCAGATGTTTGATATACAAGATTGAACACATCTGAAGACAAGGTTCAAGGTAATATGTGCTTCATATAAATCATATGTTTCACTTATTTCGATTTTCATAATACACCACATTGTAAATGGTCGATAAATCTATTTGGTAGGCCAAAAACGTATTTTTTAAGAAAACCGGACCAATAATAAAAACTGACAGCTTATAAGGATTTAGTTTATCAGTTTGGGTTCAAATTATATGTAGGAACCGGATCATTTGAACCTCGCACCGTTTGCGTTATTAAAGTTCTTCATACTTCCTCCGATTCAAAATAAGTGATACATTTTGTGTTTCATGATTTTTAAGACAAAAGATTATAATAATGATTAAATTAGATTAATTGAATGGTGAGTGTTGAATGAGTCCTACACTTTTTGAATAAAGTGAAGTTAATGATGTTTAAAAGTAATAAGTAAGGGTAAATGGGTCATTTCACTTTGTTGAAGAAAATAAAAAGTACAGGTAAAAATGTCATTTCACTTTCATTTCGAATGGGCGGGCATGCTTCGAAAAATAAAATAAAACTACAAAAAAAAAACAAAAACTTAAGAAATCATATATTATTACCAATGGTCCCACCACAAACTCTTTCTTAAAACATTTTATCTCTCCAATCTAACTTTATATTTTAATCAAATTTATTAACATTATCCCCACCACTAACTATCTTCTAAAAACTAGTGCCCAAGAGGAATGATAACTTTTTTTGAGACGGGGGAGTATTTATTAGAAACTTTAATTTAATTCCTATGTTAGAGAAATTCTTATAGTCTTTACTATATTCTAGGAAATCAAATCGTTTAAAATTGAATTTTGTTCAAATTTAAATTCATTTAAATTTTTGTATTTTAAAAGTTTTATTTTAAAATATAGTAAAAATTCTAATAGGGATTGGAACCATATATTTTACGAATTCTATTCAAATTTAAATTTTAAAATCACCCAAGTAACTAAAAATCCTTAAAGTGAAGTTAATTATGTTTAAAAATAATAAGTAAGGGTAAATGAGTCATTTCACTTTGTTAAAGAAATAAAATGTAAAGGTAAAGGTGTCATTTCACTTTCATTTCGAATAGGCGGGCATACTTCGAAAAATAAAAAAAAAATTACAAAAAAAAACTTAAGAAATCATATATTATTACCAATGGTCCCACTTCAAACTCTTTCTTAAAAACATTTTATCTCTCCAATCTAACTTTATATTTTAATCAAATTTATTAACATTATCCACACCACTAACTATCTTCTAAAAACTAGTACCCAAGAGAAATCAGAACTTTTCTGTGAGACGGATGGAGTATTTATTAGAAACTTTAATTTAATTCCTATGTTAGAGAAATTCTTAAAATCTTTACTATATATTTTAGGAAATCAAATCGTTTTAAATTAAATTATGTTCAAATTTAAATTCATTTAAATTTTTGTATTTTAAAAGTTTTATTTTATAATATAGTAAAAATTCTAATAGGGATTGGAACTATATATTTTACGAATTCTATTCAAATTTAAATTTTGAAATCACCCAAGTAACTAAAAAAATCCTTTTAGTCAGCATCACATGTCAATAAAAAGATCAATCAAACGATGGGGAATGAACATGTCATCATGAAAGTGTCATGTTTATCTCCGTACATAGGTGGTAGATTGTAATTTGGTTTAAAATTATGTATATATTTAATGTGATTTATATTTCTTAAAATTTATGAAATAATATTGAAAATGTTACCAAATTAATATAAATGTTGTATACTTGGTCTGATATTTACAGTCAATAAGAGTAGATATCTGAAATTTTGAACACCAATATGCCCGGTAATTAAACATCTAACTAATACTCAATTTTTAATTGAATTTTGATGGATTTAGGAAATAATAAACAATACTCAATTTATTTAATTACGAACATAACATTTCCTGATCATATAAAATTTGGATCATAACAGTAACATCCCAAAACCCGGCCTAGTAGTTTATTGACCTTAAGGTATCTTATTAAATGATTATCTGATTAAATGCTTAGTTAATTTAATTAGTCTGCTGTCTTTTGCGGTATTTAACCAAGGGGTTAAAATACCCGACTTGTGATATATTTGGAATAAAAACGCGAACTTTATATTTTTAGATTCCTTGTTGAATTTCGTTTCCGAAAATACTTTCGTTTTTAAAATTGGAGTCCGTTTGCTATTTTAAATAAATTAATTACGAAAGGGACTTTTCAGACATATACTGTTTTATTAAAAAAAAAGGACCAAGAGGGGCCCCACCCCCTCTTGTTTGACCGGCCACGAGAGAGAGGGAAACCACCCCTCTCTTTTCTTTTCCCTTTCATTTGAACATTATCCACATTCATCACTATTTCATTGCTTGCAAAGCCTCCCAACCCTTTTCTCTAAAACCTCCATAGTTCTTGAGCTTGTTCTTGGTGGAGCTTTGCATAAACCTTGTCTTTCTTGTCTAAATCTCGAGTTGAAGCAAGTGTAGTGGTAAGTTCTTGTTTTCCTTGGTCTTGTCTTGAAGTTCATAGTGGTAGCTTGAACTAGGGTTTGTGAATCTTGTTGTTTTGTTGGTGAATCTTGTTATAGATGTTGTTTTAAGTGTTTGTGCAAGCTTTTTCATCATATGTATGGTTGATTGTTGGAAGAAAGCAAGATTTGACGGAAATCACCTTCAACCCCCATTAATGGTGGAAGTTGGAGGTGGGTTTTGACAAATCTTGGATTTCTTGATGTTTGAATGGATAGAATTATTTATTAGGTTGAGAAATCATGATTGGTAAGTTATGGATGGTGAAAACCTAGTATGGATGATTGTGTGAATTGATCTAGTTAGGGTGTTTGGGTCAAAATGGATAACTAGTGATTTTTGGAAGTATAATACTTGAAATTGTGGTGATTGTAAACTTGATGAATTGATTAGATGATTAGGAATTCTTAAGCTATGGAATATGTGCTAGTTGATGTAGTCGTGGAAGTGTTATAGCCATATTCGGGTTTTTTGGCCCGTTTGGGTCAACTAGTTATAGAGAATTGCTAGATGGTCATAGTCGGTCAATTGACTTGTTGTTGATGATGAAATGTTGGTTAAGGTCATTCGAATGTGCTTTGGTGATATTGAGTTGGTAAATTGCTAAATTGACGGTTTTGACAATTTGGTAGATCGATCACTAACTCGGTACAATTGTTGACGGGAATCGGGAAGGATACTCAGTGATACTAGCTCATTGAGTTAAGGAACCGAAGGTTGAAAGGTGAGTGGATTTAACCTACAACTCGGGTTACGGTTTATTCCGTTTGGAAATTGCATACTTGTGAAAATGCAGGATTTTGGCTGATCTGGGAAGATAGCGGCGCTATCTTTAGATAGCGACGCTATCTTGGTTGGTTTGGGGATAACTCGAACAGAAAGCCGAAATCGCGTTAGTAGTGGAAATAGCGACGCGATCTCTGGTTCGCGACGCGAACCTTAAATAGCGACGCGATATTTGCTAGAGCAGTTTTTGGCACATTTTCTTCCTAGCTTGCTTACTTGTTATGTATGCCTAGTGTTAGGGAAATACCATACATGACTATGTGCACATTCGGGATGAGGTCAGTGTCGGAAGGATATCGGCTGAGCATAGTGTATCGACTAATAGGGTATCCAACCTTACCTGTATACGTTGCACGGTTAAGGGGGGGTTTACCCGGGGTGTTGGATACAGGCTATCGGTTACCGTGGTTTTGGCCGACCATGGTTTAAGGCCCACAAAGCCACCGATCCTCTCAAATAAGTGATTACCCAACCGGAGATGTTTTTAACTTCCGTGTTTAAGTGATTAGTGTAGTTGGTAGTGCTAGTAATTCATTCACTTAGCTTTTGTGCTAATACCTCCCTTATTGACACATTTCAGGTTGGAAGGCTTGAACGAGTCGGGCTTGGACGGGAAGTTTGACCATGCTTAAAGTATGTGTTTTTGTACAATGAGCCGTGTTTAGTAGTACCGTCTTTTTAACTAACATTTGGATGTAATAATTTGTGGGACCACGGTTTGTAAACTTAACGTAATTAGGAACCTAACTATATGCTTCCGTAACCTTAGTTTATTACTAAACTGAATATCTTTTAAAAAAAAATGGTTTCAAAAATGCGGTGTTACAATAACATTTTTAAATCATAATACTTTTGGTTCATAATAGGTTTGAATCATAATATTGTTTTTTTTCAAAATTTCAAGACTTTACTCATTTTGTAGATAATTTAATTTAATTTTTTTTTTGATATTTTAAGAATTTTTTGTTTACAAAGAAAAAACAAAGGTATGATTAAAAATGAGGTAGGGGACTTACAAAAATTACTATAATTAAATTCAAATTTAAATTTTAAAATCGTTCAAATGACTAAAAGGCCCTTTGACTTGTGAATTGTGATTGACATGTGACATTACTTGAAATTATGAGTCAACAAAACGGGTCAATGACAAGTGGCTAGATGGATACGTGAACAAATTGGAATCAAATATAAGGCTCCATATATAGGTGAAGATTAGTGTACTATATTAACATTTCTAGTTATTTATTTATAAACCCCTCTAAATATAAAAATTAATTAACTAGTATTAAATTGTACAACATATAAGAATAAATAGTTAATGGAAAATGTAATTATTAGTAGGGGTGAGCATAGCCGGGTACCCACCGGTTCCGACCGGAACCGGAACCTCTTGTACCGGTACTCAATTTTCGGAACCGGAACCGGAACCTCCGGTTCCTTCCGGTTCCGGTGCCGGTTCCGGTTATCCTGTTTCTAAAATCGTAAAATTAAAATTAGATGTAAAGCTTAAATATTAATCATTTTTTGTCATTTTATCAACTAATCTTTGAATAGTCATAAACTCCAAACACTTAAACCTATGATTGTCTATATATTTTATCGTTAGAACACTATATTTATACTGATTAATGACTAAACTCATTAAAAGTTACACAAAGTTTCTCATATTGTTAAATTTTGACATTAAATTTATCATATATATAATATTTTAACAAAAATAGACCGAATAATTACCGGTTCCTAAATTTTGAGAACCGGAACCGGAACCTATTAGGGCGGTTCCATAATTTTAGGAACCGGAACCGGCGGTTCCAAAGCGGTTCCGTTTCCAATTCCAGTTACCCGTTTTTTCTGATCACCCCTAATTATTAGATTGCGTTACAAATAAATTTTTCGTACTATCTTCTTAAAGTTTTTTATTGGTATTTTGCAACATTAAAGTAAAAGGGATGATAAAAATTAATAGCGAATGTGGCATATCGTTACTCAAATTGATCAGTGAACAAATTCAGTGGGATTTGTTGGTCGTAAGTGATGGCATTGTTAGACTGCCCGTAACGCCGACCTTTCATTCGGTCGTGACCTTCCACATCGACACCCCCGACGCGTCCCCCTCCGTTACGCCGGTCGTCCCACGACGCGTCGACCGTGTCCAACGGTCGACTACTCGACCGTTCCCATCCGACCTCAAACGGCTACATTTCACCCCAAACGGCTATATTTTCCGAACGGTCACCCATTACGGGCATTTGGTCGCTGTCTGGTCGTGTGTTTGATCAGGAGAGAGAAAGCTGATGTGGCGGAGATGTGGCAGGAGTGACCAAACTGGGTTTGGTCACCCATTACGCCCAGTCTTAGAGCTTCGTTTCTAGTTAGGTAATTACTTTGTCGTTAAAAGATAAAAGCATAATACGTGAGTTGTTAAAGCTACGTGAAATGCTTTTTAACATAGTCAACACCATACTCTCATGTTAAATCCATTCTATACATCTCACGTCATTGGGACAACTAAAGAATTTATGTGGCATTTTTTGTTTTTTGATAAAATGTAATCGGTTTGAAGTATTTTTTGTAAGTTTTAAATAAATATTATACACATGTCAAACTAAAAAATATAACTTTAAAATAAATATTAAAACTATGTTAAAGAATTAAAGGAGTTTTAACATTACTTTTAACTTCAAATAATACCTAATGCTTTAGGACGGGTGCCAACGCCTCGCCGGTTGGCCACCGCCGGTTCCGACGCCGTTGGCACGGACCGTCGGTTGGTCCGCCGGTTTTCCGCCAGTCGGCAAAGTGGCGAGGGAGGAGTAGAACGCCGGTTGGAGCGAGAGAGAGGGAGGGGAAGAGAGAGAGCGTGTAATCTTATTTTCTTTTTATTTATTTTTTATTTTTTTTAAAGTTTTTTAAAAAAGTAATATTTAAAAAAATTTAAAAAAATCTAAAAAATTCAAAAAAATTCAAAAAAAATCTAAAAATTCAAATTTTTTTTTAAAAAATAAAATTTTTATATAATGTCTTTTTTTAATTAATGTAATTTATTTTTATTAGTTATATGTTTTAATTAGTTGTATATTTTATTAGAAAAATAAAAGTAAATGGTGGGGCCCAAATTTGGTGAAGTGACGGAGTGCTGTTGGCATGAGTACGTCAGTTTAGTGTTAGTTAGTTTGTATGCTGACGTGGCGCTGAGTTGGCAGCAACTGACGGCGTCAGTTGCCGTCACCATTGGCACCGGTCTAAGATAACCTCAAGTGACCCGACCCAGATAGATCTAACTCGTTCCTTAAATAACCCGCTAGTCCATTGCCCACCCGTTTTACCACTTTCTTTTATCTCCAACATATACTTATATCTTTATTTTCCCAAAGAAAGATTATTTGTCTGTAACAATCCACATGTAGAGTTAAGCATATTATGTCATCTTTCTCTTGGAGTTGAGTTGTTTCCCACTCTCTCTCTCTCTTATCTCTCTCTCTCTTAACTTCATCTTAGGCAACCAAGCTGTCTCTTGTTGCCTTCATACTTGTCTTGTTGGAACCTCTGCAACACCCTCTCACTCTCTCTCCTTCTTTCTCTCTCTAAACCCCATGAAATCATCACCATAACCCTAATTCCTCCACCCTCCTTCTGCTGCTTCTCAGGTAAAAATTCTATCTTTTTAGGGTTTTTCAACACATTTTGTTTCTGGGTTTTCAAGATTAAAGTTAAAACGATAATGGGTTTATTTCTTTTTTGAATCTTGTTGATAACTAAGCATGTTTTTAGGGTGTGATTTAAGAGCTCTCATTTATGGCGTTGAGTGGCAATCATGAGAAAGATTTAGGAATGCAGACTTCATCTCCTTACAACAACAATAACAACAACAGCCACTTGATTAGAGAATCATCTTCTGAAACTGTGGATCATGGGTCGGATCCGGATCGGTTTCCCGGCACCGGAGCTTCCGTCACGCCGATTTCAGTCGGATATAAGCTGTTAAAGTCGCCGGTGCAAGTTCCGAGGTACCGAGAATGTCTCAAGAACCATGCTGCTAACATGGGCGGAAATATCACAGACGGTTGCGGTGAGTTCATGCCGTCAGGTGACGACGGAACCCTAGAAGCACTGAAATGCGCCGCCTGTAACTGCCACCGTAACTTCCACCGTAAAGAATACCCCACTACTAGTCCCACCGCCGGACCTTTCCTCCAACTCCCACCACCCTTGCCTTCTCCATCACCTTCGCCGTCATTCCACCACCATCACCACCACCACCGTACCCCACCGGCAATCTCCCTCCACCACCACCCTAACTGGGCTTCCTCCATCAACGCTCCGCCGGTGAAAATGGCTTTCGGAGGAAGCATTGGTGGTGCAGCCACCGAATCCTCAAGTGAGGAGCTGAATTTCACCGCGGCTGGTGGTGCTCCGCCGTATGGGGTGGCGAAAAAGAGATTTAGAACAAAATTCACACAAGATCAAAAGGAGAAAATGCTTGAATTTGCTGAAAAAGTTGGTTGGAGAATTCCAAGAGAAGATGATCCTGAAGTCCAGAGGTTTTGTGCAGAAGTTGGAGTCAAAAGACAAGTCCTCAAGGTTTGGATGCATAATAATAAAGCCACTTCTGGGAAAAAGCAAGTTCAAGACTCCAATGAGAGCATTGATTGATTGTACGGTACAACTTAATTATGCATAAATATGGGGTAGAATGTTGTAGCGTGTATATCAGGAGCTAGAATAGAGATGCATTGTATTTGCATCTTCATGGTGTTTTATTTTCATTTTATTATTTTGGTTGGGTTGAATTTTATCAATGTCATTTTAGTTTATTAAAAAATTCTACCACTAGCCTCCTTGATGAATTAAAATACATACATATCATGTTACCAATGAGTTATTATAAGATTATAAATATTCATTTAAAAAACAAATCCTATTAGACAAACACCGATTATTTAATTGGGAGGAAGTACTTGGTAGATTTCATTGGGATTTTCCAAATTATGTTTTTCTTTTGGTTTCCAAGATCTTAATGAAGCTACTAAACAAAAGTAGTTTAGAACATGGAAGGGGGAGTGGGCTAACACTTCCTTGCAAGTACTAACCCTTTACCCAATATGAAAAGTAAGGTTGTGCTCCACAAGTATTTTGTGGGTGTACATTGTGATTCTTATGTTATACAGTGTGTTTCTTCTGTTGTATATTGTGCACCTTTTGTTGTACATTGTTAGATATGAATTTAGGGATTAACAAAGATATACGACACATAAGTCATTGCGATCAAATAATCAACATCTACCTTAGTAGCCGAGTTGGTTAGAACCCCTTGCTTATAACATGAAAGTCACATATTCGAGTCCGGGAGGTGTCAAATACTAATTGTCTTTGCTGAAAATCAAGACTTCATAATTTGAAAATATCTCAAATGTATTAGACTGTGCGTAATGGGTGACCAAACCCAGTTTGGTCACCCCTGCCATATCTGTGCCACATCAGCTTTCTCCCTCCTGATCAAACACACGACCAGACAGCGACCAAATGCCCGTAATGGGTGACCGTTCGGAAATTTTTTATTTTTTTTAATTTAAATTTCATTAATAATTAAAACATTTTACATTAAAAATAATTTAAAACATTACATTAAACATAATTAAAAAAACATTAAAAAAACTACTGGTGGAGTCGTCGATTCCAAACGTGTTCCACCAAATCAGATCTAAGATTAAGAAGAGTTTGTTTATTATTGATCTCCCTGATAACTTGCAATACTTCTTCATGTGATCGTACGGGGTCGGATTCACTATGTCGCTCTTCCGGATGAAAATCGGGACATATGGCCCTGCCTTTGTCTTTGATAATCATATTATGTAATATGATACAAGTGTACATTATATCCCTTATTTTGTTAACATTTGGGGACCTTGCAGCCGTTTTTATTATACCGCATTTTTTCTTTAGAACGCCAAATGCTCGTTCTACGTCTTTCCTTGCAGATTCGTGTGCTTTCTTGTAGTTCACCCGCTTAACATCATTCGCATTTGGGTGTGAAATGGACTTAACAAGAACAGACCATTCCGGATATATCCCGTGTAACGACCCGAAATTTATAGATAAATAAATTTTATAAAAATATGATAAATAAGGATAAATCATTTAAAGAACGTAGGAATTGGTTTCGTGTCATTTGGACATCGTATGAGAAAGTTATGGACGAAACCGGGTTGAAACCTAGACCGAAAAGTGCAGCCCTGCTGCACAGGCAAGTTCGCGGCGCGAGTCAGGCGCGAGCGAAACGCGAGGTTGAGCAGAGGGACCAGAGCTGGAACGCGAGCATCTCGCGTTGACTTCGCGTTGACTTCGCGGCACGAGCCAGACACGAGCCTGGCACGAAGTCTGGTAAAATCGGCAACTAACGGGCAGATCCGCGTCTTTTCGCGACGCGAGCTCGGCGCGAGCGGGGCGCGAGCTCTTCCGACCAGAGCAATAAAATCGGGTTTGAGCTCATTTGATGCATTTGAAAACCCTGGTTTCTTTCTCTTCGAGCTTGTGAGCGATTTTGGGTGTAAATCATCATCTGGAGCTGATTTCTTCATCAAATCTTGTGATTCTTCACTCCTAGTTGAAGATTAAAGGTATATGTTCAATCCTTGATCTTTGTAGCTTTAGATCCATGTATTTTGATGTATGGGTTTGAAACCCTAGCTCTTGGGGTTATGGATTATGGTGATATAAGTGGTGTATACACCTAATAGATGATATATCATCAAATGAAACAAGTATATGATTATGATTTGTAAGAATCTTAAGGGTTGGTTAAACCTAGAGTTTGGTAAATCACCATAATTGGGGGAAATGAGTTAATAAGTGTTATCTAGAGATAGATGGACACATTAGTAGTAGTATGTGATGTTGAACATCTTGTGATTGTTGTATTAGGCTTTTGGTGAAGCCTTGGAAAGTTGATTGATTGTTGAAGCAAGGAAACTGATGTAAAGAATACGACTGGAGCACTTTATTGCTAAGGTGAGTACATGAGACTTTTAAACTGGGTACATAGCAATTAATTTTGAATGTACATATGATATTGTATCAGTCTTTATTAACAAATATTTTGATAAAGATAGTAGTTGAAGATGTATGAAAGTATGTAGAATGTGATACTAGAATGTGTCTAGTATGATTGATGAATTTGAAGTAAATTATGATAGATTCAAGTATGTTGGAATCTATGTTAATGAACAATAATAATGAAGTAATGGATTAAGAGAATGTATATGGAGCCTTTATTAATAAATATGTATTAGTAAAGCAATTGGGAATGATTTTATAGTAATGAGTACCTATTGGTAAGATATACTAATAAAAGTAAAGAACGAATATATATGAGAAAGAATATGATGTGACTAGTAATAATTGTCTATTATAGTCAAGGAAGAGATAAAAGTATTATGTTATCGATAGATAAGAAATGTATCTTATGTATAAATTAAGCATGGACCTCATAGGGTTCATAGATGTAGAAGTAACCGTGGTTGCTTATGATCGGGTCCATGGGACCATACAAGTACGTTCACACTGTGATGAACTAATTATGTCGCTAGTATTAGATGACTAACTTGTTTGATGTTGGATGTGATAGCCGAAAGCTTTGATTGTCATAACTGTTAGGTTATGGTAAGAGATAGATGGTGGTGACGCGGGGGACCCCCGGTCACTGGACGGTGGTATATATGTTTATACACCGAGTGTATATATGTTTATACACTAAGCACACGGGTGCTTCTAGTACGCATATGTTTGGTACTAGGTATGTTAGGTTCTAATACATATATGTTTATGTATTAGACATGTTGGTGCTTCTAGCACATAAATGTATATGTACTAGATATGGTTGTGCTTCTAGTACGCATATGTTTGGTACTAGGTATGCTAGGTTCTAATCCAAATATGTTTATGTATTAGACAGGTTGATGCTTCTAGTACATATATGTTTATGTACTAGATGTGATTGGGTTTATGGTACCTATATGTCGAGGTACTAGATATGTTTGCTAGGAAAGCAAAGTAGCTAGAGTCACAAAAGAGTGACTAGACGGTATTTGTGTAGTTTATATATATGATTATAAAATTATGAAATTTCTATTATTGGGGTCTAAAACCCATGTATCTCACGAGACTATTTTGTCTCACATACTACGTTTGTTTTGTGGCTATGTACTCAGGTACAGGTTGAAGTGATAGAAGGTTGCACTAGAAGTGGCCTAGTGATGCTTAGTTCGGGAGCTCTTAGGTAGATCCCGTTGCCTATGGTTTTGATATATTTGGTGACACCGTATTTTTGTAAACTCTGATAAAGGTTTTAAAGTTTTTGTTAAACTGTATTTTGGACAATATGTCAGATATTGGAAAAATGTATTTTTAAATGATTTAAACGATGTTTTGAAAATACGGGTGTTACATCCCGTCAGTAAGATAATATCCCCATTTATAAGATACCCCGTTTGCCAAAAAGGGTACCTCAGGTGCTTTCCCGTCTTTGAGATCATTGAAAATATGGGACGCTCGTAACACGTTGAAGTCGTTGTTCGACCCGGCGACACCAAAGAACGCGTGCCAAATCCACAAATCTTGCGAGGCAACCGCTTCAAGTAAGATGAATGGTTCGTTCCCGTGATCCCCTCTAACATATTGCCCACGGTAAGCATTTGGACATTGAGCCCAAGGCCAATCAGTACAGTCAATGCTTCCTAGCATACCGGGAAACCCATGTTTCTCCTCATGAAAAGCGTATAGCTTCACCATATCAGTATGAGTAGGCTTTCGCAGAAACTCATCTCCATACAAGTGCATAACCCCTTTACAGAACTCTGCGAGACTATCGCGGCTAGTTTTCTCACCAATTTGTAAGTATTCGTCTAGAGCATCCGGTACGGTCCCGTATGCTAACTGACGAATTGCAGAAGTGCACCTCATTAGCGGAGAAGTACCTGCGTTCCCAAGTGCATCATATCGTTGCGCAAATAATGGGACAGTATTAGTGAGATCGCGAACAATGCGTGTGAAAAGATCACGACTCATCCTGAAACGTTTGCGAAAATCATGCTCGTTATACGTCGGATTTTCAGCGAAGTAGGCTGCCACGAGACGGTCATTCGCACCGCCACGGTCCCTATTCACGTATCTTCTAGGAGTTCCAGGGATATTAGAACTAGAACCTTCAAGAAACGCGGCCGCCGTTTGTAAAAAACCAAGATGTATAACCGTGTCCTCTTCCTCGTCGCCAAAAATGAAATTAGCGACATTCATTTCATCGTCGGAACTCATTTTTAGTATAGTGTGTGTGATGTGTGTGATGTGAGTAAGTATGAATAAAAGAAATGAGAAGTGTGAAATTTTTTAGAAAAAGATTGGGTATTTATAAGGTAAAAAAAAGGGGTAAAAATTAGGTTGGAAGTGTGTGTTTTGGAGCCGTTGGAGTGGGCTGCCAACGGTCGACTAGTCGACCGTTGGGCTATGGCGACGCGTCGAGCGAGCGGAGGCGTAACGGGCGGGACGCGTCGGGAACGGAGGACGTGGCGGTCGTGACCGCTGGTTCGGTCGACCGTTACGGATGGTCATATATGTAGTCAAGTATGTTGTAGTCAAGTATGTTGGAAATGGCTGGATTTTGAAAATGGATGTGATTTGTATCTTTGGATATTATGGTTTCATCTCCTTTTTATTTATTTTAGTATGTTCTTGTAACTTAATGTATTATTAGTAAAGTAATTATTTAGGGATAATCACAAAAATAGCCGATTTTTTTTTTAATTTAAATTTCATTAATAATTAAAACATTTTACATTAAAAATAATTTAAAACATTACATTAAACATAATTAAAAAAACATTAAAAAAACTACTGGTGGAGTCGTCGATTCCAAACGTGTTCCACCAAATCAGATCAAAGATTAAGATGAGTTTATTTATTATTGATCTCCCTGATAACTTGCAATACTTCTTCATGTGATCGTACGGGGTCGGCTTCACTATGTCGCTATTCCGGATGAAAATCGGGACATATGGCCCTGCCTTTGTCTTTGATAATCATATTATGTCATATGATACAAGTGTACATTATATCCCTTATTTTGTTAACATTTGGGGACCTTGCAGCCGTTTTTATTATACCCCATTTTTTCTTTAGAACGCCAAATGCTCGTTCTACGTCTTTCCTTGCCGCTTCGTGTGCTTTCTTGTAGTTCACCCGCTTAACATCATTCGCATTTGGGTGTGAAATGGACTTAACAAGAACAGACCATTCCGGATATATCCCGTCAGTAAGATAATATCCCCATTTATAAGATACCCCGTTTGCCAAAAAGGGTACCTCAGGTGCTTTCCCGTCTTTGAGATCATTGAAAATATGGGACGCTCGTAACACGTTGATGTCGTTGTTCGACCCGGCGACACCAAAGAACGCGTGCCAAATCCACAAATCTTGCGAGGCAACCGCTTCAAGTAAGATGAATGGTTCGTTCCCGTGATCCCCTCTAACATATTGCCCAAGGTAAGCATTTGGACATTGAGCCCAAGGCCAATCAGTACAGTCAATGCTTCCTAGCATACCGGGAAACCCATGTTTCTCCTCATGAAAAGCGTATAGCTTCACCACATCAGTATGAGTAGGCTTTCGCAGAAACTCATCTCCATACAAGTGCATAACCCCTTTACAGAACTCTGCGATACTATCACGGCTAGTTTTCTCACCAATTTGTAAGTATTCGTCTAGAGCATCTGGTACGGTCCCGTATGCTAACTGACGAATTGCAGAAGTGCACCTCATTAGCGGAGAAGTACCTGCGTTCCCAAGTGCATCATATCATTGCGCAAATAATGGGACAGTATTAGTGAGATCGCGAACAATGCGTGTGAAAAGATCACGACTCATCCTGAAACGTTTGCGAAAATCATGCTCGTTATACGTCGGATTTTCAGCGAAGTAGGCTGCCACGAGACGGTCATTCGCACCGCCACGGTCCCTATTCACGTATCTTCTAGGAGTTCTAGGGATATTAGAACTAGAACCTTCAAGAAACGCGGCCGCCGTTTGTAAAAAACCAAGATGTATAACCGTGTCCTCTTCCTCGTCGCCAAAAATGAAATTAGCGACATTCATTTCATCGTCGGAACTCATTTTTAGTATAGTGTGTGTGATGTGTGTGATGTGAGTAAGTATGAATAAAAGAAATGAGAAGTGTGAAATTTTTTAGAAAAAGATTGGGTATTTATAAGGTAAAAAAAAAGGGTAAAAATTAGGTTGGAAGTGTGTGTTTTGGAGCCGTTGGAGTGGGCTGCCAACGGTCGACTAGTCGACCGTTGGGCTATGGCGACGCGTCGAGCGAGCGGAGGCGTAACGGGCGGGACGCGTCGGGAACGGAGGACGTGGCGGTCGCGACCGCTGGTTCGGTCGACCGTTACAGATGGTCTTATATGTAGTCAAGTATGTTGTAGTCAAGTATGTTGGAAATGGCTGGATTTTGAAAATGGATGTGATTTGTATCTTTGGATATTATGGTTTCATCTCCTTTTTATTTATTTTAGTATGTTCTTGTAACTTAATGTATTATTAGTAAAGTAATTATTTAGGGATAATCACAAAAATAGCCGATTTTGGACAGGTCTAACTTGCTTTTGATCAACTTTATAAGATCTGTTTTATAATAGTCACCCATCATGTGAAAGCATTTTTGTGATAGCCACAAATTTTGTAGAAGTAGTACGAATGGTTGTTTTAGGCAACATGAAGGGCCATGTCGCGAAAAAGTAAATCCCCTATAAGCCTTGGCAAATCTCAAGATATTTAATGTTGCACTTGAAAATTATTAATATAATCTTTATACCAGTTTTATTAAATAAACAAACTTTATTCTTCTACTCGTAAAATATTTGTCATATAGAATTCAATAATTATCTTTTCTTAATTTCATCATTTAATTTTGCATACCAATATTGATTAAATAAGTAGTAAGATATGTAATAATATTTAATATGAAACAATAACATTAAGAATATTGTCTTTACACATGTCTAAGATTTTCTCATTGTTTGTCTAACTCAGTCTACGTGTCAGACTCGGACCAAAATATTTTGTTGATCCGTTCCAAATGCAAAATAAAGTTTGGACTCAGTCCATCTTGCCCTAACTCAGTGAACAACTAACTCAATCACCAACTAACACACTCAATACTAACTCAATCAGTGATGATACATGATTACTCGTTTGATGACGTACATATTTTCTTTTGAAAAATGATATTATTTTCTACTATATTTTTTTCTATATCATCATCTTATATGATTGACATGTGTAATCCACTAATTTCTTTATTAATAATCTTATTATTTAATTTGTATACTTATATTTATAAGATGAGTAGCTAAAAAAAGAAGTAGAAAGCTAACTCTTTTCTTTTCTCCCATCTTTTTAGTAATTTTATAATGTATCATATATTATATACCTTGTTAAAATATAAGAGACGCGTTCAAGGAGGTCCATCATTTTTATCAAGTCCCGAGGAACAAATCTCATCCATTGATCAATAAGATCTAATGGTCAAGATTAATCACATACTTTATACATAAAGGGATATTTTGGTCATTTGGCACTAAATTTTTTTATTTTTTATTTTTTATTTTTATTTTAAATTTTATTTTATCTTTTTATTATTTTTATTATTTTTAGTTTTTAATTGAGGGGTATTTTGGTCATTTTGAAAAAAATATTTTTTTATTTTTATTTTAAATTTTTTATTTTTTAAACTTTTTATTTTTATTATTTTTTAAAAAATTATTATTTAAAAAAAATATATTATTTTTTTAAAAATTATTATTTTTTCATTAATAATATATAATGTGATTGCATAGTGAATCACATGTGATTGTATTCTGAATCATATGTGATTGAACTAAAACATCAAATTTGATTATACAATCACATGTGATTTTACACTAAAATCACATGTGATTACAGTATATCACATATGATTACACTAAAATCACATGTGATTAAGTCATATACGTAATTATCAAATAAATATTATTTTTTAATCAAAAAATTAATAAAAAAATAAAATAAAAATTTAAAAAAGATTAAATTTTTTTGAAGTGTCAAATGACCAAAATACACCTTCAGAACAAAAAAAATAAAAAAAGTAAAAATTCTAAAATAATTTTTTTTTTTGAAAAAATGACCAAAATACCCCTCAATATATAAAATATGTGATTAATCTTGACCATTAGATTTTATTATTCAATGGTTGAGATTTATTCTTTGGGACTTCGTAAAAATAATGGACCGTTTTGAACGCAACTCATTAAGCAGATATTTTATATCTAATCAATAGATTAATGTACAAACACATAATTAATGATTGAGCATATGGTTGGCCTATATTCCTTGATCATCAGTTCATCATATGTTTTTTCTTGTTTTCATATAGTCAATGTCACGCAGAAAGATCTACGATCCATCACACCCACACACAATTCGCCACGTCATCACACCATCAACCATCACACACCAGTCAAATCGCAAGTCCACCTATCTTCACCATTGCTTCTTTCACTTGCTCTCCCATCAACCTTTCTCTCACGCAATTCGTCGAACAGTTGGTGTTCATATTCATTCCGTGAACTATAGCACGTATTTTATGTAATTGCAAGGACGAAACCGATCAAAGAGCGCAACAATGAGTTTCAGAGACGAAAATGAAGACGGCAGAGATCTCAGAAAACCGTTTCTTCATACTGGTAGTTGGTATCGTATGGGTTCCAGACAATCGAGTATGATGACGTCATCTCAGATGATCAGAGATCGGTCTGTTTCTGTGCTCGCATGTGTTCTCATCGTCGCGTTAGGCCCGATTCAGTTCGGTTTTACTGTAAGCAATCTTGTATATAATGCAAAGTTATATTGATCCGAGATTTGAGTTTTTGAAGTTAAACTATTACTTTATGAATGCAAAATTATATTGATTTATTGCAACTTTAACAACAGTTTTTTAATCAACATGGCAATATAGTATTATTTTTATTGTAAAGTATAAAGTTTAAATCTTTTAATGGTGATGTTTTTGGATAATTGCAGGGTGGCTATTCTTCACCCACACAATTGGATATTAGTCGAGATCTTAATCTTACAGTCTCTGAGGTTTGTTTATTGATCCCATTTTAGGGAAAATTGTCAAGAAAGTTAACTAAAGATTACATTGAGGGTACCCAAATATTCTAGCTCATCAAACTACTAAAATCTCGGTTTTCTATCGAAATTGAACTTTATTTGCTCCCAAAAATCAAACATTAGTTTGTCAAAAGATAAACTTTTACCTGAAAATTGAACCTTCACACCTTTTGGCGATCTATAATTTTTTTGGGCGGGCGTGTTTGGACTGCTTATTGAAAATAAATTATGTGTTTTGACAATGAACAATCAGATAATCAGCGGTTTGAAAACGTGATAGTGCAAAATAGTTTTTGGATTTGATTATGCTATCTGAAATCGCAATCGCAATAATCAGATAATCAGTATTTTAGTGTTTGGCAAACCTGATTATTTGATTAGTTAATAAGTAAAACTCAAATAATCAGTTATCAAGACACAATAAGCACCTCTCCACCTGATTATTTGGTTACCTTTTTTTGGTGATTTAATTTGAGGTTTGTTTTCTTGTAATGAATGTAGAAATGATATAAAATATTGTGTTTCAGTTCTCATTGTTTGGTTCTTTATCAAATGTTGGTGCTATGGTTGGTGCAATAGCTAGTGGTCAAATTGCAGAGTATATAGGCCGAAAAGGGGTACGTTATTATTAATTATGTATTTTCAATATTAAATTTTCTCAGAATTATATAATTGCAATTTAATTTGATTATTAATTGTTGTGTTGTTGTAGTCTTTGATGATTGCAGCAATCCCTAATATAATTGGGTGGCTCGCCATATCATTTGCCAAAGTTAGATTCTATCCAAATACCCTGTTTCTTATGAACTCAAATTACATGTTTTCAGCTTATTAGTTAACTGAAATTGGGTTTATTTTTCTCAGGATTCTTCGTTTCTTTATATGGGAAGATTACTAGAAGGATTTGGTGTTGGGATTATATCTTATACGGTAATTTTTTATATATGTTTTACATTACTTCTTGTTTGCAAAAAAAAAAAAAAAAAAAAAAAAAAAACTTATTAAATTAAAATATCTTTTTTTTTTTTTGGTTTATTACAAAGGTTCCTGTATATATTGCTGAGATAGCACCTCAAAACCTGAGAGGGGGGTTAGGTTCTGTTAATCAGGTAATATTATTTACAAATTTCATTTTATAATTCTTTAATTTATTCAAAAAAATTTATAATATACATTTTCTTACTCATTTTATCTTTTATATTTTGTAGCTTTCGGTTACTATTGGGATTATGCTTTCTTATTTGTTGGGACTTTTTGTTAATTGGAGAGTACTTGCAATTTTGGGTAATTCTCCAAAATAAAAAGAAAAAGATTATAGTTAACCAAATATTGAATTTATAGATTAATTTTTTCTTTTTTTTGCAGGAACGTTGCCTTGTTTAATTTTAATACCGGGCCTCTTTTTCATCCCAGAGTCTCCTAGGTGGTTGGTAAGCTTAATCAAGTGTTTTAATTTTTAATTTTGATGTGTTTTAAATTTTAATAATAGAAATTAGTAGTTAAGTGTTATGTTTTTCAGGCTAAAATGGGAATGACAGAAGATTTTGAAGCTTCTTTACAAGTTCTTCGCGGTTTTGACACTGATATTACCCAGGAAGTAAATGATATTAAGGTAAATCTTTTCTGAAAAATATTATAGTATAAATTATTATTTTCTGTATTAATTCTAAATTGTTTTAGCATGATTGGTTATTTTTATTTTACAATTTACAGAGATCTGTAGCATCATCAAACAGAAAAACTGCAATTCGTTTCACAGATCTCAAACAGAGAAGATATTGGTTTCCACTGATGGTATTATTTAATTGTTATGTTTTATTGGATGTCAATATTTAATTATATATTATTTTTATTTTTGCAGATTGGAATTGGCTTACTTGTTCTTCAACAGTCAACTGGAACCAATGGTGTTCTGTTTTATTCCAGTACCATTTTCCAATCTGCAGGTTGGTATTCAACATTTTAATTAAATTAGTGAATAATGATCTATAACTATTTGATTAATTTATTATTTTTTTTATTAAACAGGAATTTCTAATAGTAATATTGCTACATGTGGACTTGGTGCTATCCAAGTAAGTGCCAAAAAAGTTGCACTTAAATTTTTTAGTTATATTATATTCTGTTAATATAATATTTGTTATCAATTCAGGTCATTGCAACTGCAATTTCTACATGGTTGGTTGACAAAACAGGCCGAAGGATTCTGCTTATTGTAAGGATATAAGTTTTTATAAATATATAGTATAAATCTTTTATTTTATTGATTGATTAAAAAGGATAACAAAACAATCTTTTGTAGGTCTCTTCTTCTGGAATGACTCTCAGTCTCATACTCGTTGCAGCATCCTTCTTCATTAAGGTAATAATTTATTTTCTATTTATTATTTATATTTATTATTATTATTTTAAAAATATATTAATTCATAGAACCTACAAAATCAATTAGTTAAAAACGTTACATTATTGTTGAAATAATATCATTTTTTTAAATCATAAATGATACACTACTTACATATAAAAATATAAATTCTCTGGACAAAATTATTTCGGGTCAACCAACCTTTTAAAAAATACCCGTTTTGACCCGAACCCGTTTCAACCCTTTACCCAACCCGCCCATTTTACTACCTATAATTATAACTAATAGTCAGAAAGAACATTTTTCAGGGTTATGTAGAGGATGGTTCCACCATGTATACTGTAATGGGCATCTTGTCAGTTGTTGGAGTTGTGGTAATTATTTATATATATTTCATGTATTAATGTGGCTATCTCTAATATTTCTTCATTAAAAATTTCTTACTTAGTTAAATTAACCTTTTTATTTAGGGTATGATAATTGGTTTTTCTCTTGGAATGGGCCCAATTCCATGGGTTATTATGTCTGAGGTAACCAATTACATTTACATATATTCTCATAAAATAAATTAATTACCATTTGTGTTTAATTTATTTTGGTTAAATTACAGATTCTTCCTGTGAATATAAAAGGACTTGCTGGTAGTATAGCAACATTAGCCAATTGGTTTATTTGTTGGCTAGTTACATTAACCGCACCCTTGCTTTTATCTTGGAGTAGTGGAGGTTTGTCTTTATATCATGCTCTCATTTTCTGTTTTTTTCTAAAACGGGTCAAACGGGTCAAATGCTAAAATCTTGATAAATGTTAATGATTGTATTAATGGTTAATTTCCATAATTTTTTGATTTGTAACAGGAACCTTTACTCTTTACATGCTTATGTGCGCTATGACTGTTGTTTTTTCTGCACTTTTGGTACCGGAGACCAAGGGCAAAACCTTGGAGGAGATTCAGTTTTCATTTAGATGATGTGTTTCTTGCTGTATTTAAATCATGAAAAATTCATTATTATGTCATATTACCATATATATATATATATTTACAACTCACTAATGTTTATTTTTTTAAGGGTTTTACACACCCCTAAGGATGTCGTTAGGAGATAATATTGCTAAAATAAAAATGAGATTTGCATTGAAGTTAGCTTTTCTCTATTTTTTTTAGGTGTTATTTGTATTGTAAGAGGTCGGACTGCAGGCTACATCGGTAGAGAAGATGTGGACCAAACATCTGCGGACCAAATCTGCCGAGAAGATGTTGCCCAATGGTCTGCAGTCTACTAAAACCCTAATCGAACGAAAAAACGAATTAGCGATCGAAAAGACAAAGCAAAAATAGATTAAACACTAACTAAACCTAGAAACAAGCATCAATAGCTAGACAAACTTAATCGAACGAATCAAAATGAACACGCGACTTGTATACTATGTTGAATTTAGAGAATATGATTTGATTAGCCGATGAGTGAAGGTAATGTACAATGCTGAGTTATAAGTAAGTGTATCATAGAGATGGTGGCCAAGATTAACAAAGAGCCTAAGCTAACAATAGGCTAATGGAGTAATTAATTATGCTAAGATGGAGAGCAAGCGTGATTTTGTTAGTTCTTCAGAAAAAGCCATAAAAAACAATCTGAAAACCCACCACAACTTCAATCTACAATCAGTATACTATAATCACCACTTAATGGAATAAAATGAATAAATAAATAAAAGTAGTTGAATGGTGATTTTGTAATAGTTAGTAGTGTTGATATTGAATGGAAATTTGTAGTAAAACTAATGTGACACTTAGTGGTGCATTGCTAAGTCAAACATACACAATTTCGGTAATTGTTCAGGTATTGGACTATATCTATTTCCGGTAGAGTACAAAACTACTCGGTTATTGTACACTGGGAAATAAATGAATCTATATTCAGGGTATCGTGATTTACATTCAACCAAACTCTTTTCCTTCTTCTTTATTTTACATATTATGTTTCATTCGTTATAATCATATTCATCAATTTCCTTACTGTATTTTATTTAATAAAATTGTTTTGACTGTATCAAAACCGTGACGTACTCTTTTTATTAAACGGTACACGTTGTTGGATCAAGACTAGTTCCAAACAGTGATATATAGCTCGGTGCATTTTTCAAATGCCACAACAATGTCATATGCACGAGTCGAGAATTCCATTAAGCTTCCAGCTGGCCCGATAAAAAGGTTTGGGCCAGTCAATCTTTGTACTCGGGTAATAGCACTAGGCCCGACTCGATTAGCTCCAAATCCCGAATCAGCAGTTGATAATGAATCTTGACTTCTTCAACAGTTTTCTTAGTAACCTTTGCAATGTTTTGCCACCTGTCAGGATCATTCTCGTCTTGTACCGCCAGCTCATTCTCAAACAATTTGTTTTCGTCTCGAGTCCATCTCGTGTTCGAATCTGTCTCTTGGATCTCAAGGAAAAAACATCCAAAACTGAATCAAATATTACGTATCTACGATATAAGGGCTCAGATCCGCTGAGGACTGCCAAGACAATTCTCAACCTATCGTTTATGGAAAATTGGATCTTTATCAAAAAATTTGGATCTTTGTGAAGAAATTTTTTTGATAATGACTCAAAAATTCTGATAATGATCCAAGTTTTTTTAAATAATTAATTGAAAATTGTTCTTATGGTCCTCACCAAAATTTGAGTACTCACGGGATCAAATTTACCTACCGGTTTAGGTGTCGTTGCATCAACGGTTGTCGTGCCGGAACCAAGATTCCCATTTGAAATCGGCAATTGGCAGGAAAACATAAGTAGAGAATATAATAAATGTAGCTCCTGCATTTTTTTTTATTTTTTTTGTGATTAGTGGAATAAGAATATGAATGTACGTTCGACAGTACGAGGATGTATATATATAGTAGTTAGGTTACTTGGATAAGACGATATATAATGCACGTTTTAAATTAAATTAAATAGTTGTATATATCGAGACTCATAATAATCCACTGTAATTAGATAGATATACGATCTCATCAACACAAACAAACCATAAAGACTCGTTCAATATTTCAAATATACGCTTTCCTTTGATGCCAGCTATACATATTTAAGGTAAATCCTTGCGAGACAAATATTTTAGTATTATTTATTATTTTCTGTATTTATTCTGAAATTTAGAAAATGATTGGTGATTTTTTTTTTTCCTCTTTTTTTTTTTTTTTTTTTTTTTTTTTTTTTTTTTTTTTTTCGCAATCTTAAAGAGGTCTGTAGCATCATCAAACAGAAAAACTGCAATTCGTTTCACAGATTTCAAACATAAAAGACATTGGTTTCCTCTAATGGTATATATATTTTTATTTAATTTAATGTTAATCCTTAATTATATATATTTTTACTAGCTACAAAACCCGCCCGATGGGCGGGTATGATGTAAATTTTAGTATGTAGAAAAATGTCCAAAAACTTTATATACTTCTAAATGACATAATAATCGATAGATGTGATGATGATTTTGTACAAAAAAACGGTAAATGAAGAAATGTTACATATAAATGTTACATATAGTTATTTGTTTCCTTCGCTGATTGATCTTTTAAATATTTATTTGTTTCCTTGTATGTAGGATCTTTTAAATAGTTATTTGTATGTACGATCTTTTAAATAGTTATTTGTTTCCTTGTATGTAGGAAGCCGTATATGGAGCATATGAATGTAGACCGTAAGCCGTACCAGATTCGTTTGCCGTATATGGAGCATATGAATATGAATGTAGACCGTAAGCCGTACCAGATTCGTTTGTATTACTGCAAATGACGTGGACCAATCAGGGAATTCCAAGTGGCATTATGGACGAATAGGAATGCTTGGAATTGCCATGGTGTCAAACCCTCTTCAAATTTAGGCCTCATATATAGGGTAGGATTTGCAGATAGGAATCGGCTTACTTGTTCTTCTACAGTCAACTGGAACCAACGGTGTTCTGTTTTATTACAGTACCATTTTCCAATTTGCAGGTTAGTTAGTGTTCAACATTTCAATTAAATTAGTGATCGAATAGTGATCTATAACTATGTTATTATTATTTTTTATTTTTAATTAAACAGGCATTTCTAATAGTAATATTGCTACCTGTTAAATGGGCCAAACAGGTTAAAAGTCTCCAAAAGTTTGATTGTTAAATGCTTACAACCTCCTAAACTGTTTTAGTTAAAGATCTAGGGGTGTGTTTAGTACAGAGAATTGGGAGGAGAGAAATGGAATTGGCACCCAAATCCTTTGTTTGGTTACATAGAGAAAGGGAGAGGAAGGAGAATTGTCAATTCCCATTCTCTAGTTTTGTTTCTCCTTGAAAGCAAGGGAAAAGGTGAGAATTGAAAAGTTAAAATTGAAAGAAAAAAAAAAGCGGAGACTTGAAAGCTCAACTTTATCACTTCGTCTTTTTAAAACACATAGCCGCCCCTAGAAACCTTCGTTCGTTCGTACGTAGCAGGAGAAAACCTCCATTCTTCATAGCTTCTTTCCAACAAGGTTCTCTCTCTCTCTCTCTCTCTCTCATGTCGAACTTAACACAAATTCGTTTTCATATGGTCATTTTCACCCATGTCGAAGTAAACACAAATTTGTTTCTATATGCTTGATTTTGATTCAATTGAATTAGTTTCTTTAAGTATGTGATAATTCTTAATTTTTGAACTATGTGGTTTTATTAATGCACTTTCGTTATTAATTTATCCATGTATTTTGTATGTTATAATAATGATTGTTGTGGGAAAAAAATATGTTTGCTAATTATAAAGTTTGTACGATTCTCTACTGATTTTTTTTGTTATACCAAACAAGAGAAATGATTCTCTGCTGCAATTATCTGTTGAAGTCTTTGTGCTACCAAACAGAGGAGTCAATTCTCTTTCTCCAGACTAATTCTCTTTCTCTGCAATTCCATTCTCTGCAACCATTTCCCTGCAATTTCATTATCTGTACCAAACGTACCCTAGGTTACTAATGTTTCTATAATCATTATTAAGACATTTCTTATATGTATATAATTTAATAATGGACAAAAGATGGTTGTAGGTCAACCCGACCCGACCCATCTCGGGCATGTTAAAATTGACCCGTTTCAACATGAACCCGTTTACCTAGCCCACCTTATCTTACCTTTATCTGTTATCAATATTTCTGCTTATTGTAAGGATATAATTTTTTCTTTTTTATATATATAATAAATTTATTATTTTTTTATTAATTGATTAAAAAGGATAACAAAACAATCTTTTGTAGGTCTCTTCTTCTGGAATGACTCTCAGTCTCATACTTGTTGCAGCTTCCTTCTTCATTAAGGTAATAATTTATTTTCTATTTATTAATTATAATTGTAATGTGCATAAACCTATAACATTTTTTTTCTGGAAAAAAAGGTTCCCGTGAAGTAAGCTGATCAAATACGATTGCAAAAATTATATTAATGCATAAAACCTCTAAAATCATTTTCTTAAAAAATATAAATTCTTTGGACAAATAAATTTCGGTCAACCAACCTTTTAAAAAATATCCGCTTTGACCCGAACCAACCAACCCGCACATTTTACTACCTCTAATTGTAGCTAATAGTGAGAGAACATTTTCAGGGTTATGTGGAGGATGGTTCCACCATGTATATTGTAATGGGCATCTTGTCAGTTATTGGAGTTGTGGTAATTATTTATTTATTTATTTTTAATGTTTTAATGTGGTTATCACTAATACTTCTCTATTAAATTTCTTTTTACTTAGTTTGATTAACCTTTTGTATTTAGGGTATGGTAATTGGGTTTTCTCTTTGAATGGGCCCAACTCCATGGATTATTATGTCTGAGGTAATTTATTACATTTATATATTCTCATTGAATATATTAATTACCATTTGTGTTTAATTAATTTTGGTTGTATTACAAATTCTTCCTGTTAATATAAAAGGAAGTAAATTACATGGATGGTCTTTTAAGTTTATAGCAAATTTCACCAATGGTTCTTTAGTTTCAAAAATTACACTGATGGTCCTTAATTCTGAAAGGTTTTTCAACGATGGTCCTTTACACTAACTGACATTAGTTTATTCTGTCAACTCACCCCATGTGCAATGCACGCGAGGGTAAGAAAGTAATTTTTAATTTCTTTTCATTCTTAAATTAATTTTTTTTATCATAAATACAAGTTTTTAGTTTAAGAATAATAAAGAAAAAGAAATGAAAAATGACTTTTTTACCCTCATGTGCATTGCACATGGTGTAAGTTAACAGAAAAAATTAACGTCAGTTAGTGTAAAAGACCATCGGTGACAAACCTTTCAGAATTAAGGACCATCAGTGTAATTTTTGAAACTAAAGGACCATTGGTGAAATTTGTTATAAACTTAAAGGAACATCTGTGTAATTTACTCTATAAAAGGACTTGCTGGTAGTGTAGCAACATTAGCCAATTGGTTTATTTGCTGGCTAGTTACATTAACCGCACCCTTGCTTTTATCTTGGAGTAGTGGAGGTTTGCCTTTATATCATGCTATCTCTCGTTTTCTGTTTATCTAAAATGGGCCAAATCCTAAAATCTATATAATAATGAAACGGGTCGATTTATGCTCAAAAGTGTAATGTTTAATGCACACAATGCTTTATCGAAATTTTTTTATCATCAATGTAATAACATAGTTTTTGGTCATCATTTTTAAAGCATTAATTATTTATTAAATATATGTAAAAAGGATGGACTAGAAAGTGTTTTTGGGTCAGCCCAACGATCTGTTACCCAAATCACTCATTTTCCCACCTCTAGCTTGTACAATGTAAAATGATGGTCTCAAGCCCATTTGTGATTTTTATGAATTCATAAATGGCTAATTTCCACAATATTTATTTGTCACGGGAACCTTCACTCTTTACATGCTTATGTGCGCTATAACTGTCGTTTTTTCGGCTCTTTTGGTACCGGAGACCAAGGGCAAATCGAGATTCAGTTTTCATTTAGATGATGTGTTTCTTCTTGTATTTAAATGATAAATTATGCATTATTTGGTTATATACTTAGAAAAATCATAAGGTTGTGCTATGCACAACCCATAGTCACATGGAACGTGGTACGCTCTGATATCGGAACATAGTATAAATACTTCAGATTTTATTTATATAACTTAAGTGTATACGTAAAATTATTAATGATTTTACATCTATTCAAAATAAGTGTAGACGTAAAATTATCAATAGTCTTACATCTTTTGAATATACTCTTTAAGTTGTAAAACTTAGTGTAATAATTGTTTAACTTTTATGAAAGTAATAGATATAAAACAAATATTGTAAAAATATTAATTTTGTAGAATGAAAACTTAGTTGAGTTATACGATACACATATAGCTAAAAGAATCAACACCATATTCAAAATATATACTTTATAATAAATATTTTGTTTCAATAATTATATTGAATGAAATCTTTGTATTGGGCTTACTTTATCATAATTAGTAAATATTTTAGAAATTTTTTTTAGAAAAATATCATTTTGTCAAAATATAGATGAACTTTGAGATAGTGCTTATACGCACATATTGCGTAACTAAGAAGTGAGATCCGGTGAGGATTTAAAAAACAATGAGAACTCGCGAGGATAACTAAAAAAAAATATACATAACTCCCCATGATTATTATTACATTTGATCAAAAAAAAATTTGAAAAGAAAATTATGATCCACTTTTTTTGTGTGGATCATAACAATGATCAATATTTATTTTTGTGAATCAAAATTATGATCCATATTTTTTTTGTGGATCAAAATTATGATTCATATAATTTTTTTTTATCATTTTTGAAATATATTTTTTTTGGATCTTATAGGCAGCGATTTTTATGCTTAAAAAATATTTTTTTTTTAAAAAGTTTGTTTTGGATCATTTTCAGAGTTTTTTAGTCCTCGCAGTGATCACCGGTTTTTAAGTCCTCACCGGATCCGGACTCGTGTCACTAATATATATTTCAAGGGTATACTTTGAAATTTTGATAAATACATATATATTATAACCACCCTATTTTAAGGGGTTATTTGAAAGTATCACAATACGAGCTTAGATAATAAACTAAAGAAACATAGAAACTGTGACCAAAGACTAACAATGAGCTATGCACTTATAGAATGTCAAAAATTAAGTCAATATGTATTATTTATATCATTCCAAAATTAGTAAATGATGAATTCAGAATGTAAAAACAAATAAATCAATGGAATTCTAGCTTATTCAAACTTTGTTAACTCATGTTAAAAAGATCCTATCAAGAACCGCAGTCAATCTTTGTACTCGGGTAACGGCACTAGGCCCGATTCGATTAGCACCAAATCCCGAATCAGCAGTTGATAATGAAGCTTAACTTCTTCAACAGTTTTCCTAGTAACCTTTGCAATGTTTTGCCACCTGTCAGGATCATTCTCGTCGTATACAACCAACTGAGTCTCAAACAATTTGTTTTCCTCTCAAGTCCATGTTGCGTTTTCTTGGATCTGAAGAAAAAAGAAACATCAAAAAACCGAATCATTCACGTATTTACGATAAAAAAAAACATTGATCTACAACTCGTAAAATACAACGGGATGAAATTTACCCACGGTACAAGTGTCGTTACAACAATATTCCCATTCGGAATCGGCAACTGGTTGGAAAACACAAGTAGCGAAAACAAATGTAGCATCTGCATTCCTTTGAATTTGTTTACTCAAGTGATTAATTAGTGGAATAAGAATATGAATGTTTGATGGTTTGAGGGTGTATATATAATAATAATAATAATAATAATAATAATAATAATAATAATAATAATAATAATAATAATAATAATAATAATAATAATAATAATAATAATAATTGGGTGTTAATTGGGTAAGACGATAGATCTTGGGCGTTTTTAATAGTTGTACATATGGAGACTCATCGCAATCCACCCTAAATTAGATGGATATACGATCTCATCAACACAAACAAACCACAAAGACTAGTTCAATATTTCAAATATACAAAATCTGAGGGAATTTAGAAAGAAAGGTAAGTAACGGGGTAACAGAATTGGGCAACGGAATTAAAAGATTCATTATATTGTTCAAAAATGAAAGTTCAAATATTGTATTTTTGTTTTATCGGTTTATCGTTTTACTGTTTTTCAAATGAACTAATGTGTGACATTTTCAAGATATATGTTTATATTTACATAAAAATACATGCTAATTTATTTATATAAGTAGGGAGAAACGTTCAAGTAGGTCCAATATTTTTATCAAGTTCCGAGTAACAAATCTCAACCATTGATCAATAAGATCTAATGGTCAAGATTAATCACATATTTTATACATAAAGGGATATTTTCGTCATTTGGCACTTAAAAATTTTTTTATTTTTTTATTTGAGGGGTATTTTGGTCATTTTAAAAAAAATATTTATTTTTTATTTTTTATTTTAAAATTTTTATTTTTTAAGAAAATTTATTTAAAAAAAAAATATTATTATTATTATTTTAAAAAAAATATTATATATTAATTAATAACATATAATGTGACTGCATAGTGAATCACATGTGATTGTATACTAAATCACATGTGATTGAACTAAAATATCAAATGTGATTAAATATACAATCACATGTAATTTTATACAAAAATCACATGTGATTAAGTTATACACATAATTATCAAATAAATATTATATTTTAATAAAAATTTAATATAAAAATAAAAAAAAAATCGATTTTTTTAAAGTGCTAAATGACCAAAATATCCCTTCATAATAAAAAAAATAAAAATTCTAAAATAAAAAAAAATATATATATATTTTTATTTTTAAAAAAATTACCAAAATACCCTTCAATATATAATATATAAAATATTAGATCTTATTGATCAATGGTTGAGATTTGTTACTCGGGATTTCGTAAAAGTAATGGATCTACTTGAACGCGAATCTCACTACAAGAAAATGACTTATTTGCGACGACACCATTTGCGACGACATACTTCATTTGCGACGACACATGAAATTTGCGACGACGTTAAGTGTTTTGCGACTACGGATCGTCCCAAAAGACGAGCGGGAAATCTTCCCACCTATTTTTTCAGCCGCGAAAAGATTAACGAGGGAATCGAACTGTTTAGCGGCGACATTGTCGTCGCAAAGTAATATTAAAATACATTTTTACAATATATTAATAATTTCTTTTGTTTTAAATATATAAATATTGCGTTAGCGGCGACTCGTCGTCGCAGAAATGTCGTCTCAGATTTAAAAAAAAGATCAAAAAAGGAGGAAAGAAATATTTAAACAAAAATAGCTCTCACGTTTCCTTCCTAATCATCGTGTACCTACTTTCCCCTCATGACTATCTTAACCGTAATTATACGTGCATTCATCCATATCAGGAATTTCATACGGTTCCTCTTCTCATCATATACTAATCTGCTCTCTTCGCGTAATTCATCTATATTTTCAAGGTACGCTCCTTTTGGTACAGTCGTGTTTGTTGCTGATATTCCCGTCTCTCGCCAGTTGCTATCTCGCCAGTTTCATATGGATTAGTGTTTCTCCAGTGTTTCTAAGCATAATAGAATCAAAATTCGATTCATTCCATCAACAATCATCTTCAATTTGATGATTTTAGAGAAAAAGTGAAAAAGTTCAAAAGTTGCTGTAAATCGAAGAATCGAAGCTTTTGTGTTATAGATTGAAGAAATTGACCGGATCAAAGTGTTAGCAATTGGATTTCGAACATTTAGCAAAAAAAATCACTCAAATCGGTGAAGTATTAAGAAAAATCTGATCGAAAAGGAGAAGGAAGAATGCGTACAAGTTCTGTCAACAACTTCGGCTTCATAACGATGAACAAGTTCGATCAGTAGTTCGGCCCGAAGTAGTTAATCGGCCCATTAACTTCGGCCCGAACAAGAAGTTCGACACAACCCTAGTTCGGCCCATCAACTTCGGCCTACTCTCAAGTTCGGCCCGAACTGAGAAGTTCGGCCCAATTTCTTCGGCCCAATTTCTGCACTACTGATCTTCGGCCAAATAGAATCTCGGCCCGAACTACCTTACATCTTCGGCCCAATTTCTGCACAAGTTCGGCCCAAGTTCATTATCACCTAGTTCGGCTACACACCAAAATTCTTCACAGTTCGGCGACAAAAATTCTTCACAAATTCGACTACCAAATCCTCATGAACAAACAATCCACACGAACACAATCAATTTCAATAATCAACAATTAATTCACAGTGTTCAATAATCAAAAATCAATTTCAATCCTGCGTTCAATCAAGATCGTAAATTTCTATCAAATTCTTCATTGTTCGGCAATCAACATTCTACAAGTTCGGCTCTTTTCTTCTCAATTTACAAATTCGATTCAATCGTCGTCGCTATTTATTGCTCAGAGACGAACCATTAGCGACGACCTGCTTTGCGACACCTGTCGTCTCAAAGCTGACATTTAGCGACGACTTGAGTATATTTAGCGACGACTTTTGTCGTCGCAAAAAGCTCAATTTCTTGTAGTGTCTATGAGTAGGATATAATTTAAAAGGAAGAATATAAAACTTCACATCTGAAAATTTTAAATTTGAACAGGAAAACAAATAAAAGAAGAGAGGAGATAGAGATATAATGAAAATAGATTTGGTAGTTAAAAGTATTTTAATTTGAATTAACTTTTTTTAAATTAATGTTATTATAATTTAAAAATATATATATTAACTTAAATCTATTATATCAAGAATGACAATATTTTTACGATTGACCGAATATATTATTCCCAGTTATAAGTGTATAATAATAACCCTTTATATAAAATTAAAAGAGGTAATAAAATCAGTCTAAGAAATTAGTTTTGCTATTACCTCATTTGATTTAAAAAAAATTTATAAATTGTAAGAATTAATGAAATTATAAATTAGAGGACGAATACTGAAAATTTTCATTAAGTTTTATAAATCATTTTTTATTTGTTTCCAATCATCTTCCTTCTCTATGAAAAAATATATTTTATTTATGAATATGAAATTTTTGGAAAAAAAATTGTTTTTATCATACATTATAAATTATAAGATTAAAAATCTCATTTGCAAAATAAATCATAGCATTTCATATAACCCTGACTTTTATCTTTTTAGATTGCCTACCTTTTTTTTTTATAAATAATTTCCTCTTCTTTTTAAAGATTTTCTTATTTTATAAAATACATAATATTTATTTATGAAGTGATAAAATGTATCTAACAGAGTCAATTAACTATAAATAGAGAAACACTATAAATAGCTTAAATTAAATTTGTATAATGTAGTGGTTTAGGTAAAATTTCATCTTAAATTGAATTTTATAAGAGTTTATTGATTGATGGAAACATTTTTCAAGTTTATTAGAAAATTTAACGTAAAAGACGACTAAAAATCACCACATTAAGTCACTAATATCCACACGAGCTTTTGCCTTCAATGCTTTAAGAAGTTCAACATCTTCGCTCTCTATATCCATATGTTTTCGAACCCAAAATACTCAAATTTTGAGTATTTGTTCTTGCATTTTGATTTCCTTTTCCTGTTCACGTCATTCCCGATCATTCGCTTGTTGTCAAAGAAATTTGACGTTTTGATGTCTCAACTGAATCTCTTTGATTGCTTCCATGTACTCCTTGAACTTTGTTCCCACAAGGAATTGAGTCTTTCACTTCGCGCCGGATTACAAAGATACACATTATATATAAAATACTATGTTATTAATTGGTTACCGGAACTTACAAAAAGAAACATCAATATCAATTAGTAGAAAAAAAGACTTTACAATTCATCAACTATTCATTCCCATGTAGATTGTTATTATATGTAATTTATAACCTATACCTCACTTTCACTTATTATTATTCAATCCTCATAATATTCATAATTACATTTATCTTAATACTAGAGATAGATATATGCACATAAGATTGCTGACTTTGATGACGAACCAAAAGAAAGTTTATACATATTATTCATTCACTTGAAGGCAAAAGATACAAAAGTTTTTGCATAAAGTAAATCAATTGTAATACGTTAAATCATCATGTCATATCATTTTGCCAAATTTTATAAAGAGATGACATCAAACTCATGGGCCATGAAATCTTCACTTGGTCTATAGTATTTTGCAGAGGAATATAGCCCTAGATTACCAACATGACTCGTATAAAGACATGCAAATCGCTCAACCTACATCACAAAAAAATGGATTGATTTGAGCTATAATTTACTTAAAACGGGCCAAGTCATAAGATTGGCTACAAAGGAAAACATGTTGAAAGTCGTTAGAGGTGTATTTGTAGTCATTAATTGTTTATAAAAATCTTCTAAAAGGCAGACAAAATATGTTTATGTGCCCCATTGTGACCCGTTATATATCCAACCAGCTATATATGAAGGAAGGAATGTGGTTAAAACCTGGTGAGCGAAGCTTGAGTTCTGGTACCCAGTTTTTGTTGGATCATAAACTTGATTTGATCCAATAATGTTGGGCTAACATATGAGACTTATCTAAGCCCAACACCAAAGTAAATTATCCAAGCCCAAATCCAATATCTAGAAAAATCTATGTAAGAAATATGTAGAAGGTTCATTTGTAATATCTATAGAAAATATCTAGAAATGTATAATAAATATCTAGTAGAAAAGTCTAGATATCCATGGAAATATCTAATGTGTAGAATGTTCCATGGAGTAGTATAAATAGGTGATGTACTCCTCATATTGTAATCAAGTCTTAAGCAAAGCAATTCAATACTTGGTAAAATACAAGGGTTCATCTCTTCCAATTTTCACTACAATCATCTTTCCCTTAAAAACCTCTTCATCAAAGTAAGCCTAAAAGGCCTCGTTTCCTAACAAAGTGGTATCAGAGCTAGTTGATCAAGATGTCAAACATGATGAATACATTCCAATATCCTCGTCTTACCAAAGATAACTATGGTAGTTGGTGTATCCGGATGAAGGCGTTGCTCGGATCATATGATGCATGGGAGATAGTCGAGAAAGGTTATGAAGAAGTTAAAGATGAAGGTTCATTAAATGCTACCCAAAAGGGAGAATTGCTCAAAGCAAGAAAGAAGGATCAAAGTGCTCTCACTCTCATCTATCAATGTTTAGATGATGCAATGTTTGAGAAAGTTGCAAATGCAACCACTTCCAAGGAAGCATGGGAGATTCTTCAAAATGCTTTCAAAGGAATTGATAAGGTGAAAAAGGTACGCCTTCAAACTCTAAGAGGAGACTTTGAAAGATTACAAATGGAAGAATCCGAAGCCATTTCGGATTATTTCACTCGTGTCTTGACCATCTCAAATGAGATGAAGAGAAATGGAGAAAGCTTGAGTGACACAAGAGTGATAGAAAAGATTCTTCGCTCTTTGACACCGAGCTTTGACTATATCGTTGTGGCCATAGAGGAGTCCAAAGACGTTGACTATATGACCATTGATCAACTCATGGGTTCACTACAAGCCCATGAAGAGAAAATGAAGAAACGAAGGGGGAAAGAACCCTTGGAAGAAGCTCTATATTCAAAACTCTCTTTCAAAGAAAGAGAAAAGAACTTTGTACATGGAAAGGACCAAGGAAGAGGACGTGGTACTTTCCGAGGTCGTGGTGGATTCCAAGGACGAGGACAAGGAAGAGGAGATAGGGAAGAAGTAAATAAAGAAAAAGATACACAATGGTCTCCTTCTAGAAGAGGTCGTGGAAGAGGTTCTTACGCTCAAAGAGGAGGTAAAACCCAAGTACAATGTTATAATTGTCAAAAGTATGGTCACTATGCTACCGAATGTAGAAGTTCAAGACAAGTGGAAGAGAAAGCTAACATTATGGACTTGCAAGATGACGTTCAACTCACTTTGTTGATGGCAAACAAAGATGAACGAGAAAATAGAAGAACTTCATGGTATCTAGATTCCGCTGCAAGTAGCCATATGACCGGTGAAGAAAGCTTATTTGTTGAGATGGAGCAAGTGAAGGGGAACGTCACATTTGGGGACAACTCAAAAGCAACAGCGAAAGGAAAAGGTAAAATACTTATCCTTGCCAAAGATGGAAGTCACCAATTTATATAAGAAGTTTACTTTGTGCCAAGCCTTAAAAGCAATATTTTAAGTTTGGGACAACTTTTGGAGAAAAACTACGATATACACTTGAAAGATCGTACTGCTACAATAAGAAACCATGAAGGAAGGCTTATTACCAAAGTTCCAAAAGTAAAAACCGGATGTTCCTTCTAAACGTTGAACATGATGAAGTTAAATGCTTAAAGACATGCTTGAAGGATCATTCATGGCTATGGCATATGAGGTATGGACATCTAAACTTTGGTGACTTAAAATTATTGTCCACAAAGGGCATGGTGAAAGGATTGTCCCCTATTGATCACCCTAATCAAGTATATGAAGGATGTCTACTTGGGAAGCATGCTAGAAACCCATTCCCAAAAGAAGCAACATCAAGAGCAAAGGAGCCATTACAACTTATTCATACAGATCTATGCAGACCCATTACTCCACCATCTCATGGTAAGAATAACTACTTTATGCTCTTTATCGATGATTTCTCCCGAAAGACATGGGTGTATTTTCTAAAAGAAAAATCTCAAGCTTTCGATACTTTTAAAACATTTAAAGCAATGGTTGAAAAGGAGAAATGTTTAAGAATTAAAGCCATGAGATCCGATAGAGGTGGAGAATTTTTATCAAAAGAATTTAACAAGTTTTGTGAAGAAAATGAGATCCGTAGATTTTTAACAACTCCATACTCTCCACAACAGAATGGCGTGGTTGAGAGAAAGAATAGAACCATTCTCAACATGGTTCGAAGTATGTTGAAAAGTAAGAAGATGCCAAAGGAGTTTTGGGCCGAAGCGGTTGATTGCGCGGTCTATCTTTCAAATCGGTGCCCATCTAAAAGCTTAGATAACAAGACTCCACAAGAAGCATGGAATGGAATAAAGCCTACCGTTTCTCATCTCCGAGTATTTGGGAGCATAGCATATGTTCACGTACCACGCCAAAGGCGTCTCAAGCTTGATGATAGAAGTGAGAAGCACATCTTCGTTGGCTACGACAAGCAATCAAAAGGTTACAAACTCTACAACCCAATCACAAGAAAGGTGGTTGTAAGTAGAGACGTGGAGTTTGATGAAGAAGGAGCATGGGATTGGAACACGAATGATAGTGAGCGATATGATTTCCTTCCTATTGGCAACGAAGGAGATGAGACATGCGACTTAAATGAATATGCTCAACAACCTCCAAGTCCATCCTCAACTCAAGACTCGCCTTCAAGTTCAAGTGAAAGATCTCCAAAAATGAGAAGCTTACAAGAGATCTATGATGAGACTGATGAGATTGACGAGCTAACACTTCTATGCTTGTATGCTGATTGCGAACCTCTTAGCTTCGAGGAGGCTGTGCAAAGCAAGAAATGGAGGTAAGCCATGGATGAGGAGATAAAGTCAATAGAAAAGAATGATACGTGGGAGTTGACATCTCTACCGAGAGGGCAAAAGGCTATTGGAGTCAAGTGGGTATACAAAACAAAGAAGAATGCCAAAGGAGAAGTGGAGAAGTACAAGGCAAGACTTGTGACCAAAGGTTACAAGCAGAAACATGGCATAGACTATGAAGAGGTATTTGCTCCTGTTGCTCGCTTAGAAACTATAAGAATGATAATAGCTATTGCTGCTCAGTTTAAATGGAAAATCCATCAATTGGATGTAAAGTCCGCTTCTCTAAATGGATTTCTTGAAGAAAAAGTTTATTTGGAGCAACCAGAAGGGTATGCTGTCAAAGGACAGGAAGGTAAAGTGCTAAAACTGAAAAAGGCCTTATATGGTCTAAAGCAAGCACCACGTGCTTGGAATACAAAAAATGATAAGTATTTTCAAGAAAATGGTTTCACAAAATGTCCAAGTGAATATGCACTTTACGTGAAAATTTCAAGTGGAAATATATTGGTTGTTTGCTTGTACGTGGATGATCTCATATTCACAGGAAACTCCCAAAGCATGATCGATGAATTCAAGAGATCTATGGCACGAGAGTTTGAAATGACGGATATTGGGCTCATGTCTTATTACCTTGGCATAGAGGTGAAGCAATCAGAAGAAGGAATTTTCATATGCCAAGAAGGATATGCAAAAGAGATATTGAAAAGGTTTGGCATGGAGAAGTGCAAACCAATTGCCACCCCCATCGCATATGGTGCAAAGCACACTAAGTACGATGAAGGAGAAGCGGTCGATCCAACTCTATTCAAGAGTCTTGTCGGAAGCTTACGCTACTTGACATGTACAAGACCTGACATACTATTCTCCGTGGGATTAATCAGTCGGTTCATGGAAGCACCTACTACATCTCACTTAAAAAAGCCAAGAGGATCCTTAGATATATAAAAGGTACATTGGATTTCGGATTGTTTTACTCATCGTGTGAAGACTTCAAGCTTGTAGGCTATAGCGACAGTGATTGGGCTGGAGATTACGATGATAGCAGAAGTATAAGTGGATTTTTATTCTACCTTGGTGACACTGCTTTCACTTGGTCATCAAAGAAGCAACCTATAGTTACTTTATCCACTTGTGAAGCAGAGTACGTTGCTGCAACATCATGTGTTTGCCACGCGATATGGCTCAGAAATGTGTTGGAGGAGCTACACATGAAGCAAAGAGATGCGACAGAGATATATGTGGATAATAAGTCGGCAATTGACTTGGCTAAAAATTCAGTCTATCATGATCGAAGTAAGCATATCAACACTCGTTATCATTATATTCGAGAATGCATTACAAGGAAGGATGTTCGAGTGATACATACAAGATCTGAAGACCAAGTAGCCGACATCTTCACCAAGCCATTAAAGGAGAAAGTTTTTTCAAGAATAAGGATGATGCTTGGAGTCGGTAAATCAAGTTTCAAGGGGGGTGTTGGATCATAAACTTGATTTGATCCAATAATGTTGGGCTAACATATGAGACTTATCTAAGCCCAACACCAAAGTAAATTATCCAAGCCCAAATCCAATATCTAGAAAAATCTATGTAAGAAATATGTAGAAGGTTCATTTGTAATATCTATAGAAAATATCTAGAAATGTATAATAAATATCTAGTAGAAAAGTCTAGATATCCATGGAAATATCTAATGTGTAGAATGTTCCATGGAGTAGTATAAATAGGTGATGTACTCCTCATATTGTAATCAAGTCTTAAGCAAAGCAATTCAATACTTGGTAAAATACAAGGGTTCATCTCTTCCAATTTTCACTACAATCATCTTTCCCTTAAAAACCTCTTCATCAAAGTAAGCCTAAAAGACCTCATTTCCTAACAGTTTTCATTAGCTGTCCCCACACATTGTGGATCTGTCATTTAAAAAATATAAGTTTTGATTCAAGTACCGATTTTGAGTTTCAAAAAATATATGGTTATGGCCACATTTTATAACGAGAATCAGTGTACTCGTTGTTACCTTCTCATGAAAAACTTTTTGGGCTTCTTGATGTCTTACCCGAACACATTCACGTTGTGCCTATACACATCATAATTTGAAAAGACTTTAATAAGTAGTTTGAGTAAAGGGTAAAAACGGGTCGGGGTGAAGTAAGTTTAGTGTGATACAAATCATGAAATTGATTATATAATAAATTGATAAACACAGAAAATAGAAGATGAAGAACTAGAATTCAAATTTATAAACTGAAATCGAAATTACAAGGATAGTAATTAATCATTCACTTGGGAATCCCGTAGCACAATATTATTCACTTTGCTCACCGGCACATGCTTTTGTTCTTGGTATGGACCACTTCCACCCAAAAGGCCTCATACTAAGAGAGGTATCTACACCCTTGTAAGACATGTTTCATTCCCCTCTCCAACCGATGTGTGACGAATGTTACAATTCACCCCCCCTTGGGACACAACACCCTCGTTGTCTACATCGGCTCAGGGACTGACTCCGATACGATTTGTAACATCCCAGAATCCCGTAGCACAATATTGTCCGCTTTGCCCACCGACACACGGTTTTGTTCTTGGTATGAACCGATGTGAGACGAATGTTACACTTTCTCACAATGCACACATCGACAGTCAATCTCAATCTGAGAGACTATAGTATCAAATATCAAAACCTTATCTCTCTCCCTCACTTAGGGGTGCTTATCGGGCCAAAACCGAACCGAACCGAACCGAACCGATAGAACCGATAACGATGAATTTTCAAAACCGAAACCGAACCGATAACATGTTATCGGTTTCGGTTCGGTTCGGTTTCGGTCGGTTTTCGGTTCGGTTCGGTTATTTTAGGCCAAATGTTCATCCTTTTCCGTCAACCGAACCGAACCGATAGAACCGATAACGATGAATTTTCAAAACCGAAACCGAACCGATAACATGTTATTGGTTTCGGTTCGGTTCGATTTCGGTCGGTTTTCGGTTCGGTTCGGTTTTTTCGGTCTAAATGCTCACCCCTACCCTCACCCCTTCCCTAATATAAGGAAACTTCTAACAACACTACAAATTAATTTATGTGTTAATTATATTTATAAAAGTCTAAATCTTTCAATGCAACAAATTACGAGGTTGTATGTATTAGAAATGGACTATTTGCAACTTTCCATTTGACATGTTTAGCTAACTTTTTTTTATCATTCGAGATTAAATAAAACCCAAACGACCGTTGATGACTTTTTAATTCTCAAATCACAAAAAGAATCTCCGTTTTGAAAGAAAAGCACACTATCATTCCATAGACCAACCTCAAGTAAGTCGAGTTTTGATGACACCTTTTCTGCTTCATGAGCATCCACACTCTCACGCCTACAAACATGAACAACATTAATCACGCTTTTATTCAAATATTCACTAGTTTAAATATAATCATATCCAAGGCATTAAGTAATTAAAAAAATGCGAATGTGTACATACTCAAGGGACCACTTTAAATGATGGATTTGATTTTCTATTTGATCTCGTTCACTCCTCATCAATAGAAGTTTCTGCGCAAAAAAGACATTACAAATGTTATTCAAATACATTTTTGCATTTAACCCGACACGTTTCGACCATACGAAGAATTACCCGTTTTTCAAACTCAACATTACCTTGCGAGTGTCGCGTAAGCACCATAGTGATAATAAACTGAATCTTGAATATTGTATATTGTATATTATGAATTGTTAATTACATTGCAGGTCTAGCTCTTTACTTATACACGAATATTACACAATAGAATGGAAAGGCAGTAATGAAGATCCCAGAAATCACGGATGTAATTGTGGAGGTGACCAGCTGTAGAAGAGTTGTAGGAGAATTAATTTAGTTTCCTTCCTTGTTTTGGTTTCCTGTTTGACACTCCCCCTCAAGTTGAATGGTGGGATCACCAAAATTCAACTTGCTCAAGACTTCGTGTAGAGATCTTCCGCTGACGGCTTTAGTTAGAATATCAGCTAGTTGATCTTCAGACCATACAAACGGAAGCGTGATGATTTTGGCTTCTAATTTTTCTTTAATGAAATGTCGATCTACTTCTATGTGTTTTGTTCGATCATGTTGAACTGGGTTTTCAGATATTTGAATTGCAGCTTCGTTGTCACTGAACACTTTACTAGATTTTTGTGGAGGATACCCTATCTCGGTTAAGAGTTTTCGTACCCATAGTATTTCAGTAATTCCTCTTGCGATTCCACGAAATTCCGCCTCTGCGCTGGACAAGGCTACTACTTTTTGTTTCTTGCTACGCCATGTTACAAGATTTCCACCAACGATGGTAAAATATCATGCGGTTGATCTTCTATTATTTTTGTCTCCTGCCCAATCTGCATCGGTATATAACTGAGTCTCGAGATGGCCATTTGGTTTAAATAAGATTCCATGCCCTACTGTTCCTTTGAGATATTTTAAGATTCTTAAAACTGCTTCCATATGAGGTTTTTGAGGTTTGTGCATATGCTGACTTACAACTCCGACGGCATAGGCTATATCTGGACGAGTGTGAGAAAGATATATAAGTTTTCCTACCATTCGTTGGTATCTCAATTTGTCAACCAAATCTTCTTTTTCTTCATTAAGGAGTTTTAGGTTCATAATCATGGGTGTTTCAGCTGGCTTGCAGTTGATCATGCTTGTTTCTGCCAATAAGTCAAGAATATATTTTTTCTGATGCATGAAGATCCCTTGTTTTGATCTTAGAACTTCAATTCCTAGGAAGTATTTGAGGTTTCCTAGATCCTTCATTTCAAATTCTGAAAATAGACTCTTCTTTAATCTTGTTATTTCTTCTTTATCATCACCTGTAATAATCATATCATCAACATAAATAATTAGACAAGTTATTAACCTTCCTCTTTTTTTGAGGAATAATGTGTGATCTGAGTTGCTTTGTTTGAACCCATAGCTCTTCATAGCTATGGTGAATCTCCCAAACCAAGCTCTAGGTGATTGTTTTAAACCATAAAGAGATTTTTTAAGGCGACAAACTTCCCTTTCTTTGAAATCATTTGAGAATCCATGTGGAACTTCCATGTATACTTCTTCTTGTAGTTCTCCGTGTAGGAAAGCATTCTTTACATCAAACTGGTGTAGAGGCCATCCCTGATTAGCGGCTATAGAGCAGAGAACTCTGATGGTGTTGATTTTTGCTACAGGGGAGAAGGTTTCTGAGTAATCAATCCCATATGTTTGTGTGTAGCCTTTTGCCACTAATCTTGCTTTGTGTCTTTCAATTGCTCCGTCAGGTTTGTATTTAATTGTGAACACCCACCTGCACCCAACAGTTTTTTTTCCTGGTGGTAGAACACATTTGGTCCAAGTTTTATTCTTTTCTAGGGCTTCCATCTCTTCTTTCATTGCATTTCTCCATTGTCTTGATTCTAGGGCTTGCTCTGCGTTTGTAGGTATTTCTTCTGAACATAGTGCGACTGAGAAAGCTTTGGCTTGTTTAGATAGGTTTCCGTTGGCTATATTGGCCATTGGGTACCTACTTCCTTTCTTTGTTTCCATCTCTGGTGAGTATCTGTTAGGAGGAACACCTCGGTTTGTTCTTGGAGGTAGAGTATATTGTTCAGGTTCTTCTCCTTCGTCAGTATTGGATTCGTCTCCATCTTCACTGTCTAGTTCCTGTATATTTTCATTTTCTTGCGGAGACATATTGTTAGTTTCAGTAGGTTGTGGAGAAGGAATACTTACCACGGGTATCAGGTCGGGAGTTGATTCTTGGGGGGCACTTTCTTCAGTATGTTGAGAAGTTTCAGTAGGAAGAATGTCTTCAGTTTGCGGATTTATTGTCGTATCAAGCCAACTCAGTGTGTCGTCTGTATTATCAGTTGTCTCCCCCTGACCACTAAAGTTGGTGGTGTAGTAGTATTCTGTTTCGAGGAAATCACAGTTCATGGTGGTAAACATGCGTCGAGTCTTTGGATTATAGCATCGGTATCCTTTCTGGTTTACCCCATACCCAACAAAGACACATTTCTCCGCACATGGATCAAGTTTAGATCTAGTAGTTTTTGGTATGTGGACAAAGACAGTGCAACCAAAAATTCGGGGTTCTAAGGTGAGGATAGGAGGTGGTTCCGTGGATTCGGTGAGCACTTGAAGAGGTGTTTTATTTTTTAAAATTTTGGTTGGGAGCCGGTTAATGAGGTATGCAGCGGTAGCAAGGGCTTCGGGCCAAAAGGTTTTTGGAACTTGTGATTCTATAAGAAGTGCCCTAGTTATTTCTAAAATAATACGATTTTTTCGTTCGGCGACACCATTTTGCTCAAGGGTATGTGGGCATGAGGTTTGGTGAAGAATACCTTTAGTTTGACAAAAAAGTTTCAATTCAGAATTAACAAATTCCCCACCATTGTCAGATCTAAATATTTGAATATCCTTTTTGAATTGAGTTTGGACCATGGTGTAGAAAATGTTGAATTTTTCAAAGACTTCAGACTTATTTTTTAATAAATATACCCATGTCATACGGGTGCAATCATCGATAAACATTTGTCCTCCGGTGATTGGAGATGGTCCCCACACATCGGAGTGGATTAACGAAAAAGGCGTGTCAACACGTGTATTATTTGGTTTAAAAGTTTTTCGATGACTTTTAGCTAAAACACATGTCTCACAATGTGGCTTACAACTTGAAGGACAAATTTTTGGAAATAAAACATTTAAATAACCGGTAGACGGGTGACCTAGTCTTCTATGCCAAAGCCAGGCTTCCCTTTCCATTGTTCCATGAGACAGCATCACTTTCCCGTTTTGAGCCACCTCATCCACATAGTATAAACCTTGTCTCTCAGTGCCACGCCCAATTATCACTCCCGTTCTGATATCCTGTAAGATACAAAAAGTTGGGTGCATGAGAACGGTACAATTTAATTCTTTTGTAACATGGCTTACGGACAAAAGTTTATGCGACAAGTCAGGAATATATAAACATTTTGATAATTTGAGTGTCGGGGAAATTTCAATAACCCCTCCATTTTTTACATGTAGTTTTTCCCCGTTTGCTGTATGTATATAATTTTTAGTTGGTTTATTTATGGTGGTAAAATCTGATAGATCATGGGTCATGGTATCCGTGGCCCCACAATCGAATATCCATGATTGTTCCCGTGATATGTTATTATTTTGAGTTATATTTACCCTACCATTTACATTAAAATTCCCTTTCAGATTATTAGAATTTAAATCCTTAAAGGTTTCTGACAAAAAAGGAAAAAAAGTGACGTTTTTACTAGGGGTTTTTGTATAGTCAATTAAAACATCAGGGACCTTTGTGTTATTCTTCAAAATCGAGTGTAAAGTAATTGGGGGTTCCGAGATTTTTGGTCTCTCACCCCCTGTACCTGTCTCCATTGAGAAGTTTGAAGGGTTTCCTTCTTCCCCAAAAGAGTTTTCTTCTTCTTTCCCATGTGATGCCGACGCCGATGCCATCAGACCACCAAAACCCGTATGGTTTTTCCGATCAATGCTTCTGTTTTCATGAGAAGCTTTGCCTTTCCCTGTTCCGAAGCTTTTAGTACTTTTCTTGTGGCCATCGGTCCACCAATCGGGATACCCAACGAGTTCAAAACATTGTTCTTTGGTATGTTTGGTCATACCGCAGTTATCACAAATTAGGTGTGATTTGTCCTCTTTGATTACAGGTCCGTTTCTTCTCCCTTCTGTCCGTCGATACCCCTTCGTGGCTAGACCCATTCCGTCTGTTTCGGTGGCAGCAAGTCCCGTAGCTATGCCCTGCGTTTCGTGGTTAGTTGCTCCCAGAATATTCTGGTGAGCGGCTTCCTTTCGAACGGTTGCGTATGCCGCCTCAATAGAGGGTAAAGTCTCTAATCGGAGAATCTCCCTTTTTATTGGTTCGAATTTTCGGTCAAAGGAGTTAAGAAATTGAAAAACTTTTGTTTCTGACCTGAGTTTGGAGTAGGTTTTGATATCATCAGAACACTTCATAGGGTTGGGATCGATTCGATCAATCTCACCCCAAATTCCTTGTAGAGTGATCCAGAGCTCTTCAAGAGACCTATCATTTTGTTTGATCTCATTTGCTTTAACATGAAGGTTAAAGGTTTGTAACTTATCTTTGCCACTGTTGTACGTGACCACCAATGCCTCCCACAAGCTCTTTGCGGTGGGGTATTCGGTTAGGTTGCCGGCTAATGTTGGCTCGATGTTTTGAATGAGCCACGAAAAGACAATTAAATCTTCTTGTTCTCATTGCTCGAATGATTCATTCCCGGGGTCTGGAGGATCCGAAGTCAAATGTGATAGTAAGGCTTTGGATTTTCCACCTATGGCGACTCGAATCATTCGAGTCCAAAGTGCATAATTTTGGTTATTGAGTTTGAGATTGATATGAAGGTTATCTGACAGTTTTGGATTCTGTGGTTGGGTATTGATGCCGTTCTTTAACAGATTGGCGATTTGTATGGATAGGTTTGATTCCATGTTGCTATCGGCACGCATGGTTGTTTGGCTGAGATCGAAATTTCGAGCAGGTTATTCGGTATATGATGAGATAACCCGCTCTGATACCATGATAATAAACTGAATCTTGAATATTGTATATTGTATATTATGAATTGTTAATTACATTGCAGGTCTAGCTCTTTACTTATACACGAATATTACACAATAGAATGGAAAGGCAGTAATGAAGATCCCAGAAATCACGGATGTAATTGTGGAGGTGACCAGCTGTAGAAGAGTTGTAGGAGAATTAATTTAGTTTCCTTCCTTGTTTTGGTTTCCTGTTTGACACATAGAAGACAGACTTCATTTTCAAGTTCTGGAACAACAAGCATTGTCCTCCAACCTACACCATATAATTAGATTACATAATGACATCATCATCATCATCATATAAATGTGAATTAAGAATAAAATAATCTCCCATATGAAACTAAACTTATTGCAAAATGCTACTTCCTTTATGTTGTATTAGATTTACAAAATCATAGAGAGAGAGAGAGTTATACCCAACGATTTTTTGCTCCGCAAAATATCCCCGTATATATGATCTCCAACATATAGAACCTAAAAACATGAAACCATATGTCAATCACAAACTACTTCAAAAAAACATACAAAAAGAAAGTAATTCATGAAATGTAATTAGTGTTGCTGGCAGGAATTGTAAATTATAGGAATGAATAAAAAAATATAATAGAAAACCTGTGAACTTGATTTGATACTGAGTAGTTTATGAAGATGCCCAACATTACCTCCCTGAAAAAGTGAGACTCAAATATGTCAACAAAAATCTGTATTCTCAAATATAGATTTTTTATTAAATAATAATATTGTTTTAATTAAAATATAACTTTCGTAATAATATTAACATTGATTATTAACTACCTGAAACACTTTGTACGTTTTATCTAGCGTCTGATTTAGCAATTCTACACAACGACTCCCAACCTAAATAATAATAAAATTAGAATTTGGATAAATAACGCATAAATAAAGCAGAAAACCCATAAACCTGAGCCATAGGACTTCCATTATCGGTATTGATAAGCATTCCTGAATCAGTGTCAACAACAAAAAGATTAGCACCGTTTTCATCATGGAAGAATTCGGGCTTCACGCCGCCAGTTATGACAACATCAAAGTGTTTGAGCCAATCATGAGTCAGTGATGAGCTGGCATCAAGCTTTTGGGGCTCACATAGGAAATTCATGACAATATTTGTGTAATCCCAAAGACTGCATCAACCAAAAACTTAGTCCATTAGCCCATTTATTTAACAACATTTACAGTTTTAAGTATTTTTTATTTGTAAACTTGCCTGTTTGTCACTATGAATAAAGCAAAACCACGACTTCTAAGACTATGGGGTATGGGCACCACCACCACTTGAAAATTTCTGCCACATCATCTGCCACTTCAGCAACCACACCACATCACACCACTCCACTTTATCCAGGAAATACCCACCACCCCACACCACATCATTTTTTTCCAACTCATCATTTCTTTTCCATTTATTTAATAGGAGTTTAAATTATTGATTTTCTAAAAGATGCTTAAATTGTAGTTTTATAAAAAAAATTAGCTGATAAAAAATAAAAAGTAAACGTACATTCTTTAGTTTTTTAAAATAATTCTATTAAGTGTCAATACAATAATTGTTTACATTTGGGTTGGGCTTAATTAAACAAGGCCCATGGAAATATTATATCCAACTATTTAATTAGAAGAAACCCTATTCTCCGGCCGTTTTCTCCATCTTCTCCGGCAGAGGTTTCATCGGACTTTCTGGTTTTCTCCATCTTCTATTCTTTTTTCTTTTATGTTTTATGTATATTTAACGGTAAAAAACCTCGAAATCCGCCCTCCACGCACGTTAACACTCGTGCTCGTTACCACCCTTCTCCACCACCGCACCCCACGCCGTGTAGGGGGGCGGTGTTCCCCGCTCGTCCACGCCGTGGCCAACCGGCCACCTCAGCTTCTCCTCCCCGCCCCGGTGCCCATACCGCCTAGTCTAAGCATCTCAAACATCGGGACTAATGAATTGTCTTCATTGATGTACCTAACTTTTAAAATTCTCAAATAAAATTTTCAGAAAAAACCTTTTGCATAAGAAGGCATAAACCATACTTCAATTAATAAGAATTATATTAAAAAAAAATATCAAAAAGTCATACTTTTTTGGATCAAGTGCAACCATCTGCTTCAAAGTTCCATCACAATGACAAAGACCAATAGCATATCGAACATCCATGTACATACGAAAGTAGCTGCAAAAACATATTTACCAAATTACCATATAAAACTCAGAAAAAATAATCATTAAACATTTGCTAAGTAATCTAATAATATACACCCTTACTCCTTTTCTTGTGAGATTTTTTGTGGATTGTTATCCTTGAAATCGACTAATTGAGCAAATAAAAAAGTTCCAGGTTGTGAAAAAAGGGTATCAATGAGTGCGTAATCAGGTCCATCAAATGCATCACGAACTAAAGTGTTGCCATACGTCGCAACTTTTTCATCTTTTGATAATAATCTAAATCCATGATATGCTATTTTCACGTATTTATGTTTGTCCATCTGCAAAATTAAAATATAAATGCATTATAACATAAAAATACTTTCTCTGTTTCAAATAAGTGATACATTGTTAGTTTGTTTTTCAGACCAAAATATTAAAATGAACGTTAGATTAAACTGAATAGTTTTTGAGAATGAGTCCCACACATTTTGAGTTTAATAAGGTTAATGATGTTCAAAAGTAAAAGTAAGAGTAAAAAGTTATTTTAATTATATTAAAGAAGATAATTAGTGATTGTGAACCCCACTAATGTTTACACAAGGATATTTTTCATATTAACAGCCGATGATTACAAGGGGGACTTGTTGCTGGGAATTTGTTAAAGTAAATGGTATATTGGTCATTTAGAATATTTTAACAGCCAAATTTAACGTCTGTTAATATTAGAGATTAAAAGCGTGACAAGTTTTAAACCACAATGATAATTCATGTAATTTCTATGACTTAGGTGCTGTTTGATAGGAACAAAATGATTAAGTGCTGAATGATTCAACGGTCTGAATGATTAAGAGGTTTTGTATAAAACTTGTTTTGAATGTGAGAAACTTTTTTATAAAAATTCTGACTGTTTAATGATTCAGCATATGTTCTAAGGAAGCATGATTCAACAGCTTTTTGCTGTCCCATTCAGCATATACTTCATTCAGAGGCGCTAAACAAACACACTGAATGCTGAATGATTAAGCATTCAGCGCTGAATGGTTCCATTAAGCTGCAAACAAACAACCTTAATTATCAAATTTAAAACTTTTTGACAAACCACATTCACTATCCGCCAACCAGATGTTTAGAATACGTATTAACCTTTAATATATTTCCTCTCTTTTTGTCAATAAGAAGTCCTCTAATCAAGTATGTCCAATCAAAACACCAATCTGCATCAAATAATAAGTCAAACACAAGGATATTACAAAAACATGTGATTTGAAACAAATTCTAACTGATTTTGGGCTCAATTTTTTATAACATTTGCCCTGATTTTAATGACCATATTTAAACCAAGATCAAAATAAATAAACCTCGTTAGGATATCCCAGGTTAACCACCAACTTTTGAACTGCGCCATGATACGCAAGGGCCTCAAAAGTTTCAGGCTTGTACTGTGCAAGTGTATAATCCATATCAAAACCAACCGCAACAATATTTTTCATATTAACTGCCCGATTACAGAAAATATGTTTTCCGATATCTGATTTAACTCCAACTCCACTAGGGGAATTCATTTTATAAATTGCTTCGGGGCCTGGTTTAATAAAAAACACGTGCGTGAAAAGAATCCCTAACAACAAAGAATTATAAGTTATTACATAGGTTCGAACAACTAAGTTATACTGTCATAGAATATAGTCTTAAAAGCAGTGACAGTTAGGTTCACAACTTCACATGAAGCATGCATGCATGAAATGTAACGTTTAAAAAGTCAGTATTGAAGAAATTAAGCAACTAGTAACAATTAAATTCATCATTAGGCATAAACAAATGATCATAAAACTGTTAATGGATGATTAAATTCTTGAGACCTTTTGGTAGTGAAGAACAAAACCCAAAATCTTCAACCGGAGAAGGAAATTGGGGATAGAAAATTTAAGCAAAATGAAACAGAGTGTTTTGGGAATACGTATCTTATGACTGGTATTAAATAGGCATGTATGAATGTAGACCAATGTGAACACATGGATCCTATAAATGAATTCTTTGCGTTATTCACCTTTTTGGTTAATTCCTTTTTTGCAACTTGGCAGGAATGTTGATTGTGTTGGCAAAGCAATTGCTCATACATGTTTTAATACAAGTGTATAGTCTATTTTAAAACATATACAATGTAGTAAAGGAAGAGTAGTTTTTTGGTGTAGATATCACACTTTTATTTTTAAAATTTTATTAATTTTTGACTAAAATTATTGTTGATTTGACTACTAATGACTATTTTTATGACCTCATATTTATGTCATTTCCTTTTCCATATAAAGGGAACCATTTTTTATGAGAGATAATTTTTGTAGAGCAATTTTTATTTATATATGGCAATTCAATATTTTAAGACAATTATATTTTTACTTTCTTTTTATCATGCTTTTCATTTCACCTCTCCTATTAAGAGTATGATTATCTTTTGATAAGAAATTGCTCTATATAAATAAAAAAATCATTTGTAAGAATCAGCTTCCATCTTTTATTGGGAGCTGATTTGCCCACCGCAAACTTTGTGTTTATGTACGCAAACTTTGTTAAACATTTCTAAATACCTTTTTTTTCCCGGTTTATAGAGTGCATGTTTTTGCTAGGTGGAGAATACCTAAGATGGACTCTTTCATTTTAGTAGGTCTGTAAATAGTGGTATCTCCGAGATTCTGATTGCCTATGTAAATACACGAAATGGGCCTCCTAGATACAAAATTTATATAAAAAAATGCACATTTTAATTTTTTTTCTATTAAATTATTATGTTTACTAAAAATTTTAAGATTATATACATAAGATATATATAAAAATTAGGCCCCTATAAAATATGGGCCCTGTGCGGCTACACCTCCTCAAAAACACCCATGTCTGTAAACGAACCGAACGAACACGAACGCGGCGTTGTTTGTGTTCGTTGTTAAGGAAAAAAATTGTGTTCGTGAACGGTTCGCGAACATTTATCGAACAAAATTTTGGTGTTCGTATTCATTTGTTAAGAAAACTAAGTGTTCATGAATTGTTCATGAACAAGAGTAACGAATACAAATGAACATAAACAAACACAACCGAACATAATACAAGAAAACGAACCTTAACGAAAACATATAAACGAACATAAATGAATTGAACAGGATGATGTAAATCCACGAGTTTTTTATTTATGTTTATTTATTTTAATTATAATTAATCAATATTATAAATAATATTTTATGTTTAATTTAAGAATAAACGAACCTTATCGAACGCATATAAACAAACTCACTTCACCCGAACCCAGTTGTCTACTCTCACCGGAAACATAATTTTATCAGATGTATTTCCAGTTTTGGAACAACACTGGTTGAATCAAGCTTTGAGGAAGCTAGAATCCCACATGGGTATGAATCACTTACATCACAAATTTTCAATGCAAGTTCATAAACGATTCTACTGCTAACTTACTTCAAGTAACTATTTATTCTTCTTGATCTGTACATCATTTCATTAGCAGTTAACACCTCACTATCACTTCATGCCCACCAACTGTTTGTCTAAATTCCCTTCATTGAATTCATTATAAAGATTGATTAATTTTGTTTAGTTTTAAGTCGAAATGCGTTTTAAGAAGATCGGTTTGCCTATAGCTCGTTTTGGTCGACAAGCTTAAATGTCATATGGGTTTATTATAAAGTTCGAATAAGTTGAAATATTGGGTTTGTGTTTTGTGTTTGTTTGGTGAAATTACTGAACCCATTTCAGAAAGTGGGCAATTAAGAAAAGCAAAAACCCCATTCGAATTTGGGAAATTTGGAAAAGAAAAAACGGGTAAATGGGTCATTAAGATTAGATCCTGTTAATTTACACAAAAACCATAAGAAAGAAGAAAAAGATGTAAAGATAGTTAAAGATGAGAAAAAAACAAATGAAACCCAATCTGATGTTTCTGAATCCAATTCTGAAAACGGGAAAGAAACCGATTTGGAAGGAGAAAACGAAGAACCGAAAGGAGGAGAAAACATGATTGATGGTGATTTAGTTGATACCAAAATTGATGTTGACCAGATTAACGAGAGTGTTAGGATCGAATAACTCATTGAATCACAGATCTACTCACAATGAGAAGTTACAGCGGATTAACACTATTGTGATTGATTAAGATCAATGAATAACTGTAAGACCAATAATAAGAACATAATTTTTACAAAAAGCTTCAATGTATATTAATTTGATCGATCAATACACACGTATGTTTACAATTCATTAGGAACTATATATAATAGTCTTTAAAGCCTAAAACTTTACCCTAGTTATTCTAGGACTAGATTACTATCGAATTACAAACAGATTTAAATTTTAAACTAAATCTGCTAAGATCTCGGACACGATCAACTCCAAATATCAACATCAGTAGTAATCGCCATCGTCAGTAGTAAGTCCAAGATCAGTAGTATTTCACTTTTAAGCTTCATCAGTAATAAGTCTTGTATCAGTACCAAGACTTCATCAGTATCAACTGCAGCATCAGTAATAGGACGTTTATATCCCAAGAGAGAGTGATGTAAAAAATGCTAAAGAGAAGGTATGTGTATGTTTACTTACATAAATATACAAATATGGTTATGTTTTTCTTGAATGCTTTCTTTTTAAGTTAGTAAATAAACTAGTTAAAGAATTATTACAGATATGGTTTAAAAACGTGCAACATCTTGCTCAGTTTGTTTTAACACAAAGTTGGGTAGTTGAATCTGGTGATTATCTCACTTTCCCACAGAACGAATCCGAACTCACGGGTGGAATTGCTCATTATCTTGAATCTTAAACAATAAAAACTAACATTGAATTATGCAGTACGATTATTCAAACTTAATTAACCCTAATTAAACTTCGAATTATGTAATATTTCAAATTGAAAAAAAAAATAAAAAAAAAATCTAGAAAATTTTAAAAAAATTAAAAAAATCTGTTGTACCTATTTTTAACTTTTCAAACCAATAATTGAATCATACCTGATTTAGGAAATGATAAACAATACCTGTTTTATTTAATTATAGTCATAACATTTGTTATCATAACATTTCTAATCATAATAATTTTGAATCATTATATTTTGTTATTATAAAACTTGTCGTTCATAATATACTCATTTTGTAATTATTTTAATTTTAAGAACTTTAACCATTTTATAATTTTTTTATTTACAAAGAAAAAACAAAGTTATGGCCGTCAACTTTTAACAAAGTGAGAGTTATTGGAGAGACATGTGATGTTTTAAGTGAGTCAAGGACTAAAGTTAGCCGAGTTGCCAAGTTTGGGGTACTAATATGTATTTTGGCCTTTTAGGTTTGCTAGGGGATTTGGTGTGAATGGCTCCAGACAATAAGGATATTGACATGATTCCGTATCATGGTTTTGCTATGTGTTATTTGACTTTGACTTTGACTTAGACTTAGGTAGAAAATGGCTACTTGATGATTTACAAGGTTTTCTTTCATCAAATTCTGAAATAGGAACCGTGGGTAATACTAACAAGGATAATGATTTTAAAGGAAAAAAGAGGAAATTACCATGTGAATCTTTGAACAATCAATCTAAATCATCTGGGTGAATAATCAGGTAGTTCAAATCCAAAGAGTGTTTTAATTGTATATGAAAACGAGCTGAATCATTTGCAGTAATAGAAATTTTAATGGGGTATGAATTATGATACATATCTTGTTTGAAAGTTTTATCTTTTATAACATAATTACTTTGAAAAATCACATATAAAATGAATATTATAAAAAAAATATACTATAATTTTTGTGCAGATGAGACACGACTTACGGAACTACATAGAGCAGGAGGATAGCATTCAACAAATAATCATGAATCCTTCATAATTTGGGTAAATTATGCAACATAAAATCTTTTGTTAGTTGCTTAAAATTAATTAGTTTTTATTAGAATTAATTAGTGATATTTATTTGAGCTTGCTACATTAACAAATCAGAGACCAAGTTAGATTCAGCGTTGGTTTTAATGATTATTATAGCTTGGTCAGCTGCAAAGGAGACTAATATGGTGAAAAAGGTGTTGACTTTTTGGTCAATCGATAATACCCATCTATGAATCTTCATACAATATGACTTTTGGATTAATATGATGAATTATATCTATGCTATGACAGGTAAAAGTTGAAATCATTACATGAATCAGTAGCAATTAGGGTTTCAATTGCTAAATATGATGAACAAGAAGAATAACATCTTCTTTATTTGTTCTATAACTTAGTCATTTAATTTCAGAACAAATGTGGGCCCTGATCCACCAAGTGAATTAGGTAGTGATTTACACACCACAACTTTTAATGCATACACCACAACTGTTGCATTAAGGGGTTGTACAGTTAACTTTTAATGCAAAAATGAACTCCCAAGTGAATTCGGAACAAAACTTGTGACTAGGGATGGCAATGGATCGGATATGGATCGGGTGATGCCATATCCACATCCATATCCATTTAGATTTACATCGTCCATATCCATATCCATATCCATTTAAAATTGTTTCATTCATCCATATTCATGTCCATTGGATTAAAGCGGGTAAATGGACATCCGTTGGATGTCGAAATAATTTTGTTTCCTAAAGTAAATACGATAATTTTATAGACAATTTACGATTTTTGTTGTATATATACATAGTTTCTTCAAAACAAGATACAAATGAGAACGTAACTACGAAAATACATTCAATGCATAGAGCATAGTTTGTAGCTAACCTTAAAATATTGGTTGATACAAAAACAAACATAACTTGATATAATTAAAAGTTTAGACCATTACTTATAATGTTTACAAAATTAGTTATCTTTAAAGTTGTGCTATGTATAAATTTTATAGATATGAAAAATGTATACATATATATTATTAACTATGTAAAATTATAATATAAAAAGTTTAATTTCGGGTTAAGTGAATTCATCCATGGATTGAAAATCGTCATCCATATCCGCTCCAATAAACATCCACATCCGCTCCACATCCGATATTCACCCATTTAACTTCATCCATATCCACCACTAGCGGATCGGATCGGGTGGATGATCATCGGGTCGGATGTTGATTGCCATCCCTACTTGTGACACTGTGCCTTTTGAACTGCCTCCACAACGTTACTATTCTCAAGGTTAGATAACTTTTTTTTTTTAGTTTAATATTAATAAATAGATAAATAAATGTTATCATTAACAAATTGATATTAGAGCCTTAAAAGTTTGTGTTGTTGTTTTATTTGGGAACTATGCAAGGGTAAGATTTTGGAGTTATAATTAAGCTGTTGTATTTTTGGTTCACTAAATTCAGATGATTTGGGTAACAAATTGAAAAACGGCTACATACTAATAATAAATCAATGGGATTGCATAAATAAACAAAAATGTTATATGATTAAAGTAACTAGACCAAAAGTGTTGCCAATTTGCTATATTTTCCAATTAAAAGATGATATAAATTAGAGGTGGTTAAATGGACAGGTCACACGTGTAAATAATTGGTCAAACTCGTATGGTTTTGTTTTTGGTGCCAAACGGGTCAATTAACCCGTTTGACGTTTTTTCCTACTTTTATCGATCTAATCTTTGTTTGAGCGATTTAAGGGGTTAATGCGGTTCATGCTAACAATAGCAACAAAATTTGAAATTAGGCCGACTGATCAATGATATTCAAAAGTCCCCATTTGCTAAAACACGATCGTGCCCTAATTAGTTACATGTAAGTTTCTTTTATGTTTATTTATGCTTCAGATCCTAATATATCATTCATTTTTATGCTCAAGGTTTTCTGTCATTTTGTATATCTTAGTTACTTATACTTCCTCCGATTCAAAATAAGTGATATACTTTTCTTTTTGGGGTGATTCAAAATAAGTGATACACTTTGAAAAATTATCTTATTTGTCAAAAAATAATAGGACCCACACCACTAAGTATCTACTTTTACAAAATGAAATGACCATTTATCCTTACTTTTTACTTTTAAACATCATCAACTTCACTTTATTCAAAAGATGTGGGGCCCATTCTCAACTAACCATCTAGTTTATCTAATTTAACCATCATGATAATCTTTTGCCTCAAAAACCGTGAAACCCAATATATATCACTTATTTTGAATCGGAGGAAGTATAAAGAATAGCAATGAGAAAGGGAGTAGTAATATAGTAATAGTGGATCATTCTATCTTCTATAAAGCACTTGTGGAATGCTTTACAATTATGACATTGTACTTGGAACTTCTTCCGATTATCACGTCATTCCTATGCTCCGCTTCTATTATACACGTGAGTCGTGCAAAAACGTCCTAGAATAAATATAGACTTAGAAATGGATGATATTTAAAAAAAATAAAATGACATTAAAAATGAGAAACAAATTAGTGTCATTCCAACAACAACATCACTTTAACGTCAACAACTTACGTAAAAGAATACTCTTAACATAAAATGCAAAGTATGTACACTCGTAACTAATTAAACTACGATCCCATGGATTAGTCTGATGATCCCTTTTAAAGTCTATAGCAGTCTCCGTGTCTCGTAACAAATATTGTATCACTAGCGTCAGTGGTTCCTCGAGCATAGTGTAATCCTTCGATTGTTGACCACCTAGTAGTTTAGCCGGTTGATCCCCATAATGATTCTCATCTCTTCTTCTATGAATGATGCAACACCTTAATTTAATCTAAATCTTTTCAATAGCATCCACAATAACCTTCAATAGACGACTAATTTTATCGGCCTCTAAGCCTTATAACAATTTCACAATCAGTTTCAGTGAGAATGTTTGACTGATTCTTGTCTTTGAATAAAGTCAACCCTCTATAGAAGCTCACAGTTTATGCCTCAAGACTCGTATATGATCTTCCATTCATCTTCCCCATGTACCCATACAACCAGTTTCCTTTACCGTCTCTTATCAACCCGCCAAAACTTGATGGACCTAGATTCCCCTTTGAACTTCTATCCATGTTCATCTTCAACATATTACCACCTGGGAACATCTAGATGGATTTCATCATCACCTCCTTCTTGACGTTGATTTCTCCCTCTACATCCGGTTTTACTTGTTCAGAATTCCCGTTTGAACTTTCATCCGATGTATTTAACAACTTTACCAAGTTTTCCCATCTTGGGAACATACACATGGATCTCATGATCATCCTATTCTCTATATCTCTACTTACAAGATTATGAATGAAGTACTTGAACAAGTAGTACTAAACCCGAATATAAGTAGAGATATCGAGAATAGGATGGTCATGAGATCCATGTGATGTTCCCAAGATGGGCAAATTTGGTGAAGTTGTTAAATACGTCGAATGAAAGTTCAAATGAGAATTCTGAACAAGTAAAACCGGATGTAGATGAAGAAATCAACGTCGAGAAGAAGGTGATGATGAAATTCATCTGGTTGTTTCCAGGGGGTAATATGTTGTAGTTAAACACAGATGGAAGTTCAACGGGGAATCCGGTCCATCAAGTTTTGGCGGGTTGATAAGAGACGGTAAAGGAAATTGGTTGTGTGGGTACATAAGGAAGATGAATGGAAGATCGTATACGAGTCTTGAAGCATAAACTGTGAGCTTATATAGAGGGTTGACTTTAATTAAACACAAGAATCTGTCAAACATTCTCATGAAATTGATTGTGAAATTGTTATAAGGCTTAGAGGCTGACTTCTTAATGAAATTAGTTGTACATTGAATGTTATTGAAAAGATGTTGATTGAGTTATAGTGTTCATCATTCATACAAGAAGATATAAGAATCATTGTGTGGATCAAGCGGCTAAACTAGGCGGTGAACAATCGGAAGATTACGAGATGCTCGAGGAACCACCTGCGCTATTAATACCATATTTGTTACGAGACACATAGGCTGCTACAGACATTGAAAGGGATCATCGATGATCGATGGGATCGTAGTTTAATTAGTTAGGACTGTTCATACTTTGCATTTTATGTTAAGAGTGTTCTTTTATGTAAGTTGTTGCCGTTAAAGTGTTTTTGCTGTTGGAATGACATTAATTGATTTCTTATTTTTATTGCCATTCTATTTTTTAAATATCATCCATTTCTATTAAATATCTTTATAGATTATTTTGAATTTTTAAAGTAATGCCACATAGAATGCAGGTAAGCATTTTGTTTTGACCCCCTTTCAGTTTCTTCAACGTTTGCCCTAATTACTCATACATTTCTCCTTTCTCATCCACGGTTCTTTTTCTACTGGCGAATCCTTCAATTTTTTCAAATTACTCAGACGTTATGTTTCTCAATTGGAGCAAAACTATCGACGCCCTAACAAATCAAACGATGCTTTCCCGTTTGTGGATGCAGATTTGAAGAATGAACTTTTCCATTTGAATCGGTATGTAATTTCTGCTCATTCATTCAGTTAGGGCTACAATTTTCGTCTTTAAATTGGAATGTAATTTCTTTTGTATATAACACACATATGTTACAATCATCTAACAGAACAGGGCTACAACGGGTTAAATAGTTATTCAATTATGTTCATTATATTCAATTTCTGTATTTGAATTCTATTTATTTTGTATAATTGAATATCAATTTGATTTCTGTAGTTTAGCAATCAAGGCATCTAAGCTTCAATTTTGAGTATCACTACATTATTAAATCAATTTCTGTCTTTTTATAAATTAAGGCTCTGCATTAAATATTTCTTGCAGAAAAAAGTTTTCTATGAGGTTCCAACATTTACATTACGAGATTATGGTTTTAATATATGTCATTTAGAACAAATTTGCTTGATTGATTGTTAAATGTCATGAAATCAGGTTGAAGTGAAGGTGAAATTTCTTGTCCAAAATTATAAATTATGTACTAATATTTAATGTTAAATAATAGTCATTTTTTTAATAAATGATTTAGTTCTTATGCACTATAAATTACGTTTGGTGACTTTTGACATGTTTGAATGTTTAACCCACTTGACCTGTTTCCCTTTAAGCTATTCTTTTTTTATTTTACCAGTTAACATAACCTGAATGAACTCGACACATTAGATTCTTAATCCTGTTTTGTCACTTGGTAAAATTACAACTAAATAGCCATGTCTTGCTGTTATTTATCGTAAATCTGCACTTTTCAATTGTAAATTTTTATAATTTATCGTTTTGGTTGTAAAAGTTGTTGTTTTGTGTGTTGATTTTTGGTCTGGAGGTAACATTTTGTGGAAGATCCAATGCTTTTTCATTGATCCAAGCCAAGATATATTTAATTCAAGGTTTTTTTAGTCTACTTTTTTAATATGTCGACTATTTATCATACATTTCTAGTAGATTTTTTTTTGTGTGTGTTTATAATGTATAGATGCACAGCTGTTTAGACTTATTATGATATGTGGCGGTCACGGTGTTGGAAAGTCAAAGCCTGCTCAAAGCCATTTTGACCTGTTTTGTCAGCTCTAACAATTGCATATGCGTATTAATGCTTTTCTAATTTTTTTTTCAAATGTCATGATTTGGCAATAATGCTTTTATAACGACTTTGGAAGTCAAAGGACCTAATTTGTTCAGTCTAAGAATTGGATTGTTAATTAACTTTACGACAAATAATGATGAAAAATCGCAGTGTCGGAACTTGACCAAAGGATCCATCTCAATTGTATATTTGACCTGAAAAGTCAAACTAAACCTTTGGTTATAGTTTTATTGGTTTTTTTCCAAAATCGAAATCAGTGTTCCTTTGGTATAAAATTGTGGTTACTGAAATATTACATTACTGATGTTTAGCAAAAGCAAAAGCAGTAGTTCTTAGGTCGAATCATCGTCCATCATCCATGTTGCATTATTCATTTCATCTCTCAAAGTCTCCAATTGCTAAATGAGAAATCATGGGAACGAACAACACTGGTACATTTTTTTCCATTTTAAAGTCCCAATTTGACTTCAGAAAGTCAACTTCTAACAGCCTTCGATTTTATTCACCGGGTTAGCTTTGATTAACTTTTAGAGAGTGTTTTTGGGTGTTGGCGAATTTTTCATTTCTCTATTTGTAGCGGATGTTCTTAATTTTTTTTTGTTTGAAATATGAAATTATTTCACGTGTTCAAAGTTTTTAATGAATAAAGTGTTACCAAAAGAAGTAAAAGCTTATAAAAATTATGATAATTTTATGAAAATTTCTATAAGCCGCTCGTGATTCATCACCGGTTATAAGCTAGTATATATATATATATATATATATATATATATATATATATATATATATATATATATATATATATATATAGTGAAGGATTATATTGAGAACCCTGATTTTAAAAAGAACTTTGAGAACTCTTATTAACCAATCGTAAATTAGTAATATATTATTCATTTATTTTATTAAAATCAATTAGTAAGGGGCATTATAGGCAATTTATGTTTAAAACTGATTTATGCATGTTTTGGAAGTTATTAATAATATCCCTATAATAATGGATCGGAATTCTCTATCTCTCTCTTTAAACCTCCGTCTCTTTCTCTTTATTTGTTAGCTCCAATTCTTTGACCGTGAATGAGAACAAGAACGGTAGTTGCTGATGCTTCTCGAGTGTGATTCAATCTCCTACGAAATACCCAGATCATTAAGGTAAATAATTTCTTCACTAATTTCTCTCAAATATTGGTGTTCTTCCACCATTTGTAAGCTTTGCGGCGTCTGATAGAGTTAGGGTTTCGACGGCGCCACAATTATGGCTCAGATTACAATCAATTTGCAAAAAACGATTCCTCATAGTTTATTATCTGGTATGATGAATTCAGTTCCTTTTTGATTTCTTCATTGAAAAATAAAATTCTTATTACGCTAATCGATGATGTATGATGTCGATTAGGGACCCAGATTACATATATCAAATCTTTATTGCAAATTCGTATTGTTATTGTAGTTTTTGGTACACCAGATCCTTTGAACCATAAACATTGATTTACGATGGGGACACCATTTCCTTTAAACCATAAACCATGATTTCTTGTATCTCTCCTTTTTGATTTTTTACCTCACTTTAACCGTATTATTATTTAATATATGGACTTTTCAATCTTCTCTTGTTTTCTTTTTCATGTACTTGAATTGTAATATGTTAATTTCTTTATATATTTTGAACTGTGTTATTGCACATACATGTTACTTTGTTTAGTTCTTAGATTGCTATGGGTGATGAAAGTGAAAAGGTAATTTGGTAACATATATGTAATTAAAGCTGAAGGAAAGAGACAAACAATTGAGGCAAATCTAGCTCTCCGACGGGCTAGGACACGAGTAGAGGCTATCAATGCCATTTCATAACCAGTCGGTGCGTATCAATTTTTACTATTTCTAATATTTTGTTGAAGTGGTTAAATGACTCAAATCTTTGGTTTTGTTTGACATGGTTAAACTTATAATTATTATGTTTTGGTGAGTTCTAATTACTATTTGATCTTACAGGTTGCACTCGATGAAGCTAACTTGACTGAGAAAGATCTTTTTGCATTTGCAATTACTATTAATCATGGGTCAAACCTTGTTGCATATGTGTTATCATGTGACATGTGATTTGGGTGTGATTTGGGTGACATATATGTACTTTCGAACACGTATGTTCACCCGGTTCATATATGTATTGTATAATCTTTTAATATGATTTTGGGTTTGTTGAAGCAATCTGAAAATTGAATGAAATGGAATATATGATTTATGGCTTTTGATTTATTTTTTTCTAGATTTTTGGAAGCACACCAACTGTTCGGCGCTTTGCTTCAATGAACGAATTACAAGTTTTAAATCACTGATTGTGTGTAGTTTAGAATATATAAAATTGAAGGCCGTAAAATAAGTTCAACTTGTGTGCATAACTCCAAAATAACATATATATGAGAATAAAATTACGAATTTGAAAACAATAAAACATTAGTGCAGAACCTCAAAATAACATATATGCAATTAATGCCTAAAATTTTAGAAAATAACCTATATGCAACAACAAAATTACGAAATTAGTACCAAAATGTTTTATTGCAGAACAGTAAAATAACATATACGCAATTAATGCCGAAATTTTAGGGAATTTTCAAAAAAGGAAACAAAATAATAAAATGTAAAATGTCCTAAATACCCTTGAGTAATTAATATGAATTAAATTAATCAAAATCAATTTACTAAATTCTGATTGGTTAATAAGAGTTCTCAGAGTTCTTTTTGAAATCAGGGTTCTCAATATAACTCGACCCTATATATATATATATATATATATATATATATATATATATATATATATATATATATATATATATATATATATATATATATATATATATATATATATATATATATACTCCCTCCGGCCCACAAAAAAACTTCCCATTTGAGTTTTGCACAAGTTTTAAGGTGATAGTTAGTGGTGGGGTCATTAATAATAATTTTGATTAAAATATAAGATTGGTTTGGAGAGAGAAAGATAGTTAGTGGATAGTAAGTGGTGGGGTCCTTAATAATAATATTATTTTATTATGTGGAGCCCATCAAATGTATGAAATGGGAAGTTTTTTGTGGGACAAAAATTTAAGGTGAAATAGGAAGTTTTTTGTGGGACGGAGGGAGTATATAACTAGTATGCCTTGGTGGTTGTAGAACATTTGCATGAAAGTCATGGTTCTCTGCTACCAAGGTTCAGTTTTGGTCCTGGCTTCTTTTAAATAAATTCTATTTTTCCTTTTTATATTCTTAGTATTTTGTAATGATAATTAGATCTCTAAACTTCAAATATTTTAAAATAACGAAAAACAAAAAACTCAACAGTTTAGATCATTTTACCTTTTTATTTCACTAAGTTTTTTTTACCTTTTTTCATTTGTAATCATTTTATGATGATATATAACATACATTTAAACATATATAAGCGTTGCTTCATTTTTTTTTAAATGTTACTAACAATTAATATTGATGATTATTTGATATTAAGAAACTTATACATTTATATTGTCTTTGTAACTTTTACATTCCGTTGACCCGCAGGAAAGGAAACCCTGGCAACACATTGGTTGTTTTATAGTATAATTCATCGATTACAACCTTATTTTTGTTATATAGCTTTTTTTGGCTTTTTGTAGCAATGTAATAATGGAAGTTCATGGGAAAAGTCAATTGGGGACTTCACTCGTTCAAAATATCCGCTTTTTCTTCAACTTTACAACGTTACAAAGAACTTCAAAAGCCCGCATTCGATAGACTTTTTGACATGAAGTAGTGACACAACTTCCGAGTAACAAAGACATCAAAAGCCTAGGCCGATTAGTCGCTCGACAGGGGTCGACCGAACGACTAGTGCCTAGCGGTTGCGAAAACCTTATACATATATTACATGTTTGACTCGAATGGGAAAATAAGTTGTGACAATTTCAAAAGTAGAAATTTAATATTGGTATGTGGTTAAGGGACTCGAAAGGGAAAATAAGTTGCGACTAGTTCAAAAGTAGAAATTAAATATTGGTATGTGGTTAAGGGACTCGAATGGGAAAATAAGTTGCAACAAGTTCAAAAGTTGAAATTAAATATTGGTATGTGGTTAAGGGACTCGAATGGGAAAATAAGTTGTAACAAGTTCAAAAGTTGAAATTAAATATTGGTATGTGGTTAAGGGACTCGAATGGGAAAATAAGTTGTAACAAGTTCAAAAGTTGAAATTAAATATTGGTATGTGGTTAAGGGACTCGAATGGGAATATAAGTTGCGACAAATTCAAAATTAGAAATTAAATATTTATATGTGGTTAAGGGACTCGAATGGGAAAATGAGTTGTAGCAATTTCAAAAATAGAAATTAAATATTGGTATGTGGTTAAGGGACTCGAATGGGAATATAAGTTGCGACAAATTCAAAATTAGAAATTAAATATTTATATGTGGTTAAGGGACTCGAATGGGAAAATGAGTTGCGGCAAGTTCAAAAATAGAAATGCGACAAATTCAAAATTAGAAATTAAATATTTATATGTGGTTAAGGGACTCGAATGGGAAAATGAGTTGCGGCAAGTTCAAAAATAGAAATTAAATATTGGTACGTGGTTAAGGGGCTATTTTTGTCACTCACTCAAAATATGATGCATGGAGGTCGGGTCAACATTGCGTGTCGCTCAGACCGATTCACTTTACTACTTTAGTTCATGTACAGACAAACGCATTAAAGTAGGCAGGAATTGGGTCAAATTATTTGTCAGATGCATAATAAAAAAAGTAAATTATTTTGATAGTCGCCTTAATAAATATTAATACTATTCAAAATAGAAAACATAGTCGGTATTTACTATTCAATTCTACATATAATACAATTATGGTGGTGTATTGAATGTTTATTAGAGTTTTGTACAGGTATAACTATATAAGTAGGGGTGCAAACGAACATGACATGCGTGTTTGTGTTCATTCATGTTCACGTTAAGAAGTTTGTTCATGAAGTCTGTTCACTTTTCTGGTTTGTGTTTGTTTGTTAAGAAGTCTGTTCATGCTTGTTTGTGTAAGCTAATTTATGTTCATGCTTGTTTGTGTTAGCTAATTTAAGGCTAAACGAACGCTAACCAAATCAATCTAGTTCCATTACCTAAAACGAAATCATAATGTAACATATATATAAATTATATCTAAGCTAGTAATAAATAGATCAATAACGTTAACAAACAAACAAACATGCGAATTTCTTCAAATTTTATACAATTTTAGATTTTTTTCTATTACTTTGAAAAACTTAAACTCATGAGTTATTTTATCGTTTTCGAAAACCTGAAACACAATATTATTATGTGAAGCTGAATAAATATATTAACATACCATTATTTAGTTATTTTTAAATTTACATTCAGTTAAATAATAACTAACTATTTTTCTGATACTCTAAGGATAATTGTATGTATAACATAAAAAGTGAAAAACTAAAAATAAAATAATAAAAAAAAAACTATCGCTATGCTTAGATGTATAAATTCGTTCAATACAAACATTGCACGTGAAGATACACCGAACTAACCGAAGAATAATACAATATGAAAGGGCCATTATAGAGGGGATCAGACATGTCACATTTTACCGTGTACGAATGTTTTTTCCTTTTAAAAACGTCCACATATAACCGGAAAAGGAAACACAAAAACCACACAACAAGACACAATAAAAAACAAAGTAACACAAATAAATGTTAAAACGCGCGAGAAAACCTTAGATAAAAGTTTAAGTGAAAATAAAAACACAAAAATAGATTTTGATGTTTGTTGTTACGTACAAGCAATATATGGCTGCGAACGGTTTTGAGTGAAAATTAAGATTCGGTGTATGTTGGATGTAAATTTTTTCAATTTATAATAACTTGTAGGATCATATTTTGCAATAATAATAACAATATACGAGTTATAGGTGATTGCGGAGAGCATACTCCGGCCTTAAAGCTACACAACACACACCGGGTTTTCCCGTCAAAACTACTTAACACAAGGGCGGACTCAGTGGGTAGCACACGGTGAGACGTGTCACTATCAAATTAAAAAACTACCTAATAACCCAAAACCATATTACACAAAAATAATCAAATATTAGTAATTGTCCAACCCAAAGTCCAACCCAAAATGTTTATGAATGATGTTTTGATTTGTAATGTTGAATTAAAGCCCTTATTGATGTTAAGATTGAAGATGTAATAGATTACTTTGAAAAAATGTCTACATCAAGATGTCAACTTAAAAATACAAGATCTTACCCTATTTTTGTTATATTTGATGAAATCGTAATTAATTTTTTATCTTATATTGTATCCAAAAAAATTAACGTGCTACTACTTGTGAAAAACTGAAAATTTGTAGCTCCACACCTGACTTAAACAGTTTTTCTTCCAAATGAGGAGGTGTGTCGGTTGATGATGTTCGTTATTAACCGAGTTAATAGTTATCAACCGAATTTGGTTCAAGAACAAATTCTTGTCTCATTTAATATATACAAAATCTTCGGAAAATTCTCTCTAAAGTTTGGTTTCTGATTGTGTTTCCTAGAATTAAAATATATATATTTTATCTCAATATTGATTTCATGATACTAAGAATAGCTTATACGCAATTCAATGATCAAATCCTAGATTCCGTCCTAAAAAAAAGTTCTCATTTCTCCATAAATTTTAGTCCCAAAAAAAGTTTTCATTTTTAAAAAATTCTCATCTCCAAAAACTTTTCTGTCATTTTTCAAAGACCAATATCATGAAGTATTAACCCAGTTAATAAATTAAGAGCTACGAGTCTATGCTGAGTTGGAGTGGAAGACGGTGTACACAAAACCGTCGGAACTGCTCGAACTGTAGCAATTTGGCCAGTTTGGAGGCATGTGGGACATATACAATAATATACATGTGTTAACTATTATAGTCTGAAATTATGTTGATGGAGAAAGGTTTTAACAGTTATTCTCAGAGTAGACTAGTGGTCATATATGAATTGGAAGTCTACACATATTTCTAAAACTTATACTAATTTTCTTTATAAATATCACATGAATACCAACTTGATAGGGGTGACCACCGTTCCAAAACCAGACCGAATCGGTAAACTGTTTTTTTCTTTAAAAGTTGAACCGCTCGGCTTTCCGTTTCGGCTTATTCTATGTTTTTGAATTTTTAGTTTTTATTTTACAACAAATGCAGTTCCTATTTGTCGAAGTGTAATAAACTATTAATATGTAACTAATCTACCAAGAATTTGTAGATTAAATCCACGGTATGAACTTGCACTTTTGTTCTCATGGATTGAAAGTGACAACCCTTCACGTGTTCATTATTTCCTGACAAATAGACATTTAGACTTGAAGAAAACTTAGAAACACAACAAAAGTCTGAATTTACAAAAACTTCCTATAACATATAACATGTCATATTCTTATAAACCCGGTTGAATTGACCATTCAAAACGGAAAAACGTGAAGGTAGCCGGTCGTAATGAGCCGGAGGTTGGAACCGGTCAGTTAAACATAAAAACCTAGCCGGATGAACGGGTTAGTCGAATCGGAAAACCGATTTTTCTAAGAAAACTAGATAAATAATGACACATGTGGATTGTTATATAGGTTTTGAAACTAAAAAATAAAAAAATAAGTTGAAAAACATGATTTTGAATTTTTATAGTGTTTATTCTGTATTTTTGTAGCTTTTTTAGCATTTGTACACCATTTAAATAAGATTGCATCATAAATAATCAACATGGTTTGTCATCTGATTCAACCGGCCAGCTTATTCATTTCAATAAATTCAACGTAAGACATTAGGCTTTGGAATGCACATTCAAGGATCACAAACGCGTATATATATAGTGCAACGCATTTATGCAAGGACGTGGTATGATGAACCAGAAATTGTGAGGATTGCTTTTGTTATATAACAAAAGGTTAGGGGGTTGGATGTAATGATTCCAAAACTAATGTTTTGCAACTTGTAAAGCAATAGTCAATTTCTTCCTGTTGTCGTACGAATTAAAAGTGAATAAATCAAATAAAGTCGTATTAAAATAAACTGCACAATAAACTTTTATGAAGCTTTATCCAAAACAAAGTTAGTGAAATAAATACGAAAGCCACGAATGATATATCTTCGAAAATTAGAGTCGGTTTAATGTTTAGTAAAATGATTTACTTTTATATGTCTATTAAACCATCATTAAGTAGTCTAGTCGTAACAATTTCGACCTCCACATGCATAAGAGGTCACAAGTTCAAATGTTGCTGGACGCAAATCTTGAGGATATTCAAGAAATGATTAACAAACTATCATGAAGATACTCCAATTAAACTACGTAAATCTGATTCTAAAATTCCTATTCTGGATAACCTGAATAATATTGAAATAGTAATTTAGCGTTGTATAAATATTGCAATACAACTTATAAGGATTTAGATTACATTTTTTTTCAATTGAGGATTCAAATTTTAGGATGTGGAGCTGTTGAAATTGAAATCTTGAATAAATTTACCCATACGAGTCACTTAGTTGGTTAGATCATTAACTTTATTCTAAGCAAAGTTAATGCATTCTCATTTTTCTAATTCAATATCGAATCAATTCGAGATTTTACGATCTTATGATCAAGATCGGGATCTTATATGGTTCCTAATAAGGCACAGTCAAAATACATGACCTAAAGATGTGACGGACGCCTGGATGGAAGGTTATGACGAACGATTTGGGTCCACATCCCTATGTCGTGATCCAAGCGACGAACGGGTTTTCCGGATAAAGTACATCGAACTACGAGAGCATTAAATGCGACTTAAGCCCAAGGCGGCTTCGGTGAAAGCCTAAGTCTTTGCACCATGGGTAACAGATTGAACCGCAACCCTTTGTCCGGAAGACTCTTGCGTGAACCGGACCAAAGAGCTCGAGCGATCTGTTTCCCGCACAAACGTTCGGTTATAAATAGACATACCACCTAGCAGGATAAGGTACGCTATCATTCCACACATGACCCTTAGCATTCAGTACGATCAGAACTCGAACATTGAATGCTAGCATCGTTTTACTTAGCATTCAATACAATTAGAACGTGAACATTGAATGCTAACATCGTTACTCTCATACATCCTATACGATTCCACGCCTTTAATAGACCTTACGTCGTAAATATCTAACTTGAGCGTCGGAGTGTTCTCACGAGGATCACCCTCGGGGAGCATCTGACTAAGGGTTTCGGTAGTCTGCAGGTTCCGTATTCATGGCTTGAGGAAGGCTTCCCGTCCGTCCTGACCTCACGAAGAACCGGTTTCAACATTTGGCGCCACCGTGGGACCCAGAACGAAATGGTCCTCGAATCAACGCCGACAGGAGGGAATCCGCCTCTAACGCCGCCAGGGGGTAATCCTACTCCTACTTTTCCGGCTTCAGCTGTCGTCAATATTACAGCATGCCCTCCTCCGTCGGGATCAGGGAAGGATGATCCGACAGAGGAGGAGATTAAAGAATTTAACCTATTCTGCAAGTTTCGAAAGCTAAGAGACTTGGAGAAAAGTCGGAAACGAACGACGGAGGGAACGAGTGGAGTCGGAAGGACTCTTACTTATTCCAGCGAAGAATCTACGGAAGAAGAATCTGCAGAGGAGGTCTATAGGGAAGAAACCCCTCAGATCCAAGGTCGTGGGTCCAGTCAGGGAGAAGGAAGAAGGCGGAGGCGTACTCCGGAGAGAAGAAGGAAAAGAACCCCAGAAGTAAATAGGGAAAGATCCCCGGAGAGAAGGAGAGAAGGAACTCCTCCCAGAACAAGGGATCGTGTTCTAGACAGAAGGGAACGAACGGAAAAGGAAAGGGAAGGAAGCTCTGCACGACTTCCTCTTTCCACGCCTAGAAGCTTTCGATCTCCGTTCACCGATGAGATAAATGAAATGCCGATTCCTCCGGGACTCAAAGGCCCCAGGGTTAAGTCGTACGATGGGATGGGGGATCCGGATGATCACGTGGCTAGTTTCCGTTGGGCCGTAAAGATGATACCGATGGACCAAAAACTGTGGTGCCTGTATTTCGCAAAAACCCTGGAAGGTTCGGCTCGGTATTGGCTATCTAGTTTGCCCCAAAGGAGCATCGCTAGATTTGAAGAGCTTGCTGCTCAGTTCAGCCACAGCTTCATCCAACAAAAGAAGTATCAGCAGAAATCCCAGTCCATAATGGCGTGCAGGCAGCGAGAAGGGGAGTCAAATAAGTCGTACTTTAAAAGGTTCAATGAACAGAGCCGGAAGATGCCCGTCCGGGAAGATTCACTCATAATAGCAGCCTTCACGTACGGTCTTCGCGAACGTGAGTTGTTTAGGGAGCTATGGAAAAGGCATTTTGTCAAAGCAGATGATCTGATCAATGCAGTGAATAAGGTGCTTAAACAGGAAGAAGAAAGCGCAGAAAAGCTACGCTTCGAAGCTCAGGAAAAGAAAGGGGTGTCTGGTTCGGTCTCGATCCGGGGTACCGAAAGGTCAAGAGGTTCTTTTCGACCAAACTTTTCCAGTCGGCTAGCCTTTAAAGGAAAGTCCTCGGGAGGAAGGTTCCCGAATGGAAGTTATGAACACCAACGCCCGGAAGCTTTCAAAACTTCTGACCCAAAAACAGACAAAGAAGGGAGGGCTCCCCGGAAGAGGTACCCTCGTGACCCGAATGCTTATTGCGAGTTCCACAAGATAATGGGCCACGCTACTGCAACCTTCGAAAGCTATAAAAGAGAAAAAAAAGCTCAAAAGAAAGGAAAAGGCGTAGAGGGTATAACAAAAGCACCAAAAGGCGGAGTGACCGTGTATGACACTGAGATCCTAATGATGGAGGAAGAGGTTTATTCCACATCTCCTCAACGGAAGAGAAAAGGGGTAGCTATAGAATTCGGGAGAGATGAACCTGTTCCCGAAGGTTATGTGGGAATGGAGCCATTGGTGATTTGTGGAGCTATCGCTCGAGCAATGGTTCGTCGAATTTATGTGGACGGAGGGAGTTCCGCCAACATTATGTACGATCATTGTTTCGAAAAGTTCTCTCCTGAAATCAAAGCTTTCCTCAAACCAGCGACGTCCTCGGTTGTAGGATTTTCAGGACGATCGGTGTGGCCGCGAGGAAAGATTCATTTGCCTTTGGTGTTGACGGATTGGAACTCTAGTCGCAGCAAATCCATCGTAACCGAATTTATCGTCATCGAAGCTCCGTCCAGATACAACGTTATTTTAGGACGAACTGGAATGTGGCAGCTGCAAGCAATCGCGTCCACTATTCACGGCTTGCTCAAATTCCCTTCTGAACATGGGGTACTCACCATGCAGAGCATGCCCATGCCTATGACGGAGTGTGGAAGTGTTACACACCAGGATAGCTGGACAGAGCAGGAAGAAACCCAGATCGTGGTGAATACGGAATATTCGGAAGCGACCGTTCGGGTGGGAGGCGACCTTCCCCCCAAGTTAAAGGGGAGCTTGAGGCTCTCTTAAGAAGAAACAAAGATGTGTTCGCGTGGGAACCTAAGGACATAACTGGTGTGTCCCGAAAGTTCGCGGAACACAAGCTAAATATTAACCCGGCATTCACACCGGTGAAGCAATCAAAAAGAGGAATGGCAGTCGATCGAGTCAAAGTGGTGAGTAAGGAGGTAGAAGACTTAGTATCGGCAGGGGTGTTACGAAGTACCCAATACCCAGAATGGGTGGCTAATCCGGTGTTGGTCAAAAAAGGAGATGGATCAATGCGGATGTGCGTAGATTTCAAGGACCTCAATATGGCATGTCCCAAAGATAGCTATCCCCTTCCGGAGATAGAACAAAAAGTAGAGGCGTTAGGAGGCTACAAGTGGAAATCTTTCCTGGATGCTTACAAAGGTTACCATCAAGTGCAGATGGCTAAGGAGGATGAAGAGAAAACGGCCTTCCATACGGCTAAGGGCACTTTTTGCTACATTAAAATGCCCTTCGGACTGCGAAATGCAGGAGCCACATACCAACGATTGGTCGATAAGGCTTTTAAGAAGCAGATAGGCCGTAATTTGGAAGTATATGTTGATGACATTGTAATTAAAAGCATTGGCGATGGTGACCTGATTGGTGATATCGAAGAAACCTTGCGGCAATTACAAGAAATCAATATGAAATTGAACCCTAAGAAATGCTCATTTGGCATGAGTGGAGGCAAGTTTCTAGGTCATATTATAACACCTTCCGGTATACAAGCCAACCCAGAGAAAATAGAAAGTTTGTTGAAAACAAAAACCCCACGAACGGTGAAGGAAGTACAGGCTTTGAACGGAAAGCTTGCGGCGTTAGGGCGTTTCTTGGCGAAATCCGCGGAAAGGTCCATCCCTTTCTTCAAAACCCTCCATGGGTGCACCAAGAAGGGAGGAGTGGAATGGACGAAAGAGGCAGAAAGCCTTTGAAGAGTTGAAACGATACTTACGAAGCATTCCTACCATGGCCAGTCCTAAGGCGGGGGAAGCTCTGGTCATGTACTTATCAACAGGAAGGGAGGCAATCAGTTCGGTACTCATCGCAGAAAGAGAGGGAAGACAAGTCCCGGTGTACTTTGTTAGCCGAGTGCTGCAAGGTGCAGAGTTAAACTATTCGATAATCGAGAAATTGATCTTAAGCTTGATATATTCGGTCACACGATTGAAAAGGTACTTTCAAGCTCATACAGTAACAATCCTAACTAATCAGCCGATCAAAAACATATTGCTTCAACCCGAACGGTCAGGACGAATGACCAAATGGGCAATTGAGTTGGGGGAGTACGAGATGGTCTTCAAACCAAGGCCAAGTATAAAGGGTCAGGCATTGGCAGACTTCTTATTAGAAATGCCGGACGAAGGAAGGCCGATTGGGGAAAGTATGCAAGTTGAGGAAAAAGGAAAATCAGCGTACGCAGGAAGTAGTACTCTATGGAGAATGTACACAGACGGGGCTGCAGGAGCAGACGGTTGTGGTGCAGGGGTCGTCCTATCCGTACCTAGGGAAGAGAAAGTAACATATGCCCTGAGGTTCGACTTCGCGTGTTTGAATAACGAAGCTGAGTATGAAGCGTTGTTAGCAGGATTAAGCCTGGCTAAAAGTTTAGAAATACAGGAGTTGGAAGCATTCGCGGACTCAATGTTGGTCGTTAACCAGGTAAATGGGTCCTATGAGGCCAAATAAAGTCACATGAAGCGATACTTGGAGCAAGTAAAAAACAAAGTGGCCAAGTTTGAAAGCTTCAAGATTACTCAGGTTCCTCGAACCAAGAACAAAGAAGCGGACGCACTTAGCAAGTTAGCTTCAATGTTATATCACCACCTCACGAAGGAGGTGTTGGTGGAAGTGCTACCGAGAAGAAGCATTGAGCAGGTGATGGAGGAGGCAGCAGATATAACCGAAAGCCAAAATTGTTGGATGAAACCAATCAAGCAATACATTATAGAAGGAGTTGTCCCTCCTAACCCAGGCGAAACAAGAAGGGTTAGGATGAATGTTGGAAGGTACGTAATCAAAAATAATCAGTTGTACCGAAAGGGGTACTCTACTCCATGGTTGCGGTGTTTAGGCCAAGCAGAATCCCAGAAAGCAATAAAAGAAATACACGAAGGCCTTTGCGGAGCGCATGCAGGGTCAAGAGCTTTAACACAAAAGGTGTTCAGAATGGGATATTTTTGGCCTCAAATGTCGAAGGATATCCAAGAGTACGTTAAGAAGTGTCAGAAATGCCAAGTATATTCAAACATCCCTTACCAAGCACCCGTTAACCTTACGAGTATTCAAAGTCCATGGCCGTTCTGCCAGTGGGGAATTGATATAGTGGGTCCTTTTCCGAAAGCTCCGGGAGGTCTGAAGTTTTTGGTGGTAGCGGTAGATTACTTCACTAAATGGGTCGATGCAAAACCGTTGGCGTGCATTTCAGGAGCAAACGTTGTGAAGTTCGTGTGGAAGCAAATCGTCTGTAGGTTTGGTCTCCCACATACCATCATAAGCGACAATGGGAAACAATTCGCCAATAACCCTTTCAAAGAATGGTGCACAAGCTTGAGCATTCGTCAAAACTTCACGTCTGTTGCTCACCCCCAGGCCAATGGGCACACTGAGGTAACGAATAGAACTATAGTAAAGGGAATAAAGAAACGTTTGGATCGAGCAGAAGGGGGATGGGCGGATGAATTGCAAAGCGTACTGTGGGCATACCGAACCACAGCAAGAAGTGCAACGCAAGAGACCCCTTACAGCTTAGTGTATGGATCAGAAGCAGTTGTACCACTTGAAGTCACCTTACCATCTCCACGGGTTGAAAATTTTCGGCTAGATGAAAATGCGGAAGCATTAAGACATAACCTAGACCTAGTGGACGAACGAAGAGAAAATGTTGCCCTTCGGCAGGCAGCATACAAACTACGAACGGAAGGATACTACAACACGAAAGTCCGGGAGGCAACATGCAGGGTAGGAGACCTGGTGCTACGGAAGAACGAGGCTAGCCTTCACTATAAACCAGGAAAACTTACACCTAATTGGGAAGGTCCTTACAGAGTGAAGGAGGCCAGAAGAAACGGTTCGTACGTATTAGAAACAATGGATGGGTCGACCATTACACGAACGTGGAACATGAGGAACTTACGTAAGTTCCATTATTAGGGTGCCAATGATTGCTTTTGTGTTATAACCAGCCTTTAGGCTTGGAAATGTTGTACGATCATCCTTTGATTATCGTTTGTGTTAAGTCGAATGAATTAATGAAAGCCCATACGAGCGGATCCTTTTGTTAATAAGGTCTTCTGCGATAATAATTAAACTACGAATAGTTTTAATAGTAAAATCTCCCTACGAATAGGGAGGAGTGTTCTGATCTCAAAAAGATTAAGCATTCTATCTATGGTTAAAAAACAAACCAATACGACGAAGCGTAAGCATGCATGCGAATTTACACAAAATTCTAAAGAGGGACGCCTCTAAGAATAAGAAATTTGCGTAAAACACAACGTACGAAACACAAAAATACGAACGAACAAAAATACGAACGAACAAAAATATGAACATTAAACATAAAGGCAAGAAGTTTGCATGAAGACAGGCAAACAATACATCTGTTCGACAAAGTACAAGTTACAAGCATTTTTTAAAGCAAGCAAAAGCAAACACCACTGCCAAAAGAAAATTCCTCGCCTAAAAGAACTTAAGAAGTGGGAGGATTTTGCCCTTGAGAGGAGCTTTCGGTTACATCCTCTGGTCCAGTAGAAACGTCGAGGAGTTGAGCTTTCAGGTCACCAAGCGAAATAGCTCCTGATTCAAGAGCCTGCAACAAAGGAGGTCGAACAGATACTAGCTCACCAAATAAACCCATAATGTTTCTCTGAGCATCAGGATAGTTGTGAACAAGCATGGTATCTTTAAGCAAATCAGGGTACGCATGATGCGTATCCAAGCATCCCTGATATTGGCCAAACCGAATGCTTTCCCTCTGAAGTTTGGTATTCGCACTCACAAACTCTCCTGAGGAGATGAAAGCTTGAACGGCCCAGAAACTCCTTTCTGTAACAACCATGAGATGTCTCGATAGCAGGCCCCCACCTGGTCCTGCAGCTTCTCATTTTCTTTGAAGGATGAGTCTAAAGCTTCTTTTGCGACTGCATCTTTCTCAACTAACATGTGCTCTAGCTCAGCGATCCTCGCAGAGTGAGCACCATGTTCACTCTTTAAATCAATAATCTGCACATCTTTTGTGGAAGAGGACTTCCTCACTTCTTCAATACCTGCTACAAGCTCACGATTCTCCTCCACTAAAGACTTGTTCTCATTCGCCAAACGGTTTTTCTCCTCTAACTCTTCCTGGTGTAATTTTTTGACGGTGTGTATCAACTCATTCAAACGAGTAAACTCCAGATTATCATGAAGGAAAGTTTGCCGATGGCGAACACCTCTTGCATGCAACTCCGATAGGATTTCGGTGGCAGATAGTAGCTCGGAATGGGCTTTTAAGAATAAGCCCTCGTCCGAGAAACTTTCAAAGCTTGGTTCGGCAGACATAGCAGTATGAATAATGGGGGAGGAAGTAACGATTGCAGCTGGCTCAACTTTCTGGAAGCCTGGAGACTTGACAGTCCCAAAGGGTTCGGCAGTGGATGCAGAGATGGTGGTGCGCACTTTCTTACCTGCAAAATGAAATTGATAAGGGCATACGTACGTAACATACAAATCGTCAAAAGAAATCTTACCCAAGAAAGGAAAGTTAGGCAGTGAAGACTGACTCTGGGTGGGTTGCGACGAAAAAGAACTCTTTACGGTGGAAGATAGCTGCATCCCAGAACCAAATAAGCTGCTCCCGAAAGCCGCTAAAGCAGCGGTGCTTGATGAAACTAGCGGACGACGAAACGTTGAGGGCAACTGTGGTATTGTGATGAGTGAAGGGTTTGCAGAAGACACCACAGATGTAGAAGTGGGAGTAATCACGGACGGGGGTTCAGGAGGATCCACAACATCATGAGTTTTCTCAGGAACAACGACAGACTCAGGCACTTCTGCACAAAATCAATTAAACTACGGGCACCCGACAAGACATTGATAACACATAAAAGGAAGAACGTATTAAAATAGTAAACCATACCTTCTTCTTCGACCAAGATTCGCTTTGGCGAAGAGTGGGAACCTCCACCGAGCGGTCTCTTCAGACGGGGGCTTTCGGTTTTTCCGGAACAGAAACAGATCGGACCGTCCGGATCTTTCGTGGTTTAGAAATCTCCAGTTGAGAATCATGCACCATGGTATCTTCAACCGTAAAACCTGACGGACGCACTTCAGGAGCAACGGAAGACACAGCCACACCGGAGGAGGATACACGGGCATCAAGGGTTTCTTCAGAGCTCTCGGAAACTTCAGTTGGTGGGCAAAAAGGAACGAGAGGGCCATTAATAACAGAGACGGTACCTGGGGGAGGAACACCCTTCGGCATCTTCAAGCGGCGAAGTAATGAGACTTCCTTTCCATCAATCATCCGGACCGGACGGATACCTTGCGAAAGATAATAAGGACTCAAGTCAGCCATACCCAAAAATATCTCATCTGGATCTTCCCATTTAACCTCAATGGAAGAAAGAGTCTGTACTTGTGCAGCTTCTTCAACGGACAGATCAGGAGGTGGTTCAGAGGTGCGTCCAACAATTTTCCCCTAGGAAAATTTTGCGCCTTTAAAAGCGGAGCGACCAACAAAGAAGAAACCATGCTTCCATCCGTGGATGGAATCCCTCAACCCAGTAATATGTTCGGTACGTCCGGATCTTAGTGTAAGAACCGCCCAGTCGCCCCGACCTGTAACCACATAGAGATTGCGAAACAGCCTAGGCGAAAGAGGTATACCGAGGGAGCGGCAAAGCATGATGAAGCCTATGATCTTTAGGAATGAGTTGGGTGCGAGTTGTGCGACATGCAAGCCGAGATCTTGAAGAAGAGTAATGATGAAATCATCAAGGGGGAAACGCAACCCTCCTAGCAGGTATTGAAGGTAAACCGGTTCAAATCCCTCAGGAGGGGTTTTGATACTCTCGGACCCTATAGGCAAGCGAAGGGGATATTGGGGATCAATGTGGAATTCAGAGGTAATAGAGGCGAAATCAGTATCAGAAAGGCTGGTATATGTGTTAAATGCGGTAATCTTAACGGATTTTTCACTTTTTCTTTCGACGATTTATCTTTCTTAGTCATTTTGACTTTGAAAGATTGGGGGAAAAGGAGAAGCGAAAAAGAAGTTGAATCAAGGAAGAAGCGTAAAAGAAGTTGGAATGGCGAAGAAGTAAATTGGAGTGGTGAAAAGGAAAGGGGCGGAAAACAAGTTATATAGAGGGAGAAGTTGAAAAGACCTGTAATAATGCTTATAACGGTCGAAAAGACCTAAGGTAACGGTAACTTTACGGATTGTGAAGGAAGGAAGTGGCGATGAGGAAAGCAAGTAAAGTTAGAAGCAAACTTGTGCAAAAGTTTACTTCCAACTTGAGGGACTTAATAAGGCACAGTCAAAATACATGACCTAATGAAGCGACGGACGCCTGGATGGAAGGTTATGACGAACGGTTTGGGTCCACATCCCTATGTCGTGATCCAAGCGACGAACGGGTTTTCCGGATAAAGTACATCGAACCACGAGAGCATTAAATGCGACTTAAGCCCAAGGCGGCTTCAGTGAAAGCCTAAGTCTTTGCACCATGGGTAACAGATTGAACCGCAACCCTTTGTCCGGAAGACTCTTGCGTGAACCGAACCAAAGAGCTCGAGCGATCTGTTTCCCGCCCAAACGTTCGGTTATAAATAGACATACCACCTAGCAGGATAAGGTACGCTATCATTCCACACATGACCTTTAGCATTCAGTACGATCAGAACTCGAACATTGAATGCTAGCATCGTTTTACTTAGCATTCAATACAATTCGAACGTGAACATTGAATGCTAACATCGTTACTCTCATACATCCTATACGATTCCACGCCTTTAATAGACCTTACGTCGTAAATATCTAACTTGAGCGTCGGAGTGTTCTCACGAGGATCACCCTCGGGGAGCATCTGACCACGGGTTTCGGTTGTCTACAGGTTCCGTATTCATGGCTTGAGGAAGGCTTCCCGTCCGTCCTGACCTCACGAAGAACCCGTTTCAACAGTTCCTGTGTATGCCTACGGGCTGCGAGGATCCCATGAAGGATCAACATATTTTCATTGCTCAAGGTTGTAAAATCGCAATCTCATATAATCAAGGTTGAGATGTAAGTAATACAAGTATGCACATTCATTATTAGTTTCTTTTTATTTCTTTTTTTTTTTGAACGGCAAAAATACACATTTTCAAATTTTACATTATTTTGTTCACGCCAAGATTTGAACTCACAACCTTGTGAGACACCTAATCACCTTGATACTATTAGATTATAAGCTCTTTGGTTACATGTTCATTAATAGTACAAGTATTTTTTATAAATCTATATGCCTTAACATTTTTGTTTGATTTTGTTATTTGGTGTAAATCATTGTCCTCTATTATTGATTTACTAAGCTATATATTGGAATTACAATACATATCTTTCCAATAAATTAGGGAAAGATAAATCATAAGGAATATTCTAGAGTATCAACAATATATACATTCCTAAACTATATATTCGGTTAACAGCCCCCCGCAGTTTGAGCCGGAGGAGACCGAATGCTTAAACTGTCTCTGAAGTCTAGGAATAATTGTCGCGGAAGACCTTTGGTGAAGATATCCGCGTATTGATAAGCTGACGGGACATGAAAAACTCGTATGTGGCCCAAGGCAACTTTCTCACGAACAAAGTGTATGTCCATTTCGACGTGTTTCGTTCGCTGATGTTGAACTGGATTACCGGAAAGATAAACGGCTGAAACATTATCACAATAAACCAATGTGGAACGACGCAGAGGTGCATGAAGCTCGAGTAGCAAATTACGTAATCAGCATGATTCAGCAACGACATTTGCGACGCCACGGTATTCGGCCTCAGCGCTAGCACGAGACATTGTTGGTTGGCGTTTTGCCGACCAAGAAATTACATTATCACCAAGGAACACACAATATCCCGATGTAGATCGACGGGTATCCGGACACCCACCCCAGTCAACGTCAGTATAGGCGATGAGCTGAGATGGAGTCGACGGATATAGCTGCAATCCTAACTGAGTTGTGCCTTTAACGTACCGTAGAATTCGTTTCAATGCATTAAAATGTGGTTCTCGTGGGGCATGCATGAACAAACATATTTGTTGTACGGCATATGAGATATCAGGCCTAGTAAACGTTAAGTATTGGAAGGCTCCAGCAAGGCTTCGATATGTAGTGGAATCGGTTGATAAGGGACCTTCAGTTGCACTTAACTTCGAATTTGTATCGACCGGGATTGCTGCGGGATTGCATGATTCCATATTGGCCCGTTTCAAGATTGACTCGACATATTTTTGTTGAGATAAAAACATGCCATTAGGGGTTCGGTTGACAGATATCCCCAAAAAGTAGGTGAGATTTCCAAGGCCGGTCATGTCAAATTCCTTTTTAAGGGCATTGATGATCGTTGTTTGCAGTGTTGTTGATGAAGAAGTGAGGACAATGTCATCCTCATAGAGAAGGAGGTAGGTCGTGTCACTGTTGTGATGATAGATAAACAAAGAGTTATCACTTTTACTACACGTAAAACCAATTTTGAGGAGATGTTGGGCGAATCATTGGTACCATGCCCTTGGTGCCTGTTTTAGTCCATATAAGGACTTATGTAACCTGCAAACATAACCTGGAAATGAAGGATTAGTAAACCCCGGGGGTTGATGCATATACATTGTTTCATTTAGATCGCCATGTAAAAAGGCGTTTTTGAGATCAAGTTGATGAATAGGCCAATTTCTCCCAAGAGCGAGGGAGAGAACAGTGCGTTTGGTAGCCGATTTAACTACCGGACTAAAAGTCTCCTCACAATCAACCCCTACTTCTTGTGATTTCCCGTTTACCACAAGTTGTGCTTTGTATCTTTCCAGTGACCCATCTGCTTTGAACTTATGTCAAAAAATCCAATGACATCGTATTATGTTTGCGTCAATTGGACGTCGAACAAGTTCCCATGTATTTTGTTTAAGTAATGCATTAAATTCAGTGGTCATGGCAAAGTTCCAGTTAGGGTCTAGGAGGGTAAGTTTAGGGTTAGATGGTATAGGGGAGATGGATTGAGTGTGAAGAGATAGATGGGGATTGGGTTTAAAAATGCCGCTCTTGGAACGGGTTTGCATAGGATGTTGAGACGGGGGGGGGGGGGAGTTGATAGGTGCAGGATTTGGATTGGGTTGGGTATTTATATTAGGTTGTGGTACTGTGTTTGGAAGTGGCGGAGGTGGTTGTGGGGCGGTGTTTGAAGGTGGCGGAGGTGCTTGTGGGGATGGAGGGGAAGCAGATGACGGACCGGGTGGAATAGGGTTAGAGGATGTTTGGTCCGTGGGGTTAATGAAATGAGATAGGTAGTATGGTGATGGCGGTGGATCGTTGAGAAAATCATATGATTGGTTTGGAGTGGAAAGATTTGCAAAAGGGAAGATATCCTCCTCAAAGGTGACGTGACGAGAGATAAAAAATTGTTTGGTGGAGATATCGTGGCACAAATATCCACGGTGGTGAAGTGGATAACCGAGAAAGACACAAGGAGTAGACCGAGGAGTTAATTTATGAGGAGTTGTGGATGATGTGTTGGGATAACATAGGCATCCGAAGGTGCGGAGATGGGTGTAGGTTGGCAGGCGATGGTATAAGATGGATGTGGGAGTGTGATTTTGAATAGCGGAAGATGGAAGGATGTTTAGAAGATATGTAGCAAAGTGAATGGCATAATGCCAATAAGATGGTGGTATGGAGGCGTGAATAAGGTTGGTGCGGATGATGTTGTTTAAGGTTCGAATTAGTCTTTCGGCTTTGCCATTTTGTGAGGAGGTGTATGGGCATGAGAAACGGATATGCATTCCGTGGTGGGCACAAAAGTTGTGAAATTGGGTGTTATTGAATTCGCGACCATTGTCACATTGGAATGTTTTGATTTTCTTATCGAATTGCGTATGTATATGTGTGTAAAAGGTAGAGAAGATGGAGAAAACTTAGGATTTAGATTTTAAGGGAAAAGTCCACACAAAGTGTGTGTAGTCGTCGAGAAGAACAAGATAATATTTGTGACCTAAAAGAGATGCAACAGGGGAGGTCCATAAATCGGCATGTATAATATCAAATGGACTAAAAGTAGTAGAATGTGATTCATTAAAATGTAAACGACAATGTTTTCCTAAAAAACACGAATTACAAGAATGAACTAAACTAAGTTTGTGTGGAAGAAAATTACTGTTTTTAAGCAAGCTAAAAATAGAAGTTCCCGGATGACCGAGACGGTTGTGCCAAGTTGATGAAGATACGGTGTGAAGAGCAAGAGGAATGGATGTAGCAGATGAATCATTCGTGAATGGATAGAGATCACCGGTGTTGTTGCATCTGGTTATCTGTTTCTTAGTATTGAAATCCTTTACAGAAAAACCGAATGGGTCAAATTCAACGAAAACATTATTTTGGCGGGTACATTTACGAACGGAAATAAGGTTTTTGATTAGGTTAGGGACATGTTGAATATCGTTTAAATTATAAGGTCGGTTTGATGGAATAACGGCGGAGCCTATACCCGTAACCGGAACACTTTTGCCACTACCCACTAAAATCGAATGCGGTTTACTTAAAGAAAATAAATGAGAAAACTTACCCTCGTTGTTAGCAACATGAGAAGTAGATCCGGTGTCCATGTACCACGAGTTGTCGGGTGGATTTAGGTGCATGGTGTTGAATGTCATGTCCAAATCCGTTGGTGTCTTAAGGGGACCATGCATTGGGTACGGAGCAGCACTGTGAAGAGCATGTTGCTGTTGGGAGGGATGTGGCGGTCGTGGTTGTAACGACCCGAAATTTGTAAATAAATAAATGGTACAAAAATATGATAAATACGGATAAATCGTTTAAAGAACGTGGGAATTGGTTTCGTGTCATTTGGACACCGCATGAGAAAGTTATGGACGAAGTCGGGTCGAGACAACAACCGAAAAATGCAGCCTGGCTGCATAGAAGAGTTCAAGGCGTGAACTTGGAGTTCCTGATCGGGAACTTCATCCAGCGATTTTGTGGTTTTTGATTAATCAGGCTTCACGCGTAGGTCACGATCGGGAAGAGGTCACGAAGCGCGAAGTTCACGTCCGTGAATTAGTTCACGGCGTGAACATTGGGCGACAGCAATAAATCGGGAAAAAGCTAGGGTTTTCTCATTTTTCACTCCCCCACTTGGTGCAGCCGAGATTGGAGAAGAAGGAGGCGATTTTGGGGTTCTTGAGCTTAAATCTACACCATCTTTGAGGATCAATGCATCTAAGCTAAGATCTAAGGTATAATTCATCTCTTAACTAGTTTATGAACTTGTATTGGGAAAAATTGTGATTATGGAGTTGGTATGTGGAAGACCTTGTTAAGGTTGTTTATGGAGGGTGTAAAACACCCATAGGTAGTATGTGGATCATGTGTTCAAGTTGGATTTATGATTTGTTGGGGAAATCATGAACTAGGGTTTATGGATTTCCACCAAGCTTATGAGCTTGGTGGTTGGGGTTGAGTATGATGATATTTGATGATGTCTAGTTATGGATGATAACTAGAAATATGATGATTATGTTGACAGGTTGCAAGGACCTAAGAGTTGAAGTTATTCCATAGGCGTGAAGCAAGGATTCGGGTTAACAAACGCGATATGGAAAGCATTGCTAAGGTGAGTACATGAGACTTTAAACTGAGTACATAGTAAATGGTTTTGAAATACACATGGTATTTTTATGGGTCTTTATTAATAAATGTTTTATAAAGATAGTGATTGAAAATGACAAGAAAATATGTATAATGTGATACTAGAATAAGTCTAGTATGATTGATGATTTTTGGAAGTAAGAATGGTAAACTAAAGTAATTATGGAATCTTTATTCATGAATCATAATAATAAAATTATTGAGTAAAAGAACGTATATTGAATCCTTATTAATAAATATGTATTAATAAAGTAATTGGGAATGATTTTATAGTAGTGAATATCTATTGGTAAAGATTTACTAATGAAAGTAAAGAACGAATATATATGAAAATGAATATGATGTGACTAGTAATAATTATGTATTATAGTCAACAAAGAGATAAAAGTAATATGACATCGATAAATGAGAAATGTATCTCATGAAATATGTAAGTATGGACCTTCTAGGGTCATAGATGTAGAAGTAGATATGAGTTGCTTAGGATCGAGTCCATGGGACTATACAGGTACGTTCATACTATGTTGAACTAGTTATATATAGTTATCATTAGATAACTAACTTGTTTGATGATTGATGTGATAGCCGAAGGCTTTGATTGGAATAACTGATGAGTTATGGTAAGAATGAGATGATGTGATGACGCGGGGGATCCCCGGTCATGAGGTGTGGAGTGAGGGGCAGTTTGGTGGATTCCCATCGACTCATCCACGGTAGTATTTTTGCTAACTGGAGGAAGATCCGGCGAGCAAGGCAGGTATCGGTAGATTGGGCGATTCCCTCTTGCCGTTATCTTGAGCAATTCGGGGGGACCCGGTATGTTGCTAGTATGTATATGTTTATATACTAGATTTGGTTGAAGCTTATTAATGCGGGGGATCCCCGGTTAATAAGTTAATGTGCTTCTAGTTAGTTCGGGGGCAACTCGATAACTAGATATGTTTGTGTTCTAGCTAGTTCGGGCGCAACCCGATAGTTAAATATGATTGCTAGAAGAGTAGAAATCGATAGGGTCACAATAGGGTGACTAGACGGTATTGATGTAGTATATATATATGTTATATATTTTATGAAACGATTATTATTATTATTTGGGTCTAAAACCCATGTATCTCACGAGACTATTTTGTCTCACGTACTACGTTTGTTTTGTGGCTATGTACTCAGGTACAGGGTGAAGCGATAGAAGGTTGCACTAGAAGTGGCCTAGAGATGTTTAGCTCGGGAGCTCATAGGTAGATACCGTTGCCTATGGTTTTGATATACTTGGTGACACCGTATTTTGTAAACTCTGATAAAGTTTTTAAAGTTTTTGTTAAACTGTATTTTAGACAATATGTCAAATATTGGGAGAAATGTATTTTAAATGATTTAAACGATGTCTTAAAAATACGGGTGTTACAGTGGTCCAAGGAGGCCAACTTGCGGGTTCGTTGGTGTAGTGAGGTAGGGGTGTGGGGGTGGTGTCCAACGGTTGCTAGAGAACCAAGAATATTGAGAATATGGGGGCTGTTGATACTGACCACGACCCCTGCAGTGTCCACGACCGTGACCATGCCTTCGGTAATCTGATCCGTGACCATACCAATTTTTATCGGTAGACATAATTTAATGAGAATCGATGTTTTTTTTTATATTTTTTTATGGGATCTTGAAGAAAAGACAATATCCACAAATAATAGACTTCCAATTGTTGATAAGGGAAACAAGAAGAAAGTAAATATAAATTCAAGAATCTTGAGGGTGATTCGTAAATGCTAAATACGTGTCAGTAAAATAAGATAGGGTAATGATTTTTGACGGTGGTGTGTGGTAGGGAACTGCTATCAAAGCTTTTTGTCGGCGATTCTTGAATAAACAAGATGAGGCCGACGGCTAGTAGGGAAGAAAAGAAACTTACGGATAGTGACCACGATTTGCAAAGAAAGAACAGAAAGAATGAGGCTTCGTGCAAGACACAAGAAATTAATTACAATATGGTTTGTTGCAATTGGTTGAATATGTCAACAATGGCTGCAAATAATAAAAAGGATTAAAGGGTGAAGGCAACAAGTAATGCGAAGGAAGGAGGAGGCGAGAGAAAAAATTAGGGTACCGCTGAAAGTTGTGATACCATGTTATTTGGTGTAAATCTTTGTCCTCTATTATTAATTTACTAAGCTATATATAAGGATTACAATACATATCTTTCCAATAAGTTAGGAAAAGATAAATCAAAAAAAATATTATAGAGTATTAACAATATATACATTCCTAAACTATATTTTCGATTAACAGATTTTTAACCAATTACTTTCATAGGACTCGGGTCCACTATCACATACATGATACGCCCAAAAGAAATCAAAACTTTCTTTTACGAAAAGTTGAAATGATCCACTTCAAAAATTGAGAACACCAAAGTCCAAACACAAAATTACATCTTAGATAGCTTAAGCACTTTTATCTGTCAATTCCGGCTCAACATTTGAAACTGATTAGCCAAAGTCAACGAGTGAAGTATACATAAATAATCTTTATTTCCCTTGTTGAAGAACTTGTGTTGTTCTTCATACACTTTTTTCGTGAAACTCAACAAGTGAAGTATACAATATACTCCATCCGTTTCATAAAAAAATTCTCAATTCTCTTGGTCATAAATATTTAGGAGATAGTTAGTGGTGTGCTCCTTGGTAATATTTTTTATTAAAATATAAAGTTATTTAGAGAGAGAAAATATTTTTAAAAGATAATTAATGATGATGTCCTTGATAATAATATTATCTTATTAATTAGGTTGGACAATTTGAGAATTGAAAACTCTTTTGTTTGATAAAGTTTAAAGGGGAATTAAGATTTTTATAGGACGAATAGAGTAATTACTGTACTGAAGTTATGATTACTTGCATGTAGTCGATCGACATGTTCAATGTTAAGACAAAATTGATGTCGTTTGTTTAACAATCTTCTTCTATACATGAGGTTTGGATTTGAGTTTTCTTTGCTAACTCATCACTTTAAAGCATTTCCATTGGCTCCCAATGCCACCTCATATGCTAAATGACTTCGTAAATAACCCATTCAATATAATATATTTTAAATAAAAATAACTCCGGTAGATTAGGAAGTTTTTAAATATACTTTAAGTATTATTCGGATTAATTTTGTTAATCTGTTGAATTCCATTAGAATTTATGGCAATATAAGGAATGAATTCATAAAATACGCAGGCTTGGTATGGACAATTAATGAATATTTTTTTAAATCTGGAAAGTTCCTAACTTTTGAAACTCATTTAAAACAAATCTTTATCTCAATTAGTCCGGAAATATTTACACAAAGTATACAACAAACCAATAAGGTAATTCCAGATTCTATGGATTCCGGAAATTTACAGATAACGAATTCAAAACATACCGGCCTAATACGAATCTTCCTCTATATTATCTTTAAATAACAGCAATTATTCAAAATTTCCATAACATTTATTCATGTATCATAATTTGTACAAATTTATCATTACAACTATGGATTCTTATGTCATTTTAAGTATTAATATTTGTTCTTATTTTTCTTTAATATATTTTTTTGAAGCATGTCCACCCAGTTGGGCATGCTATAAAGCTAGTATATCGTATATATGTATACGTTTGATTCAGTTTAACAAACTTGTATATTTATATCATATACTAGCTACAAAACCCGCCCGATGGGCGGGTATGCTGTAAATTTTAGTATGTAGAAAAATGTCCAAAAACTTTATATACTTCTAAATGACATAATAATCGATAGATGTGATGATGATTTTGTACAAAAAAACGGTAAATGAAGAAATGTTACATATAGTTATTTGTTTCCTTCGCTGATTGATCTTTTAAATATTTATTTGTTTCCTTGTATGTAGGATCTTTTAAATAGTTATTTGTATGTACGATATTTTAAATAGTTATTTGTTTCCTTGTATGTAGGAAGCCGTATATGGAGCATATGATTATGAATGTAGACCGTAAGCCGTACCAGATTCGTTTGTATTAGTGCAAATGACGTGGACCAATCAGGGAATTCCAAGTGGCATTATGGACGAATAGGAATGCTTGGAATTGCCATGGTGTCAAACCCTCTTCAAATTTAGGCCTCATATATAGGGTAGGATATCTTTTGCTTTTTGATATCTTCGGATCTTGATATCCACGTATTATACCGACGTATTTCCACACTATTATTCTTGTAAATAACTCAGTCTCAACCAAAACGTATTAAAATAATATAATTTTAATATAAACAACCGAAGAGAAGAAATTAAGAAACCCATTGAAAATATTCATCAAACATAAATCAATTAAATTACAAATTAGAAATTAAGCTTCATTTGCAATACTAGAAAAAGACCTATATTCTTAGGAGGTATTTCTTAGGGGATCCCTCGGAAACGGGTGTTCTCGAGGGATTTACGAGGCCGTTTCCGAGGGATTTCCGAGGAAATTACGTTCCTTGGAGAATTGATGGTCGGAAAAAATTTCCAAGGGAATTCCGAAGAAACTACTTTTGTAGAAAACTCCGAGAAATTTGCTAGAAAGTCACCAGCGTAACGATTCCGAGAAACTTCCGAAGGAAATGGTTTCATAGGGATTTTCGAGGAAATTCTTTCCTCATTTCCGAGGAAAATGTTTCTGAGAGACTTCCTAGGGAATTCTTTTCCTAAGGATTTTCAAGGGAATCTATTAGCGAGAAGTTTCCAAAGAATTATTTTACTAGGTATTTCCTGTGGAAACTATTTCCGAGGGAAATGGTGACAATTCTATTTTACAATATTTTCTAGGGATTTCCTATGGAAAATGAAGCTGTAAAAAGAAGAAAAAAAAAAGAAAAAAAATCTACGTTAAATACTACTCAAAATGCATAAAATATAAAATGCAAATACCAATACTTAATCCACAATAAGTCTTAAAGTATACTACATAAGTTTAAACAACAAATGTCGTCTTAGAACCGTTTAAATTAAAAATAAACGTAATGTTTTGTGTTCCCTAGGAAATTTAAGAGGGTTTTCTTAAGAATCTTTTTTCAAACGCCATTTTTTGAATTCACTCGGAAATCCCTCGGAAAAAGAGTTCCGAGGGATTTCCAAGGATCTTTTTTCAAATGCTCTTTTTCGAATTCCTTCGGAAATCCCTCAAGGAATTTTTTTTTTCAAACGTCATTTTTTGAGTTCCCTAGAGATTCCATCAGAATTTCTGAGAGGTTTCCGTGGAAGTTTATTTATTCGAATTGCCTAGGAGATCCCTCAGAAATGTGTAGCAATTTCTGAGGGAAATTACCACTAAAAAAAAATTTGTAAAACATAGGGCGTTTTTCTAGTAGTGTTGAAAAAATAATTTAATGGAGAATCTATTTTTCAGTAGGAATTATTTACACTACAAAACTACTTCACTTATTACATTTAAAAGCATACTAAAACATAGTTATTATATAATAAAATATTTTTTATGATAAAAATCACACTTTTTTCTTCTCGTTAAAAATTCTAGCAACTCTTTCGGGGTTTGCTTTTTCTCCTGCTTCTTCTAGGTTGAATATTATTAGCACTAGTAGTAGTAGAAGATGATATCTCTTTTGCTTCTTCTTTGACCAAATCTTCATTTGAGTTTGCTTTCTTTGACTCCATTTCTTCTTGCAAATCTGGATATCTTTCTTCTTCTATTTCTTCTTCATCTTCTTCAGTACTTCTCTCCACTATTTTCCTAGGTCTACCTCTCTTTCTCGGAGTAACTTGTTGTACTTGTTGCTGTTCCACTTGTACATCTCCAATAACTGATGATGATGATTCTGCTACGGCTAATGACAATTCCTTTGTTTTCATTGTTATCTTCTTCTTTCCCATCTCCCAAGAACAAAAACCCTCAAATCCTTTTGACCATCAAACACAACCCCTCAAAAAAGATTCAATCTTTATGTAAAAAAATTAACAAAAATATTATATGAAAGAAAATTGAAAACCAAGAGAGAGAGGAAAGGAGATATCGGAACCATGCAAACGTTGCAGAAAGAAAAGACAAGAAGGGTGAGGAGGAAATGAGGTCGAAAGACAGTGTAATATGATGATAAGGGAGGATAATGAGAAGACTACTACTATACTACTCATAATTTGTCTTGGCTTTCGTTTCAATTTCTTTCTTGTGCTTTTGTAATATAATTTCACTAATAGTCCTCTAACATGTTGTATGCGTCATTTCATGTCAAATTTGTTTGAGCTGTTATGCGTGTAGGGGTGTAATTAAATGAACCGAACTGTTCACAAACTATTTAAGCTCTGCTCCTTAAAAGATAAATAAAAAGCCAAGTTAAACGAGTTCGAGTTAATCTTGTGTTTAACTTAGAGCTCGTTTATTAAACGGGCTCGAGGTCATGCTTTAGACAAAAAGCTAATTTAGGCTCGCGCTAAACGACCTTGTGAAGATCGAACAACTCTTCATAAACGTAGATCTTTAGGCTCAAGAATAGTTAGTTCTTTATCTGGAATAAGCATATACAAAACATAAAATTGCGGAATTAGATAAACATATATGTATAGCTAAACAAGTTTTCATCATTAAAAGCCTCAATTCTATATATAAATACATAGAACGGTTCTTCGTTAAACAGGATCAAACGATCTTGAGGCTTAGGTTTTACACACAAAAACACGTTAAAACGTGGGTTCTAAGAACATCTAATTCTATGTCATTAGGTTTCTTTATATACTAGAAAACCCAAGACTTACAAGGAAAAGATAATACTAAATCTTTTAAACTAATAAAGATATACTATATCTTTTTACATTAATGATTATCTCCTAAATCTTTATTTGAATTTGAACTTCCATATCTTCATTTAGGTCCTTGTAGTTTTGACATAATCAAATCTTTAATGAATATTAATAATAATATTCCTAACAATCTTCCCCTATTTGATTTGACAAAACTTGTAGAATTAGCTAGGAATCTTCAAGTCTCTTCCCCTTTTTGACATAATCAAATAAATCCGAGAAACTTGAACTTCCCCTTGAATGATCAACACTTTTTCTTCCCCTAAAAGTGTGCTATCATTCTTGTGTTCTTCAAGGCTATATTAATTACATTGAAAATCAACTATCTTCTATTTGAAGTTGAAGTAGAAACTCAAACTAAGCATCACATTCCGTCTAAATATAGTAATCAGCAACGTCATATCTTGTATGATGGACTTGCTTATCTTAGTCTTCAACAGATCTTTTCGTTAAGATTCGGTTGAATTGCAGTTACAACAATACATAACATCTTATGTAGTAAGACTTTCCACTTCATCTTCAAATAAAATATAATCAATTATCTTCTGTAATCAATTGATAAAGATCAAATATGTAACAAATATAAAACTTTCCTTTATCTTTATCATGCCTTCAACCTGTGTGTTTGAATAATGTGATTCGTTTCACATTATTATCAGATACGATCAATAAACCGTGGTATGGAATGAGCATGGTGTGTGTCATGCTTTCCAAAGTATGATGTATCAGTTAAAGAAGAAATTAGTAAAAAAAAAATTTCTTCAAAATTTTCTTCCGTTTGGTACTGTTAAATAATCGATCAGTCAACGCAGCAGTAGTAAATTCTGATTTTTTTTTTTTTTTTTTTATTACTGATGTTGATCAGTAGTAAAAATTTGAGCATCGGATCAGTAGTAATCGGATATACTACTGATCAGTAGTGTTTGATGACGAACCAGTAGTAAGTTTGGAAGGAGCAGTAGTAAAACTTAAAGCAAGATCAGTAACAAAAGTGAACATGGATCAGTAGTAAACATGAAATTTGGGAGCAGTAATAAAACAGCAGTAGTGATTTTGATTTTGATTTACTACTGACTCAGTAGTAAAATTGAGATTTTGTTATTTGGACCCTAGCTTGTTCCCGTAGTCAATCACTAACCACCGATTCCATAACCTCCTCTGTAATTCAGCGTTTGGTGCCTGATTTACACTTCTGAATCGGCAGCTCATCTCTAACGATATTCCAACAAAGTTCATAGATATATCGGAGAGCCTGTGCCGGAGCAGGCGGTTTAAAGCTAGTGCTTCCATTCTTCCAGTCACGAACACAATCTTCGGTGACGTATTTACACTCTAACGACGGGAGAGACATGAATGTAAAAGGGACCAGATTCAAAGTTGAAACCTTAGGATTTGTGTGTTTGATTTGGGGTTATTGAAAACAGAGGCAAAAGGGTAGATAATTGGGGGTTATGAAGTATCGCTATTTCCAGATTTTTCCCTTTTTGGTTTTAGTATGATTTCACTCATAGAATTTCAAATAAGATTCTTTTAGTATGGGAGCAAAGTGTGTAAAGAGGGATTTGACGACGGAGGGAGTAAAATCAAGAGAAATAGTGTGTAAAGAAACATGCTTATCTCGATCTGGAGAGTTTATATGTAAACAAACATACGTTCACATTGTATTTCTCGATCTGTTAGGGAATTTGCTTATCTTGTTTTTATTCCAGATCTGAGCCACCATGCTCTGATACCAATTGTGAAGATCGAACAACTCTTCATAAACGTAGATCTTTAGGCTCAAGAATAGTTAGTTCTTTATCTGGAATAAGCATATACAAAACATAAAATTGCGGAATTAGATAAACATATATGTATAGCTAAACAAGTTTTCATCATTAAAAGCCTCAATTCTATATATAAATACATAGAACGGTTCTTCGTTAAACAGGATCAAACGATCTTGAGGCTTAGGTTTTACACACAAAAACACGTTAAAACGTGGGTTCTAAGAACATCTAATTCTATGTCATTAGGTTTCTTTATATACTAGAAAACCCAAGACTTACAAGGAAAAGATAATACTAAATCTTTTAAACTAATAAAGATATACTATATCTTTTTACATTAATGATTATCTCCTAAATCTTTATTTGAATTTGAACTTCCATATCTTCATTTAGGTCCTTGTAGTTTTGACATAATCAAATCTTTAATGAATATTAATAATAATATTCCTAACAGACCTGATATATAACGATAATTACAATTCATGTACCTATATAATGTATATAATAAACATATATGTAAATAAACAGTAGTGTATTCATATATGCTAAGTAATAATCATATATGAATACACATAGTGAAAACACTATGTATATTCATATATGCATAAGTGTACGTGCATCTCTGAAGTTTAAGTTAATCACATGTGATTTTAGTGTAAAAATCAAATGTGATTGTATATATTTAATCATATTTGATGTTTTTATACAATTACATGTGATTCAGTACACAATCAAATTATGTGTTATTAACAAAAATAATAATTTTAAAAAAATAAAAATAATAATTCTAAAATAAAAAAACAAAAAAAAAACAGAAAATGACCAAAATGCCGCTTCATTTATAGAATATGTGATTAATCTTAACCATAATCAATAGATAGAATTTGTCCCTTGAAACTACATAAAAATTAAGAACTATCTTGAATATAAATAAGATTAGGTTGAGGTAAAGAAGCTTTGGATCAGTCTTGGGTCGAATCAACGGACTGATTTATTAAGCGGGTTAGGTTCCAATCAATTATAATTTAAATGAATTGACCTGAAACCCATTTAATTACTAAAATATATTTAGCAAATATATATATACTTAAACTTAGTTTATAGTTATTAGGTCAAACGTAACTAATAGTTAGATCAAAACTAAAAGTTTATGAATTTGTCAAAGTAACAACTTGTTTGATGCATTTAACTCGTTTGACCCGCTAACATGTTTAACCCGTGTAATTAAACAGGTTATTTAGGTTAGGTTCGGGTTGAAGGTAAACAAGTTAGGGTTCAGATTTTTTGACCTGTTTATATCAACATGTCCAGGTTGAACGTTTCTTGCCGCGAACCCATGAACCTTAATTCCACCCTTACTCTTGATAGCAAGGGCATCTCCGAAAGTCTAAATGTTCGATCTGTGTGAATAGATGAAAACGAGCTTATACAAAAGTATTTATATAAAAATAGATTTTATAATTTCTTATATTAAATTATTAAGTTGAAGGCTGCGAGTACCGATGCTCGAGACTTCGTCCCTTACTCCGATCCCGCCTCGAATGAAATTACAGTTTGGGCATTATTAAGTTGACTTAAAAATGTAATATATATATATATATATATATATATATATATATATATATATATATATATATATATATATATATATAATATATAAGATATATAGGGCCCATATATAATGTGGGTCTTGCAGCATCACCTCTAGACACCCGTGCTTGATAGTAAAATCCAAGGTTCTAAAAGGCATGTCATGGCGGCGCCAAGGCGTGAGGCGCGACGTCGACGTTACTTAACAAATCATGATGGCTGGGCAAGGCGTGCGTGAGATAAAGCGTGATCTTATGACGACTTTTTTCTAAGGCGCCTGTGAAAATTGAATTTAAAAAAAATGATGATATATATATAATTATAAATTTGGATATAACTCTTTTCTGAACTTAATATATGAATTTTTGCAAAAATCAATAGATTTATAATTTTTTTAATTTGATATACATATATTATATATAAATTATATAAAAAGTTTGTCACCTTGAAAAACGCCATAGCCAGTCATGGCTCGCCATGACTTGAGGCTTGATGGTGCCGCCACACAACGCCATACGCTTTCTTTTGGATACTTAGTAAAATCAGTGATTTAAAAGTACTAAATGGAATGCATTAGTGCCTAGAAAAGTTAATATCCTAATGTGGAGGGTGCGAATGATTAGAATCCCTACGAGATTAAATCTTTTATATAGAGGAATTCAAATTCAAGAAGTCGAGTGTGGTATCTGTGGTGATAAAATTGAAGAAAGAGATCATAGTTTGTGGAGATGTAATATTGCGGTAGATATTTGGAATTCCGTGTTTCGTTGGTCGAATATAGCTCGGCCAAATGTAGTAGAGCTGGATGAAGTTTTGGTTTGGATGACGTCTTCGAATTCAAATGACTAGAAATCCTTGGTCATTAAAGCTATTTGTTATACTACTCGGATGATTTGGAAGTATCGAAATACTTTTCTTTTCAAAGATATATACAGAAATGAGGAAAGAGGTTGTAGTTGATTTAATTATACAATATGCTTATAATTGGATTTGTAATAAGAGGAAAAAGTTTTATTTTAGTTGGGTAGAATTGACTTTTAAATCCTTTAAACTCTTTGTACGCTTGCTAGCTTCTCGTTAGTTTGTTTTTCCTTTTAACGAATGACCGTTTCAAAAAAAAGTTATTGTATAAACTAAGATGTGAGGTAAGCAATAAGTTTTTTCTTCTTCCAAACGTATAAATCTGCAAGTTAATTTTTATATAATGCGTATAATAAAATCTATCACATAGTGGAAGTATTTGGATATTGGACTTCAGAAATAGTATTTTGTATAAATATACGTACATGGTAGTTATGTGAGAGTTTATATACAAATTTTAAATAAAACCCATCTATAAGTTTTAAGGTCGATCTATTAATATAAGCTGCCAATTTGTTACTTGTAATAACAATTTGAAATGGAAGACAGATATGTAATTTTGGATATTTAACCTTAGAGCTCCACAAAAGAAAATATGGCTGGCAATTTCCGACACGGCCCACAACCCAACACAAACCCGACACGAATAAGATCGGAATTGGGTTGACTATAAATGAGTTTGGGTCAAAAACAGCTCAACCCGTTCAATCCATTTATAAATCAAGTCGGGTCCGGGTTGACTTATGTATAAATAAAGTCCCTAAATCCCGCCTAAATTTTGACCTTTCAATTCTAATTCTTACGCATAATATTAATTTTTTTCCGAATTTCCGTAACAAAAATGATTCTAAATTTGGACATAAAATAATACAATTCTAAAGATTACAAGATATACACAAAATATAAACTCTATCTACGCCATATTTGAATTATGCCTATTACCCCCCCCCCCCCCCCCCCCCGCCGCAAGCCAAGAGGGGGAGGACCAACTTGAAGCTTGGATCTGAATTCCTCAAACAATGGACGAGGTAAGCTCTTCGTAAAAATATCCGCGAGCTGAAGGTGTGTAGAAACATAACGAGTGTATAGTTTGTCGGAGAGAACTAACTCGCGCACAAAATGATAGTCGATGTCAATGTGCTTAGCTCGTTTATGAGATATCGGATTTTGGCTTAAGAAAAGTGCACTGCGGTTATCACATAAAATGGTGGGACGTCCGGATGGCAAGACATGCAGTTCCCGTAGAAGATGCGTGACCCATATAATTTCCGCCGCAGTGTTGGCGAGAGCTCGGTACTCAGATTCACAACTTGATCGTGATACGGTTGGTTGTTTCTTTGCATTCCATGAAACGAGATTGCCACCAAGAAAGATGGAGTATCCATAAGTGGAGCGCCGTGTTTCAATACATCTAGCCCAGTCTGCATCAGAATAACCAAGAAATGTGGGTGATGTAGCATGAGAAAACGAGAGGCCAAAAGACATTGTGCCTTTAACATATCGGATAATCCGTTTAACCGCTTGAAAGTGCTCATCCATGGGAGCATGTAAAAACTGGCTTACTTGGTTGACTTTATACGAGAGATCAGGACGAGTGATCGTTAAGTACTGAAGAGCACCAACCAATGAGCGATAAAGGGTAGGATCATGAAACGGTGTTCCTTGACTCGTAAAATAAGTAGTGGCCGAGAGTGGTGTAGAAGCGGGTTTGGCTTCTAAAAGATGAGCTCGAGCAAGGATGTCATGGGCATACTTGGACTGACATAAGAAGAGACCGGAGTCATTATAAGAAACTTCTAGTCCAAGAAAGTAGTTTAATTTACCAAGATCGGTAATAAGAAACTCTTTGTTCAACCGTGATATAAAGAGTTTGAGACGATTAATATTATTTCCCGTAAGAATTATATCGTCAACATAAACTAATAAATAAATGATGTCCGAATCCTTTTTAAACACAAATAAGGATGTGTCGGTACGGCTACAAGTAAACCCAATACTTATGAGAAAAGTACTTAACCGTTGAAACCATACGCGTGGCGCTTGTTTGAGACCGTATAGAGCTTTCTTTAGGCGGCACACGTGATTGGGAAATTTCGGATCAACAAATCCCGGTGGTTGTTCCATATGAACCACATTAGATAAATCACCGTTTAAGAAAGTATTTTTGACATCCAATTGATGTAAGGGCCAACGATTTAGTACTGCAAGTGAAAGAATAATCCGTACCGTAGAGGCTTTGACAACCGGGCTAAAAGTTTCAGAATAATCAATACCTGGTATTTGAGTGAACCCTTGAACAACGAGACGAGCCTTGTACTTATCAATTGTACCATCTGCAAGAAATTTAGTACGAAAATCCCATTTTGAACCAACGACATTTGATTTAGCGGGACGGGGAACTAACTCCCAAGTAGTGTTAAGCTTAAGAGCGTTCATTTCATCGCACATGGCGGAATACCATTTAGGATCTTTAGCAGCTGTTTTAAACCCGCGAGGCTCTTTAGTGATAAAAAGAGCATGGTGAAGAGCGGAAGTTGACAGGTGAGACAAATCTGCAACATGTCGTGGTTTAAAAACACCTGCCTTCGAACGTGTTACCATGGGATGAGTAGGCAAGGGAGCCGGCTGCTGTGGTGGCAGAGGTTGTTGTGGTGGCAGCGGTGGATCGAGAACATGCTGCTCAAAGTTAATTGGTGGATCGGGAACAGGCTGCTGCTCGGGTTCGGGAGCAGGTTGCTCAAGGTCTTCGGTATGAGGATTAACACACATTTCACAAGGAGTAGGTGAAGGTGTAACCGAGGGTGTGCTCGATGATACTGATGAATCCGGACCTGCAATAACACAAGAAGAGTCATCGCAATACGTGGTTAGTAATAATGAAGCTGTATCCGTGGACTGTTGAGTGCCTTTGTACGGAAAGAATTCTTCATCAAAAACAGCATGCCGAGTGATATAAATACGTTGTGTAGTAGGATCTAAGCATCGATATCCTTTGTATTGCGTGCTGTAACCAAGAAAAATGCACGGTGCACTTCGGGGTGCAAGCTTGTGAGATGAATAGTTGCGTAAGTAAGGATATACGCAACATCCATACACTCTAAAATTCCCATAATTTGGTGCGTGGGAGAATAATAGCTCATATGGGGATTTGTTGTCAAGTAGCTTGGTCGGGAGCCGGTTAATGATATATGCTGCGGTACTAAAGGCATAAGACCAAAACTTTGTGGGAACGTGTGAATGGAACATTATAGCCAACCCTGTTTCCGTAATGTGGCGATGCTTACGTTCGGCACGTCCATTTTGTTGAGGAGTATATGGACACGAAATGCGATGATGTGTGCCATTTTGAGACAACAAATTTCGTACATGAGTGTTTGTGAATTCCGTTCCACCATCCGATTGAAAGACTTTTAATTTGCAAGAGAACTGCGTTTGAACAAAAGTAATAAAAGCCGAAAAAATATTGTAGAAATCGGATTTTTGCTTCATAGGGTAAAACCACATAAATCTGGAATAATCATCAATAAATATGGCATAATATTTAAACCCGTCAGTATATGTGATAGGGGAATGTCCCTTAAATCACAATGAACAAGATCTAGCACATGGGAAGAACGTTTTTAGTTTTGGTCAAAAGATAAACGCTTGCTTTTAGATAATTGACAAGGTGAGCACAATTTTGGATTAGGCAAAACAGAAGTAAGAGATAAACAACCCAATTTATTCAAAACTGAAACAATTTCATTAGAAACATGACCTAATCTATTATGCCATAAATCAAAAGACGCTTTAATGCGTTTAGAAGATAGTTTAGCTAAAAAAGCATGTTGACCGTGCTCAAGAACATAGAGACCATTCCTACGTTTTCCTTGTGCTAGAGTTTCCCTTGTGTGACGATTCTGAACAAAAAACATAGGATCAGAAAATAAAACGTCAATAGGGTTGTCTTGTGTTAATTTGCTAACCGAAAGGAGACTTTTGGTAAGCTTAGGAACAACAAGAACATCAAGTAACGAAATTTTTGGAAATAAATAAGTATTTCCAATATGAGTACTAAGTTCACCATTACAGTTACCAAAAATTACCGACTCATTACCGGAATATGGAGATGTGGAGTTAAGGTTTGATGAGGAGGGAGTCATGTGTGCCGAGGCTCCGGTATCAACAAACCAATCCGGTGTAGTTGTATTGCAATGAGCATGAAAGGCTTCAGCAATGTTGGCATCGACAGTGGAAGGATTATGGGCAAACGATTGCAAGTCGGGGCATTGAGTAGCATAATGACCCTCTTTCCGGCATAACTGGCAATGCGGTGGGCGTCTAGTATTACGACCACGCCCTCGAGATGATGATCCTCGGTAATTGTTGCGTCCACGACCTCTACTGGAATCGGACGAGCGGTATGATGATCCACCAGTGGCAAACGAGTTAAAAGCCACGGGTGTCACGGTTGAATCAGAGATGGATTGGAGAAACATCTCGTGACTTTCGGCTTGAGAAACGATATCCCTAAACTTTGGACGTGGGATAAGAAGCCTTTGTGTGGTGGAAAACGTTTCAAAAGAGGAACCAAGACCGCAAAGGAACCAATGTAGCTTATCGTCATCGGGAAAAGGGTGACCGATAGCTTGTAATTGGTCACATATGTTCTTAAACTTCTTCGAGAACTCAGAAACAGAAGTAGAACCCTTTTTTAAATGCCTCAGAGAGTCACGAAGTGTGTGAGTACGTTCCATAGAATCATGTTGGTAAGATTCTGCTAGAGCGACCCAAACAGCGTGTGACGTATCATGGCTAATCGTCTCCGCCATAGCCTCTTCAGTGAGCGAAGCCTGAAGGAGAAGCAGGGCACGTTGATCGGCTGCAATCCAGGCGGTGTACGCAGGATTGGTGGATGAGGATTCGCCGGAAGCAACGGTGGTGGAGGTTTTTCAATCGTACCGTCAACATACCCGGTTAATTGTTGATAAGCGAGTAAAGGCAGCATTTGTTTATGCCAAAGAAGGTAGTTTGTGGAGGATAATTTAATGGTGATCATATGGAGAATGGTTGAAAGTGGTAGGGGAGCATCAGGAGATGAATCGCCGGTCATTGTGGTGATTCAAACAAGCCTCCGGAAAAAAAATTAGGGTAGAGAAGGCAGTAGGCGGCCGAATAGAGATAGGTGCCAGAAATTAGGCTGATACCATATTAGGGTTTGGGGAATCTCTCATTGATTTGAGAGTATTGCATTAATTCAATATTTATAGAGTACAATAATACAATTCTAAAGATAACAAGATATACACAAAATATAAACTCTATCTACGCCATATTTGAATTATGCCTATTAAATCTCAATCTCAATTCCAAATCAAAATCACAACATCCTTTCCTTTTGACTGTAATACCTGTAATTATCAAGATTTCAACATCACATTTTCTTTTCCACGTGATTGCACTTTGGTTTAAACGGGCCAAACACGCCGGGTCTGTGTTACCATTATTTAAAAAAGTACGAGTTAGGGTTGATTTTTCTAACCCAGACTTTTAACAGGTCGGGTTAGGGTTGACTGATTCAAACCCACCAATCTGTTAATCCGAACCTGGTAACCCAAACCCAACTCAATTGCCACTTCTAAAAGAAACCATTGTTTCTCTTTCTTCTTTCCTTTAGCCTTCTTCTTCTTCTCTCTATATTTCAATATTATGTTGGAAAGAAATCGCTCTTAAATATTGTACGTACGTTCATAAAAGTATTTGTGATACTCATGTCCAGTGTTTTAAAAACATAGTTGCACCATTTGAACCGGGAAATGAAAAAGGCAATTGGTCGGAATGAGTCAGTTAGATCGGTAGTTATAACTTGATTGGAACCAACCGGGTGAACATAAAAATCCGGTTGAACCGTAAAAATTGGTTTGAAAAAAAACTTGGTTAGTAAAATAAAAGTATGAATTTTTATATAGGTTTTGAAACTTATAAGTATTAAATTTAGTTTAAAATTAAGTTTTAGATTTTTTTGAATTCTTTATGGTACTTGTGTTGTACTTTTCTAGTTTCTTTTACATATGTACATTATTTATACTTCCTTCGATTCAAAATAAGTGACATGCTTTTCTTTTTAGGATGATTCAAAATAAGTGACACACTTTGAAAAATTACCTTATTTGACAAATAATAGTGGGGCCCACACCTACTAACTATCTACTTTAACAAGGTGAAATGACTTCTTTATCCTTAATTTTTACTTTTAAACATCATTAACCCCACTTTATTCAGAATGTGTGAGGCCAATTCCCCACTAACCATCTAATTAATCTAATTTAATCATCATTATAATATTTTGCCTTAAAAAACGTGAATTTTAAAGTATGTCACTTATTTTGAATCGGAGAAAGTATAATTATTACATTTTATATACTCAACAATTATATCAATGAAAAAAAAAAGATTTTAAAAAACTTCTGATTTCTCATTTCACGCTCAAGCCATCAAGGGCATGAATATCTTTTTGTTGAGGGGCCAATTATAAATGGCCTAAAAAAATGAATCAACCAATGTAATTTCCACTAAAAATTTTAAGATCCGTAGAGGGCCATGGCCCCCTTATTACGTGCTGAAAAGAGCTCCTTAGGATGTGACACCAAATTGAGGGAACTAATTTCATAGAACACTTATTAGAGAACCATAAAAGAGAGTTGCTTTAAACCAAAGGAATAATGCCCGTGTATATATGGGTATAAGTAAGCCAAATTATTTACGAGCTACTCAAATTCGACTCATTAAAATCTCGATAAAAGCTCGAGTTATGAGCTCAAGTTGAGCTTGAGATTTTCTTGGAGCTCATCTATTAAACAAGCGTGATCCCGAGCCTCAGACACAAAACTTATTTAGATTCAAACAAGTGTTGAATCATTAAAAATTTTATTGGATGAGGCTTGTGCCTTTTTGCCACATTATTTTTTTCACTTCATTAATGCCACATGAACTAATGACATGCCACAACATTATCAAGGTTATTGATGTGGACGAAGTGATGTAGAACTGAAAAGATAGATAAAGATTAGAATCTGTTGATTCAAAAAAATACCGGATTAATCTAACACAAAACACGTTGATTCGAGAGAATACCGTGATTTGGTCTTCAAAACTTGTTCTAACACAAAGAGCACAATTTCGGGAGAGAAAAATGAATTTCACCAAAATATTCAACTGATTATTCCAAATGACAAAATACACCTTAAATATGGCCCAGATTTTTGAATGGGCCCAAAACGACAAACGGGCTAAAAACTGAGCCTAAACAAAGTTTGTAAAATTAACGAAAAAACATAAAAAACGTAAATTAAGTGTCCAAAACAAGGCTTTTTGGGCCGGGAAGTTGGGTAAACCGCCTACCACGTCGTAGCCTTTGTCTCGAGCTTCGATTTGGTTACTCGTGGGCTTGAAACGGAGACCCGAGCTGAAAGTTATGCCCTTTTTACTAAAGCTCATTTTCTCATGCGATCATGGGCTTCCATAAACATTAAGGTCCGTTCCTCTATCATTGGGCCTACATCACTAAGTAGTGATAGTGTAGATTACACCTGTTGATTCAAAGAATACCGGGATAATCTAACCAAACCCACGTTGATTTGAGAATGCCGTGGAAATAACCTTCAAAATCTGTTCAACACGAAGAACAATTTTGGAGAGAAAATACTCAATTTTTGTGAAAACTTTAACAACCATTCCAATGAAGAAAATACACTTTAAATATGACCCAGATTTTTTAATGGTCCTAAAACAACAAACGGCGACAATTGGGCTTAAACAAAGTTCATAAAAAGAAAAAGAAAAGAGTCAGCTCCTTCTGTCACTGGACATGCATCAGTTACACTTCATTAAGTTCTAGAAAGAAAAGGGAGAGCTATTGTTTGGGTAATTAGGTGTTTTGTAGAACAGTTTAGATTTTTGCTCTTGAGAACTTTAGTAATCACATTGTACTCTATAAATACACCATTCACTCCCAAAAGAGTCACCGACACCTTTCAAAATATTACGGGAAAAGAATGTTTTTTTCATGACAATTATTTTTACTTATTATAAATTGCATGTTTTCCTATTAGCATGTATTAAAACATTATATGAGATTGATTATTTAGGCACCAACTGGTCTAAAGATGGTTTCTTTTTCCCTAAAAATACAAATATACAAGGTATAAGTTAATAAACCTTATCTTAATGAAGATTTTTCAAATTTATTAATATATGATTCTTGTGGTATACAGCATTCAAGTGTGTATGAATAAGTGTGTTGAGTACTCATTTTGTTTGTTTTTCTGCAGGCTAAGCCCTGTGATAGTTGATAAAGTATGCAGTATTGTGATAAAGCATGATATTTCAGTTACTTGAAGTGTCAAAATTCCTGAAATTAGGTCAAAATTCGTTAATATGTTTTGGATGGGTCGACCCGGCCTATTTGACCTGCCACATATAGTAACACTGTAAATATTTCTGACCATAATGAATAAAAATATAAAATTACTTATTTCTCTAGGCAACAATTTATTCAAGAGATGCTTACTACATAACCATTGGTTACCAAGAAGAATATGGAAAGCTTGAAAGTCAAGATGCTTATTTAGGCAAAATTGACCAACCATAGGAAATTATATTGAGCATCAAAATAGGATTGCATATTGTCAATGTGGTTTATAACTTATAAGATTGTATCAGCTTTTACAATAGATTGATTGATGAATTTAAAAAAATTTATAAGTCGCTCGTGATTTATCATGAGTTATATGCTAGTATTATATATTGTATATTATGTTTAATTTCTTTTGTAGGAAAATGTCAATTATTTAATGTCTAGTTATTTTATTTCTTAATATTTGTCATATACTTTCAAATTATACTAAACTATTCGTGTTTATGTCTTCCTATCATTATATAAACTCAAAATATTTTGATTCTCATCTTTAAATTATCCTCCATCGTTTAACATTCTTATAACATTAATTTGAAACTCACAAAAAATACTCAAAACCAATCTAAATTTAAAGAGAAAAAAGATGAAATATTCTTAACGGGGCCATTATAGGTTTGACGAAATACAAGAGAGGTGTCGTGTTAAAGTAAAATGAGTTTAGCAATTAGCCAATTAGCATGGCTTTCACAAGACCACACCGTGTGTTGTTCTTCGCGACTAATGTTCACATTACAGGTTGTTCATAGGAAGATTGTTTGCTTAAAGAAACACGAAAACACCCCAAATCCTCGACCTTTTCCACTTTCGTCGAACAAAAATACCTTCTTCATTTTTAGGCCATATTATATCTTTGAACTCTTGTTTAATATGGTTTTCGCATAATTACTTTATTATGAATAGTCATAGTTATTACATTTTCATATATGATTTGATACTTATGTCATATTTGCTTCAATACATGTTAATATACTTGTGTAAGATTTTCACAAATTTGTTGATTTATCCTTGAAAGAAATACAATGGACAGTAAAACAAACCATACGCTCAAAAACTTCTTTCATTGGAACATTTATTATTTCTTTCAACTATTTTTTCGCATTCTTTATTATAATATGAAGCTCATTTGTAACGATCACAAGAATTCATATATCTTAAAATGTATCACCAGGAAGGCATGAACATCGCCAAGGGTGTTTCACATCATTCATCTAGCATATGTCTAGTCATTTACTATATAACTGAGACTAGATACGCCATTACACTTATAAATTTAACTTCTACAACAACAGTTAGCTAGCCAGCTCTGTCGGTCAGTCAGTCAGTCAACTAGTCAGAGCTGGCTAGCGGCTCTGGAGCAACTGCTCCTGCACTGGCATGGTTGCCGGTAGTAGCAACAGAAACCGTTTTTTCATCAAAACCCCATAATTTCGCGGCTTTCATATCATCATTAACCATTAATTTGGAAAACTCTTCATGATCATACTTCATGGTCGCTTTCCCACCAAACTCGGTTGGAAGATTATCCACATCAAAATATGATCCCATGAGCTCCGCGCTCTCTTTATTCTTCGTGTACACAAATTTGACCTTTTGGATTGTTTTTGGATCCAAGAAATACTTAACAATCTGCGTATCAATAATATTTTACAATTTCATAACAATATAATTGTTAATTAAAGTATATGCATATAAAAAAAAACAACACAAACCTTCCAAAATGCTTCAAATATTCGAGGAGGTTTGTATAAAATTGCTACACCGAGCCTTTGAGGATAGTCGTTTTGTAGTATAGTTATAGTTTCTCGAGCAGTTTTAATTGGCACATTAATTGTGAAAGATAATCCAGTAAAATCTATCAACCACACCATTTCTTCTTGGCCTTCCGGAAGGTTCCGGATAGCATTTTCCATCATGTATACCAGACATCTGATCTGGCCGTCCATTGATGTTGTGTTCTGCAACAAGTGAAGTTTACTTATTAATATTTTAAATATGATTGAATAAAATTTCGTAACAGTTAATAATATCCTAGATTTATATAATCAGTAATTACCTGTAATGCAGGTCTCATTATCAAAACTGTCCTTCCAAAACGATCATGGAAATTTGCTCTGAACAGTTTGCCAGTTTCAGCTTCAACTGCCACTTCTTCCTAACAAGTAAAATAAAAAAAGTTATTTTATAAAGTTTTAAATGCATATAATCTGAGTCTTACCCAACGGATTTGTTCTGGTTTATAGGTAGATCGCCACGTCAGCGTTTCTTCCAACATCTTTTTTGCTTTTTCTACATTCCAATTACGAGCTTCAAGATATCTTTTCAAGCATGCATCATTGCAATATAATAATTCTCGCCCAGAAAGCGGACCAAGAGCAGATTTCAGCTCACTCACCTGCATGACAATAAAATAAAATTAAAAAATAAATAAATAAAATTTCAGATATAATAAAATATGTATTAAAGAATTTATTAAATTGAAAACAAAATTATAATATTAAATATCAACTTGTAGTCCCACATATTTTAATAACTTGCATTTAATTGGATTTAAAAATAAAAACAAACTCGTAATTTAATTTAATTACCTTAACCTCGGGTTGCTGCTCATGATGCTCTTGCTCTTGTAGCTGAGAAGATGCACGCCGGCGAAACATTGGTGTGGTGATCAAAGGTGAAACTACACATGAAAAATCAGCCAGATAAATAGTCTAATAATTAGTTATAAAAATACATTCTTAAGCGGAAAATGATCATTGGTAATTATTAAAAATTAAGCTAAATTATTCAAGAATTTTACATAAAAAAAAATCCGTTTGAATTTATACTCTGTTTGAACAATAAAACCGACAGACAGAAAGCTGCATTTGAGTTCTACTGCATTTATATATTTCTGCAGTGATTAAACAATTGAACACTTAAATCTTAATCTCAAATTCTCAAATTGATTTCATTTTCAATTTCTTTTACCAACTGGTATGATTGATCTGGAAGATCAATTGATAAACCTTTAACGAATCACGAGATTTAAAACACGCATCGTATAAAATTCGAGATTACTCAAATTAGATCGTTTAATTGGTATTGAATTGAGCAATTAAAGTCAACAAAAACGCATAAAAAGCATTACAAATACAATTTCTTATCTTCGATTTGGAGATTAAAAGAGAGAAGATACCTTTGCTGGTAAATGGTAATGGAGAAGTAGAGCGAGTACGAGGAGGAGAGTTGAGTTTGCTACCTAAAAATTTCTCAAAAAGGTTCTTTCGTGTTATATAGAAACTTGTATAATGACACAGGTTTAAGATTACATTTAATTTAAAAAATAACATTTGAGTGGCTAATTATTTAACGACAAATGTATTTGTCTCAATCATATGTGTTTACCCATATGATCGTGTCAAAATCGAAAGATCATAAAAAAAAAATGTAAAGGAGTGTACCATTGACACTGACCACATATTGTGACCGGACATCCGACCCAGCAACAGGTGCATTTCCCGGCAAATCACCTAACAATGATATCCACACCTCTGCTTGGGCTCGATATACGAGACCCAGCATTTTCAGCACAGAGGGGGACCCACGTTTCAACGGATGCTGGTGGCCACAAGGGGGTTTCACGGGGTTCGAACCCGGGACCTCCCACATAGGAGGCCCAACTCTTACCAACCGCGCCCACCCTTGTGGTTAAAATCGAAAGATCATATGAATAAAGAGAATTAGTAAATTACATATGTCCAGATGTATACCTATGTGGATCCTAAGGGTGTCCGTGTTACCCGTTGATTTTCGACTAGAAGTGTAAATATTTTCATAAATATAAACTATATGTCGGTGCTATCCATAAAAAAGTGTTTGACAACTCTTCACTTACAATTTCAGTAAAAAAATAGTCCACACTTGAAAGCACCAAAATTGTTATTAGGGGCTCAAATGCTAATTAATTTAATATAATATATAGAGCTAATTTTCCACTTTATGACAATTTGAATGGAAAAAAACTCAATACATTTTTTGTATCTCACTTGGAATTATCAAAGTTAAATGTCGAACAACATAAAACTATTGATTTGTAATGTAGAAAATGAACCACTTATGAGTTATGACGTTGATGAATGAAAATGCAATGACTAATTTTCAAAAAATGGCCAATGAATAAGACAATTTTAAAATGTAATATCTAGTTTTTAGTCTACCTTGTCGTTTTGTAGTGTCTAATAAACCTGTGTTTTTTAATTTTAATATATTTTTATATATTTCGCGGAAAAAAAGTATGCTACCCTTGAACAGTCGAAAAAGTGTGCTAATCCTGGACATGTGTTTTAGATTCGATAGTGCACATGTCACCTTGTGGTGAGTAGAAATATGAATTAGAGACAAATAGTATAAATTCAATACTCTTATTTAATATAACATTTATAATTACTTTTATAATACAATTCCCATAAAAAAAACTGTTCATTAAAAATTAAAAACAAAATGCTTAAAGTCAAAAATGATGTTTCCTAATATTTTCAAATAGCCCCTACTTTAGGGTGGTTATAGTTAATGTTTATAAAAATTTCAAATTTTACGGCTAATTATAAAGGGTAATAAATATTGTCTTTTAAGTCTTAACAATTTATTTATACTTTTGTAAATAATATCATTAAAAAGTTTTCAAAAATGCGATTTGAATAAATCTAATATTATAATATTTCTTATTTTTGTAAATCTAAAAGTTATTAAACCAAAACATCAGAATTACTATGTTTTGATATACTTAAACCAAAAATAATATGAGCATTATAATTTATTTATTTTTTGTTTAGTTCATCTAATAGCATTTCAGTAATCATTGAATAAATTCATATTGTTGAGCATGTTGATGTTTGTAACGCTAGAAACCACATAAACATAGAATAAGATTATACGAGTATGTAGCAAATAAACACAGCTTAGCACATAAACAAAATTATAATTATATAATTTGTACAACTAAATGAATGTATCATAATATCCGCAACGAATTGAAGTGCAGCTTCCATTATGCTCGTTTAATAGATTCGTTCTAGGCTTGCTACAGCTAAATGTCCACAATCTACACAACAACATTTAGATATGTAAGAGATCGACTAATCACCACTAGGTTGACCTTCAGAACCTAAAACTACCTAATGCAACCCGCCCGCGTAACTAGGCCATCTCCAAATCAACAACTTTGATCTTCCGAATTCCTCAACTTACATGGATCTAATAATGTATCGAGACACCTTGCAATCTGTACCAATGATTTAACGATTGTCGACATTTTATTGTAGATTGATGAACCAGAAACGAAACTCGGGCAATTCATTTTATTTTTCTAATTGGCGAATTGAGGTGGTGAATTGTGGATTTGCATACATATTGTAAATTGATGTTGCAGGTTCTTAGGCACTATCTTCCCAAATGGGTGTTGATTTCTACAGAGTCGTTAACGAAAACTAACCGGAGAAAGCAATGGCAAGGACACGTTTTTTGATAAGGGAGGATTTTCCCGCCGTAACTACAAAGGAATTTGATGGTTCTGGTAGTCTGGAGTTCAGGGGAGCGAATAAATAAGAGAGGCAATGAGGTGGGAACATAAGTTTTGGGAATAATAGACTTTTAATACTTCCTCCGTATCAAAATAAGTGACACACTTTTCATTTTTGGGTGTATCAAAATAAGTGACACACTTTTAAAACTTTCCTTATTTGGTAAAAATAATGGGACTCATACCCACTAACTATCCACTTTAATAAAGTGAAATTACCCTTATACCCTTACTTTTACTTTTAAAACTCATTAATATCACTTTATTCAAGAAAAGTGGGACCTATTCTCCACTAACTATGTACTTTAATCTATTTTAACCTCTACTTTAATCTTTTACCTCAAAAAACGTGTAAGCCAAATTTGTGTCACTTATTTTGATACGGATGAAGTAGGAAGTATAAAATCTTGTAAAAGTGAAACAAGGGTATAATTATTTTTTTATTTTAAATTGCTTTACATTTTTTAAGAGAAAATTACATGAATGGTCCCTGTGGTTTACATAATGTTTTGGATTTAATCCCTAAGTCTCAATAGTTACACCCGTGGTCACTGTGATTGAAACTTTATCATGCTTTTGGTCCCTAAGGCACACACCTGTTAGAAATATCTGTTAAACTTCTTTAAATGACTAAAATACCCTTCACATTTATCTCTCTCATTTTATATTTAATTTTGATTTATTTAATTTTTATCTCTCTCCTTGTCTCCCATTGCCCTTTCTCTATCTTATCATCCCCATTTATTCCTATTTCTTCCATCATAAACACGGAAACACCCAATTAATTAATCTAGAATCGTTATTTATATAGCTCTTATTGTTCATTAGCCAATTGAGAACATACAGGATCGTCGGTGACCTGAGAAGCCGTGTGGAAAACATCACAGCCATTAATGGCGTCACGCAAGCTCTCAAAATCGAGAAGTTCAGCCTTGAATAAAGTTAATCTCTCCTTAGCTCCTTCGAGCTCTCTCAGATGATTATTCTTCGGATCCTCTGTAAAATTTAATAAACAAAAACAATATTCAAGCAAAATTCAAAATCGAATAAAACACCATTCATGTAAAAACGCAGCAATTGGATGAAAAATTGCAACACGCCTGGATTTCTAACGGTTTCTCTGACAATATAGCCTTTGTTTAAGAGCAATTTGACCATCCATGAGGCAATAAATCCGCCAGCACCGGTGACGCAAATGACCTAACCTGTTGCTGGAGACATGATTGATAATTGTGTGTGTCAATTGAATTGTGAAAAATTGATTGGAGGATGTTGGATATTTATAAACGAAGACTTCACCAACAACCGCCTGCTTTGGCTTACCTTTTAGTGCCAAGTTAACAAAAGTCGTATCTTTCTTCTTCACCAACAGGCAAATAACACTTATGGGGTATTATATATTAGGATTTTCTTGATGTATGATATATTAGGATGAAATTTAAACCTTACACTATATTTAATAATCTTATAATGGATAGAAATTCCACTTTTTGATCTCAAATCGCTTAGCTTTCTTGGTTGAAGAAGAAGTTGATGCAGTGGAAGAAGAAGGGAAAGGCCAGCTTCAATGGCGCTGGGTTCTTTAAAATTCCAGTTCAAATTATAAAATGAGAAAGATAAAGGTAAGGGTATTTTAGCCATTTAAAGAAGTTTAACAAATATTTCTAACGGATGTGTGCCATAGGGACCAAAAGCGTGACAAAGTTTCAACCACAGTGACCACGGGTGTAATTACTGAGACTTAAGGACCAAATCCAAAACATTATGTAAACCACAGGACCATTGGACCATTCGTGTAATTTACTCTTTTTTTAAATATGCTCTATAAAGTTAACATCCATTTTTAAATATTTTATGACAGGAGATCAGACAATTACGGTTATTATCCAAAAGATAATAAAGTAAGGTATGTGTAGTTACGTGATAATGTGACATTGCTAGAAATAAAAAGTATGACTGCATCACTACATTGGTCTTTCTCCAACTTTATTTTTTATTTGTCGAACGATCTGTATAGCTTCTTGCTGCTTGAAGAAGATGAAGCGGTGATTCAAGCTGCTCGAAGCAGTGATTCAAGCTGCTCGAAGCGGTGGTGGAAATCGTGAAGAAGATGAAAGATTTCACACATCTAGCTGCTTGATTTCAAAATTAAAACCCGCAACTATCATCTTATGTTGGAATTGGTCTGGCGGCCGGAAAAACGCAATTCTGGTGGTAGTATTATACATGCTTCGACTCGTGTGGGTGAGAGGAACATGGATCTGCAACCAATTGGGACTCAGTTAAGTATTTGGGTTTCGATTTGAGACCTTCGGCGACTTGCATCTGGGTTTTTGATGAAGATGATGAAGAATATATAAAAGAAAAAGAGTTAAAATATGGGTAATTTGGGGAAATCACTAAAAATATCGTCAGTTAACGGACGATTTTGGACGGAAGGACAAATTTCCATAATTTGAAAAACTTAAGAGACAAAAAAACGGAAGAAAAAAGATTAGGGACAAAAACCCCGAATCGGCCATAAGTCAGGAACAAAAACTGTAATTTACCCTAATTATTACCATCACAACTATAGATAAGCTTAACTAGGCCACTAACTAAATTATACTATTTTGTTAGAGCACTCCGAACGCCCACGGCCACGCCACTTGATCCAATGAGTGAACTGGCGGGATCACTACTATTGGCACGCCCCCGTCAATTTTCAAGTCCCTTTGCTTTCGCCAGTGTGAAGACGAGAGGGAGGAGCTTCGTGAGTTGGTAGGTGGTGCCCAAAGAGGTATTTTATATGTGTGTATTTTGTAATGGTGGGTCCCAAAGAATTAAAAGGAAAATGTATTGTTAGCAAGGGTACGCCCAGTTTAATGTCAGTTGGAGGGTGACCTGATGTGACGCTAATTTGACAACAACTTACGATATCAATATCCACCACCATTATGAATAGTCTTATATCTATGTAATTTGGCAATGGTGAGAACCCATCGGTAGGTCATCAACAACTCGTCAGGATGCCATTGGCAGCACCCTCGTCAGTAGCGAGGTAATTTTTTAATATTTTAAATGAGAATAGATTAATGATGAGTTGATATTGGCAAAATATTATCATAACTCATCGGAAGGGATGAGAGCGATCGGTAGGGATGAGGACGATATAACGCTACTCATAAGTTTGAGAACACATCACTATTAGTAGAGGCCAAACGGCTTTCTAGTTGGATCAATTTACTTTTGGACTTGTGAAAAAGCGTAGTTGTTAAAAAGAGATCCAGGTGGAATCGAACCACCATCCTCCCATAAATAAATACTATGGGCGCTCATACCATTTGAGCTTGTGGATCAATCATGCATCTCACCCACCAAACCCAACCCACATCTTCTCTCAAGCATACCCATCAAACCTAGTGCTGCTTATTTTTCTAATTTTTTAAAACCCTTTTACACGTCTTGATTCTAGCTTTCAACAAAATCAGTTATTGGTCCAATTCGGTCCAAAACCAAAAAAAGTCGAATAAACCTTCTCGATTCTCAATTCGATTGTCAACACTACCCATTGTGCAAATCTCCCTCCAGCCATCCAATTTGCTGCTATAACGAATTCTAACTTAAGATTGGGATTTACCATTTCTGTATCCAAGATACAGATTTTGGGCTCAAATCAATTAATAACGCCACTTTTACGAAGATCCATCTGGATTCATGAGCAAAGACCTCCAACCGCAGAATAGCTAAAACTAAACAATTTGTTAACACAATATCCAGATCGTATGAGCAAGTCATTCTTGAAAACAAACAACTGCAAAATGTCAACAGGTAATTAATAGAATTCCAATATCAACCATAGAACAGAAAGAATAAATGCAACTACTGAACACTTGAAAATAAAAATAAGATATTGCTAGTTGCTACACATGTAGCAATAAGATTTTTTACAATACATTCTCTAGAGCTAGAAGCATCAATATCTTGACCTCTCGAGCTGGCTGCATCATTCAATACTTTATTTCATCCAACAAAGAAACCAAAAACTAGACTACAATTTTATTCAAATTTAGATATAAATCTATACTGTAGAAAAAAAAGCGACTAAAACAACGCTAATTACAACTACAGTAAGAAAATTCCCACGCATGCCAACAAAACGATTAAACAAATGAAAATTATAACATCGAGTAGCACAAAGTGAAAAGACATATTACGAGTTTGTGCGTGAATCTAACGATCTCATAACTGCAGAGATTAAGGCTCGTTAGGTTCACGCACAAACACGAAATACAGCTGTTTTCATTATTTCTCCAAAAGACAACAGCCTTAGTTACTTTAAATGTGCCGAATGATCACTGTTACAGCCCAAACCATTGTCAACCATAATCCCTAAACCTCTAAAATTTGAAGTAATAAACATGTTTCTGAACAGACCAATGATGGAATGGCAAATAAATCTTTAATTGAAGATTTTGTTTGACATGCAAAGATATCAACTCAGGGTATAAAACTTTCACCAAAAAGTATATTTAGAAATTGTTTGATAAATGATTAAAGCAATGTCATTACGCTCCATTAAGATATTGCCAAGTGAAAAGTGTCATTGCTTACTAGAAATTTGTGAACAATTTATAATCCACGGTTATAATTTGTAATCCAAAAATACAAATCACAGTTTTTCTAACGATCAAACATAGGAATTCCTTTTAACGATTTAAGTTGTGGCATGACGGTATTATGAAATTGCTATCTGAAATGAATGATTTCTTGTAAAACGAACTGAATTGAAGGCTATTTAAAGAAATTATGCGTATAGGAAATATTAATCGCTTTTAAATAAATTTGTACCTTAATCCTCTGTAATGATCTCCGATGTTTGCTGCGATATTTGATTAAATTATGAGCATCAATCATGAGCTGGTTTAGCGGTGCTGTATGGAAGACGTTATGAGCAAATCACAGATAGATTTATCAAGTTGTTACGAAATTAGGGCAGCTGCTATGGTGAGGGTAACGAAAGAAAGGGAAAGCAAGGCACACACACGTGGAAGGAGAGCCGGGCAACCCCGTACCAACTCCTTCCAAACAAACCAAAAGCAATAATTTCATTGACTTTTAGACCTGCTATGCAAGCGCACCTGACATAGCAAAGGCCGGACTCACAGCGAATTACCAACAGATCTTACAAATTAACCTCTCACCTACTATCCCATCCTGCACAACTTTGTCGATTATATCTACATGATATATCTAAAATCATCGTAACAAAGTTGAACAGCAATCAATTTCGATGCATCACGAACAGAAATCTTCTCCTGCCAGATGACGAACGGAAGGAGTTTAAAACCACACTTGATGAAATTCGTCAGGTGTAAACAGCTTATATCTTCATTTCCAATCAATTGACTGTGAATTTCAATCAGGAAATCCAGCGCGACAAAGATCTGAAGAAGAAACATCACAATAATTCGATTTAGCACAACGAAAATTGACACGATTACATCAGCAATTCGAAACAAAAGTACAATTAGTTACACAACGGATCATCAATAAGATGTATAACGAACCTTATCAATCGGAAACAGCAGATCGGGAAAATAATCTCCAATAACCGTTGACGGCGATCATTTCTTTTCACCGAAAGACATCAATTCCATACTCAAAACGTAGATCGGAAAACGATCTACACGAACATATCGACATAATCATCAGGAACGGAAAAAATGATTCGAAGATCTACAGAAATTAAAGCGAAGAACTCCGTCGACCAAAAGAGAGAGATGGAGTACAATGCAATGAATACGTTGTGATAAAGGGGTTATTTATTGACCATGTGGAAGGATCCAACGGCTGTGATGAGAGTTAGTTAGGGGTTTGGACGTTTAGATTATAGTGTGAGGCTGTGAGCTGGGCTGTTTGATTGAGACTCGGCAGATGGTTCTGGATGTTCGGTGACATTGAAATTGCAAACGTGGATGTTTGTTGTCCTCTCACGCAATACACATTTAAATTGCAAATGTGAATGTGAATGGTTGTTGTACTCTATTTATTCGTCGCCAGGGTTCTAAAAAACGTATCATTGCGGCGCCTTGACGCGTAAGGCGCGGTTCTGTCATTACGAAACAGACTATGGTGGCAGTTTAAGGCGTGGCGAGGAAAAAACGCGATAAAACGGCGTAAGACACGTTTTATCGCGAGTTTTTTTTAAGTGTCTTCTAAAATTTGAATTTCTTTTAAAAAATTTGATTTTTTTTATAGGTTTAATATTTTTTTGTAAACTTCACATATGAAAACCATATAAATCAATATATCTATATTTTTTTTTTAACTTGATATACATATATGTATATAAATTACATTAAAAGTTGCCGACTTAAACTACGCCTTAAAAAAACGTCATGACTCGCCACGGCTCGCTTTGCTCAAGACTTGATGTTGTCGCCACACCACGCCTTACGTTTTTTAGAAACTTGTTCGTGACACATTTCATACTATCCCAATAATCAATATATTATTGATTTTATAATTTTTAAAGTAAGTAATTATATAACTAAAGTTAAAATTGGTTAAAGTGGAGAAATGATATTGAACCTACTAATTGTGTATATTTTATATATCTACTTATCATAAAATTATATATGTAATTCACCAATTGTCGTTCCTCATATTAACTCTTGATTTTGATAATTGACATTATCAAGTGGGTATACACATAAGTAGACATAATGAGTAGGCACCAATATCATTTCTCAGTTAGAGTGATTAGTTAGTAAAGGTTGAGTCTCATTAATAAAATGGATAATAATGCTATATAGGGGTGTAAGCGAGTCAAGTCGAGTTGAGTTCTGCCAAGCTCGAGCTTGACCCGCCAACTAAAACCCGAGCTCGATACTCGACAAACTTTTATTTTTAAGCTTGAACTTGACTTTGTGAAAGTATCTTGACTTGGTGAAAGTGTCGATACTTTCGAGCACGACTCGACTCTACTCGAAAGAATTTAATTTTTTTTAAAGTATACTTTTTTGTTGTAAATATTGAAAAGGGTAAGAAGATAATTATGTATATGGAAAAGGGTAAAAATATAATTCAATAAAAAAATCAATAAGACTAGTGAGCCTTGCGAGCTGTGTATTTTGGAACTTGAACTCGGCTCAAAGCCAGGGGCGGACCTGTTATAGATCCCGTGGTGGCACGTGCTACTGCTCAAAATTTTCGCACATACGAGATCCTAGAAAAAAAGATTTAAGAATACTAGGAGGGTAAATTTTTAGAATTTTTTGGTATTACGACGCAGTGCTACTACCGGATTAAAAAACCTACCAATAACCTAAAGCAATCTTAAAAACTCAGTTATTAACCGATAGTTCAAACTTAAAGTTCAAATGAAAATTTAGACCAAATAAAAAAGGATCAAAAGTGTCTCTAGTGCCTTTTTAGCTTTAGATCTATAAAATAATAGTTATCTTGTAAGTTTATAAAATTAATTATTGAGACTTGGTGTATATAACAAACACAGTGTTTATCTAATAGATTAATTGTGTTAAATCCGTTTTTGTTCCGACGCACTGCCCTTGGAGGTAATTAGGGGTGCTACCCTTAGGACTTCGCAAGAGAGCACAACCCCCTTGACCCCCGCCTTTATTTAATCCCCACGAGGGTGCTACTGCCAGTGCAAACTTCATGCAAACTTCTAGTTCCGCTCTGCTCAAAGCCCTACTCTAATAGCTCGAGCTCGACTCGGTTCACGACTCAATTCCAAGTACTCTTTGAGTTGGTCTTGAGAAACTCATTAGCTGTCTCTCGATTCAATTACAAGCATAATGCTACAAATACGAAGTATGCTTATCCAAAAGATAAGGCATATATAGTAACTTGACATTGCTACAAATACTGCTTGTTGATGTGCATTTAAGCGCTTGCTGGTGTGCATTTAACTATGCAACAAACCGCATCTCTACGTGGTTCTTTCTCCAACCTTATTTTTAATCAACTTTAGTACACAAATAAACCATATGTATAGACAATGTTAACAAATAAACTAGCATAAGCCTTTAGACAATGAATGGTTTAACTTTAATTTAAATTATTGAGAGAATATAATGTCCATCAGAACTCTATGCCTTACAAGGCCACTAACAAGACTATGCTATTTTATGATATTTGTGTAATTTACTTCTACAAACATCTCTAACTGTTTTCTAGTTGGATCAATTTACTTTTGGACTTGTGAAAAAGCGTAGTTGTTAAAAAGAGATCCAGGTGGAATCGAACCACCATCCTCCCATATGTATATACTATGGGCGCTCATACCATTTGAGCTTGTGGATCTATCATTCATGCATCACCCAACCCAACCCAACCCAACCCAACCAATATCTTCTCTCAAGCACACCCATGTGCTGTTTAATTTTTAATTTGAAAAAAAAAAAAAAAAACCCTTTAAATATGTCTTTGACCCAAGCAGCCACTCCATCACAAACTAGACCAAAAACCGACCGAAACAGCAGAACCAAGGACAAAAATGACCTATATCGAAATTTAAATTTTCATGCAAAATTAGTCTCAGTTCAGTTCCAAGCAGTTAGAAAAAACTGAAAAGTCAAACCTTCTTGGTTATTAATTCGTTATTCCGGCTGAAACTATTTTCTAGGTTTGGTTCAGTTCCGTTATTGGACATGACCGTAAACCAGTGATATCAACTGTGTGAAGTCTGAATTTGCTGCAATAATGAATTTTAATCTAAGATAAACAAGGGGATTTACCATTTATCCAAGATAAACAATTTGCTGGCTCAAATAAATTAATAACAGCATTTTTTGAAAATTCATCTGGATTCTGGAACAAAGATCTCCAACTGCAGAATAGCTATAACTAAATCTGTAAACACATCATGAGCCAGTCGATCTGAAAAAGAAACAACTGCAGAATATCAACAGGTAAATTAATAGAAATCCAAAATCCACCATAGAACTGAAAGAATATATGTGACGAATGAAACTTGAAAATAAAAGTAAGCTATTGCTAGTTGCAACAAGATTTTCTACAATATATTCCCTAAAGCTAGAAGCACCATATCTTGACCTCTCGAGCTGGCTGCATCATTCAATACTTCATTTCATTCATCAGAGAAACCAATGAAACTAGACTATAAATTTATACAAATTCAGATGTAAATCTGTTTTAGTTGTGAAAATAAAACAACACTAAGAATCACAACAGTAAGAATCAAAATAGTAAGTTGTTCAAAGATATAACTAGACTTGAAGAGTACCAGATCCATCTAAAAAACTGAATAAAATTCACATGATACTAACTAAAAAATTAAAACAAACGGAAATTAAAGAATCCAGTAGCGCAAAGTGAAAAGACATATTACGAGTTTGTGCGTGAATCTAACGATCTCATGACTGCAGAGATCAAGGCTCGTTAGGTTCATTAAGGCTCGTTAGGTTCACACACAAACACGAAATACAGTTGTTTTCATTATTTCTCCCAAAGACGCCTGAGATACTTTTAATGCGCCGAATGATCACTGTGATTGCCCAAACCATTGTCATCCAAATCCCTAAATCTCAAAAAATTGAAGTAATAACATGCCACGAGTTTTTGAATAGATCAATGATTGAATGGCAAAACTATTTACCGAGCATCTATGCCTTGAAAATAGAACTTTGAATTGAAGAATTTGTTTGATATACGAAGATACCAACTCAGTGTATAAAACTTTCACCAAAACGTATTTTTATAAAGTGTTCGATTATTGCTCATAGAAATTTCATTACGCTCCATTAAGAAATTGCGTGTCATTGCGTACTTGAAATATGTAAACATTTATAATTTGTATATAGTAATTCAATAATACACAAATCAACGATGAAACATCTATCAATATTTTAAGGAATTCCTATTTACGATTGAGTTGTGGTATGACAGTATTAAGAAATTGCTGCTGAAATGAATGATTTCTAGTAAAACGAACTAATTGAAGGCTAGTTAAGGATATTATGTGTATCGGAAAATATAATTCGCTTTTAAATAAATTTGTACCTTAATCCTCTGTAATGATCTCCGATGTTTGCAGCGATATTTGATTAAGTTATGAGCATCAATCATGAGCAGGTTTAAAGTTGCTGTATGGAAGACGTTATGAGTATATCACAGATAGATTTAACAAGTTGTTACGAAATTAGGGCAGCTGCTATGGTGAGGGTAACGAAAGAAAGGGAAAGCAAGGCACACACACGTGGAAGGAGAGCCGGGCAACCCCGTACCAACTCCTCCCAACAAACCAAAAGCAATAATTTCATTGACTTTTTGACCTGCTATGCAAGCGCACCTGACATAGCAAAGGCCGGACTCACAGCGAATTACCAACAGATCTTACAAATTAACCTCTCACCTACTATCCCATCCTGCACAACTTTGTCGATTATATCTACATGATATATCTAAAATCATCGTAACAAAGTTGAACAGCAATCAATTTCGATTCATCACGATCAGAAATCTTCTCCTGCCAGATGATGAACGGAAGGAGTCTAAAACCACACTTGATCAAGTTCGTCAGGTGTAAACAGCTTATATCTTCATTTCACATCAATTGACTGTGAATTTCAATCAGGAAATCCAGCGCGACAAAGATCTGAAGAAGAAACAGCACAATAATTCGGTTTAGCATAACAAAAATTGACAAAATTACAAAAACACAGCAATTCGAAACAAAAAGTACAATTAGTTACAAAAGGGATCATCAATAAGATGTATAACGAACCTCATCCATCTGAAACAGCAGATCAGGATCTTATACTCTGATAACCGCAGAGATTGACGGCGATCATTTCTTTTCATCGAAACACATCAAATCCATAACCAAAACGTAGATCGGGAAACGATCTACACGAATATATCAACATAATCTGCCGGAAAGGAAAAGATGAAACGAAAATCTACAGAAAACACAGGGGAAGAACTCCGTCCACCAAAAAGAGAGATGGAGAACAATGCAATGAATACGTTGGGATAAAGGGGTTATTTATTGACCCTGTGGGAGGATCCAACGGCTGTGGTGAAAGTTAGTCAAGGGTTTTGAACGGTTAGATTATAGTGTGAGCTGGGCTGTTTGATGGAGACTGGGGTGGATGGTTCTGGATGTTCGGTAAGTTTGAAATTGCAAAATAATAGCATCATCAAGTCTTAAGTTATGTCATGTTCTGTTATGATGTTTTAAAAGATGTGACTCAATACGAAATTTTTTTTATATAATTTATATATATACATATATTAAATTAAAAAATATTTATAGATTTATTGATTTATATAAAATTCATATATAAAGTTTATAAAAGTGTTACACCTAAATTTATAATTATAGCAATTAAGATAAATAAGATCAGACAAGAATGAGTATATTTGATTGTGATTGGAGAAAATATTTGAATGTTGCTAAAATGAATGAGGACAATTTGACTAATAGAGTTAAAAGTAAGTTAATGCCTTAATGGTATATCTCCTCAATTAAAATCAAAGATGCTTATTCTTGTCCGATCTTATCCATCCTTATTGACAGCCCTTAGGGCTGTCATTATCAAAACCCATAACTATATATGTTATCATTTTTTTTAAATTTAATTTTCACAGCCGCCTTACAAAAAAACTCGTCATAAGGCACGCCTTATCGCGTCTTATCTCACGTCACGCCTAGCCTAGCAGGCAGCAGCCATGGTCTGTTTCGTAACCGAGATGGCGCGCCTCACGTCTTGATGATGCCATGACGCGTTTTTTAGAACCTACATCACAATAACCAATATATTACTCCGTATTTGATTTTACGATTTTTAAATAAATATGTTATAAATAAAATAAGGGTTTGGCTAACTCATGATCTAAAGGCATGAGATAATAAGTATTAAATGAAGTCAACATTTCCTTAATGCATGTCAAAAAAATCTAATTTTTACATGTTATAAATACATTTTCAAATAAACATGGTAAATTTAGTTTATTAACTACTTCTATCTCATGCCCTAAAGGCATGAATTAGAAAAACCCATAAAATATATAGTTAACAGATAATAAGTTCGACTATTTTTAAATTAAATTGATATATTAATAATATTCAATCTATTAATTTATTAATAATAATAAAAAAAAGGTTATTAAGGTGCCAAGTGGCCCCTTCTTAACCCCCATCTAATTTGTTTTCCCGCCCACTATACAGAAGCCCTAATAGGCTATGGGGTATGTGCCTCACCATCACACCATTTTTTCCACCACATCATCTGTCACCTCAGCAACCACACTACACCATTTTTTTGCATCTCATCATTTATTTTAATAAAAACATAAAATTAATAATTTTTTAATAATACAAAGAATTAATTTATCTTTATAATTACAAGGTAGTAAAAATGAGATAGGACACTGGTGGGTTAAATGAAAATAAAAAGCTTAAAAAGTTAGCCCAGCCCAACAGTCAAACCCAACCCAAAGCAAAACCTAAAAACTCAAATATAAGCTTGATCTTCTTCCTCGTTTAACTCTGTAATTACTTGCGATCAATCATTTAGGAGCAGGTATTCGAGAGCAGCCATTTAGCAGCAGGTATTCGAGAGCAGCTATTTAGCAGTATGTTTCGATTCAAACCTATTATCGATTCAAATCTAATCGGTTCAAACTTAATTATAGTGTTATGAACTTTGTTATGAATGATTTTGTAACTTTATTAAATGCAGCAAAAACGAATTTTAGCTCAAAGTTCTTCACATGCTGATAATGAACATGAATTAGTTGTGGAGCTCTCTAAAAAAGATATCCTCTTGAGATTAAAAAAAAAAAGTTAGCAAATCTAATTTTTTTTTATTAACTGATGATGCTTTACTAATTGATTTTGCTTTGTTTAAGTTTTTATTCATTCTTAATCATCATTTATAATTAGTTAATAAGACATGCTTAAATATAATAATTTTGCTCGAAGATAGAATTTCCGTAAAGCCACTGAAATTAAAGAAAATTACAAATGAAACTACTGAACTACCTTCCGCGTGTCGTTTACGAAACTCATTAACTATGATTACAAAAGTGTAATCCCAAGATATGGTTTGTAATCACCTACAAAAGTGTTTAAAATCACATTTTAATACAGAACAGGTAGTGGTACCAACTGAACTACTGAAGTGAGGAGCAGACTGCAAACTGTCTTGTCAGAAAATTAATCACCAACAAAAGTGTTTAGGATTGTATAATTTCTGTTAGTTGAAGGTTTTTAATCGCCTACAAAAGTGTTTAAGATCATATTTTACAACATAATAGGAAGGGTGTTTTTATAACCCTGTGTTGCAGCAAGATATTAAATTTTGCATGAGGTATTGAAATTCTATTTCCACAATTAAAGGCATTAAATCTATTTTTTATGAACGAAATGGGGCTACGTGATTCGTATAAACGTTCAGGACAATATACATGTGGATCAAGAAGTGATTCAAGCCACCATCACATTCTATCACTCATAATGGTCTGTTTGTTTGTATGTTTTCTTTCATTATTAGGTAGCAAATGGCCATGAAATTCATTAATTAGTGTTAGTTTGTTTTTAATTTAAAGGCTTCTAAAGATCAGTCGTTGTTGATGTAGAATGTTCCTACTTGCATTCCATTTTATGTGTTGTAACAAACTTAAATCCAAAATGTGAATATGATTTGATGAATTACGACCAACCTTTTGCCAGTGATTTTGCTTAGCATAATCTACACTGTGATTAGTCAAAGACAAAATTTGACAATAGCCGAGTCATGTATATGTGAAGACTTTCGTATAATCTGGTGGTCTATTTAACTTTTGAGTTTTTCACATAGGAACTTTTAATCTTTACATGGCATAATTACGTATTAAAATTTTAATTTTTACAACTTTTTTGGTCATAGGAACTTTTTATGGTGCATTCGTGTCACACCCCGCCAAAAGTGATTTTATAGTAATAAATGATTTGCGGAAGAACGGGATGTAACATTCATGAGTAACACCACTATGATTATTGCAAACATTTAATAGTTTTAAAATGTAATTAATACTTGAAATAAGTATTATCTAAAATTTATATCTAACTGTAAAAAAAAAAAATGTTTTGAAACGAAAAGACATTCGTGGCATCTTGACAATATGCATGCTCATGATCCAAAGTCTAACGACTCAATGCTTCTCCTAATTACCTGAAAAACATATATAAAACGATCAACAAAATTGTTGAGTGAATCCACAGGTTTAATATTAGTTTGAAATACAAGGTTTTGTAAGCCAAACATGGCAAAATCGTATAGTAAAATGATTTGTGTGCCAATCGGCGTAAATTGTATAATAAAATATAGATTTGAGTTACCCAAAATGTATAAATGCCAACGCGGCAAAAATTTGTGTGATGATAAGATGTTAAAAAAATGTTTTGATGTAAATAAATGTTGTAGTAAAATTTGAAACGTAAAGACATGTAAGTAAACAAGATAGTAAGATTGTAAAGAGTAGTCAATATTAAAAATGCATGACTGATGTCCCCAACAGTTAGCTACGCCATTGAGTTAATATGCCGACCCTAAGCCCATAATCAAACTGCAACTCTAAGTGTGATGTTTCTGTTCTCTAAGATATGCACTCCCCTGACGGTTGGGTAGAACCGTTAAGTAACAAAAAAATGTGGGAGGAAGAGTGTCAGCCAATGGTACCATCTGCATATCCAGGGCCTAGTCGCAACTAGCTAAGATTATGGCATGTAAGCATCTACCTATGCACTACACCTACTTAGTCCGAGCATAAAGACTGTTTGTCATGGTTTGAATAATGTATCATCACAATAAAATAATGTAAACATTTAAATAAAACAATTGATATGTTTTTCACCCCAAATATTTGTAAAAACAGTAAATAAAATACGGTAAAAAGTGGGGCAGTGGACTCACAGTCAGAGTAAGATTTGTAAAATATACAGTCAAACATTTATAAAGGTATTTGATATGTTTTTCACCCCAAAGTTGTAAAATAGTAAAAGAGGGGCTGTGGACTCACCTGATGCAAGCTTCCAAATAAGCAAATAATCACAATGCAATGTCCAACCAACCGACTTCTAGTGACCTAAAGGCATTGAAAACTTATGAGCGATACGTTGGTGACGTGGTTGAATTGATATTGTACTTTTAAGTATTTTGATTTGTAGTTTATAAGTTTTTGAAATTTATTTCTTTTATCAAATATAGTGGGTAGCTATACCAGCGCTAATTATAGCATATAATTTTAGATAATTATGGTTAAATAAGAATATTAAATATTAAACAATAATTTAAGTAAATATTTTAAAAAAAATATTTACTTATATAAATAAATAGATATAGTTATTAAATAAATATTGATAAAACAAATTAAATATTTTACTGAGTTATTAAATCTGATTTCTAGATTAATATATAAATGGATTTGAGTTTTGGGCTTGGATTTCAATCAGTAAAGGTCTTCTTTAAGCGTACTGGGCTTTAATTGGCTGGGCCGGCCCAAAGCCAAGGCCCAGCGCAGAAGATAGGGTGGGCTGCGAAAACATTTGGCCCAATTGTTATTCCTGGAATCATTCAAAACGGAGGGGACTCTGACAATGTCACCTGAGAGAACTCGGCCGGTGACCGGAAAAAGGCACTCGACGGAACACCCGCTGAAACACACGCGCACCAGACACACACTGCGTATGTCTGGGTTTTGGCGATGAAATCAGAGGAGGTGAGATCGAGTGGGGTCGCCGGGGTAAAATCTGCAACCACACACACATGTGTGTGTTCGACGGAATACAGAAACAGAAAGGGAGAGAGAGATTATACCTTCACTTGTACGGGAGATACGGTCGAGAGATAGGTGATCAAGATCGGGGATCGCTGGAATTGTTGTTGTGTCGCTGGAGCTTCGCCGGAAATTATGGTGTGGCGGAGATGTTTATGAGCTGCCGGAAAGTGAAGAAGAACCCAGGGGAGAGGCGAGGGATCAAGGGGGCAGACGCTGCATGCTAGGGATTTAAATAGGTAGGCTAGACTTTTTAGGGTTATGAGTTGGTGGGATCGGATTGGTCATTTAATTAGCTTGGTGATTGTGATTGGTGGAATAAAAGGAATAAAATAATCTTAAGATGGTATGGTATAAGGAAATCAGTAGAGGTTGAGAGTAGGCTGACGCAAAAGGTTAAGCAAAAGGTTAAGCTAGATAGGTTTAAATTTAATAGATTTGGGATGGCTTAATCTAAGGTTATTATATTAAAAAATATATATAATATGATTATGTGAAGGATTTAACCGAGATTTCATAAGGTTAGGTGGTTAATAATGAGTTTTAATTTTAAATATTAGTTTTATATTGTATATGTCTTGTATAAGTGGTTACTGTAAGTATTGCCTGATAAAATATATTTATTAGGGTTTTACTCGGTTTTTGATTGTGACTATAAACTGGTTGAAAGTTATGAGCTCAAATGTATATATGATTATTTTTAGTATTTTCATATCATACAAAGTGTTACATCTTGTTACTTATTTAATAAATAGCGTAAGGCATTTTATAATTGCTTTTCGTACCAGTTTGTTTAGTTGATCTATTATATCATTATAAATTATAAAATTTGTATTTTGATCTGGTTAATAATTAAGTTGAGTCACCAACTCGCTAACTAAATGATCTAACGATAAAATACAAATAAAATGATGATGCACAAATGATGGTATTTTAATGAGATATGATGTCTAAGGTTTCTCTAACTTAAATGTAGTCTAATTAATATGATAAATGACATTAGGGTTTATCGCTATACTTAAATGAAATTAAATGCTCTCATAATTAAATTAGGGTTCTAGTACACTATTAGGGTTACAATAAATGTAGGATTAAATGTCCAAATTTTTAGGGTTGTCACAATTCGGTACACAATTTATTAGGGATTGTTAATGGACGATTTGTTCAGGACCCAAGATCAATGGCATCTGTTTGACTTCAAAAAGTCAAACAATTATTTGGCTTCAAAAAGTCAAAGGGTACCAACGAGTTTAAAGAAATGATTGCAGCTTTACACAATTCAAGAATTGAGGTTTGACTTTTTGTTTAGTTTTTTTTGAACGGCCAATTAGTAAGTTAGTGGTTCGAGCCTAGACAGTGACATCCACAAGGGGCAGTATGTCAACTTTTGTTTAGTTGACCATTAATTTTGTAGGGGTGATTTTTACACCACATCTTTTGACTCATCTACCACAATGATTGCTTTACAAGCTTGTACAGTTTGCAGGAGTACTTGTGATAGCAATCGGCTTAATTATTGGATCGAAAAATACCCGATAATAAGAACTAAAGACAATGATACTCACGAGATACAGAATCACCACTCGCAAGCGTCCTTGAGCAGAATACTAATCCGGATTCTCGGTACAGCCACACCACGAGAACAAGAATTAGCTGTCCACGATCACCTTCTAAAACCTGCTTAATTTTAGAATAGCAATGGATCAAAGTTTATACTCTGAATTACAGAGAATAATTATGTTGGAAACTCGAAAACTGATTTCTTTCCCATCTTTTCCAGTACATAACTTGTGAAAGAAAATAACTACTAACTACATGGTCCATGTTTCCTACACTTGTGGAATTATAAATCTACTTACTTTGACATATTCAAATCTAAATAAATTAAAATAACTCAGAAAAAAATTGCAACAACTACAAACTGTGGAATAACAAAACGTGGGGCTGGGCTTGAGTACAGAATACGTGTCTTGCTTTGGATCCAATTGGGCCAAGTTGACCCAGTTCTGAGTTGGGCTCGGTGTTGAGTTATCACCCAATACATCCCTATCATCCTCCGTCTTCAAAAGAGTTTGTCCTCAAACTTGGAAGCATTTCATGAGGAGCATAATAAGGTTAAAGATCTGCAACATTAATAGTAGCTGACACTCCAGACATGTCTTGTAGGTCAATTTTATAGCAATTATCATTCACTTTGGCAATAACCTTAAACGGACCATCAGACCTGGGATCTAACTTCGAACGTCGTTTAGATGGAAATCTTTCCTTTCGGAAGTGCAGCCACACAAGATCTCCCGGTTTGAATAGAACATGGTTTCTGCCCTTGTCGCGCCGATATTTAATAAGTTCATTGTTCTTTGTAATTTTATCATGAATGCGCTGATGTATCGATTTGATATCAGCAGCTAATTCACTAGCTTCCTGGTTGAACTTTGTTGATGTGTCGAGGACAGCAAGATCAAGTGGAGTAGTCGGGTTGAGACCATAGACAGCCATATAGGGGCTGATGCCGGTGGTTTTATTAGGGGCCCGGTTGTAAGCAAACTCAGCACGGGGTAAAAGATCCTCCCATTGTTTCAAATTGGTGGTGATAAGGGCCCTAAGTAAAGACCCGAGAGTGCGATTGGTGACCTCGGTCTGCCCGTCAGTTTGCGGATGGCTGGAAGTGCTAAATTTGAGTTTAGTGCCTAGTTTTCGCCACAAGGTTAACCAAAAATGACTCAGAAACTTAACATCTCGGTCACTGACCATTGATTTTGGCACCCCATGCAAGCGAACTATCTCCCGGAAGTAAAGATTGGCTATTTGAACCGCATCATTCGTCGTGTGGCAGGCAATGAAATGGGCCATTTTTGAGAACCGGTCAACAACAACCATGACCGAGTCTTTTTGGCGTTGAGTACGTGGTAACCCGGTGATAAAATCAAGACTTACGTCTTCCCAAGGAGCAACCGGAACCGGTAATGGCATATACAGACCGTGAGGGAAAGACTTGCTTTTGGCTCGATGGCACGGGACACATCGATTGATAAAGTGTTCAACATCGCGATGCAATTTAGGCCAAAAAAAGTGGGTTCACAGAATCTGTACTGTCTTTTCAAGGCCCAAGTGACCCGCTAACCCGCCTTCATGAGCTTCTTGAATTATAATAACCCTGATACTATGTCGTGGGACACAAAGTTGTTGTCTTTTGAACAAAAAACCATTGAACATGTGATAATTACCATGAGCGTGATTTTGGCAGCTTGCATACAACTCCCCAAAATCAGGGTCCATCGGGTACTCATTCTGCAACAGGTCAAACCCGATAATTTTGGGCTGAAGTGAAGTAAGCAGGGAATACTTACGTGAGAGTGCATCGGCTCCTTTGTTGAGCTTGCCCGATTTATGCCTGATGGTAAAAGTGAACGCCTGTAAAAATTCCACCCGTTTAGCGTGACGAGGTTGCAGTTTATGTTGACTCTGAATATACTTCAATGCCTCGTGATCTGAATGCAAGATGAACTCTTTAGACACCAAATAATGCTGCCAATGTTCCAAGGCTCGAATAATGGCGTAGAATTCTTTGTCGTATGTTGAGTATCGCCGTTTGGCATCGTTAAATTTTTCACTAAAATAGGCAATTGGACGACCCATTTGTGATAAAACAGCCCCTATACCCACTCCGGATGCATCACATTCGACCTCAAAGACTTCATTAAAACAAGGCAAAGCTAAGACATGAGTAGTAGATAGTTGTTTCTTAAGTTCATCGAAGGCTGTTTGGGCCCGTGGTGTCCATTTAAACTGTTTGAACTTGGTGACTTCGGTCATTGGAGCTACAATGGAACTGAAATTCTTGATAAAGCGTCGGTAAAATGACGCAAGACCATGAAAACTTCGTACTTGGTGAATGGATTCTAGAACCGGCCAGTCACGAATAGCTTGGATTTTTTTGTCATCGACTTGGATCCCCTGTATCAACTGTGGGAGCAGTATCAACTAGGATATATTTCATGATTTTTTGACTTCTATTTGATGATGGTCCTACTTGTTGGCTTTGATTGTTTGAATTTCCTGTATTAAATTCATAATTGACATCAAAAGATTTGGTTAGATTATCAATGTTAAACAACCAATCTGGACCATTTCCTTGTTCATTCATAAGATTTTCATTAAAGGATACATTTACACTTTCTTCAATGATCCTCAGCCTTTTGTTGAACACTCTGTAGGATTTGCTTTGAGTTGAGTATCCTACAAATATTCCATCATCTGCTTTGCAGTCATATTTACCAATTTGTTCTCTTGTAATTAAAATAGTACAAGGACGACCAAATGATTTTAAGAAACTTATTGATGGTTTTCTTTTGTTAAACAATTCATATGGTGTTTTAAAGTGAGGCTTAACTATTAATACTCTGTTCTGAACATAACAAGCAGTATTAACAGCTTCAGCCCAAAAAGTTATTGGTAATTTTGAGTCTGCAAGCATAGATCTGGCTGCTTCAATGATGGTTCTATTTCTTCTTTCAGCTACACCATTTTGTTGTGGAGTTCTTGGTGAGCTGTACTGCCTGTCAATTCCTTTAAGATCACAAAAATTAATTAGATTAGTATTTTTAAATTCATTCCATTATCACATCTAATTGCTTTCACTTTGAGATCTCTTATATTTTCCATCTTTACAATCAGATTCTTGATTATTTTACTTGTTTCATCTTTGGTCCTGAGAAAGAATACCCAAGTATATCTGGAAAAGTCATCAGTAATAACAAGGCAATAATGTTTCTTTCCAATACTCATTACATTTGTAGGTCCAAAAAGGTCCATATGTAAGAGTTGCAAAGGATTAGAAATAGAGTTAATTGCTTTGGTCTTATGAGAAGTCTTGTGTTGTTTACCTTTTAGGCAGGCAACACAATGATGATCACACATAAATTCTTTTTGTGGTAGACCAACTACCAAGTCCTTCTTGACTAAGTTGTTCATATTTTTAAAATTTGTGTGACACATCCTTCTATGCCAAAGTTCTGATTCATTTGTGTTTGCCTTAGATATAAAACATTTGATCTCATTTGATGAAATGAGTTCTCTCCTATATCCAGGCAATACACATTGTTTCTCCTTGGTGTTCTTAATACAACATATTTTTCATCTAAAATAAAATCAGGAGAAAGAATGATGCACTCAACATCTGTAAAAAGAATTTTGTTCTTCTTATCACAGACTTGAGACACACTAACCAGATTGTATTTAAGCTCAGCAACATAAAATACATCATCAAAAGTAATTTTACCATTTGATACTGTACCTTTACCTGTAATCTTACCTCCCCTAGGATTTTCTCCAAAAGCAACATACCCTCCTTCAAAAGACTTGAAATCTCTAAGTATTTGAAGATTTCCAGTCATGTGTCTAGAGCATCCACTATCAATATGCCATGTTCTACCTTCTTCAGGGATCTGGATACTCTGCACATAAAGTAAAAGGATTAGTTAATTTTGGGAACCCAAGCTTGTTTTGTCTTGGGTTCATCCTTTGAAGAATAAGTCTTTCTAACTGAAGAAGCCTTAGATGCAAGTTTGTACTTAGTACTGATGTTTTGAGTCACTACTGATCTAGGTTTATACCCGTAGTTTTTAGCTTTTGAAAATTTTACTACTGATGGACCAGTAGTGTTTGGGTAGTATGAGTTTTGAGCATAATCAGTAGTGTTTTTGTAGTTATACCAGATAGCATTGTAATTAGGGTTTTTACCAGTAGTAAACCTGGAATAGTTTCTACTGATGTTTGAAAACTTTGAAAATTGAGGAAAATGATTTTGTGTTCCATTGTTTTTAAAATAATTGCTTCTGTTTGGACTTTTATACCTGGTATTTTGCACAAATCGTGGTGCAGTTCTTCCAAATTTATGAGTGTTAGCACATGGTTTATTTAATTCCTTTTGGTTTGGTGTTTTAGATTTCTTTTCTTTTGATTCTTTAGTTTGTTTCAATTTTAAGGCTTTTTCCTTTTCTTTGTTGATTTTGAATTCTTTAAATTCTTGATTGTTAATAGGATTGAAGTGACAGTTTTTAGCTATGTGGTTAAACTTGTTACAGATTAAGCATGATAATTTTGTTGATTTAGAATTTTCAGGTTTTCTTTGTTCTTTTAATTGGTTTAAATTCCTTTGATTTCCCCTTCTTAAAATGGTAGGTATATTTTCTGAGTTGTATTTTGGTGATTCAGTTTGACTTTGTGTGGTGTGAAAACTTGTATCATTTGACTCCGTTGTTTGATCATCATCAGAAGATTCATTTGATTCATTACTGGTTTCAGATTCAGTTTGACTTTCAATTTTTAAATCATTTAAAACTCTTTCTGTACTAGACTTTAATGGAGGAATAAATTTTTTGGAGGTGGGACTGCATGATATCCCACTCCATGAATAACTTTTTATGTAGTTTGATTGCTAGTTAACTCATTGACAATTTTAGAACTTCTTTCAAACTTTTTAATGGTTAGTTTATTCTGTTCTAGTTCCATTTGACATTCTTCTAGTTTGATCAAAGTCTCTTTTAATTTCAATTCAATATGTTCTTTTTCATAAGTGATTTGTAGCAATTCATCTTTTATCTTTTGATCAGTTATTTTATAGATTTTAATTTGGTTTTCTAAATCGGCTATACAACCATTATATTCAATTCTTCTGTTTCTATTTAAAATCATCTCTTCTAGTGTTTCTTTATTTAGTTTTTCTAATTCTTTGTATGATTTAATGCATTCATGAGTGCAAGATTTAGAATGTACCTCAGTAGTAGAAGGATCAGTAGTAAAGGCCATGAGAGCTTGGTTCTGTGCATGTTCTTCTGCTTGGAAGCTCCAGTCATACCCTTGTCCTTCTTGAGATACTAAGGCAGTTGAGTTGGACGTGCTGTTTTTGTTGTAGCTTGATCTTTGATCTTTGCTTGGATATTCTCTGGCAAAGTGACCCAGATTGCTACAGTTGTAACATTTAACCTTGGTCTTGTCAAAACCAGCTCTATCACCTTTGTTGTAAGATAGGTTTTGTCTTCCAGTTCTTTTAAGAAACCTTTTGGTTCTTAAGCTTAGCATAGCCATCTGCCATTTAATATCCATCTCTTCCAAATCATCAGGATTGAGTTGTTCTAAATCTTCACTAATCAATGCAGTATGCACATGACTAGTGAAGAAAAATTCTCTTGCTATATCTTCAATGCCTGCATTCTTTACAGCCTCCTGACCTGTTCCTGTATTTGACACAATAGCAGCATTATTTGAAGGTAGATTTGGAGTTTTAGTACTTACCTCAGATTCAAACACTCTCAGTTCATTGTAGAGTTCATCAAGTTCTTTTTCTTCTAGTGCATCTCCTTGTCTATATATCACAGTGTACATAGACCATTCTTCACCTAGAGACCTGCGAAACTTTCTGTTGACATCATCATTGTCTGGTTTATAACCAACTTGATTTAGTTCACCAATGAGTTTGTTGAACCGATCAAATACTGGACACAATGATTCATTCTTCTGTCCTTTAAAGTTTTCAAAGTCTTGTTTCAGAACAGACTTCATGTTTCTTTTTGTGCTCTTTGTACCAACAAACCTCTTTTCCAGAGTCTGCCATAATTTCTTTGAATCATCATATTCAACAAAGAGATGTTGATAGTCGTTGGGAATGGCAAGCAAAAGAGTGCTTAGAGCTTTAAGTTCAATTCATCTGTCTTTCTTCTCCTTTTCACTCTTAAGTTTGTCTGCTTCAGTTGATGAACTTGCTGCTTGGGTCTGAATCGTTTTGTTGCCTTCAACAACAACTTCCCACATGGAATAATCAGTAATAAGCATATACTGCTTGATTCTGTTTTTCCACATCCCAAAGTTGTTGGGAGTGAGAATTGGAATCTTGTTTGCTTGAGTACTTTCATTGTTATCAGACATGATTAACAATTTTAAGATCGAAAGTATGAAACTTTTTGCTGTTCTTAATTCGTAGATCTAGAACCGTAAAGCTCTGATACCACTTGTCAGGATCGAATAACTCAATCAAGTTATTAGAAACTCAGATCTACTAACACAAGAAGTTACAGCGGATTAACACTTATGTTATTAGATTAAGAACAATGTAAACTGCAATTGAATAAGAATAAAACGAAGAACACAGTTTATCACAAAAAGCTTCAATGTATTAATTTGTTCGATCAATACACGTATGTTTACAATTCATAAGGAACTATATATAATAGTCCTTGAAGCCTAAATTATTAACCTAGTTATTCTAGGAATCGATTACAATTGAATTACATAAAGATTTACATTCCATAACTAACTCTACTAGAATCTCGGACTTGATCTGTTCCAGATACGCTCATCAGTAGTAAATCAGATCATCAGTAGTATTTGCCTTTAGCAGTAGTAACTTCGAGATCAGTAGTAACTTGCATTCTTCAGTAGTAATTCAATTTTCAATAGTAGATCGTTTATGTTCCAACAAATGCAAATTTTGAGTTCTTTGTAATATCAAGGAGAAAACTCCAATTTATTTTTTACCATATTTAATCGTGTTTGTCTACATATAATAACTTAATTATAAAGGATACCGTATGAATGATGTATATTTAGTACTCTTAGATTTTAGGAGTTTAAATGTGTATAAATTCAAGAGTAGTAATAGTAATGGATGATTGTGTTTGTCAAAGTTGTATGTTTTCACGAGTGCAAACTTATATAAAAAACACACCCATATTACAAAATGACTCACTAAAGATCACGAAGTTTAATCTCTCTTTCTAATTAAACACTTACCGGATGACGAGGGAAGGTATGGAAATGATTACGGCCAACAGTTAAAACGTGTATATCATGAGAATAAGATTGGCCACCTTGAGCCCTTAAGAATGCCCTTATAAAAATAAGGTAGTGATTTATACACCATAACTTTAATTTGATGAATATACCACAAGTGTCGCATTAAATAGTTGTACACTTAGCTGTAAAACTTGTAACTTGTGGTGTGGAGTTGTGGTATAGAAATGAATACCCACATTTTAAAAATTTTAAGCTCATCCATTTTCGAAGTTTGTGTCATAAACAAACGATACAAAGACAACATTATAGATCAACAGTTTGAAATCAGATGCGACCACAAAACTTTACAATCTAATAAATTTATCGACTTTTTACAAGAAAATTACATATATGCCTTCTGTTCATGCTTAACTTTCAACAAAATTAACCAACTTACAAAGGATAAAACTTCTCCAAAAATAATGAGAAACCTAGCTTATACGCACAATATCTATCACACAAATAATTAAACTAGTTTCCCAAGACCAATGATCTTTTTTCTTTAATTAAAAGGGTAACGACATGCTTAACAAATCGTATACGATCTCATCTACAAGCATATGAATCACATCATGTTCCACATCGTTCACAAACTCATCTTTTTCCACAAATGTAAAAGTCTTTATATGCCAACCAAAATCCCAAAAGCTGTTGATATCCGGATTTGTGTTATAAATGTCTCTCTCGAGCATATGATGCAAGTAATTAGCTTCATCGTATTCATTACCAGCATTCCTACCGTACAACCTTAAACTCTCAAAATCTTTATAAAGTTGTTTCACTAATTCGTCTAAGAACCTTATAGTTGTGCCAACGAATGGTTTCACATACGGATGAGTTGCTAATTCTTGGCTTCTTGCTTTTCGTTTCAAGATTTCGTACCCACAGTCTAGTTTTAACTTTGTTTCGTTATTGTGGTGGTTATGATCATCACCATGAAGAAAACCGAGGGGTATGTTGAGTCTAAAAAGGGCTTGGGTTGTGCTTAAAAAGAGTTGATCTTTTATCAAAATCTCCTTGAGTTGCTTCTCATCTTCGGTTAGGACGACTTGTATGCTCGAGTTGAATGCTCTCTTTGGTTTGTATTCCAAAAGATTACTATTCTTTATGATTTTTTCATTCAATCCTGCATAGTTACCACTAGAGGTATTTATTTCAACTCATTAAAGCTAGCCATAAAGAGAAAGAGACTCAAATGTATCGAACCGGTCAAAAAGTTCAAAATTCGCGTACCGTGTGTATATTAATACTTATAACCTTTTACATTGTTTTATTTTAAAGAAATATATTCAACCTTCTACGTTCTGTTATTTTGTAAAAATATAATTCAAATATAATAATATATGTTTTTGAAACCATATTTATACTTACTACTTATTAATTACTTATAAAATTCATAATAAAATTGCATAAAAATGATGTCATGTCAAGTCAATCCATTTCATCTATACTATCATTTTGACATGTTACCCATCCCACTAATTTTGTCACACCTACTTACCAGAAGCTACAATTTGTGAAGTTAACCGAGGATCACACTTGATTTCGTTTACACATACCGGTATCTGAAAATGAAAATGATGCACAAAATGAATAAACGGACCGTAATGATTGTATCGTATAAAAGCAAATGTAATCTTACGATATCAACTAATCGGATTGTCGATTCTGATTTCTTCAAGTTCGATCTTTTGATGTCGGTTTCTTCTTGTTTCAAATGGATGGATACATCTTTTCTTTTCGTTTCTTTCAAAACTGACTTATGCTTTAATGGTGTCGTTAGGTTGTTTGGTGTTCCATTCCTTCTCTTCAATGCCTCATCTTTAAATATTCGAGGGGACTCGCTCTTAGTTGCTGACAGTGATTCCACCTTTGGAATCGGATCTTTTGGTTTTGGTTTTTGTTCAATAGACTGCGTTTTTGGCTCCTTCAAATGCGGCTTTTGCTCAATAGATTGCATTTTTGGCTCTTCTAGAGGTGGATCCTGTTCAATAGATTGCATTTTTGGCTCTTTCATAGGCGGTTTTTGTTCAATAGATTGTGGTCTTCGCTCTTTTAAAAGTGCTTTGTGTTCAATAGATTGTGTTTTTGGCTCTTTAAGAGGTGTATATTGTTCAATAGATTGTGCTTTTGGCTCTTTCAAAGGCGGTTTTTGTTCAACAGATTGCGGTTTTGGCTCTCTTAGAGGTGATTTGTGTACAATAGATTGCGTTTTTGACTCTTTTAAAGGTGGATTTTGTTCAACAGATTGCAATTTTTGCTCTTTTAGAGGTGGTTTTTGTTCAATAGATTGGGGTCTTGGCTCTTTTGGAGGTGGTTTATGTACAATATATTGCATTTTTGGCTCTTTTAGAGCTGGATTTGGTTCAATGGGTTGTGTTTTTGGCTCTTTTAGAGGCGCATTCGTGTACTTAACTTGAGGTGAATCTTGTTTACTCTTTTGGGTCCTCTTTTCTGCTTCTAGTTGAGTTTGACTGTATCTTGGAATGAGTTTGATCTCATTGCGAGTCGTTTTCTTCTTGTTCACTTGCGATTTCGCTCCAACTTCTGAGCTTCTACGTTTCGAATGTACCTTTTCTTTTCCAACAATCGATTGCTTCTCTTTCTTCTCGGGAACTTGATCCAATCTATCCTTGTCACTTTGTTTCGTATTTAACCCTTGAATTTGTTCATACTTTCGATCATTTAATGAAACTACGCCATCTTTCATTGGTGTTGAAATCTTGCAAATCGTATTTGTATACGATTTGTCATCGTTCTTAAATTCATCTCGCTTAGGTGGAACCACTTCTTCTAGTCCCATTAATTTCGCAATCACATTCGAAATCCTCCCTTTTTCAGAACTAGCCGAGGTGTTCTTCGTCGTAGAAACGCTTCCAACACTTTCACCACCATAACTAGCCGACTTTCGATGAACCGGCAACTTATTAGAACCACCTGTTATCACCAAACTCGACTTTTTGTTAGGCTTATCGAAAGAAAACCTAGGTAAATCTACTTTGTTTCGATCCACAATCTTTGATCGATCCTCTCCATCATCCTCATCGACTTCTAGCAATGTAATTCGACTCTTTCTTTGCGGGGTAACCATCATTTCCGAAGCTTCTTGCAAATTCACAAGCATTCTTAAAGATTCTTCCAAACCCTTAGCCCCTTTCAACAATTCTTTTCCTACTTCCATCGAATTAGAACTCGATCTTATTATTTCGTAGAGATTTTGAACCCCTTTTGATATTTCCTTAATTTGAATTGTAGTAAGAGCAGGTGAGCCGACACCATTATTCGTCCGGTGCTTTACTAAACTTGTCATCGTGGTCCCGTTTCGTGCGTTTTCGACGTGTAGTGATTTCCGACCAATTTGGTGCAAGAAATCTATCATTGAGTTAGTGTTACTATTTGTTGAGAAATCCATGTTCATAAGTTTCCCACCATTTTTAACCGCGTAAGTGAACGCCATTGATAAATCCACGATGGATTCGGATCGTTGGTGTTGTCCACTGTTGTAAGGAACGATTTGTTGCGATGATTCGTTGATGTTGAGAGCTCGATCTGATTGTCTAGAAGAAACCGATTTTGGTCCACCGATCTGCATGAACTCGTAAGATGAACTAGTGATTATTGAAATTAAAAAGGGGGTTTTAGAAAGTTTTAGTTGGTTAGATGGATTAACTTACGGATTCGAGTGATTTTGTTTGTCGAGATCCTGATCTTTGCATATTTCCTGTGTTTCTATACGCATCTGTTCATCGACATAAATGAAATAAGGGATGCAGAATTGGATGTAATTACGGTGGTGTTGAAAATTGAAAGTGATTTCTTCAAATTTACATAATTAAAATTAGAATAAGTTTTTTTCTGGAAAAAGATAGTATCATTTTTTATGTGTTATGTTTTCCAGGCCAAATATGATTACTTTGGTCCTTACTAATCGTAAGAGCATAATCATAGTACTTAATTTACCAGGATCGTAAATATTAAATTTCTCACACTCAAACAATTTTTTGATAAAGTAATTGTGTTGAGTATTCATCTTATACTTTAATAAATTGTAATATCATTTAGCGACACTTAGAAAAAATTGCCACTGTCAGTTAATGAAGTGTCATTAAAAGTTATGTCGCTAAAGATTAAAAGTAACTAAATCAGTAATAAAATTGTCAAGTATTTTGCCATAAAGGAATGTGAGCAAAAACAAGTTATTGCTAAAGATCTGTATATACTGAGACAGAGTGAGGATATTTTTTCTTTTTAACGGCAATCATCTAATCTACTCATAATTTCACCTATATTAACTATGGAACTTGAACTCTTGACCACAAGGATGAGGACAAACATCTTATCAATAGACCAATGACCCTTTGGTAAAGTGAGGACATATAATGTTACCCTTTTGTGACACACTTGTTAATAATAAAATATCATTATACATAATATTTTATCTACGCTTTTTAAAAAATATCACTAACATATAGATATAGTGACACTTTTTATTATCTTATTAAAAACATTTTCCTTTGTGACAGTTTTATGAAAATTTAGTTATGTGAAAAAATGTGAAGGTAGATTGATAACTTTGATAAATAATTGGGTTTTGAGAAGAAAAATACTCATTTCCGTAAATATATTATCCACGTTCTCTTTTTAGATAAGTCATACAATTATTTTCCACTTGAAAATATCATCAGTTAAAACGTCGTTAGTCAGTAAAGATAAAATTCTATTGATTGTAATAGAGAAACGTTCAAGGAGGTCCATCATTTTTAGAAAGTCCCAAGGAACAAATCTCAACCATTGATCAATAAGATCTAATGGTCAAGATTAATCACATATTTTATATATTGAGGGGTATTTTGGTCATTTTTTTAAAAATAATTTTTTTATTTTATTATTTTTTTATTTTTATTTTAAATTTTTTTATTTTTTTTTATTTTTTTTTTATTTTTTATTATGAAGGGGTATTTTGGTCATTTGGCACTTAAAAAAAATTTCGATTTTTTTTTATTTTAAATTTTTTATTTTTTTATTTTTTTTTATTTTTTTATTAATTTTTTAATTAAAAAATACAGTAATATTTATTTGATAATTACGTGTATAACTTAATCACATATGATTTTAGTGTAAAATCACATGTGATTTTAGTGTAAATCACATGTGATTTTAGTGTAAAATCAGGTTTTAGTTAAATCACATGTGATTCAGAATTCAATCACATGTGATTCACTATGGAATAACATTATGTGTCATTAATGAAAATTTAATAATTTTTAAAAAAATAATAATAAAAAAATAACTTTTTTTTAAAAAATAATTTTTTTAAAAAAATTAAAATTTTACAAATAAAAAATAAAAAAATATATATATTTTTTTTCAAAATGACCAAAATACCCCTCAGTAAAAAAATTAAAAATTAAAAAAATTAAAAAAAATTAAATTTTAAAATAAAAAATAAAAAATAAAATAAAATAATTTTTTTAGTGCCAAATGACCAAAATACCCCTCTATGTATAAAATATGTGATTTATCTTGACCATTTGATCATATTGATCAATGGTTGAGATTTGTTCCTTGGGACTTTTTAAAAATCATGAACCTCCTTGAACGCAACTCGATTGTAATATGTAATAAATATATTTTTCTTTGGTTTTTATACTTGAATAATAATTTTAGGATTGAAGAGTAACATATCTGTTATTATTATGTCAATTTGATCCTTAAGCTTTATTAATTTTCACCATAAAAGTAATTTCATAAAACTTGAACCATCGACACACCCTCACTTGATCGTCAACTTTTTCACTTTACAGTTTTACTAGTTTTGGAATCGCTTCAAGCCATCAAACAAGAATCTCGATCTAGCTTAACTTTGAATTTTGAATGTCAATATGGTCATTTTTATAACTTCCAAATCAAAGAAATTTACTTTATTACTCGTAAGGAAAATCATTCAAAACCCATTAAGATGTTAACCAAAAAAACCCATTAGAAAACCGAACAGTCGCCACCAGGGCAGCCGCCTAAAGCTCACATAATTAAGAGGAACATTTTCAAAAAAATAATTTATTAGCATATATGTGTAAGCTCACTGAAGCTCAATAAAATATTGAAAATGAGTGGACTAAAGAATCCAAAAGAAAAAACCGGGCCAAAACTGATTGGACTGACCATGACCACTATGGACATAAGAAACAACCGAAACAATCTATCTAAAGCCGAATTCAAATAAAACATAGGTTTTGGCTATCAAAAATCAAAGACATTACCTCTAGTTGTAGTATTGGTACGAGCCGAACCCTGAGATACTCCCATTCGTTCTTTCCTGAGACGGAGATCATCCAAAAGCTTTTGTGCAAAACCGGATTTTGTCGCCATTTTTGTCCCACCAAACCTCGAAAATAAAAACTTGTTTTCTTTTTTTGTCTAACTAATGGAAAGAAGGAATAATGGAGAATGGTGGTGGTGAGAAGATCATATCATAGATTTGGTGTTGAAATGGGCGGTTTAGTTAGTTGGGAGTGTTCAATCGAGATTGGGTGAGGGTAGAGAAATGAGGCCTAAAAGAAAATAACATCTTGGAATGTTTTCAAAGGTTGACGTAAACGTTTTCTCATCCTCTGCAATGTAACAACTTATAATAAATACTTGAATATAATGACTTTGATTTAAAAGCAAGCAATGTCACAGATTTCAAGTGATTCTGTACACTTTTTGAATTTATAGTGTTGTTGCCCATCATTGCTTATATTGTGGAAATGGGAATGATAAGCCTCTATCTTACACGGAGTAAAAAGCTAAAGTAAATTACTTGTATATATCATCCTTAACTATCTTTGTAATGGTTTGGTTGCATGTGTCATGTTAGTATTACATCACTGAACTCTATTCAGAACAAACCTTTGTAGCCATTAAAAAACAACGACCTAATCTTAAAATTGATTTTATTAATACTTGCACCACTAAACATGCATAATGTACAAGCAGACAATGCTCATTAACATAGATCACATGCACGACCAAATCGAAGGAAAAAAGGGTTAGGGTCGCGTTCACCAGTTGTCGCCCGTTAGGTTCGGTCTTATTCTGTACATTTTTTCTCTTTTACTTTATTTTTTCTAATTTTATTGACTTTTACGTCTCTCGTACCGTCTTTCTATGGCTCGTTTTTTACACTTATAAGTCTAGTGTCCGATAACCGATCTGTAGACAAATTTACTCGTTAAACAATAAAAAGGACGTACCCTCGGATAGTCGGATGAACTGCATCAATTAACTGAATATATTTTATGGTTTTTTTAATCTTAGAACAAGTATTAATGTGGCTTAGTTTTGAATTCCCAAACGTATAGATTAAAAAAAACATATATCACACACCATTGCCACCCATTTGAACGAGAGCCTTCTCATAGAATTCATCCAGAAAATAAAAAATGGGTCTTTGGTTCTTATAGATAATTTACCTAAAACTACATAACAAAACGTCTTTAAATGGATGTATTATAATTATGCCATGGATTAATATATAACTTCCAGAATAGACAACCAATAATTCCATTGTCGTCCAGCGGTTAGGATATCTGGCTTTCACCCAGGAGACCCGGGTTAGATTCCCGGCAATGGAACCTTTTATTTTAGTTTCTGAAAAACTAGCTGATATTGTTGGTAAATTGTGTTATTTTCAGTTTTATGGTTTCCATATTCATAAAGTTGTACAATTAAATTTAGAATAGAATTTACTTCAGCCTCTTAAGAACGGCAGTTGTTTCTCCCATTTGGTTAATTATAGTGTGTTGTTTAGCTAAAATCACCATCCTGCTTTTGGAATTGCTGTGATAGATGTCAAACGGCCCTAACGGGGTTATATAGAACATGTTGGACTTCAATGCCTACGCAATGAAATACAAAATCGTGTTAAACAGCGAACTGGATCGATGTATACATCCGCAAATACCATAAAACATAATATTAAAACTATAAGGGATTTTAGAAATGAGATAGTGAGTGTGTGGCTATCACGTATCTAAGCATAGGTGTGAAACCATCCATAATTACATTATTTTGGTTAAAAAAATCAAGCGAATTATTTACTACGAAAGTCTTGTCACTTTCCCACGATATTAGAACACTTGCACTATTAAAAATAACTTACAAAATCGTGTTAAACAGCGAACTGGATCGATGTATACATCCGCAAATACCATAAAACATAATATTAAAACTATAAGGGATTTTAGAAATGAGATAGTGAGTGTGTGGCTATCACGTATTTAAGCATAGGTGTGAAACCATCCATAATTACATTATTTTGGTTAAAAAAATCAAGCGAATTATTTACTACGAAAGTCTTGTCACTTTCCCACGATATTAGAACACTTGCACTATTAAAAAAAACTATATACACACATATGCACATGCGTTCAATATAAGTAACATCTCAACAACATGAAGCTTGAAACACCATCTCAACAAAAAAAAATATAATTAAGATTGAGATAAGTGATGGGTTTTAGACGAGATTTGATACACTAATGTGTTTATGTGATGAACAATGAATTATAAGTTTTTTTTATAAACAAAATTATGTAGTTTTTAAGTATGTGACAGCCACACACTCACTTTTCATTTTAGAAATTATTCCTGACGAAGACTTTGATAGTGTGAGGAAATCATATGGAATAGTTGGTGATCCACACACGCTTGAGATAGAATGCTAGATATCTGCCTTGAGATAAGAATATGAAATTGAGTTTTCGGTTTCGGTTTGGCCGAACAAATGGGAGGGAGAGAAGGGGACGAAATTGGGGACTTGGAGCTTAAGGTTTCATCAATCTATTCTAGTTAGGGGTCTTAACAATTCGAGTCGAATCGAGTATCAATTTTAATTGGGCTCGATTAGTTTAATAATTACTTGGATCGAGTTCGACGCCAACTCGAATAAGTTTTTAAAATTGTATCCGAACTCGAGCTCGAATATTTTATATATTGGTCGAGCTCGAACTCTTTATAATTTAGTATTTTTTTTAAAATGAATTAATTTACAAACTCGAAAAACTCGTTTATCAAAATCTTAGGTTCAAATGCCATAAGCAACATATATTTCAAGGTTTAGAACACAAAAACTTATATAAACTAGCCTTACTCGGGTTGTTCGACTCGCTAAGCTCGATTAGCTCTTTTTATAACACTTTTTCCTAAAACCGGTGCGTGTAATTGGAATACAAGGTAATATCGTATCTTCATTTTTTTACCTAGGCTAGAATAAGAAATTTGATGAAGGAATCAAATTATATATTTTATGCTAAGTTGATCATATATTTGAAGGCAATCATAATATCATATGTTTTGCTAAACTTCTATACAGCTCAAGGAGTACGATAAAAGAGTGGTTGCCAGTTAGAAGATTTTTGCTATTGGTTAAATGGGTTTTGCAATCTACAAGGATCGTTTTCATAATAAATGGATTGTGGAAACAATATACGTAAACTTGATCAAACAATAGGGACCAAAACTGTTACTTGTTGTTTGTTGTAGCTGCCAATAAAGAATAGCATATGATTGATTTCACGTTGCTGAAAACTTTACCACAATTCCATTGTCGTCCAGCGGTTAGGATATCTGGCTTTCACCCAGGAGACCCGGGTTCGATTCCCGGCAATGGAAGTTTTAAATTTTTGGGCTAATTAATGCAATTATTGATCCATCATTATTAGTCGCCCTTTCATTGTCAATATTCGTTCTTCCATTTTTTTCCCACATATAATACTAGAATCAAGTATCTGATCGTAGTTTCTGATTATTTTACTTTACATAAATCAAAATCTGTAGTTCTTTTGGAATTGGTATGTTGACTTAACAAGTTGTACAAGAAACTTCTTTGTGTTTGTACCCATGATTTCAGCCTTCAAGGCTAAATATTCACTTTTGTACAAAAATCGTAGCTTCTTTTCAATCTTATTAGCAACTTTTGCTTGTGCATGAATCAAGAAAATAGTTTCGGCTGGCCGAGGAACAAAACCAATGGCGGTCGAAACCGAACCAAGAACCGCAGGGGTGTCTTTGAGGAGGTGCAGCCGCACAGGGCCCATATATTATGGGGGCCCAATTTTTATATATATCTTATATATATAATATTAAAATTTAAGCCAACTTAATAATTTAATATAATAATAAAAATTAGAAAGTCCAAATTTTTATAAAAATCTGGTATTCAGGGGGCCCATTTTCGTGTTTTCGCACGGGGCCCTCAGAATCTCGGAGACGCCCCTGAAGAACCGGCTGGAACCGAAAAAATTTCTTCGACTTTTTCTGTTTTTTCTCACCTTTTATGTTTTTTCTCAGTTTTGAATCGAAGCGGGAAGAAAACTGATTTTTCATGAAAACTAAAACTGATAACCAAAAGCAACTTAAGCTTGTGCTTGGTCTAGTTCAGTTATGCGATTTCAATCGTTCTCGGTCCAGTATGCCTATAGCAACTTATTGCAATAACTAATTCTCTAACTACACTAATCCAGTTTTAAAACAAATTATACAAATATATTTGAAACATAGATTATGCTTTGTAAATAAGTTTTTGTGGTATATGTTCACCTCCTATTCTTTTAACGCGATTAAAGTTTTGGAAAAATTAGAAAACCGAATACTTCGGTATCATATTTGATTTATTTTACGTTGCTTAATATTTAAATCTAGTCATTTCTGAAATAATAGCATAATAAACATCTTGGCACAATAAACTTCTGATTGATGAGAAACTTCCATTGATATATCAAATGAAACGACCAGTAGCTACAATGGTTTGACCCACCCACCAACTGTTCGACAAAATGCTCCATCAAAACCTAACATAATATTTATACTAGACAAACATACCAAGTACCAAATCTAACAGTCAAAATAATTAAGCATTAGCTAATGCATAATTACTGGTATCATTAAGTGTTGTTTACTAAACGCCAGTTGATCCAAACCCACCTGCACCTCTTACAGTTGAATCCAAATCATCAACTTCAAAAACTTCAGGGGTTATTATCTTCTCAATAATCAATTGTGCAATTCGATCACCAGCTTTAACTTCAAAATCAGTATCCGAATAGTTGAACAATATAACCCCAACCGGCCCCCTGTAATCAGCATCAATCACACCTGCCCCAACATCAATCGAATGCTTCCATGCTAGACCAGATCTCGGAGCTATAACACCCAAAATGAAAACCCTAAGATCTTGTAAACAAAATAATACTAAAAAAGAGAAATTAAACTGCGTACCAATTCGAGCATAGGTTCCTTCTGGTACTGCTATGCTTAAATCAGTTGCAACTAGTGCTTTACCCCTTGCTGGTACTTTTGTCTCAATCGCGCTGAATCAAACACCAATTGGAAATCAAACACAATATTATATGGAAAACGAAATTATATTTTGCGAAATTTCATGATTTATCATTAACAATTCGGAATTATAGAATCAAATGCAACGATGACGACGGTATGAACACATTAACTAGATTTGCAAAACAAATTTCATGATATTTCCAGAACAATCATAAATTATAGAATCAGCTGAAAGTAATACACGATATGAGTCTAGCAATTAAGTTTCCTGAGCAATTTATACGGTTTTTCAGAAACAAATGGAAAATATAGAATCATAAGCAACGAGCACACGATATGAATTTAGCAACTAGATTTTCGGATCGAATAGCGTGATATTTAAGAAGCCATCCGTAAAAATACAGAATCAGATGTAACGAAGACGATATGAACTAGAAACTAGGTTTTAACTGTGGACACTGAAGCAATTTACATACCTTGAGAGATCGTAACCGGCGGCGAGAGATGAACCTCTGGAAGGCAAAACGGCTTTCTCCGAGAGCCTTTTCACTCGGAATGTAGGGATTTGGTGATCGGAGTTTCCATTCTGATCGAGTTTCTGAACCTTTGGTGTCGGTCCTTCGATTTCAGGGCTACCGTTGACGTTGCTTGCCATGGCTGAAACAGGGGATGATTTAGATGAGCAGTTAAGGTTAGAAGATCGAAATGAATGAAAATGAAAATGGCGGTACTGATAGGGTTTATGAGGAGCGAAATAACCCGCCAAAGAGACGGAACGTGTAATGGCGCCAAATATTCCCGCCATAATTTACCGAGACAGGTGTGATATTTCGGGTTAGTCGGTATCAGGAAATCTTCAAACGACCCGATAACCGAACCACGATTGAAGGATACCCGACCCGGATTACCCGAATATCATAATAATTCCGGTGATTCAGACGGTTGCCCAGGGCAGTGACGATGCAGGTGAGTGCTCTGGGCGACGAGGGGGTGTGGGTTTTGGGATAATTGAATGGCTGATTGAGATTGTTTTGACTTTTGAGTGTCCTAACAACCCTAAAGTCAAAATCCCTTTTGTAAAAATTACTATTCATACGGAAATAATGGTAAAAGTTTATGTATTTATCATCTCATCTCTTTATAAACTAATTGGTTTAAATAAATTGATCACTAATGATTGCTTTAAGGGGTTTGTTTTCAAGAGATCTTGAGTTCAATACTTGTTAAAGGCATTCTTAGGTGATAAAAAAGGAGATGAGGTTGATCCCAAAAAAAAAGATATGTTCGAAGAATTCATATTACATGTCATTACATATGTCGAACCACTAACTAACTTGCCGTTCAAAAAATTAAAAAATTAAAAAAATCTCATCTCTTTATTAGGGGTGTTCGTTTGGACGGTTTGACTTTATCCAAACCAAATAGGTGAAACCAAACAAAGTCCAGTTTTTCAAAAGTTCAAACCGAACCGTCCAAACTAATTCGTAAACCAAACCGATCCGAACCAAATAACAATTTGGTTGGTTTTGTTTTATCCGTTTGGTTTTTTCTTAAAAATTTTAAAATACTACAAAAGTATATAATATAAATAATATTAAGTTCGATATGTAAAATTCTAAAATGATAAACAACTCTGTACATAAAAATAAATCTAATTCATAGCTTGTGACATTTACAATCATATATGCAAAAATCTTGACATTAACTTCATCAAAAACTCCAAAAAGATTAGTAAATCACCAACTGATACAATATAAAATGAAACAAGTGTTAGTATATAAATCAATTTACTATAAGAAATGTAAAGAAAGGGAGTACAATAATTGCTTACAATGGAAAGCAACAAGTGTTAATATATAAATCAATTAATATATATTACTATTCAGTTTTTTTGGACAATCCGGTTTTCACAACGGAAACCAAATCCAATCCGAAATCCAAACTATTAATTTGGTTTAAGTCCAAACCGATCCAAAAAACCAAATAACCAATCCAAATAGTCCGATCCAAAATGTCCAATTGGACAATCCGGTTATATCCGAATAGTGAACACCCCTACTCTTTATAGCATAACTTAGACAAACATTTTGTAAAAAGTATAGAATTGTTAGACTATGGGGTATGAGCCATGTGGTGGTGTGGTGGTGCACATGTAGCAACCACCACCCCGTTAAAAGAAAGGAAACACCACCCCCCTCACAAGTGGTGGTGTGGTGTGTTGATGGGTTCCCCCTCACATATGATCCACCTCAGCACTACCACCACGCCATATTGCCCATACCATATACTCATATAGCATTAGAAACTTCTCTTTGTCATCGTATATTGTAATGGGGCTTTAATTCATTAATTGTCATAGAAGTACTAAATTAATATTGGTCAATTAATTTAATTAACTTGATAATTAGAGTTCGAGTAACATTTGGAATGTGAATACTTTCTCAACAGGTCACCCAATCCTATATACAGCGACACCTCCCTCCCAAATTCGTTTGCTAGTTGTTTCGAGTACAACGAGTTTGAATTCACAAGGGGATGTAAATTTTCGGTTTCTAGGTTGTAAGGTAGCAAATCCCTCAACCGCATCATCGCCCGTGGATACCGACATTATGTACACATGCTCCTAATCACTTTAAAAAGTAATTTTTTCCGAACCCCATTTGTTTTGTAATGCATCTTATCTAGTGAGGTTCGTGCCAGATCCTAAGTCCGTGGTTTGCGTTTTTAAATCTTTGGCTGTGTTGTCTAGTAAAACTGTATGCAAACCCCAACAGTAACAACATGTATGTGGATCTTTTTAACTTTGTAATGCATGTTATATTTTTTTAAAGGTCAATTGTTACATTGCTTCATTTCCTTATCCGTCAAAGTCTTCAGTGTTTTTGCATGTCGTTTGATTCGGCCTAAAGACTTTATGAATAATTTTTAGAGTTTAGGGTTACCGGTTACTTCAAAACATATACTGAAACAGTAAATAAGGTGGAGTTTAGGATAAGAACAAGAAAATAAAAATGATAGAATAAGAATCATAGTACCATTTGTGATAAGATATTAAGATGTGCTTTGTATGGGAAAATGTGAACAATTTCCATATATTTGGGAATCATCCAAACCCAAGGAAGGTCTGGGTTTCACTCTTGCTTTATACTAAGGGTGTACTTGCTCCACACACAAAGATGTCCGCAAATACACCACAAGAGATCTATCTAAGCAAAATGCAATATTGCCATTTGTTCTCTCTTGGTTGAGTTCAGTTGCAAAAACAGGAAAAATATTATCTGGTGCAGTGGTGCTCATAAGGTCCCTTTTGAAATACACCTTTTCTTGGATCTGGAATCAATTATCTTGGTATTTAAATTTATAATTTGATCAACTGTTATGTAAGCTTAATCACAAAAGTTCTTTGATATAGTTTCAATACATAAAATGCAATCAAGGATCAATAAATCCCAATAATATTATAAATATGATATGATCTACTGTATAATATTTGTGACAATTTTGGTACAATTACTGCATTTGCAGCTCATTATCTCTAGCTATTATGCAAGAGACACTCGGTGGCACACTCTATTCAGTAAGTTACAACGTTTATTCATGTCAGCATTTCGTCGAACAGTTGGTGTGCATACCTAGACACCATTGTTCTTTCTGCCGACACCATGCCTCCTTGTTCCTCCAAAACCCTACATACATTACCAAAAAACTGTTAGAAAAGATCAAATTAAGTTAAGTCAATCAGATGAATAGATGATCAGATCAATTGTTAAAGTAAGGCCGAATTGAAAAACGAACCGTGTTAAGAGGCGGTGGTTCAACATCGACGGAGACTAACGACATCTTTGCGATCTCTGAAACGGCGGCGTCTCTCAGTCCGGCGACGTCACTAGTGAGATGCTCGTATGCCGCCTCGAACGCTTCCTGCCAGAAATTCGGCAACCGTGTTGTTTTGCTGTGTGTGTACACATTCCAAAACCTCCAAACCAATTTCTCTCGCTCCTCAACTTCCTAATTCAACCACAAAATTTGATTCCGATTCAATTCAATTATAAATTAGCAATTGTATAAGAGAGAGAGAGGGAGGTTGTACCAGTATGTCGAGATCGCGAACCGGTGAATCGAAGGAATCAGAGAGAGGATTATTGACATTGTCGGCGCCGGACCATTTGAGAGTGACGGAGCCGGTGAACATAGACCAGAAAGCTAGGAGTAAAATCGCGGTAATCGCCCAAAATTTGTACCGACTTTTACTGAACAAACCGCCGCCACCGTTAGCTGCAGCAGCTGTAGCCGGCACAACGACCACCGGAAAGCCCTGCTTCTTTGCTGCTTCGCCGTCGTTCATCTCGGTTCGAAGTTGACGATTGCTGAAGCTGGAAATCTGTTTGATTTATGAAGCCGGAGAGGATGAGAGTGAGGTCGTATAGGGTGGTTGGAAATTCCTAAATGCAGTGTGGACTGGTTGAAGAATAATGGTGGAAGGGAGTGATAACATGCGTGCTGGTCCATGGTGTCGGCTATCTCATGTATAATTTTTTGATAAATAAACACTTGACGATTATAATCACAAATAATTAATAAATATGGTTATTCAAAATAATTTTTTAACTTAAACTGGTGGTCGACGGTAATGGTGGTGGTGGTGGTGAGCGACATATGCGACGATGGTGGCTGAGTTAGTTGGTGCATGTGGGCGGAATGAAGGGCATAGTGAACATCAGAGTGAGTTGGTGGTGGTGGAGCGAGCGAGCGATCGTTGATGTCGGTCAGCCGATTCCAATGTGAGTGAGTTGGTAGGGTGGTAGTTAGCAGTGGAGTTCGGTGGCGGCTACGAAAAAGTTATTAGTTACTTATTATAGAATTATGAGATGTTCATATAGACATATGAAGTGTTCTAATAATCAACCCCATGTTGAAACTTAGTTCATGTAAGTATTGTCATCTTCATTAACAAACTTACAACTAGTAATGCTAGGTTGTTATATAAGAGCACTAAGTTATAACTTGTAAATTTTATAACATGGTCAATAATTGTATTGAGAGAATATAAGATAAAATGCATATTATTACTTGTAAGGTTGTTATATAGTTAACAAATTTTAAATGTTTCTTTAATACAAAGATTAGAAATTTAATTATTTACTAATGATATTGACATTAAGAACTATAATTAATAATGATAAATATCTTAAATTTGTAATATTAACATTAATTTTTTCTGTTGAAACCTCAAATACTAATATAAGGGATGTGATGAATACATCGATTGATAAACAAATAGATAGTCACCGACGGCGAAACAATTGGAGAAGGTATGTAGGGGTTGGGAATGGATCGATTTTGAGGGGATTTAGTGCCACGACAATAACAGTTATTAATTGATTGGAGGTTGAATTAAAAGAGATAGAGGTGTGTGATAAGTCTGAATGTAGTGGGAAAATATGGATAAAAGAGGAAAAAGAAGAAAAAAAAAATCAATTAATAGTAAATTTCACGGATGATCTGTATGGTTTATCACTTATTACATTAACTGATTTTATCTTGCCAAAAATGTATGTTTAGTCACTTGGAAAAATTTAATAGTAGTAGAGACCACGAGTTTAACAAAGTGTATACACTAGAACCATTCAATATAACATATTAATAAACGAAGTTAAATAACTTATATTACAATTAGGGCTGTCAAATCGTGTTATCGTTTCGTGTTTTTACGTCACACTACACGACACGAAGTCGTGTTTTATTTTGCTAACACGAACACGAACCAATTAAAAAAACGATAAACACGACAACACAAAATAAATAACAAAAATAACAAATTTCTTACTTATTACATGCTAAAAACCCGACAAACACGACAAAAATATAACTTTAATTTCTAAATGTTTCCAAAATCATAATTATCGTGTCAATTTTGTGTTAATTTTTGAACACCACACGACTTCGTGTTTGTTTTACACAACACAAACACGACACGAACACAAACTCAAATTTTAATTTCATCCCTATTTCGTTTCGTTTAATATATTTTTGTCGTATAATGTTAAGTTTTTGACAGCTGTAATTATAGTTAGTGATATAAATTTAATGTATAAAAAATGAGAGGTAGGTTTGTATATCAACACCAATAAAAAAACCGGAAAAGGGAGTCTTTATTTTTCAAAATTCGAAATATTTTAGAAAACCGGAAAAGGTTGCGGTGATCGAAGGAAAAAAGGGCAAAATAACAATTAACAACAAACCATTTCATCATCTTCACTTTTCGTTTCTGCATTTGATTTTTCATTTTCAATTTCACAATCTCCATCACCCACTCTCTTCTTCTTCACTCGCTCATCGATCTTTCCTCTTTCGTTATGTTTCGCACCACCCACAAAATAAATTAATCAAATCCTTTGATTTATAATAACAATTGGCCAATAAATTACCCAAAAGATGAGCTCGGATCCAGTTATGCAGCGCGTTAATCGCAATGTTGATGAACATATATCGCAGCTCATGCAGTGCAAACCCTTATCTGAACAAGAGGTAATTACATTTCCAATCTGATAAATTTTACCCTTTTGATTTGTTTTATGGGTTATATATGTGATTGATCTAATTATTTGAAACGATTAAAGGTGTTGATAGATTTGATTAGCGCAGATCTGTTTGGGTTAGATCTGTTAGAATAAATTCTCAACCTTTTTAATTTTCTTTTCTGTTTATAATTTTAACATTAATTATTGGGTTCTCCATATATAATTAGAGAAATTATTTAAAGATTATATACATGCATATTATATGGAGCTCAAGTATGGAAATCTGGGTGTAAGAGTGTAAGTATCAATTTATTTTTGGTTGAATTTTATTTAAACTATTTGTATTTGAATAAGATCATAAGATTGTTGTATATTCTATAATGAATGAGTTATTAATTGTGAAATATGGTTACTTTTATATAATCCGGAATGTGCATTATGAAAGTGATTATATGTGATACTGAATAACTGAATTATGTTAATCAGTTGTAACAAAATGTGTTCTAGGAGATGGTGTTTGGATGTGTTTCTGCTCCTTAAGTTGTATATTGTAATACCAAGTTTTCATGGTGTTGGCAGTGGATTGTTTAGTAAATTCTAATTATTAAACAAATTATAAACTTAAAACAACCAAAAATTCTCCATATATTAACATCTAGGGATAAATTTTGCATTTTGTACATAATTCAACACTTGAATATTGTTGCTTGCTTGTGCATGAATCATATCAAATTTCTATCGACTAATTATGAATGTAGGTTAAGTCATTATGTGATAAAGCAAAGGAGATCCTGATGAAAGAAAGCAATGTGCAGGTATAAAGTTAATTTATTCACTGTTACAACATGTTCATAGTTTTTATTTTACTTATATTAAGTTTAAGATGAATTAGTTACACAAAAGATGTACTTTTTCTTAAACAAGTATTGATTTCAGCTGAATAAATTCATCAAATATTTGCATTGCAGCCTGTTAAAGCCCCAGTGACAATTTGTGGGGATATTCATGGACAATTTCATGATCTTGCTGAGCTTTTTCTGATTGGAGGAAAGGTCTGTGTTTGTTTGTCATCCTTTTTTTATTTTTATTTTTTTATGATTAATTTTTGTTGATCTAATTATATTTTTAGTTACTTTCAGTTAAGATCTAATTATGTTCCTATTTTGTCATAGTGCCCAGATACAAATTACTTGTTCATGGGAGATTATGTTGATCGTGGTTATTATTCAGTCGAAACAGTAACTGTAAGTATTATACACCATTATTTATTTTCTAAATTTACAATGGAAATATTATGAATTTATTTTATTTAATTTTTTAATTTTTTTCAGCTTTTGGTGGCTCTCAAAGTGCGTTATCCACTACGGATCACTATTTTAAGAGGAAATCATGAAAGTAGGCAGGTAAATTTTACTGCTGCAATTAAATCATTTTGCATTTGTTTTTCATTTTTAATAAATTTGTTTATGCTGTTAAAATATTCTTTATGTTCCAATAAGAATATTTCTTTAATTTTCCTTTTTTTGCAGATCACTCAAGTTTATGGTTTTTATGACGAATGCCTAAGAAAGTGAGTTCCCAACATTCTTTAATAACACGGTTTCCATTATCTTTTTTCAAAATATATCCTTCATATTACATAAAAATTGCAATATTTTTCTGAACCTACTCCCATGATCTGTTTGACTATTTGTAAAATGTCTAATATACCCTTGAACAATGAATCAAGAGCAGATACGGTACTGCTAACGTATGGAAGATATTCACGGATCTATTTGACTATTTACCCCTCACTGCATTGGTTAGTAAAACTTCACTCTAATATTAAGTTACATGAATCATCCCTGTGGTTTACACAAAATTACGGATCTCGTCCCTCGACTATTTTTTGATACTTGTACCATCAACTATCCATAAAAAACTTAACAACCTTTTTTTGCTTTAAGAAAAGTCAACGGTCAACAAGGATTGTTTATGTCACGTAGTCTAAATCGTTGCATATGATTTTCTTGATTATGATCAAGGTTCTAAAAGGCGCGCTATGGCGGCTCCAAGGCGTCGCCAAGGCGTGAGGCGCGGCGTCGACGTTACGAAACAGACCATGGCGGCTAGGCTAGGCGTGGCGTGAGATAAGACGTGATAAGGCGCGATAAGGCGCGCCTTATGGCGAGTTTTCTTGAAGGCGGCTGTGAAAAATGATTTTTTTTTAAAAAAAATGATAAAATATATAATTATAAATTTAGATGTAATATTTTTTTATGAGGTTTATATATGAATTGTTATATAAATCAATAGATATATACAATTTTTTAAATTTAATATACGTATATATATAAATTATATAAAAAATTTGCCGCCTTAAATCACGCCTTGAAAAACGCCATGACCCGCCATGGCTCGCCTTGGCTGAGGCTTGATGGTGCCGCCACGCCGCGCCTTACGCTTACTAGAACCTTGATTATGATTTAATTTTTATTTTTTGAATTTTAGGTGGAGTCTGAAATATTTTGTCTACATGGCGGATTATCTCCTTCAATTGAGACACTTGATAGCATAAGGAATTTTGACCGTGTTCAAGAAGTGCCACATGAGGGCCCCATGTGTGACCTTTTATGGTCTGACCCTGATGACCGTTGCGGTTGGGGTATTTCCCCCCGTGGTGCTGGATACACATTTGGCCAAGTATTTTATATATTTTTTAATTGGTTTTATTTAGGGCTATTTACATAATAAAATTTGAAGAGTTGTTATTTAATTAGGTGTTGGTTTTGATTTATTTATCAGGACATATCTGAGCAATATAATCATACAAATGGCTTAAAGCTCATTGCTAGAGCACACCAGTTAGTTATGGAGGGATTCAACTGGGCTCACGTAAGAATATTATTATTATTAAGGGATAATTGCTTTTATATCCTTGTAAAACTCATAAATTATTTATATATCCTTCTCAAATTCATAAATTAGCTCTATATCCTTCTAAATCCTTAAAACTCTTTTTTTGTGTCCAAAAACCTATTTTAATATTTATTAAATCATTATAATATCAATAATTATCAAATAAGTATGCAATATATCTGTTGATTATGTATTAGAAATCATGTTTATTTACCAGTATTATCGATATTATCACGATTTAATAAATAATAAAATAGGGTTTTGGACATAAAAAAGAGTTTTAAAGGTTTGGAAGGATATAAAAGTAATTATAAAGTTTAGAATGACTTATGGATTTGAGAATGATATAAAAATAATTTATGAGTTTTATAAAGATATAAAAGCAATTATCCCTATTATTAATTATTATTTTTTGGTTTAATAAAACGTATTTCTAAGTGATTATGTTATAACAGGAACAAAAGGTTGTGACAATCTTTAGTGCACCTAATTATTGTTACCGTTGTGGGAATATGGCTTCAATCCTTGAAGTAGATGATTGCAGGGGTCACACTTTCATTCAGGTTTCTCTCACACACACACACATATGGGTTGGGTCAAACCGGGTCGGGTTTATGATTTGGGTCGGGTCGGGTCTATGAGTTGGATAATAGGATTTTTTTTTGTTTTTGAATTTCAGTTTGAACCAGCTCCAAGGAGGGGAGAGCCAGATGTGACACGTAGGACACCAGATTATTTCCTATGATGCTGACGTGGCAGGCAGGCTTTATAACTCAACTGTGGTGTTGCTGATTGGAAATAAGGAGACCGATGCAATTTGGTCATTTTTCATTTCTGATTTTTGTTTCTAGAGGAAAGACGCATTTAAATGTCAGCTTATATTGCTGTCTTTCCTTTTTTTGGGTTGTTATAATTATTTTTTGACATTAGTTACAAATTCTTGCAATTAATTAATTTTTTGTTCTCAAGGTTTGTTGCAAAGTTGGATTTCATGTAACATGTCATATCGATTTGGTTATTAACTTATTAATTATTTTAAGAAACCAATAAGTTAATAAGTTATTTGACTATGCCAAAAAATCTTTTTTAAGGACTTTTGAAAAAGCCTTGGAAAAGAGTTTTTTAAAGGCATGTTTGGATAAGCTTTTTAAAAGTGTTTATTAACTTATTAGCTTTTTGAAAAGCTAAAATCAAGAAGTAAGGCGATCCTTACTTTTTTGATTTTAGCTTATCAAAAAGTCAATAAGTTAATAAACTCCTTTTCAAAAGGTTACCCAAATATGCCCTAAAAGTATGAGAGTCCTTACTTTTCAACTAACTTATCAACTTTTTCACTATAAATAAGCCAATAATTCAATAATTTAAGACAAACACTATTTTTTTAAAATAAATTTTCAAAATCAAAAATATAATAAGTGTTATAAATTAGATATGATTATGACCCTATTAGCACTTCATCAAAGAACTTGCTACATCTATAACAAGAACATAAGATGAAGAACAATAACTAGAAAGAAGAGAGGAAGAGAAGTATGTAAACACTTATGAAAGTGTTGAGGTGCATTTTATTCATCCATCTCATGGGGTATTTATACTAAAAGTTTTACCCTTGCATTACATGTACATACAAATGAAAGGTAAATAAGTAGACATAGATTTGATGGAGAAGACATGAAGGGTTGAAAATGTGGCAATCCATTTAATGGCTTTGTCTTGCATATTCATAATACTCCCCCTTGGATGACACATTTTCCAACTACTACTGCCTCGTTAAAAACCTTTGCTAAAGAAAACCCAGTGGGAAAAAACTTTAGCGAAGGGAAAAAGAGTGCAGTGCATAGTTTACTCCCCCTCATTTATGTAATCACTATTCTTCACATGCTATGCACATGTCGCATTCTGATACCCGATACATGCTTTCTAAAGATTGCAGTGGGAAGTGCCTTCGTGAAAAGATCTGCTGCATTGTTACTGGATTGAACATACTTTATCTCAACTTCATGATTCTTTATAAGCTCTTGAATGTATTCGAAAAACTTTGGAGGAATATGTTTTGTCCTGTCGCTCTTGATATATCCTTCTTTCATTTGATTAACACATGCCGCGTTATCTTCATATATTAAAGTTGGGACTTTATCTTTATCCAGTCCACATGAAGTTAGTATGAGTTGCGTCATTGATCTTAACCATGCACATTCTCTGCTTTCTTCATTTAGTGCTATTACTTCAGCATGATTTGAAGATGTGGCAACAAGTGTTTGCTTTTGAGAACGCCAGGAAATTGCAGTACCTCCATTCATGAAGACATATCCAGTTTAAGATCTTGCTTTATGAGGATCAGACAAATACCCTGCATCTGCATAACCAATCAATCCTTGTTTTGAATCATTAGGATAAAATAATCCTAAGTCACTAGTTCCTCGAAGGTATCGGAATTTGTGCTTGATCCCGTTCCAATGTCTTTTTGTCGGTGATGAACTGAACCTTGCTAATAAGTTTACAGCAAAAGAAATGTCAGGTCTGGTACACTTAGTAAGATACATTAGGGCACCTATTGCATTAAGGTATGGTACTTCTGGACCAAGAACCTCCTCATTTTCTTCGCATGGGCGAAATGGATCTTTGTCAATATTTAGTGATCTAACAACCATTGGAGTACTTAAAGATTTGGCTTCGTTCATATTGAAACGCTTCAAGATCTTTTCTGTATAATTCGATTGATGTACAAGTATTCCATTAGGCAAATGTTCAATTTGTAATCCAAGACAATACTTGGTTTTCCCAAGATCTTTCATTTCAAATTCTTTCTTTAAAAGTTCAATAACGTCAAGAATTTCTTTATTCGTTCCAATGATGTTTAGATCATCAACATATACAGCTATGATCACATATCCAAATGTTGTTCTTTTAATAAATACGCATGGACAAATAGTATTATTTTTGTAACCTTTACTTGTCAAGTAATCACTTAAACGATTATACCACATGCGTCCAGATTGTTTTAACCCATATAAAGATCTTTGTAGTTTAATTGAATACATTTCTTTAGGTTTTGTATTCAATGCTTCAGGCATTTTAAATCATTCAGGAATTTTCATATATATATCACTATCAAGTGATCCATATAAGTAAGCAGTAACAACATCTATAAGACGCATCTCTAACTTTTTAGAGACGGCAAGGCTGATTAAATACCTAAAAGTGATTGCATCCATAACTGGAGAATATGTTTCCTCATAATCAATTCCAGGTCGTTGAGAAAAACCTTGTGCTACAAGTCTAGCTTTGTATCTTACAATTTCGTCTTTCTCATTTCTCGTTCGAACAAAAATCCATCTATACCCTAATGGTTTCACAACTCCAGGTGTCATAATAATAGGTCCAAATACCTTTCTCTTGTTGAGAGAATTCAGTTCAGCTTGTATAGCTTCTTTCCATTTAACCCAATCATGTCTATTTTGACATTCATTAACAGATTGTGGTTCAGAATCATCATTCATAATATCACATGCGACAGCATAAGAAAATTTCTCATCAATATTTTCTATAACATTACTTTCCTCAACCGGAGGATTGTTTTGTGTTTCTTCAGGAACACTTTCCTCATGATCAATTGCATTTTCTGTTGGTTTTCTTTTTCGAGGATTTTTATCCTTTGAACCAATTGGTCTTCCACGCTTCAAGCGTGTCTTAGATTTTTGAGTGAATTTATCATCAGATTGCCTATTTGGAATTTCAATTCGTGCTGGAGTATTAACAGCTGGTATATATGATTTAGTCACTCTTTTTGTATCAGTAAATGCATCTGGCAATTGATTAGCTATTTCTTGGAAATGCATTATCTTTTGAACTTCAGTTTCACATTGTTTTGTGCGAGGATCAAGATATGACAAAGAAGGTTCATTCCATGAGACATTCTTTTCTTGGTTTTTCGTTTCTGCACCTAATGGTGGAAAAACTGATTCATTGAATTGACAATCAGCAAGACGTGCTGTAAAAACATCACCTGTTAAAGGTTCAATATATCTTATAATAGACTTTGTCTCATATCCAACATATATACCCAACCTTCTTTGGGGACCCATCTTTGTACGTTGTGGTGGTGCAATAGGAACGTATACAGCACATCCAAATATTCTAAGATGAGAAATATTTGGTTCTTGACCAAAAGCAAGTTGTAAGGGAGAATATGCATTATATGAACTTGGCCTTATGCGAATTAATGATGCAGCATGTAATATTGAATGACCCCATATGGAAACATGAAGTTTGGTTTGCATTATCAATGGTCTAGCTATTAGCTGTAGACGTTTAATTAATGATTCAGCTAAACCATTTTGTATGTGTACATGAGCTACTGGATGTTCAACAATAATCCCTACAGACATGCAATAGTCATTGAATGCTTGGGAAGTAAATTCACCAGCATTGTCCAGTCTTACTCTTTTGACTGTATAATCAGGGAAATGTGCTCTAAGTTTAATGATTTGAGCAAGAAATTTTGCAAATGCCATATTACGAGATGATAATAGCCAAACATGAGACCATTTGCTAGATGCATCTATCAAGACCATAAAGTATCTAAATGGTCCAGATGGTGGATGAATTGGTCCACATATATCACCTTGAATTCTTTCAAGAAATCTAGGTGATTCCTTGTCAACTTTCATCGGTGAAGGTCTTATAATTAATTTTCCAAGGGAACAAGACGTACATGGTTTCATATTACTTGTTTAAGGGAACTTCTGGTCCTTCAATGGATGACCATGTGTATTCTCAATTATTCTTCGCATCATTGTTAATCATGGATGACCTAACCTGTCATGCCATAAACTAAATATCCCAGGATCACAATGTTTTTCCTTAACCACCATATTTGATTCTACTTTATTTATATATGTATGGTGTAAATTGGAATCAAATTTTGGTAGTTTCTCCAACACTCGATTGTCATTTATAATAAACATAAATTTCTTATTATCTATTGTTTTGGTTTGCGTGTCATATCCGTTAAGATATATATCACCAAAACTCAATAGATTTCTGCTTGACTTTGGAGAAAATAAGGCATTATCTATTTGGAATTATGTACCATTAGGTAATATGAAATTAGCTTTTCCAGTTCCCTCAATCAAGTCTACAGGACCCGATATAGTACGTATTGAACCCTTTGTTGGGTTTATTTTGGAGAAGTATTTCTTTGATTTCAAGATAGTATGTGTAGTACCACTATCTGCTATTAAAAGATCTCCAATATTTCCTTGATGTTGTGCTCCATTTGAACTCATATTGAACTTCACATATGAAAAACAAATAATGAGGTTATTATAAAGAAACTTCATTTATTGAAGGAAATATATTACATAACACAGACTTCATTTGCTGAAAGGAAATATATTACATAAGACACACTTTATTTGCTGAAAGGAAATATATTACATACGACAGACTTCATTTGCTGAAGAGAAATATATCACATAAGACAGAAAGCAAGTAAAAACAGGCTACAACAAACCACTGATTTCCTTAATCAATGTCTTCCATGTCATTGCAGAAATCGAGAGTACTGAGGTTGGTAATATCATCAATGTTGAATTCCATGTTGTTAGTTTCAACATTATCAACGAGATTTACTTCTTTTCCCTTTCCTTTGAGGGAAGCTTGGTAAAGTTCACATAGATGTGCAGGTGTGCGGCATGTCCTAGACCAATGGTCAGCGCAACCACATCTATAACAACAACTCTCAGCATTCTTTGATTTACCAGCATCATACCTTGCCCCTTTGGCCTTATCTTGTGTTTGGATATTGTTCTTTTTAGTGGCATTTTAATCATTATTTTTATAAACACGACCACGACCATGATTAGAATAATTGCCTTTTCCACGACCATTGTTATGGTTTGGATTTCGATTAAAATGCCCACGGCCTCGTCCATAACCACGACCACGTCCTCGTCCACGTGTATTGTTTCTAGGACCATCAGTATTAGTAGCATTTGCTTCAGGAATTGCTACTGATCCCGTTGGACGAGATTCATGGTTTTTCATTAAGAGCTCATTATTTTGCTCCGCAACAAGGAGACAAGTATTCAGTTCAGAATACCTCTTGAACTTTTGCAATCGATATTGTTGCATTAAGTTTATTGTTGATGCATGGAATGTGGAGTATGTTTTCTCCAACATATCTTCGTCAATAATCGTTTGCCCACAAAATTTAAGTTGGCAACAGATTCTGAACAAAGCAGAGTTATACTCAGTTACTTTTTTAAGGTCCTGGAACCTCAGATTTCGCCATTCATCTTTGGCACTTGGAAGTATAACTTCCTTTTGATGATCAAATCTTTCTTTTAAAGACATCCAAAGAACACATGGATCAGTGACATCAAGATATTCAAATTTTAACATGTCATCAATGTGTTTAATTACGAAGAAACACTTGTGCCTTTGCCTTGTCTTGGGATGAGCATTCATTGTTTTCATTTATAGTTTCATGAATGCCCATCGATTCAAGAATTAGTAAAACATCGATGGTCCATTGCATATAGTTTTTCCCAGTAACTTCAAGTGCAGCTAGCTCACGCTTTACAATACTAGATATTTTGAAACTATAGATTTTGAACAAAAACAAATTTAAAAATTAGAATCCATATATATCAATATGAAGTGCACAAAACAGCAGTGGGAGAACAATCATCCCATACATGAATAAATAAGGATAAAATACATCAGGAGGGAGATTACTAATTAGGATGCCAAGTGCTAAAACTAATACAATTACAAAAATCAAAAGCGGGTGAATCATTCTTGATCTTGATTTTGAAGATGAGAGAAATTATTTTTGTGGTATAAAGAAGTGTGGATGATGTGTTTATTTATAGTGTAAAAATTTATAGCCGTTGTAAATTTTTAATATTAAAATATATTTTTTTTACCGTTATATATATATATATATATATAATTTTTTTTAATAAAGAGAATAATTAAAGTAATAAATTACATAAAACATATTTGTAAAAATATTAGTGAATGTTATATGAATTAGTAAGAAAAATATAATATGCATAAATAAACGTTAGTATACATAAATGAAAGTTAGCATACATAAATAAATGTAGTAACATAAATAAATATTAGTAACATAAATAAAAGTTAGATGCAATAAAAGTAAATGTTAGTTTGCATAATTAAAAGTTAGAAGACATAAATGTAAATGTTAGTTTGCATAAATTAAAAGGGTTAGTAAACATAAGAATAAAATTAGAATAATCATAAATGTAAGTATGTTAGTAGTCCCAAGATTAGTAGTCCAAATGTCATCATAATATCCTTGATAGAATATGTTTGGTTTCATTTAGTTTATTATGATAATTATATTACAATTTTATGTTAAGAAATTGTTTACCTTATGTAATTAACTTGATTAATTGAATGTACCTTGTGATTGAGTTGATCTTCCTCGATTAAGAACTTTCGTGCTGATAACGTGTTATAAATTAGATATGATTATGACCATATTAGCACTTCATCAAAGAACTTGCTACATCTATAACAAGAACATAAGATGAAGAACAATAACTAGAAAGAAGAGAGGAAGAGAAGTATGTAAACACTTATGAAAGTGTTGAGGTGCATTTTATTCATCCATCTCATGGGGTATTTATACTAAAAGTTTTACCCTTGCATTACATGTACATACAAATGAAAGGTAAATAAGTAGATATAGATTTGATGGAGAAAACATGAAGGGTTGAAAATGTGACAATCCATTTAATGGCTTTGTCTTGCATATTCATAATAATAAGCACTTTTATATATCAAAAAGCTTATCCAAATATATCCTCGGTTAACCTTTTATGGTTTGACTTTTGTCGGTCACAAAACAAGCCCTCATTACATAACTTGATCCACTACAAAAGCCCACCCCTTTTCTTTTGTAGTCTCTTTCTTGTGTCAAAAGATCACAAAATATACAACGAAATTTTGAAACTATTAATAAAAATGTGATTTGTATGTTATCAACACAAATATCTCGCAATCCGAAAATCTAATGGAATACAAGAGTGGTCGAAACGGATCTAGTATACGCAAAAGGTAACATGAGAATTTTCTTAGTCCTACCAACATAAGCTCTTTTCGTCAAATTATCATAATCGTTCTCCTCAATAGCATCCAATATGTTGCGGTACAACAACAAAGATGACCAAACCTAAAATCACAATTATTTCATAAACGCAATTACGACCAATTACCAATCGATCTTTTCAAAGAAAAAAAAGTAGATTTGGAATTTAGATATGAACATACCGGCCAACGACTATCTTTATCAAGCTTAGAAGCTCCTTCTTCGGCTTCATTGAAGTAAAACCTAGCCCGTGTAATCTGTCCTTTCATAAATTCTCTCCAATTATCGGTCACCTTTCTCGAATAAACATCTTCATCGCATAATCCATATTGTGATAGCTCGTCTTGAGGAAGATAAACTCGGCCTCTTAATGCACTAAAAGAAAATGAGATGTAAGAACAAACATATTTTTTTTAACAACAGAACACACACCATCTAAACTACTCATAAATTAACACCATTTTGTTCATAGATATATTGTTTGATGCATATTTAATTAATGAGATGTGACAATAAACTAGCATTTACATTATATGAAGAAATTGAAAACTTACTCTTCTCCTACATCTCTAAGGATATTTGTGAGCTGATTTCCGATGCCAAGACTTAGAGCTGCATTATAGATGTTTGATGCATATGATGATGATTCCGGTGAGATCCCCATGACCGGAACACTCATTAGACCAACTGTTCCGGCGACATAGTAACAATATAGATAAAGTTCTTGAAAGTTTTCATAACGGCTTTTTCTTATATCCATTCTCATGCCTTCGATCATGTCCCTAAACGGCTAGAACCCGAAAAAACTACTTCTATTAGTATGTACTATCAATATAATAAACATTAGAATGAAGTTTGATTTTAGTAAATATGGTACATATATACCTTAATGTCTAGTGGGAATTTTTGAATGGTGTGTGTGAGGGCAGCATCGAGCATATCGAAGGGCCGACCGTTAAAGAGATCATGGAGTCGTTCTTCCCATCTGTCAAGAACTTCAGCACTCATGTGGACCGCGTTAGGGCCATCAACGAGTTCATCCGTTCTCCTGCACCAAACTGTAAACAATGTTAATTATGTGACTTTTTTCACAAGTAATATATATGTATATTCAAACAAATTATCGGTTTGTGGTTTTAGAAAGGATTTTAAAAGTATGGTATCTGGGATATGAAAATCTTGATACTCCTCACAATCATAATGCACTACGTGTCAATCGTTTGCCCCCCCCCCCCCCCCCCCCAATCAACCACTTTCCGGGATTTGGAATCCCGTATTCTGATTTAATTTGAAAATTTCACGGGTGGGGCTACAAATGGTTGACACATGGCACACTGTGGGGAGTATCTAGATTTTCAAATCCCGGATACTGCACTTTAAAAAAATTTCAAAACCATATTAGAACTGATAATTTGTCTGAAATGCATTTGAATTTCTTTTTTTTTTATTACTCCAAAAGAACACATATATATACCCACATGAAAAAGATTTGATGAGTTGAATCTTTATGCATGAACTTACCATATATAGCCCAAATTGCTTTCTGTCTTTCTTCGGTCATTAGCCTTGTTCCTATAAAGTTAATTTCAAAGCAAACTCAGTACCGAAATTATAAAACTTTCCATTTTAATTAGAAGCATGTTTTTTATTTGAAGAAAATCAAGGGTTTTATGTACCTAGATAGAAAGTTTTGGCATATTCAGCGCATATATCTCTACACCGATCATACGCGTCTTCAAGAAACTCGGGATGAAACTCGGGTTTTCTGTAAAAAGAATCATCAGTTCTTCGCGTTTGTAACTGTCTTTGAACAATCTCTCGAACGTGTAGATCGGTGTTAGAAATGCCTTTTATTGATAATTCTGGAAAAGTTGGTCTCTTTGGTGCTACAACCCTAGCTGTTATTGTGAAATCTTGATGCAACTTTCTGCCATTAATGTTGGTTACTGATCCAACACAAGGCTTGCCAAAAATAGAAACTGCTGATGACATTTGGAAATCTCAGAAGATTAACAAAAGTAAATTAATTTACTTGTCTATATATTTCTAAGAGGATTCTATCTAGAAGTGGTTTTGAAACCTTGTGATATGCTTCATATATTGTGTACTCTGTATAATACTTATCACCTTATATATACCTCATTCATATACTATAAAAGAATAGTTTATAAAAAAATTTGTATCAGTTTCCTAATAAATCTTACTACTTCATCATTCTACTCACGAAATGATTGCATGATATATATGTAATCCACTAGATTGCTTTTCTAATCTCATCCTTTGATTGCGACACTTGTATCGACAAAATAAATATGAAGATAAGTAGAAAGATTTAATAGGAAGTAATATTATCTCTCTAGTTTATAAAAAATTCAGGCTTGTGATTGCGTAAATAGTCTTAAACATACCACTATAGTTCCGACCTATTCTGATCCAAGACCAAATGTGGAGGAACAGACCCTTTAATTTGTTCCATGAGGACCGATATCGTTTTAGAAAAGTGGCTGCACTAAAATGACCATAACCTTTTTGCTACAAGTATATGTTTTAGACCATAACGTTGTTTTAATTAGGCCCAGTTTTTGGACCTTTTTTTTACTCATTCAAAAGTCTGTTTTATGTATATAGAATTGTTTGACCCAATTAAACTTTTTAGTTTTAGATCTATGAAAGTTAATTTTCTACCAAATTTATGTTCTTGAGTTGAATACATTTTGAAAATCAAATTCACGTACATCATTCTTTGAATTAACTTGGTTTTGGATTAGATTGTCTTGTGTGTATTAAAAATTAATGGTACCAATATGTGTTCTCGTTTTAATTTACTCTACATCATATCATATTCTAAATAAACGTAATGAACTCAGAAATGCCGGCAATGATCGGTACTTGTGGATGACAAATCGAACAAGTATACATAATAATTGTTTAATACCATGTATTATTCCATAATTCGCCTTTTAAGAAACGTCTCAGTTAAATTTTTGGCTTTATTAGACGTGAAAATATGTCTCTATATGTAAACCGAACTAAGCATATTGTAACCTTGGATTCCCCTTGTTTCCCCATTGATGCTTTTATATTGTTTTTGTCATTCTCCAGATTCCGGCATATGCCCATTCTTTTAAAGAAAACAAATTAATAGAATAAAGAATTTAAGACATGATATCTATAGTATTTTTTTCTTAAATTGCTATAATTTAAATAATATTGGGAGCAATATGAGTACAAATTTAACTTCACAATGTTTGTCCTACTTTAACTACTGACATTATCTCGAAAGAAACAACGATAAATATTCAATTCTTTCCAAATTTGAATACTTATCAATACTCCAGTAAAATTAAACTTTTATTTTTATTTAAAACATCAATAGTATTATTTTATTTAAAAATAATAAGATTTATCATCTATTAAATATCTACTTTAATATCTTTAGATGTGCTGTAAGTTTTTCCCTCAAAGATCATAAAATCTTAAATGCATCACTTATTGTGATATGAATGTGGTTTAATAATTTGTCTTAAAATAAATATTCATTTTCGTATGTCAACCGATCAAAATGCTTTAAAAGTACTAATATAATATTTTATTGATTTACAGTACAATAGTTCCACTTTTTTTTTTTAAATTGTATGCAATTTGAAAGTGAACATCTAAAATGGGACGAAGGGTGTTAGTTCTATGATGTAATCGTATAGATTTGATGTAAACAAATTATACTTATGTTAAATCTTAAGATTATGTAAGTTCTCAGATGATCATATTGGTTCAGCTGCCATATGTAATCAATTGAAGTATCACAATAATTCTTCATTATCTCATAAACAAGAACAATAAATTCCATTTGAAGACCAAAGATTGAAGAGAAGACCAACTAATTAGTTCCATTAGAGGATATGAAGAACAACAGTTCGAAAGGTTTTGATAGATGAACTTTCTCAACCATAAGCTCACCACATTATAAGTATAAGGGGATAATTGCTTTTATATCCTTGTAAAATTCATAAATTATTTCTATATCCTTCTTAAATTCAAAAATTATCTCTATGTCCTTTGAGATTTTATAATTGCCTTCATATCTTTGTAAATCTTTAAAACTCTCTTTTATGTCCAAAAACCTATTTTAATATTTATCAAATCATTATAATATCAATAATTATTAAATAAGTATGCAATATATATGTTGATTATTTATTAGAAATCATATTTATTTGTCTGTATTATTGATATTATCATGATTTAATAAATAAATAAAATAGGTTTTTAGACATAAAAAAGAGTTTTAAAGGTTTGGAAGGATATGAAGGTAATTATAAAGTTTTGAAGGACATAAAGATAATTTATGAATTTGAAAAGGATATAGAGATAATTTATGAGTTTTACAAGAATATATAAATAATTATCTCGTATAAGGTAGACTAAAATTTTGGTTAGTTTGCAATAAACTGAAACTGAATTGCTATTTAGAGAATGTTATGATTTTAAGCAACAGTCGCTTTTTAAAATGTGTCATAAAAATGTGGTATACAAAATTTGGCATAAAACCTATAGTTTAATTAGAAAGAAAAAACCTTATAATGGCGTTATTACTCATTTTAGTATTGGTGTTATGTTTATTATTGTTATTAATGATATTTATTGATTCTTTCAGAAAGAATAAGTGAAAAAGGTAAAAGATTAAAGGTTAATTCTTCTATCTCTAGGAAAAAAAATACAAGTCCTATTTACCAAAATATAATCAGAGACCGAAATGAGAACTAGTTAAAGAATAGGCATAAAAGCGTTTGTAGTCCAACGGTTAGGATAATTGCCTTCCAAGCAATAGACCCGGGTTCGACTCCCGGCAAACGCATATTAGTTTTTAATCTTAAAGAGTTATCTAATTTCCATTTTTGATAAAATAAAATTGTTCTCTATGTGTAAACCACATCTGATTTTTGACGTGACACACAACTTTGTGAACTTATACAGAAAATAATACCGGTGTCGATAGCTAAATAAGGGATTCTTTTAAATCTTTTTTTATATAAAAAATTAAAACGATAATAAATATCAGGGTCGATCTAGTATGTAGCACACGGTGGCACGTGCTACTACTCGAAAAATTTCGGTACGGTAAAATTTCGGAATTTTTTTTTGTTATTGTATTTTGAATACATTAATATATATCCGAAAAGTCAAATAAGACATGTATGGTGGCTAGCACAGCTTGCTAACACCTTGTGCATGTATAGGGGAAGTCTAGAGTTTGAATCTTGTCTTTCTTTTTTTTATAAATCAATTTTTTTTCCTTTCTTAGCCTCTATACTACAGTGTTTTTTTTTCTCAGCCCATATATTTCAACTTTTTTCTTTTTAACTCTATATATTTCCAAAAAAAAAGTTCTTTATATCACCACAAGGGTGCTACCACTGGTAGAATTTTCTAGTTCCGCCCCTGATAATAATATAGTTTTTTAAACAATTTGAACTTTTAACTTTTTCTTATTTTCCCTAACTCTTTCATTCTTATAATACCTACAAGTGAGCACAAGATGTAGTGTGTTAGTTAAATGCATGTTATAGAGTTTTTAGGCTATAACATGCACCCGCTATGGTGTAACATGTTAAAGTCATGTTCTAGGAGGTGATTTCAAGCATAAATAACTATAATATCCGCCATACCCACAACGAATTCTTCTTAGAGAGCAAACAACGAGGAGAGGGTTTGGAATTGGCGCCGTTATTGAGTTTTAACGGGGTTTAACAACCCCACACTCTCTGCTCTAAGCATTATATTTGATTATTTTCACATAACGTCTTATACTTTCCATCCAATCTATAACATTCATTTCGATACCTATTTTTTTTAGTTAACGGATTCTGATTCCGATATGAAGGATTTTGTTGCGCTTAAGAATGATTTCAATGCCTTCGAAATGGTTAACATTTTTAATTAATGTAACATTATACGAAGTATTTTAAAGAAGTTGTTTTTTGTTTTAATTTTATATTTTAATTAAAAATGGCAAAATAATTGGCGGGACCTTTTAATTTTATATTTTAAATAAAAAAGGCAAAATAATTGGCGATTTGGTGGTCGATTCCACCTAAGAAACACGATTGGAACTTTGACTTTAACATTGCAACACCGATAGTTGTTTAGGGTTAGGAGTTGAGGGACGAAGACTGTTTAATTTAGGGGAGAAGATGGACTGTTGATGTTTGAAGATTTGTTGACTAAGCCCATTACATTAAGTCCACTTAACTAAATGTGTTTGTAATGGACTAAGCCCATTACATGTGTTTTTTTAATCCAAATTATTTAGTCTTTACGTACATATTTAAAACTTTATGGCTTTTTATAATTAAAACAGGTACGCTGTACAAGACCACATGGTACACCGTACCGAGTCGTATTGGAATGAACCTACCCCCAACGTATCATATACGGCTAATATGGTGTACCGCGTACACGTTCCCGTACCGGAGCGTACCGCGTATCTGGTAACTATGGACCAAACGGGTCAAAACCAAGCAAACTAACTTTAACACTTTACAATTCATGTCTTGTAAAACCTATAATTCCCAAGTTATCACAATTAAACATCTAAAGTCGAGTGTATACTAAATAATGCATTTTTAATCCAATTTTAGCATATAGGCCCAAATGGGTCAAAAACGAGAGCAAAGTTCTAATACTTCAGTAACATAATTTTTATCATTTCATAAACATATAATTACCATCTTATGACAAACCTCATGTTTAACATGTAATAATTCCAAAACACCCAAGCTTTTTCAATAAATGTTTAACCCGAAAAAGACACCTCCGACCTCTTGTAAAAACTTAGAAATCTGAATACTTTTCTGACCATATCAGTTCATGAATATATGATATAAATAAAGTAGACTCTTAAACCTTCGAAACGACTGGCCGCACGCCCAAAACGGAGTTACGGTTGATTTTATATGATTTTTGCAAAATCATCAAAATTCTAAGAAAAAACTGTTAAAAAATTAGTTACGGACTTTTTCACCAAAATTCATCCAAACACTATGATCATCATCTCAATTTCACCAATTTAACCCATAATTAGATGTAAACAACTAATATCAATTCTAATATGATATCTAACCCAATTAAACATATAAAACACCAAAATTCTATAAATTCAAGAACTAGATAAAAACTCATCTTCTTTAAGGTCACCAACAATGGTGGATTATGAAATTCCAAACAAATCTATTAATTAAAGGTTTCTAGACAATTATTAACATGATATAGTTACTAGTAAACATTTAGAAACATAAAGGATTCATTAATTTTATTTTAAGCAAAGAATTTGTCAAAAACTCAAAAACACAAAACCTAGTTCATCTATTGAACAAGAACTATGAACCCTAGTTTTAGAAGGAAAAATCTTACCTTATGCTTGCTTCAATTTCGAATTTAGAGCTGCACACAAAAAGATCTTAAGCTTGAATCAAAGAGATAATGAAAAACCATGCAATTTAGTGTGTTGTTGAAGTGGGTGTCGATATGTAGCAGGAAAATGAAAGAGAAGGAGGTTTAACACCTCCTCAAATACGTGTCATGCAAAGAGAATAAACCCAATTTCATTTAAAACACAGTGTCTCACTCTATAACTGGATAAACACAGATAAATTAAATAGTCTAAATTAATTCTGATTTACACGAAGATATATTCGAAACCGTGGTTCAAAAACAAATACGAATATATAATTATCACTAAATATCCTAAACATTTTAGTTTTGCTAATTTTAATCCCATGGTTAAAATAAAATAAATTTATCAAATTAAATAAAATGATATAAAATATTAAATAATAGAATATCACTTACCAAAGGTAATAGAATAATATGTAGGGTCTGGGGATGTAACACAATATTTTCTTTGAAGGAATTTTTTTTCACCCTTTAAATCCTATTAAAAAACAGAAAATTGGCAATTTAATATTGCATCATTAGAATTATTAAAGATAGTTATCCATTTAATATATGCCTAAAAAAAGGATAAACCATTTGTTATTTGTAAGTAAAGAAAAACAGAACATATCAATTTACTGTATAATTGATAAATCATTAATAATGACCAAAGATGAATAGAACTTGGGATTTGGATGAATCCCATGCAGAAAAATATTAATAAAATGTAATTAAGTACATCACAAGAACATTGAATCATGGAAGAGGATAGTACGTTTGGGGAAATTCCACATAGAAATCTATATATAGGTCATATTGTTATGGCCATATAAATTATGTATCGGAAATTGAATTGTAACCAAATGTGAGGGGTCTCTAAAACAGCAACAACTTAAGACTAGACGGAGTGGGCCAAAATGGCGTGGGCGTGGTGCTGAGGTGGATGGGGAAAACAACGTGGAAGGGAAACGCACACCGCCCCCCTACACGGCGTGGGCGTGTGTGGTTAACGGTGGTGGTAACGGGCACGCCTGTTAACGGGGGTGGGGATGACCTTTTTTGGTGATTTCGATGGTATTAAACCATTAATTTGGAAGAGAGTTGAAGAAAGAAAAAAAAACTCACCTGCATATTTGGAAGAAGAAGACGACGAAGACGATGTTGGAAGCTGAAGAAGACAAGGAAAGTATGTTTAATATAAGGTTTTTTTGGGCTTTTCATTTGGGGTCTCATTTTTTAAAAAAAAAATATCTTTTGGGCTTACTTCATAATTCACAGAATTTTTGTAACAATTTATTATTAAAATAAAAGTTATTTGTCTTTTTTTATTGAAAAATATTATTTGTATTTTTATTAAAATGTTATTTTTATTAAAAATAAATGAAAAAGAATTGATGAAATGGAAAAAAAAATGGTGCGGTGTGGTGGATATTTCTTTGATAAAGTGGTGTGGTGTGATGTAGTTACTTAGGTGATAAATGATGTGTCAGAAATTTGGTGTGGTGGTGGTTTTCATACCCCATAGGTGGTGTTTGTTTACAGCTTAATGGAATCATTCAGCGCTGAATGCTTAATCATTCAGCATTCAGTGCGTTTGTTTAACGCATCTGAATGAAGTATATGCTGAATGGGACAGCAAAAAACTGCTGAATCATTCTTCCTTAGAACATATGCTGAATCATTAAGCAATCAGAATTCTTATACAAAAATTTCTCACATTCAAAACAGGTTTTATATAAAACCTCTTAATCATTCAGACCGTTGAATCATTCAGCACTTAATCATTTTGTTCCTATCAAACAGCACCATAGTCTAAGCTACTTTGACAATTTAGTATTAGTTGTCGGTAAGATTCAACAATAATGAATCATTTCAAGTTTCAACCCATAATAGTAGAAATGCACATATGAAGAAAAACTCCAAATCTAAAAGCTGTTGGTTATTAACTAGGGCTGTCAAATCGTGCTATCGTTTCGTGTTTTCAGGTAACACGACACGGCACGAATTTGTTTAACACGAAAACAACACAACACGAAGTCGTATTTTATTTTGCTAACACGAACACGACAAGATTAAAAAACGAAAAACACGACAAACACGAGATAAATAACAAATATATCAAATTTCTTACTTAGTAAATGCTAAAAACACGACAAAAATATAACATAAATTTTTAAATGTTACCAAAATCATAAATATCGTGTCAATTTTGTGTTAATCTCTGAACACGAACACGACACGACTTTGTGTTTATTTTACACGACATGAACAAGACATAAACACGAATTCAAATTTTAATTTCGTCCCAATTTCGTTTCGTTTCGTGTATTTTTGTCGTATCGTGGTAGTTTTAACAACCCTATTATTAAGGGAGGGAATGTTGAAAGAAACCATCTCAATGTGGGCCGTTCACCAAAACTGCTTAATTGTGGGCCGTTACAAATAGCTCACATTGATATAGGGGCTATTTAAAAAGGGTAAATTGAAATGGGGTCGGTTATCTTACTACTATATAAAACATTTAGGCCTACCACATTAGGCAAGTTTAAGAAGCTCCGTAAACTTAATGTTCAGGATCTTTCCACTTTTTTTAGTTAGTTCTCTACCTTAAAAATAAATAAATCGCAGCTAATAAGATTCGAACCCAAGACCTCTCCTAACTTATCACTATGTGTTAACCACTTGCTATACATTACACTTTGGTAACACCACCCACACTTAATAACAAAGTCTGTTACTCGAAAACCATTTTACCCAATAACATTAAATATACGACGCTGTAAATCATCAACTCTTACCAAAATCCACATTTCCGTTTAATTATTTATTTCTAGCAACAATTATTACCGTGTAAACGAACAACACTTGCTCGCCACGAAATATGGTTTCTGGGTACCCGCCGCCGCATTACGCGGGTACCCTGCTAGTTGATGTATTATGTGTTTAAGTTTATTGATTATATAAATATTATCAATAATTCCTTGTGGTTGAAATGACAAAGCTTGAAGTTTGTATATGCAAGATCAGGGGTTCCAAATTAGTAATACCGTCACAACCAACTGAGCGACCATGCCTCTAATCTCGTCGTCTTCAATGTAGGTTATTTGATACGAACCTCAAGGTTTATACAAGGAGAAAGAAACGGGTCAACGCAACTGATCATGACCAATTCAATATCATGTTCGGGTCGTGGGTGGATCCGCTGGGTCAACAGACAAGCGGGGAAATTTGAAAGGATAGAAGCAATTCAGGCCCTCCTTTCTAGGAAAAGTTAATTTCATTTTTAGTATAATAATCAGTCTTGAAGACATTCCATAAATCCTGTGTAAATTTGTATGTATCGGAGATATGCCATTCTCGAATTTGGCTGTATTATAATAAAAAGTAGAATCTTTCTACTGTCCAATTTGTAGTTCTTATCATTATAACTACGAGGGTGTCCAAAGGGTCAACCCAAACTGACCTGTCTCTTATCGGGTCGGGTCCGTCGAGTTTGAAGTTTAAAAAATCTTAACCCGAAACTCGACCTGATACAGATTCAGGTTTGTTGGGTTCGGGTTGGTCGGGTTTCGGGTTTAAAGGTGTGGGTTGGGAAAAAAGGTTAAATAAATAAAACAATTATACAATACATACCATCTTAGTTTCCAATGACACTATAAATCATCCAAGTCGAGACATTTCCTACAAAATTGCTAATGCTTAATCCTCAACAATCAAGTTCAAATACACATGCTGTAAAGTTAATCAACACATACAGTTCAGTGCATCAAGAAACACAAAAATATCTGAAAATAAATTAAGAATTCACTGGTAACTTTTGCATAAACACTACACAGAAGGTATGCAATATTTCCCAAAATAGGTCTCCGACCATTAGTCCTCTTCCCAAAATATATATTGTATAATTGTTTCATTTATTTATCCTTTTGTTTGAGATAAACTTCTTTGTTGTTATATATTGCAAGTATTGACATTGTAGTCAACAACTATAATGCCTCGCGCGCGTTGCTGTTGCTGCTTATCTTTAAGATGTAAATTTTTTATGCTTAGATTAAAATTCAGTTTGGATCATATTTTATTTTATTTATTAATAATTTACGAACAAAAAATGGTGTAACATCATTTTATTGTAGTAACAACAATGAAAATACTATTATTAGTGGTTTCTTATAATTTTAAAATATAATACAAAGTAGGTAAACATGTATATTTTATAGCACTTAAGAGTCGTTAAGTTATATCTTAATTGATTTTAAACATTTTAAAGTTTGAAGAGTTATTTGGTAATTGTGTCTTTTCAAATATGTGCTACAAACATATATAAGTTCTTATTAAATAATACTCCCTCCGTCCCTAAATAAAGTTCCCATTTCATCTTCAAGTTTTGTCCCTAAATAAAGTTCCCATTTCTAAAACTTAAGGGACCCACTTAATATAATAATATTATTACCAATACTTTCACCACTAACTATCTCTTAAAACACTTTCTCTCTCCAATCAAACCTTATATTTTATTCAAAAGTAATACCAAATACCCCACCACTAACTATCTCCTAAAATATTGTGCCCAACACAAATGAGAACTTTATTTAGGGACGGAGGGAATATAAGTCAATGAAATTTAAAAAACCAAACTAACTTTTTCTAGATAAAACTAATCTTAGTAAATACGATAATTTAATGTGGTAAAATGTATGTGGATTTGATTTTTCAAACATTTTATAAAACTAATTTATCTTTTAAATAAATATTTTTCTTATATTCATAAAAATAAGTAATTATTTTTATTTTTCAATGCAAAATAAATATAGAAGTGAAGAAAAAATAAAAAAAAAAAACTTAAAAAGTGAGCGGCAAAGCACTATTGAGCTTTGGGTTAGGAAAAAAGTAGGGATGCAAATTTAACCCGCGGGTTTGGGTATCCGTGGGTAACCGAGTCTTACGGGGCGGGTATTACCCGTCTAAACGGGTAACGGGTCGGGGATGAGTTTAAATTTCATATCCGAGAGCGGGTACGGGTTTTATAATACTCGCACCGTTTATACCCGACCCGTATATATATTTAATGTGTAATTTTTTTTAATACATGTTTAGCCCACTAGTCACTACTCAAACTTAGTCCAACTCTTAATCTCTCATTAGCCCAATTTAATAATGGACGGATGGGTATTTGAATTCAAGTGAAGAACGAGTAAACCTATCTTTTTCTGACTCTAAGACTAGGAGTTCTAGTGGTCGACTCGTTTCTTTCTGTTTGTTTCTCTTTATTAAGAAAAGGTAAGGTTAAAATCTGGCTCGTCTCCCGTTAGTCCATTACGTATTGAACGAAATAAGCCTGAACGAACTAAGAGTATTAAATATTTTAGCTTTTTGTTTAAATTTTTTATTGAACGGGCACCCGTCGGATAACCCGTACTCGGCGGGGATTTTTCTACCCGAACCAGACGGGTATTTGATCGGGTACGGGGCGGGTACGAGTATGAGAATAACGGTCGGGTATGGGTTTTGCAGTACCCGCTACTACCCGTACCCGTTTGCATCTCTAGAAAAAAAGGACAAAGTTTTGCTAAAAATGTAAAACTTTTGGCAGCTTAAATTAAAAAACACAAACGAAGCAGGATTCGATCCTGCAACCTGACGAAAGGAAAGCTTCAACTTAACATGGTAAAGCCACTTGGGCAAGAAACAGTTTTTAAACCCTTTTCAAAACAGTAATATATATTATCAATTTATTTTATTCCCTTGTGAACAGTGTTTTGGTATCACAAATGTATATACTCCCTCCGTCCCTAAATAAAGTTCCCATTTGTCTTGGGCACAATATTTAAGGAAAAAGTTAGTGGTGGGGTTGTTGGTATTAAATTTGATTAAAATATAAAGTTGGTTTGGAGAGAGAAAGATAGTAAGTGGATAGTTAGTAGTGGGGTCCATGGTAATTATATTATTTTATTAAGTGGACCCCATCAACTTGTGAAATGGGAACTTTATTTAGGGACAAAAATTCAAGGTGAAATGAGAACTTTATTTAGGGACGGAAGGAGTATAAGGTAAACAAAAGGTTAAATAAATGCAACAATTATACAATACATACAATCTTAGTTTCCGATGACACTATAAATCATCCAAGTCGAGACATTTTCTACAAAATTGCTAATGCTTAATCCTCAACAATCAAGTTCAAATACACATGTTGTGAAGTTAATCAACACATACAGTTCAGTGCATCAAGAAACACAAAAAACTATGAAAATAAATTAATATTTTACTGGTAAGTTTTGCATAAACACTACACATAAGGTATGCACTTAGGGGTGGACCTAGTATAGTGCACGGGCAACCCCTCAAATTTTTCGAGTTAGTGTTAATTTTGTTCTTTTTAATGTAGGTGACACCCCTAAAAAAATGCAACGGATATTCTTATGTAGTAGAAAAAATAATAATATACTCCGTATGTTCTATTTCAATATTCGTTAAAAAGATAGCTAAAGAAAAATATAATTACAGTTCAATAAAAAATTAAGTAAAATCCATTACTCCTTATTTATTAAGCTTCTATTATTTACTGATTCTAAAACAAGAGAACATGGATTTTCCCTTTGCTATATATTTTCCGCAATAAAGCTTCTAAATTAAGACTGATTTGCGCACTAAAATGGGCGATGATTTTTTGAATCAAGTGTTGATTTGTTTAGTAGAAAAAAACGCTTTTAAATGTTACAATTAAAAGTGTAATTAATCGTTTTCAGAATATGAAATAACGAAGAGGGCAACTTTAGAATGTAATTTATAGACGTTTTTTTTGATATTGTAATGAAATCGTACTTTCCAATTTCTTTTTATGTTTTTATATAATATGAAAAAAAATTGTGCAACCCCTCAAACTTTTGTCTGGGTCCGCCACTGTATGCAATATTTCCCAAAATAGGTTTCCGACCATTAATCCTCTTCCATGCGAATATCTATGAAAGAGAATTAGTATGGAGAATGAGAATTAACTCTTCTGTTTGGTAGCGTAGAAAAATGATTGTAGAGAATGGAATTGCAAAGAAAGAGAATTAGTATGGAGAATGAGAATTAACTCTTCTGTTTGGTAGCGTAGAGACTTCAACAGACAATTACAACAAAGATCCATTTCTCTTGTTTGGTACAACAAAAAATCAATAGAGAATTTTACCACCTTTATAATTATCAAATAATATTTTTTTTCCCACAACAATCCTTATTAAAACACAAAACATTATAAAACATGAATAAATTAATAATAAAAGTGCAGTAATAAAATCAATGATAACATCCAAAAATATAAATCATGGTCACATTCAAAAATATCACTTCAAGTATAATGTAAAGAAAAAATAATAATTCTAAATACTTCAACCATAGTGTAACCAATAACAATATTTGAATCATAAACAATCATCCCATGAAGCTAATCGGGTCAGTGTATTATGGTCTTATGTAGATATCAGGTTTTTTTTAAACCTGGCCGGCAGAGGCGGCAGCAAGTGTAGCACCACCACCAGCTGCAGCAGCAACTGCAGCAGCAACTGCAGCAGCACCACCAAATGGGACTGAAGCCAATTTTCCCCTTCCTGCTAAAATTAGTTCAGTGATTCCTTTTCCCTTAACTTCTGACAACAACAATTCAATTTGTCCTCATCAACATCAGCTCCAACAGCAAAGCATACGCACAAGTTTCCAACATTTTAATACAAAATCACAACAATTTGCAACAACAAAATGTATGAGATTGCAATACAAAATCACAACATTTTATTACTAATGATTTTAAACCAAGCCATTTGGAATAATATCAAAACTAATTATTTGAAGATCATAGTTCTACTGGGCTAGGTTTCTAATCTGCCAATATAGCACAATAATTTAAACAAATTGAACTTTTAATTGAACTATTAAAGCAATCCAAATAGTAGCCTCTCAGTATATCACCTGTGGTTGTTGGTACCGAAACCAAAACTGGAAATTCATCCTCGAACAAAGAATCTACTCATCTCAACGGAAAGTGATTCTCGATGTTTGTAATCACAAGTATTTCACCAGCTTCAATAAACATCAACTTGTGATTGGTTGACTTGGTCAAAGATGGGCTTTGACTCTCGTTTTGAATGACTAGTGAATGTTGTGAGCATAATGTGTTGATTGTATGTACGTGAAAAGGTTAATGGAATAATTAAAAGAGTTATAGTCGGATTGTGTGACTTTGACCCGTTGGGTGTTTAGATTTGAATTTGGGAATCGAGTATATGATTATTGATGGATCATAAATAAAAGGTCAATGGTAAAGAAAATGATAATTAATGAAACCTTTAACAAATAAAGAAATTGTTGAAGTATAGTTGACTTTGTGCTTAAGTCAAAGATTAGACAATGTTGACTTATATCGACTTGGTCTAAGCTAGATTTTGATATCCTTGTGGATCGATTAGATGATTGTAATGATTTGGTCATATAGTTTCTATGTGTATAGCGAGTTTGATTAAAGGATTTTAAAATGTTTGCAATTTTGACGTGTTTGGGTATTAAAGGCTTAAGATTGATTTTTGACCCGTTCGGGCCTAACGGGGTTAAGTGAATGTTTAAATACATATTGTGGACTAAACTGGAATGGGAAAAGTTTGATGGTAATGACCACAAGGGAATGAGAACGGAATACTCGGTCGAAAGTGGGTTGAAAAATTTCTAGTGATCCCGAGGACGGAATCCTTTTAAGTGGTGGATAGTTGTAACGACCTGAATTTTGTGTTAAATAAATTATGAAACAAATATGATAAATAAGGATAAATCATTTAAAGAACGTAGGAATTGGTTTCGTGTCATTTGGATATCGTATGAGAAAGTTATGGACAAAACCGTGTCGAAGGAAACTACAAAAAAATGCAGCCTGGGCTGCATAGCAGAAATAGCGACGCGATTTGGAGATAGCGACGCAATTTTTTGTCGCAAAACAGAAATCCGAAATCGCGTTTGGGGGTTAAATCGCGACTTATAGATAGCGACGGAAATGGCGACGCGATCGGCATTTAGCGACGCGATCTTTGGTCGCTGGCAGCACTAAAAAGCGGGTTTCAAGTCATAAATGCATCTCACAAACCCTAGCTTCTCTCCTAACAAGTGAGTATACGTTTTCGAGTGGAAAAGGTCGTTTGGAGCCAATTTTAGGGTCCAAATCAAGTGATGTTGCTTCCATTGTTGAAGATCAAGATAAACCTTCACTCCTTTGTAGTTGTAGCTTTAGATCTATGGATCTTGAGGCTTGGGTTTGAAACCCTAGTTCTTGGGGTTATGGATTATGGTGAAATAAATGATGTATACACTTAATAGATGGTGTTTTAACAAGGGAATCAAGTGTATGGTTAAAATGTGTATGAATCTTAAGGCTTGGTTAAACCTAGGGTTTGGTAAATCACCAAAATTCGGGGAATGTGTTAGTAAGCGGTATCTAGAGATAAATGGATACATTATTAGTAGTATGTGATGTTGAAAAACTTGTGATTGTTATATTACGCTTTTGGTGAAGTCTTGGAAAGTTGATCGATTGTGGAAGGAAAGAGGTTTCGTGTGAAGAACACATTTGGAGCATTATTCGCTAAGGTGAGTACACGAGACTTTTAAACTGGGTACATAGCAAATAGTTTTGAAAGTACATATAATATTTTATCAGTATTTATTAATAAATATTTTGATAAAGATAGTGATTGAAAATGTATGAAAGTATGTAGAACGTGATACTAAAATATGTCTAGTATGATTGATGAATTTGAAGGTAAATATGATAAATTAAAGTAGTTATGGAATCTCTATTAATGAACCATAATAATGAAGTAATTGATCAAAAGAATGTATATTGAGCCTTTATTAATAAATATGTATTAGTAAAGCGATTAGGAATTATTTTATAATAATGATAATCTATTGGTAAGGATTACTACTAAAAGTAAAGAACGAATACATATGAGAATGAAAATGATGTGACTAGTAATAAGTATGTATTATAGTCAACGAAGAGATAAAAGTAATATGATATTGATGAATGAGAAAGGTATCTCATGAAATACGTAAGTGTGGACCTTCTAGGGTCATAGATGTAGAAGTAGATGTGAGTTGCTTATGATCGAGTCCATGGGACTATACAAGTACGTTCATACTATGTTGAACTAGTTATATATAGTTATTATTGGATAACTAACTTGTTTGATGATTTATGTGATAGCCGAAGGTTTTGATTGAAATAACTGTTGAGTTATGGTAAGAATGAGATGATGTGATGATGCGGGGGACCCCCGGTCATGAGGTGTGGAATGAGGGGCAGTTGGGTGGATTCCCATCGACTCATCCACGTTAGTAGTCTTGCTAACTGGACGTATTCCGGCGAGTAAGACATGTATCGGTAGATTGGGCGAATCCCTCTTGCCGGTATCTTGAAGCTTATTAATGGCGATGGATTTCAGTTAATAAGTTAATGTTAAGCTTACTAATGGCAATGGATTTCGGTTAGTAAGTTAATGTGAAGCTTACTAATGGCGATGGATTTCGGTTAGTAAGTTAATGTGATTCTAGTACATATATGTTTATGTATTAGGTATGTTTGTGCTTCTAGCTAGTTCGGGGGCAACCCGATAGTTAGATATGATTGCTAAGAGGGCAGGAATCGATAGGGTCACAATAAGGTGACTAGACAACATTGATATAGTATATATATATATATATATATATATATATATATATATATATATATATATATATATATATATATATATATATATATATATATATATATATATATATATATATATATATATATATATATATATATATATATATATATATATATGGTCGAGTTATATTGAGAACCCTGATTTCAAAAAGAACTCTGAGAACTCTTATTAACCAATCAGAATTTAGTAAAATAATTTTGATTAATTTAATTCATATTAATTATTCAGGGGTACTTAGGACATTTTATCAAAAAAAAATATTTCCTTTTTTTTGAAAATTTCCTAAAATTTAGGAATTATTTTCAAAATTTTATTATTATTTTGTCATTTTTGTCGAGCCGGTTGTGCATATATGTTTATTCCGGTAGTTAATGTTATGTGTTTTTCCTAATTAGTATACATCAGTGTTATTTTTCCGTAATCGTTGCATATATGTTATTTTACAATTTTGTAACATAGACATATCATCCTTTACGATAGAAAACGGTTTACCAAAAACATATATGTAACATAAAACATACATGTAACATAAAACATACATGTTGAATAAACGAAATATATATGGTTACAATAATACAACGTATTCAAACAATAACATATTTGCATCCAACTAGCTGCTTGTGTGCAAGATATGGAACATCTAACTTTTATTAGCATGTAATTTTCTCATTTGTCTTTCGATAGTGAACACATCTAGCAAAACCTATTACATTCATGACAAAAAAGAAGATATTAGTGAAGAACATATATGCAAACTCATAAGACGTCAATGAATAATTTTTTATTGAATAATGAACATATAAGCAAAAACGGAAACACAAAGATAACTTTTTATAGAATACACATACCTTTAGAGCATTATATATCGCCGGAGTTAAATTTCCATACATCATATTGAATAATTTTTTTTATTAATAATGAACATATATGTCAATGAACACTATATAAATGTTAATATCCACAACTAAGAATCTGTGACCCTAAATGTGAGCCATCGAATTGGTACCCCTGGTTTCAAACAAATCTGAAACATCACAAAACAAATTTCAATTAGATTAGAATGTTATGATTCTATGTGGCATTTTATAGAATAAGTGGTGTGCATAATTTTTTTTCCCCAATAATATACATATACAAAGAACCTTAAACCAAATAAAAAGGAATTAAATTTTGATATAATTTTGTTCACAATCAGAAAGAAGAACTTAAAAAAGAGATTAAAACGAAGAATCGGGGGTACCTTTAGAATTTTAAACCGACGCACCCAACCGCCGTCGCACCCTGAGTTGTGGCAGCTGATCTCGCTGCTGGAAACACGATGATGCACCCGCATGATCATGAGACACGTATCAAATCGCCATCAGCACCAACAAACACCATCAGCATCAATAATTATACCGAGGCAATATAACCAGTACATATTTTGCGATGGAGAAAGGTGTTTCCACGGAACAGTGGGAGGGTGTCGAAACAGTATAGTTGTTCCCGGTGAACTGTGGGAGGTTTGCGGTTGAGAATTGCGGTTTCCGGTGATCTATTGTAGGTTTCAAAGAGAAATGAAGGAACCCACCGAGAGAAGAGAACGACGGCTATTCTTAATTGAGGAATTAGGGTTGGTTTTTAAAAAGCAATGTCCACGTATATTTAGGATCTAACAAATTAATTAATTAATTAATTTATTTTTCTTTACACAATTACCATCCTAACCTTTTCATTTAAAACTAACCAAAAATAAAATTTAATTTATTTACGAAAATGCCATAAGTAATCTTAACCGTTAATTTAAAATCTAATGGTCCTAATTGATTAATAAATAGTTCTCAGAGTTCTTTTTAAAATCAGAGTTCTCAATATAATCCTTCACTATATATATATATATATATATATATATATATATATGACTATATATTATTTTGAACTGATTATTATTATTGGGGTCTAAAACCCATGTATTTCACGAGACCATTTTGTCTCACGTACTACGTTTGTTTTGTGGCTATGTACTCAGGTACAGGTTGAAGTGATAGAAGGTCGCACTAAAAGTGGCCTAGAGATGTTTAGCTCGAGAGCTCGTAGGTAGATCCCGTTTGCCTATGGTTTTGATATACATGGTGACACCGTATTTTTGTATACTCTGATAAATATTTTAAAGTTTTTGTTAAACTGTATTTTGGAAAATATGTCAATTATTGGGAAAATGTATTTTAAATGATTTAAACGATGTTTTAAAAATACGGGTGTTATAAGATTGGGGCTTACCTTGAAGACAATCGCAAAAGGTTGTGGAGAAGAAGATCGATCTCTTGACCTGTGAGGTCGTGATGTGCGACTCCGTATAGGGGAATGGGGGATAAACACCGTATGGGAGAATGACGATAAAGACGATGAATGTCGGATAGGTTTTTGAGAATCGAAGTCTCCGTGTTTTTTATTTTAATTCCCATTTTTTCAATTATCTCATTTTCTCTTTGTTTAAGAGAGAATCAAAACTAGAGAAAAGGAATTGTCTTTTTTCCTCTTCCCTTTTCTCAATGCAACCAAACAAGAGATTTCATTGCTAATTCCACTTCTCACCTTCTATTTTTCTGTACCAAACACATCCTAAGAGCTGTTATTATCAAAATCTTTAACTTTAAGCGAGAGAGAAGGAGAGACAATTTCCAATTCCATGTCTTTTAAAATGGGTTTACATACTATTTTTTTTATTCAAATTGATTAATCTTTTAAATTGTTTATCAGTTGGTAATGTTTTTTGTCACCACGTAATCACGTTTTGTAAACGTTGATTATTTGATTATCTATTTTGAAAACGTATAATCTATTTTAAATAAACAATTTCAAACATCATAATATCGTACAACTGTTATTTTGACTTAGATTTAAAGATGTTTCAAACAATAAAAAGATACTTATTTTCTATTCGAATTAAAAGTTGTAAATTTTACAAATAAATCAAGTATTACTTTAAATCAAAATCCAGCATATGGGGATCTTATAATCGTCATCAGCTCCCTATTTAAACAGTTTTAATGTGGCAAAGTGTCTTTTTTCTGTTCTGTCTTTTTTCGTTGATTTCAATATTTCGACGCCATATTATACCTCCCAATTCCCTAAAATTTCAATAACTCGTGTCATAAAAGGAGTTTAATAATCGAATATGTCTTGTCTTTTGGTACGAAGGTAAAATTAAAAATCTCACCAATTATTTTGGTATGTAGATAATAACCTAAGATTGGTGTTAATAGTTACTGTCATTAGATTTCAGCTTTCTTCGATTCACTGATACAATTGGTATGGAAGTGTCAGTTAAAAACTTCGGTGAATCGAAGCAAGAATGGAAGAAACTTGTGTGGGCCAATTAATTCTGCGTATACATTATGTACTTTCTCCGTTTAAAAAAAAGTGATACATTTATTTTTTTGAAAACGGCAAATAATATTAACGGAAGCCCACTCGCAATATTTTAACGAGCACTCCCAGGTTTGAGCTCCTTTATAGGGAAAACACAGCCCCCATAGGGATTTCCAGGTAAAAATCCCTCATACTTAGCACCGCAAGAGGTGTTTACAGGAATCGAACTCCCGACCTAACACTTCATATGAGATTAAAACTCATTCATCAATCCAGTTGTGCTAGACATCATTTGCAAAAGTGATACATTTATGATTTTTGAGGTAAAATATCATAATAAATGTTAGATTAGATTAAATTGCGTAGTTAATGGAGAGTGAGTACCACATATTTTAATTAAAATACGATTAATGATACTTAAAATTAGATATAAGTGTAAATAAGTTATGTTACAATATTAAATGAAAATAATTAGTGGATGTGGGCTATATTATTTTTTTTACCAAATAAGTTAAGTTTTAAAATTATATCATTTATTTTGAAACAACTCAAAAATATAAAATATATCACTTATATTAAAACAAAGGAAGTATAAAATCCGAAAAGTGATATTAGTGTCAACTATTTGTGTTTACTTCATGTTACTATTTATATTATACTTTAAATTTAACATTTGTATTGATTATATAAGTATGTATAAATAAATACAAATTTTAAAAACAAATATCATTGTCTCTAAATTAAACATTTATGGAATTCATAACTGAAATATTATGCGATGTGGGGTGTATTCTATCATGTATGTGATATAATCTCTCAATATTGTTGAATATCACAATTGGGAGTCATCTAATAAATGCGATTTATAAGTCAAGTTTCACATTTACTAGATACAAGTGTGAGAAGATTTGTTAGTTTTCTTCAATTTTCTTAGCACAACCTTCACTCATTAGACCCTCATCCTCATGGGCCTAAATATCCAATCGGAAAACCCAAATTCGCCCATCACCACCGACCACCCACAGCCGATCACCACCGGACGCCTCCCAATAACCAAGTCTTCAAACACCAAAACCCACAAAAAACTCACTCTCCTCCCACTCATCTTCTTAATCTACTTTGAAGTTGCCGGCGGCCCTTACGGCGAAGAACCGGCGGTTCAGGCGGCCGGACCACTCTTAGCCATCCTCGGATTCTTGATCTTTCCGTTCATATGGAGTATCCCGGAAGCTCTAGTCACCGCCGAACTCTCCACCGCCTTTCCCGGCAACGGCGGTTTTGTTATATGGGCACACAAAGCGTTCGGTCCGTTCTGTGGATCATTAATGGGCAGTTGGAAATTTCTCACCGGCGTAATTAACATCGCCGCGTTTCCGATTCTTTGCGTTGATTACATGGAAAAATTGTTTCCGGTGTTCTCCTCCGGCTTACCTCGAACTCTTGCAATCTTGATTTCTACCGTATTTTTGTCGTTTGTGAATTATACGGGACTGAATATTGTCGGTTTGGCCGCCATAATCCTCGGAGTTATCTCGCTTGCTCCCTTCCTCCTCATGTCACTCATCGCCATCCCACAAATCCGGCCTCACAGGTGATAATTTAAACATTTAATTTCCTAGTTTTGTAGTTAATTAAAGTTCGTTATTTTTTTTCTTTTTCAAAATCTCTAAAAAAATTCACAAATAAAAGCAGAAAGAAAAAGAGAAAAAAAAACTCTCGTTTTTTAAGAATTTGTGTTTCATTCACCCGTCCCACGTACTTTTCATCAAGTTGGAATATTATTTTTCTACGTTGAGATATCTTCTTAGATACACTTTTGTCTCAAAATCAATTAACTTAAAAATAAATAAAATATAGTGTTTTGCTAATAACAGCCCTGTCAATAAGACATAAAGAGTTGTACATCAATTCCAAGGGTGTGATAATTCCTAAAATCCAGGAGTTAGTTAAGGGTTGAAGTACAAAATTATAATGCATGTTTATTGAAATAAAAAATTTAAAAGATCACAGTCGAACTTTGTTTTTAATGTACAGTACGATTTTGATTGTATTTTACGCGATTTAATGGTTGTCGTCATGATTTTCGAATCTTTCCCTCACCAATTCGTAAAGGAATCCAACTGTGATCTCTATTAATTTATTACTAATTTTTTCATTAAATTTTCATTCACTTCTATATTATGGTTTTAGCATTAAATTCTACAAAATTTTAAGTCAATCGGTATCTTAAGAAAGACACTAAATGTAAAATTAACATTGTGGAAATCGAAACTACATTAAATGTGATATGTTTTAGCTCTCAAGGGACTAGTCATACTTTATTTTTTGATAAAACCAGCATCAGGACTACAATTGACACTATGCCAACATTACACTTCACTAATTATTTTATACATAAAACACACCCCCACAAAACACACAGACTCACAAAATGAGCCAAAAATCACGTTTGACAACAAAGCCAACCAAAGTAAGGCGCCAATCTACATAGTTATCATGAAATGAATATAAAGTACTACACATATTATTACATGATTAAGAGCCGGAATATGATTCCTAAACTACTAAAGTTATTTTATAGATTCTAAAAAGATGATTCCCATTCTTATGCATAGTTATCACAAACTACTATACAAATTAATTACTATATGATGAAAAGGCACATTCCAGCATTTCTTCAATAATTTCTGAAATTCACAACTTTTTTATATAATAAACAGGTGGGCAAGTATGGGCCAAGAGGGTGTGAAAAAAGACTGGAATTTATTCTTCAACACCCTTTTTTGGAACTTAAATTTCTGGGACACCGTTAGTACAATGGCCGGAGAAGTCGAAAACCCTAAAAAAACTTTTCCGGCCGCCCTATTTTTCTCGGTGATCTTAACATGTGTAGCTTATATAATCCCTCTAATGGCAGTCACCGGAGCCGTTTCCGTTGACCAAAACGAATGGGAATCCGGATTCATGGCAGTGGCAGCAGAAATGATCTCGGGAAAATGGCTAAAAATATGGATCGAAATCGGTGCGGTTTTATCGAGTATAGGTTTATTCGAAGCACAATTAAGCAGTTGTGCGTATCAAGTACTTGGTATGGCGGATTTAGGGTTTTTACCAAAGTTTTTTGGTGTGAGATCGAAATGGTTTGGTACTCCATGGGTGGGAATATTAATATCAACTTTGATTACACTTAGTGTGTCACAAATGGATTTTACGGATATTGTAGCTTCGGCCAATTTTATATACAGTTTAGGGATGTTATTGGAGTTTGCATCGTTTGTGTGGTTAAGAAGAAAGTTTCCGGCGTTGAAACGGCCGTATAAAGTGCCACTTGGCGTGCCGGGATTGGTGGTGATGTGTTTGATTCCGTCGGCGTTTTTGGTGTTGATTATGGTTATTGCTACAAAGATTGTGTATTTGGTTAGTGGGTTGATGACGGTTGGTGCTATTTTATGGTATTTTTTGATTAATTATTGTAAGTCAAAGAAGTGGTTTGCTTTCGCAAATGGTGATGAAATTGAAGACGGGGATGAAACGTTGTCGTCTTAACATTTGATTGGGCGATTGATTAGGAGTGGGTCGTTGTTGATAGTTTTTTTTTTTTTTTTTTTTTTTTTTTTTTTTACCTTGGGTTTGTTAGTTCCATGATTATGAAGTGGGGTGGGGTCATGGTTGGTGGTGTGTTAGATTGAAAATTTGAAACTGTATTATTGGTGTCATGGTGTGTAGGTTTTCTGTTATTTGGAGTAATTCATGTAATGTATTTGATGCCTCCCTTTTTATAATGAAATTAATTAGAGTCCTATCCCCTTTTTACCCTTTTAAATGGTATTTACGTTTATAACATACTACTAGCAGGTATCCGCGCAATGTGGCGGCGGGTACCTAGTAACTATATTTTGCGGCGTACAAATATCGTTCAGGCTATCCGGAAAAATCGAGTCTTTACCTCTGCTATACGAAACTTATCAGGTATATTCCATTAACCACTTCCAAAGCTCTTCTTTGGTTATTCCAATGTGTTTACTCGAAGGGTATCGAACCCTGGTCCGTTCATGGACTTCGTACCACAAGGCCAAAAGAGTTCCTACTACAGAATAATAGTATTGGTCTAATGACGACTGAAAAGATAACACCCCATCAGAAATAAGTTGGAGACAATCAAATAAATACATTCATAAAAATGAAACAAATATATCATCAGCTTTAATCATGATTCACCGTAACCAAACTCAGTTAAAAGTGTCATTATCAAATCACATCTAAACAAAAACTCAATAAATCATCTCATCTGCACAACCCGAGCATTGATAAGCTTCTAAATATTGTTCATAACAGAAGAATTCTGCATGTTATCTTGTGCAGCCTTTGGGGTTCTCCTGAAGATCTTTCAACACCTATAAAACAAAAACAATTAGTCATCTCAAATTCACTCTACAACATAACAAAACGTACTTGTGCCATAACCGGGCCCGTTAGAATATTCTGAATTTCTGGGACTCACCTAGCCTTTGCCGGCAAATAACAAAAATCACATATTTATAATCTTCAACATAATAACCATAAATACCCTCAAATATATAAATAAAGATTATATAATTGGCATTTCATTACCACATAAGGATCCTTAATAACATAACCCGCCATTTAAGAACATCAAATGGGCTTGGTTAAAGAAATCTTAAAAGCCCAAATAAGTCATTTAGTATATTGGTATTCCAGTAATACACTAACGATGTACATCATGTAACCGCGTTGCCATTTCTGTTGCAGCTGTTGTACTGCTATCAATCATTTGAGCCTCATCCAAACATAGCCAAAGCCAGCACACTGCACCAAAGTAATCCAACAAAATATATAAAATTACAAGGCGAGAATGTTCTGAATATGCTACAAGTTGTTTAATAGAAGTTTATGGCATTTGTCCTCTCCTCATAGCTCCAACAAATTAATGAAGTTTCTAAAAATTTTAGCTGAGAAATAAATGAATATAGTTAAATTCAATAGAATTCAAATCATTATTTCTCTTTACTCTACATTTTCGATTAAGAATTACATAGGTTACGGTTGTTTGTAGATAAACACAAAAACATTACTAAAAACGGAAAAAAATAAATAACTAACTTTAATAGTTGATCGCCTATATATGCAACACTCGCTGAAGATAGTGACTCAATCTCATCATTCTCTACCGTCAATGAATCAGATAATTCTGTATTTGTACACAAAGGAGTCTTGAACCCCTAGCACTATGTTTTTTATATTCTTGTTATCAACTAATCCGTGTGCAAAAAAGACCTCTGACGATGTGCTGATCACAATACCATTATCTGCATGCATTTTGCAACAACAATCAATAATTCATTATAAATAACTGGCGGTTTTGTACATATCATAGAAACGTAAATGCAAAACTTTATTGGCTTTTAAGGGCTTTGTGTGACCAAAGGCGAAGAAACAACCTTAAGATACTGGATCACTTCAATTCAAACAAAAATACGGAAAATTTTAATCGATAAACAAAATGCAGATGAAACGAACCACATTCTATTAGCATTGAATCTCTCACGAAGTGCAGCCTGAAATCAACAATATAAACCAATTCAAACACAAAGAGGAAATATCGAAATGAATCTTCAAAATTAAAAACCCTAAAAGAGAGATTTTAGAAAGAAAAAAAATACATCGGGGTAATTATTAACACCAGAAGGAATTGTAAATTAAAAGGAATGAAAGAAACGAGACAGTGGAAGGAATCGAGGAGACGTCTTGAGAATTGAATCGACGGAGGCTTTTGAAAGAAGCAATTGAACGGAAGAGGGCGTCTGTTTAGGGTTTAGGTGGAGTTGTAAACACGGGCTAACGGGTTATATCTATTGTTTAGGAAGAAAAAGTTGTAATGCGTTGTAGTTCAGTTGATATGCGTGGTCCCTTGTACCCATGGTCCCGTGTTCGAGCCTTCATGAAAGCATTTTATTTTTAAAACTCGGTCAAGACAAAAAAGGAAAGTGTGTTGGTTGAATTTTCAGCCCTTCTAATTAAGGAATGGGTAAACACTTTATAATATATTAGAGATTTAGATTAATCGAGTTTTACACTTTTACCTACTGTGATAAGATTATAAAGCGGTGATTTGTATATAAATATTTTTTGAAAATTTATACTTTATATTATTTATAGTTGTATCTATATTAAAAATTATTGTTTGCAAATCATCTCCTATACTTCCTCCGATTCAAAATAAGTGATATATTTTTCTTTTTCTAATGATTCAAAATAAGTGATACACTTTGAAATATTACATCATTTGACAAAAAATAATAGGACACACACCCACTAATCATATACTTTAATAAAGTGAAATGATCTCTTTACCCTTACTTTTTACTTTTAAACATAATTAACCCCACTTTATTTAAAAAGTGTGAGACCATTACCTATTAATCATCCAATTAATATAATTCAACTATTATCATAATTGTTTGCTTAATAAATAGTGAAACTTAAAGTGTATCACTTATTTTGAATAGTTGAAAGTATATGAAAACTTGGCCAACTAATGTAGATATAATATAACCTTCAAAAAAATATGTTTTCTGCAATATCGGTTTTCAAGATATTATACAATGGTATCTAACTCACATGCAAAAGTGATAAAAGATAGTATCAAATATTGTTCCTTGTCAGATGATATCATAGAATATTAATCCGGTGAAGAATTATTTTAGTATGCTATTCTATGCATGACTGGAACTTTGAGAAAAGGAATATGTCCTGAATATTGGATTTGGATCGATTTAGACAAGAAGAAAATATACGATAATATATATAGCTGATAATAAATAAAACAAAAAAAAAAAAAAAAAGCAAAACGACACAAATATTTATTGGTTCGGGTTCTAAAGTCTACTCAACCACATAATCTATTGTAAAATAATACGAAATACTATAAGAATAGATACTCAACTCAACACTCTCGACGGAAAGACGCAACAACCGAGTCACGTTCAAGTGTCATGTAACGATCTGAATTTTTGTGTTAAATTAAATTATGAAAAAATATGATAAATAAGGATAAATCATTTAAAGAATGTAGGAATTGGTTTCGTGTTATTTGGACATCGTATGAGAAAGTTATGGACGAAACAAGGTCAAAAGGGGCACTTTCAGTTAGTGCTGATTTGTTACTGCTGATCAGTTACTGCTGATCAGTTACTGCTGATCAGTTACTGCTGATCAGTTACTGCTGATTTTCATCTGGAACACCTTAAATACGGGTTTTTGGCCATTAAGTGTCAAACTTGAAACCTTAACTCTCTCTCTCTAAGTTCTTATACATATTTTGAGTGGAAAAGGTCATCTGAAGCCGATTTTGGGGTCCGAATCAGCTGATTTTGCTTCTATTATCGAAGATTAAGGTAAATCTTCACTCCTTGATGTTTATTACTTTAGATCCATGGAAGTAAAAGCTTGGATCTCGAACCCTAGTTCTTGGGGTTTTCTTAAATGGTAAAATAAATGTTTTATACACATAATAGATGATATTTTAACAAATGAAACAAGTGTATGGTTAATATTTGTAAGAATCTTAAGATTGGTTAAACCTAGGGTTTTGCATGTAACCAAAATTTGGGGAAAAGAGTGTTGGTGGCTAATTAGTGTTATGAGACTAATAATGGAGACTAATGATGTCGACCTTGGGTTTTGATTGGGTTTGGGTTTCGTTGGTGAAACCTTGGAACTAAGATTTTGAGATTTCCACCAAGTTGGATGAACTTGGTGGTTAAAGATGAAAATAGAAATTATGTGTTATCTAGTTATTAAGGATAACTAGAAATGTGATTATTATGTTGATAGGTTGCAAGAACCTAAAGGTTGGAGATATTCCAAAGGCGGGAAGCAAGGATTCGTGTTGATGATCACGATATGGATTTAGCTATCGCTAAGGTGAGTACATGAGACTTTTAAACTGAGTACATAGCAAATAGTTTTGAAAATACATACGATATTCTATGGGTCTTTATTAATAAATATTTTGATAAAGATAGTGATTGAAAATGTATGAAAGTATGTAGAATGTGATACTAGAATATATCTAGTATGATTGATGAATTTGAAGGAAAATACGATAAATTAAAGTAATTATGGAATCTATGTTAATGAACCATAATAATGAAGTAATTGATTAAAAGTATGTATAATGAGCCTTTATTATAGATATGTATTAGTAAAGCAACTGTGAATGATTTTATAGTGATGAGTATCTATTGGTAAGATTTACTTATAAAAGTAAAGAACGCATATATATGAAATGAATATGATGAGACTAATAATAATTGTGTATTATAGTCAACGAAGAGATAAAAGTATTATGATATCGATAAAATGAGAAACGTATCTTATGAAGTGAGTAGATATGGACCTCCTAGGGTTCATAGATGTGAATATAGATGTGGGTTGCTTATGATCGAGTCCATGGGACTATACAGGTACGTTCACACTATGTTGAACTAATTACATATTGTTATTATTAGATAACTAACTTGTTGATGTTTAATGTGATAGCCGAAGGCTTTGACTGGCATAACTGTTAGGTTATGATAAGAGATAGATGGTGGTGACGCGGGGGATCCCCGGTCACTGAGCGGTGGTATATATATTTATACACCGAGTGTATATATGTTTATACACTAAGCACACGGGTGCTTCTAGTACGCATATGTTTGGTACTAGGTATGTTAGGTTCTAATACATATATGTTTATGTATTGGACAAGTTTGCGCTTCTAGTACATATATGTTTATGTATTAGACATGTTGTGCTCCTGGTACCTATATGTTTAGGTACTAGATATGTTTGCTAGGGAAGCAGCGTAGCTAAAGTCACAATAGGGTGATTATACGGTATTTATGTAGTTTATATATATGTTTATATATTTATGAAATAATGATTATTATTATTATTTGGGTCTAAAACCCATGTATCTCACAAGACTATTTTGTCTCACGTACTACGTTTGTTTTGTGGCTATGTACTCAGGTACAAATTGAAGTGATAGAAGGTTGCACTAGAAGTGGCCTAGAGATGCTTAGTTCGGGAGCTCATAGGTAGATCGCGTTGCCTATGGTTTTGATATACTTGGTTACACCGTATTTTTGTAAACTCTGATAAAGGTTTTAAAGTTTTTTGTTAAACTGTATTTTGGACAATATGTCAAATATTAGGAAAAATGTATTTTAAATGATTTAAACGATGTTTTAAAATTACGGATGTTACAGTCAACATTATTGATCATCTGGAAACTCACTCAGAAGACTCTATAAGTCACCAAATACCATCACTTCTATTTATAGCTAGGATACACAAACCTGATATCCAAGTTAATTTAGCACCAAGACAATTTGCCCCTATAGTCTTACTCATAAATCTTAATTTGAAAATATACCAAATTTACAACTATTTTAAGGATTTTTCCTAATGGCGTGATTTAAAAATGCAATCAATACATTTTATACGGACTACTTTCTAAGGAAATCTTGAGATTAATAAATATTCACTCTACGATCTTTCACTCCATAAAAAATTCTCATTTCTCTTCGCCACGAGTTTTTAGGGGATGTATAGTTAGTTATGGCGTCACTAATAATAATTTTGATTAAAATATATATAATATTAGTTTGGAATGATTAATGATTTTTAGAAGATAGATAGTAGTAGGATGTTGGGTCGCTGAGAAGCATCCCTCGCTGAAGAGATTTAATGAAAACAAAAAGGCAGATAGTTAGAAGAACATCTGAGGATTAGTTCCTCAGATTGTGGGTAATTGAATCTGATCAGTTCAGATTTCAGTTACCCAGTTACACTATCTTATCACTATCTGAAACAACGATCAGTTCCCTGTGCGGAATCAGATACTGGTTAACAGATCAGATAGTGTAACAGGTTCAACGCATTGGACAAAACGCTGAACCATTGAACAAATACTACTCTAAGCAAAACTCTTAGTGAAGGTCGCTGAAGCTGAAGGCCATATGAAGAAGCATGAGTATCCGAAAACTCATGACTGCCAAAAATGTACATAGGCCCAAAGTTTCAGCGTCACAGAAAGACACAAGTAAAGCACAAGTGTGTGCATTGCTGATTATGAGAATATCTTGCAAATCATCTAGAAGATATCAGCGATCATAATACGACAAAAAGTACCGTCAGAATTCCGTTAGTCGTGCTCGTCCCATGAAATATCCTCTGCACCAACGGAATTCTCACACGTAGAATCGATCGATTATTCCTTTGGCTCTACGTTTCCCAATGATATAAATTGAGGACTTAGACGATCGATTTCTATGTACACCTAACAAGGTTACACGTTGCTGAAATTACCCCAGAACTTTATTTCCTTGAGCAGAGTGTAAACCACCAGTTAACTCTAGTTATCTGATTCGAGAATTGAATTTGTATAAAGAAAGTATATGGTCTTATGCTTGATCATTTGTTGATCATAAACTTGTCTTAGATAATATCTGTTATTGTCTATCATATGCAAGCAGTTTAGTTAGGATCGGTTCTTAGTTATTCCGCAAACTGCTTGCATCTTTATTGTATCATTATTGATTAATAAAGAAAAGTTTAAAAAGTGTTGATTGTCTCCATTAGTTTTAAATTGGTCAGTGAAAGCGTATAGGTGTAGAAATTCACCTGTCCGGGACTAACAATTGGTATCAGAGCAGGACAATTATTTCATAATCGTTGATCTGCTCACTAACTGATCAAAATGAGTGATGCGGTCTCCAAACTGAACCTCGGTTCAAAATCAAATGCTCCGGTCTTCACAGATGACGACTTTGGAATGTGGAAAGTGCGATTTCTGGGATTTACCAAACACCAGCACAAACTCGCTCCTAGTATTCTCGAAGCTGGTCCTTATGTTCCACACTTTCTTAGTCATAAACCGCTCATCTTAAAAACAGAAGAAAGTTCCTCTGAAGATAGAAAAGAAGAAAGTTCCCACTCAACACAAGAAGAAGATTTTCATTCTTAAGATGAAGAAAATTTTGTATATGAATCTAAGGAGGCAAAACCCAAAGAATTTTGGACTGAAGATGAAAAGGAAAAGGCAGGATTAGACGCAAAATTGAAGTTTCTTCTTCAAACCTCTCTACCGAATGACATTCTTATTACAGTCAAAGAATGTAAAACTGCTAAAGAAATTTGGGATATATTGGTGACGTCATATGAAGGAACTGACGTTGTTAAAACAAGTATAAAAATCTATGTTAAATCAAAAGTATGAGGCATTTAAGGTCATTCATGGTGAATCTCTTAAGCTATCATACAGAAGGTTTGTGATTCTAACAAATGAGCTTAAAGAAGCTGATATTAAGAAAGATACACAAGAACTGATGCACAAATTCCTGGAAATTCTTCCAAAGGAATAGAGCATCATCTCTACGGTTTTAAGAACAACAGGAAAATTGGAAAATATGAATCTGAGCAGTCTCTACAGCACTTTAATGAACTTTGAGAATGAGAATACTATGTATTCTGAACTAAATAGTGAACACTCTGTTTCTCTTATTGCCGATGCATCCTTAAAACCATTGATCTCTGAAGATGTAAGATATGGGCATTCCAAAAATGCGGAAGAAAAGACTTTATTTGATGTCGATGACAGCGATCTGGAAGAAGACTCTATCAGTGATTATTCCAGCGATAATGCACTCGACCTAGTAGAATAGATGGCTGCTCTTGTAACAAGATATAACAAAGTCATGAAACATAACACATCTGATCCTCAGATTCACAAAAAGTCAAATGAATGTTTTCGTTGTGGTCAAACTGGTCATTATAAAGCAAATTGCAGAGTAAATCTGAAGAACAATCAGCAAAGTTCAAATCTATCTACATCTGATTCTGATACATATGTCGAATATAAAAGAAAGTATGAAGAAACTGAACGAGAATTTCAGTTTCTAAAGGCCAAACTCGCAATAGCACAAGAAGAAGTGAAAGTCTTAGCCCTTAGAGCTACTTTTCTGTCAAAAACGTATAATACAGAATCAGAGTGTGATGAACCATCTCCGAAAGAATCTGAAAATTCCATAGACAGCAACAACTGCAAGTGTCTGATGGCAAGAATACCTGATTCATCAGACAAAAACAATGACATATGGTATATGGACAGTGGTTGCTCCAGACACATGACGGGCTACAAATCACTTCTCAAAAACTTCAAAGACAAAGTTGGTCCTAAAGTTGTCTTCGGCGATAATTCATCCAGAAAGGGAGTAGGCCAAGGAGAAATCTCTAACGGATCATGTAGTTTCAAGAAAGTACCCTTTGTGGACGGCCTCAAGCACAATCTGATAAACATAAGCCATCTTTGTGACGCGAAGTACATGGTGCTTTTTACTAGATACAAAAGGCTACATCATTAATCAAGAAGTGTAACGACCCGAAATTTGTAAATAAATAAATTGTACAAAAATATGATAATTTTGGATAATTCATTTAAAACACGTAGAAATTGGTTTCGTGTCATTTGGAGATCGTATGAGAAAGTTACGGGTCAAAGACTTGACCGAAACAGCCAAAAAAATCGAGTATGGGGATCAGTCAGGCTCGAGCACGCGAGCTGTGGGTCGTCGAGTACGCGAGCGGCACCGAAATCGGGCAGAGGGCTTGGTCGAGTACGCGAGAGACCCCGTCGAGCGGCGCGAGTCGTGTTCGAGCGGCGCGAGCGACTGTCGAGCCGCGCGAGCGTCCCTGCTGTCTGATGTGCATTTAAAGACGGGTTTTGGGCATTTGATGCTCAAATGAAACCCTAGCTCTCTACCACAAGTGTTTATACTTATTTTGAGTGGAAAAGGGCATTTGGAGCTGATTTTGGACTCCAAATCGCGTGATTCTTCTTCCATTTCTGAAGTTTAAGGTAAATCTTCACTCTTTGACCTTTGTAGCTTTAGATCTATGGGTTTTGATGTATGGGTTTGAAACCCTAGTTCTTGGGGTTATGGTTAATGATGAAATAAATGATGCATACACTTAATAGATGGTATTTTAACAAGGGAATCAAGTGTACGGCTTGGATTTGTAAGAATCTTATGGGTGGTTAAACTTAGGGTTTGGTAAATCACCATAATTGGGGGAAATGTGTTAGTAAGTGTTGTCTAGAGATAGATGGACACATTGGTAGTAGTATGTGATGTTGATCATCTTGTGATTATTGTATTAGGCATTTGGTGAGGTCTTGGAAGGTTGACCGAATTGTGAAACAAGGATATTGGCGTGAAGAATACGGTTGGAGCATTTTATTGCTAAGGTGAGTGCGTGTGGACTTTATTGAGTACATAGCCCTTAATATACATTTTCTTACTTGTGAGTCGGTCTATTTGATTAATACTTAGACTTAATATATGTTGAGTTGGTTATATATAAATGTTGATATTTAACTAACTTGTTGATGATTGGTGTGATAACCGATGGCTTTGATTGGCATAATTGTTAGGTTATGATAAGAGGTAGATGGTGGTGACGCGGGAGATCCCCGGTCACTGAGACGAGTGTATATATGTTTATACACTAGGCACATGGGTGCTCCTAGTACGCATATGTTTGGTACTAGATATGCTAGGATTCTAATACATATATGTTTATGTATTAGATATGTTTGTGGTCTAGTGCATATATGTTTATGTACTAGGCATGGATGCTAGGAATCGTTAGAGTCACAATAGAGTGGCTAGATTATGTTGATGGAAAATATAAATATGTTTATACCTTTAACGTGACATTTGATACTATCGGGTCTAAACCCATGTAGCTCACGAGACGTTTTTGTCTCACGTACTCCTTGTTATTTTTTGCTATGCACTCAGGTTCGGGATCGAAGGTTTAAGTGCGCATGGATAGAGATGCGGGGCCTAGAGTAGAAGAACATTAGAACGGATTTAGTCTTAGCTTTGGTTTTGATCTATTTTGTAACACCTAACTTCATACTCTGATTTTCATACCAAAGGTTTTTGTAAATCCGTATTTTGGGAATAGTTCTTCTATTTATTAAAATGATATATTTTGGCCAAATGTTTTGTTTTAAAAATTGAGGTGTTACAAGAAGGAACAGTTGTTATGGATGCACCAAGAAAAGATGACATGTACATTCTCGACATGGCCTCTGCTTCTCCTGAAAATGTATTATGTTTCTTTGTTGCCACTCCAACTGATGTTAACTGGCTTTGGCACAAAAGACTCTCCCACTTAAATTTCAAAAATATAAACAACATCAGCAAACGGTGCTTAGTCGAAGGACTCCCAAAACTTACTTTCACCAAAGACAAAATGTGTTCTGCTTGTGAGAAAGGAAAGCAACATCAAGCATCTTTCAGATCCAAAGTGGTCTCCGCCTCTATGGCTTGCTTAAACTTAATCCATATGGATCCATTTGGTCCTGTAAATGTAGAAAGTTTAGGGGGAAGAAAAAAGATATACTCTGGTTATCGTTGATGACTTCTCCAGATTTTGTTGGGTCTTCTTTTTAAGAGCAAAAAGTGATGCTGCTGAAGAAATCATAAACTTCATCAAGAAAACTAAAGTAAGTCTTGGAGTGAAACTTAAAAGTATCTGAAGTGATCGAGGAACCGAGTTCACAAACGTCACATTAGAAGATTTCTGCCACGAGAAAGGCATTTCTCAAAACTTCTTAGCTCCAAGAACCCAGAACAAAATGGGGTTGCTGAATGAAAAAAGAGAGCCCTAATTGAGGCAGCCAGAACCATGTTGAACGAAGCCAAACTTCCAAGTCAATTCTGGACGTACGCAGTTCACACAACATGTCACACACAAAATCGCAGTAATTTTCAAGAGACACAACAAAACTGCCTATGAAGTCGTCAGTGGAAGAAAACCAAACATCGAATATTTCAGAGTCTTTGGTTGTCCATGTTTTATTCTAAACAACAAAGAGCATCTTGGAAAGTTTGATCCAAAAGCTGAAGACGGAATCTTTATCGGATACGCTGAACAGTCCAAAGCATACAGAGTCTACAATTTAAAAAGATCTACCTTTGAAGAAACTGTTCATGTCACTTTTGACGAAAAACATGTTTCTGATCTTTCCCCTCCTTCTGAAAATGATGAGGAACTAGATTTCAACGAACCAATCTCAACTTATCAAGCTGAAGATACAGAACGATCTTCTGAAAGATCTGATAACCCTTCGGTCAATAACTTTTCAGAAAATCAAAACGATATTCCAAGTAATATTCCAACATCTGATAATTCCCAATCTGAAAATTTTATACCATCCAAAAATGAGCCTATTACACCTATCAGAGATACAGTGTCTGATCAGTTAACCCATGTCCAAATTGCTTCTGAATCTCAAGAAAACGAAACCACATCCTCACCAGACACAATACCCCTCTACATCCAACTTCCCCCACTCTCTCCAACACAACCTCTTCTTATCACAAATGATGAACCTGGACCATCAAATTAAGTATCAACTTTATGGAATAAGAAATATTCAATAAACCAAGTCATTGGGGATCTTCAACAGGGTGTTCGCACTCGGAGCCAACAAGCCAGCGCCAACATATGCTTATTTGCTGGATTGGTCTCGATGATTGAACCTAAAAATGTCAAAACTGCTCTTGAAGATCCTCACTGGGTATCCTCAATGCAAGAAGAACTACAACAATTCGAGGAAAACAAAGTGTGGACACTTGTTCCTCCACCGTCTAACACCAATGTCATTGGAACAAAATGGGTGTTCAGATACAAACTCGATCAAGATGGAACCGTGATTAGAAACAAATCAAGATTAGTGGCCCAAGGATATCGACGGGAGGAAGGCATCGATTTCGATGAATCATTTGCCCTTGTTGCAAGACTAGAAGCTATTCGAATGTTTCTCGCATATGCTGCTTACAAAAACTTTAAAGTTTATCAGATGGATGTCAAGAGTGCTTTTCTCAACGGCAAGCTTCAAGAACTAGTCTTTGTAAAACAACCTACAGGGTTCTAAGATCACAGACATCCAGAATACGTCTACCAACTTGATAAGGCTCTTTACAGGTTAAAACAAGCTCAAAGAGCATGGTATGATACTTTATCTCAATTTCTACTCAAAAGTGGGTTTACTAGGGGAACAATTGATAACACTTTGTTCATTCGCAAACACAAGTCAGATGGCTTGTTGGTTCAAATATACGTTGATGACATCATATTCGGGTCAACAAACGAGAACATGTGTCAAAAGTTCTCCAAACTCATGACAGACAATTATGCGATGAGCATGATGGGTGAATTAACATACTTTTTGGGTCTACAAATCAAACAGTCTGAAGATGGAATCTTCATAAATCAAGAAAAATATGTTTATGAACTTCTGAAGAAATTTGATCTCGAAAAATGTTCCTCTATGAAAACCCCAACATCACTTCAGCAAGGAGCTCCGGAGAAGGTTGTTTGTAAACCGGCTGGAGCTTCTCATCAAAGGAATGAAAAGGAGAGGGCGGAAGAATCAATGTCTAAGAAGCTTGTCTCCAATTCAGATAGTGAGGATGAGAGCATTCACTTAACTCCTCTCATTGATAAAGTTGTGAAAGGGTTCTCCAAAACTCCAACCGTTCAATCAGGCATCTCTATCATTCCAAAGAAAACTGCCCGTATGTCTATCTCCCTTGGAGAAAATGTTCATCTTGCTCCCAAATCAGTTGCCCACCCATCCTCTCATGATAAAGGAAAAGGTCATGCTGCTCCTCCTAAACATAAAATGAAAAAAAAGAAAAGGACCAGGTGTCCCGATCGAAGAAAAAGCAAAGATGATAGCAAGAGCACTGGAATCGTCAGAAGCAGAGCTTCAGAAAGCCAATGAGAAAGAAGAACAGTTGTCTGAGCTAGGAAGTCAGAAGAGGAGAAAGGAATGATGGTGATCCTCAAATGATGTTCGGTGATGTCTTATGTTTCAAAAACAATTGTTTGTACCTTAAAACAATTTCATTTTCTTTTGCATGCTACAAAATAGTTAACTCTTTTATTATTGCTTGGTCGTTATGCATGTATATCATCAGTTAATGATGATGATTTTGACATACCTGAGTTTATTTGCTTGCTAGATACTTAGAAAAACTCAAAAAGAAAAATATGAGTTATGAACTGTAATGTGATCAAATTCTATCAGATCACCATATATTGTAATGTTTTCTAGGTATGTCGAAGTCCCTCTGAATTGTGAAAAATACTCAAGGTTAGATATAAAACTTTCACATATTCAGGGGGAGTTGCCTAACTATTTGTCTACATCAAATAGGGGGAGATTGTTGGGTCGCTGAAAAGCATCCCCCACTGAAGAGATTTAATGAAGACAAAAAGGCAAATAGTTAGAAGACAATCTAAGGATCAGTTCCTCAGATTGTGGGTAATTGAATCTGACCAGTTCGGATTTCAGTTATCCAGTTACACTATCTGATCACTATCTGAAACAACGATCAGTTCCCCGTGTGGAATCAGATACTGGTTAACAGATCAGATAGTGTAACAGGTTCAGCGCAAGGGACAAAATGTTGAACCATTGAACAGATACTTCTCTAAGCAAAACTCTTAGTGAAGGCCATCTGAAGAAGCATGAGTATTCGAAAACTCATGACTGCCAAAAGTGTATATAGGCCCAAAGTTTCAGCGTCACAGAAAGACACAAGTAAAGCACACGTGTGTGCATCGCTGATTATGAGAATATCTTGCAAATCTTCTAGAAGATATCAGCGATCACAAGACAACAGAAAGTACTGTCAGAATTCCGTTAGTCGTGCTCGTCCCATGATATATCCTCTGCACCAACGGAATTCTCACACGTGGAATCGATCGATTATTCCTTTGGCTCTACGTTTCCCAATGATATAAATTGAGGACTTAGACGATCGATTTCTGTGTACAATTAACCAACAAGGTTACACGCTGCTGAAATTTCCGCAGAACTTTATTCCCTTGAGCGGAGTGTAAACCACCAGTTAACTCTAGTTATCTGATTCGAGAATTGAATCTGTATAACGAAAGTATCTGGTCTTGTGCTTGATCATTTCTTGATCATAAACTTGTCTTAGATAATATTCGTTATTGTCTATCACATGCAAGTAGTTTAGTTAGGATCCGTTCTTAGCTATTCCGCAAACTGCTTGCATCTTTATTGTATCATTATTGATTAATAAAGAAAAATTTAAAAAATGTTGAGTGCCTCCATTAGTTTTAAATTAGTCAGTGAAAGTGTATAGATGTAGAAATTCACCTGTCCAGAACTAACATAGGATATATATAATAATATTATTTTATTGATTGAACTATAAATTTTGAGAAAATTGAAATTTTTAATGAGATCAATTTTTTTGAAGATATAAATAATTTTTGATAGTATCAATAAAGTTATGGTATAAACTATACAAAACCCTTATTAAAATACACAAGCAACTTAAACGTGATCTCAGATATGAATATACATCGTGAATCGTGATCATATTCAAGAAAAACGTTCATATGACGATTTTTTTGTCTTCGGAATGTAGCAATAATTTGTTTATAATATATTATCTTTGACAGATTATATTATTAGCCAACTCAAACAAGGAGGATTTTTTTAACGGCAAATTAGTAAGTTAGTATTTTAATATGTAGTGACATTCAAACGGGTATTATGTATTCCTCGAATATTATTTTTTTTGGAATAAACTCATCACCTTTTTTTCTCCTTAAGAATGCCCCAACAAGTCTTGAACCCAAGACCTTTTGAAGGCAAACTTCCCAAGGTAACCCTTGATGCCCAATTAATCTAGATCATATGGTTCGAACAACGAGCATCTTACATGCATCTACGTTTATAAGTTATCATAACCAAAGAGAGTCATTGGTCTAGCAGTAAAGGTGTTTGCCAACTTTGAAGTTGTAGGTTTAAGTCTCATAATAAACATATGTAGATTTAGAAGTAGATTTAGAAATATATTAGGATTTGTCGTTAAAAAAAAGTCATCATAAAATCTTATACTTACATGAGGTGGATCATAACAATATTCACATCCTTGTTATGTTGATCACGGTTGTTACCTTTTTTTTTTGTGTGTAAGCCATCATTCCATAGACCATCACTACAAATGATAATGGGAGTTGGTCATATATGGGAGTTATCAAATCGTGTTGTCATTTCGTGTTTTTGGGTAACACGATATGAATTTGTTTTTCTCAACACGAAAACGACAAGACACGAAGTCGTGTTTTATTTTGCTAACACGAATACAACCCGGTTAAAAAATGATAAACACGAATCACAAATTATAATCAAAATTCATAAATTATGATCAAAATCCAACAAATTTATATCTAACCGAAGAGTGATTCTCTTCTATGATTCCAAGCTCATGACTTTTTTTCATGGAAGATACTTCCTCCGATTCAAAATAAGTGTTACACTTTCCATAAATAGGTGATTTAAAATAAGTACTACACTTTTTATAATTGGCAAAAAATAGTATGACACACACCCACTAACTATCTACTTTAACAAAGTGAAATGACTCATTTACTCTTACTTTTTACTTTTAAACATCATTAATCCCACTTTATTAAAAAGGTGTGGGACCCATTATCTACTAATCATTCAATCAATCTAATTTAACCATCATTACACTATTTTGCTTCAAAAACCGTGAAAGTAGAAGTGTAACACTTATTTTGAATCGAAATAAGTAATTCATAAAACTACCTTTATTTCCATACACCATCAAAATAATGACTCTTAAATCATTTTCCCTTACACCTATTTAAAATAATTTATTTTTAAATGTTTTGGCTTATACACGGCAATATAAGTTTTACGATTAATTGTACAATTATACTAAACAATAGTTGTGATAAATGTTATAAAAATTATGATGTAAAAATTATCTCATTTAAAAAAAAAAAAAAAAAACACAATGAGCAACAAAGATACTCCTTGTGATCACAAAAGTTTGCCTACACTAACTTCAAGTTACCGGCAAAACATGTAGTCTCTATTGGATTATATAAAAATTAGGTAAAGACCGTAAGAACTTTAGGTAAAATATTTCAAAATCCATCAACTTTTCAACTTTAGTTGAGTCAAAAAGTACTTTAAATGTATAACTAAAATTCAAAGTGTCACACATGTGAACTGAACTATATATTCTAAAAAGTGATATAACTAGTACTTCATCCGATTAAAAATAAGTGATACACTTTGAGTTTCGTGTTTTTTAAGACAAAAAATTATAATGAGGGTTATACTAGATTAATTGGATGGTTAGTGGAGAATGGATCCCAATTTTTTTATTAAAGTAATGTTAATGATGTTTAAAAGTAAAAATAAGGGTAAATGAGTCATTTCACTTTATTAAAGTGGGTAGTTAATGGGTGTGGGCCTACTAATTTTTACCAAATAAGGTAAATTTTTAAAGTGTATCACTTATTTTGATACACAAAAATTTGAAAAGTGTATCACTTATTTTGAATGAGAGGAAGTATTTTTTTTTTATCTTAAATCCGATTCGCTTTGCAAGCTGACTTATTTTAGGACCACCACTCGCTTTGTGGCAGCCAGGAGTCGGCGTAGGTGAACCTCCGTGGCCACAAGAGGTATATTTTTTGCTTCTAGTTGGATTTGAAATTAAGCAATTTTGCTAATAAAGACCAAACTCTTACCATAGGACACCTCCTTATAGTTAAAATATAATATTATTTAATTTGAATATATTATATAGTTTAAATTTGACATTCGAACGCCACCATTGCTTTTACATATAATATTTAATTCAGTCATAAATTATTAGTAACGTAGATACTGGTGTGTGTAACTTTATATATTATATTTATCATCCTTGCAACTTTATGACCTGTTTTAAAGATCATAGATAGAATCTGGAATAAGAAAATTGATTTAGATCACAATGATAATAAATCTGATATTAGCTGAGTTTGTCAAAGCATCACCAGTCTGTCGATCCTAATTCCCTAATAATCTAAATTTATTAATTAAAATAACAAGATTATTTACCACCAAACATTGCAACTATAAGAAGAAATGAACCGATATCATCTAAAAGTAAAGGCGACAATTCTGGTGGTTAACTTATGAACAAGTCAAGTTGGGTTATGTTTCTTATCTAACAGGTCAAACTGGTAAAATAATAATAATAGAAAAAATGGTAATAATGGTAATAATGAAGAAAGGGTTCAATATGGGCCTGAAGTTAGGGGTGTGCATTTCGGATTATCCGAAATTTTGGATATCCGAAAATCAGATATTTCGGATATCCGAAATTTCGGATAGTGGATTTTCGCATTCCGAATCCTAATCCGAAATTTCGGATAATTCGAAATATCCGAAAATCCGAAGTTTCGCAATTTGTTGAATGATATTACCAGTAAATTAAGTCAATTAGCGCAATTATTTCAGTATTTATAAACTAAAAATAAGATCTTTAACTATATGGAACCTGAAGCTATCATAAACATATTAATATAGACAAAACATATTGATATTAGATAATACTAAATTTTTACAAATAAAAAATCGACAAAAAATCGGATAGCGGATATCCGAAATATCCGAAAATTCGTAATATTGGTATTCGAATCTGAATCCGAAAATTCGGATATCCGAATTTCAGATATCCGAATTTTTGGATAATTCCGGATCGGATTTCGGATATTTTTTTTCGGATTTTCGGATACCGGATATATTCGCACACCCCTACCTGAAGTTGCCTAAAGTATTCTAGATGCATACAACCACCTAAATTGAGTTTCCTTCACAAATTAGATTATTATTATAATAAGAGTAAATTATACAAATTATCAAAATGTTTTTTTATGAAATTATGGATTTCCTCATGTGTTATTACATGGATTAGACCCTAATCAAGGGATCCTTAAGCAAATAAGGTCGTTTAGTTTTTAAGGACAATTGATATCACAAGTTTCAGAATTAGGTACCCTCAGCGTGATTAAAGAAGTTAGGGGATGCAACCCACGAGAACAAATTAATGTAATTTAATCTTATAATATATACTTTTGTAATTATATTTAAAGTATCTCTAAAAGATTTTTATAAAAGAAAAAAAAATATTTGTGGATTAACCAAATCCAACCCGGCCAGAACCAATTTACACTAAATAAATGGCCCGTTTCGACCAGCCCGACCAGCCCATTTCGTGGCTCTATCTCAAAAAGGGAAGTCATATTTGTACCATTCCCCAAGCTGGAGGCATTCTGTACTCCAAAGCAGTTATAATATATACCTGGTCATATTATTTCTATTATTATTAAAATTGTTCATCTGCATAAGAATATATACCTTGTCCAAAGGATCTGTTAATTCAAAAAATTCATACCCTAAATCCTAATTCTCGACCACAAATGAAAACTTCAAATCTTTCAGTCAAATCTGCATACCTGTGTGGAAAATGCAAAATGTCCCCAAACAAATATAAGATTAGTTACAGGTGGCATTTGATTATGAAATGATACGAATTAGTCGATATGGGTTATGTTTATTTCTCATGGGTCAAATAGAAAAATGGCTCAAAAGAAAACTAATCAAGCGGGTCGATAAGCACCTGAAGTGGCAAAAGCCCACTTTCAATGCATAAAAGAACTAAAAATATTTTTATTCAAAAATATTAAATTATTATAAAAAAAATTGTAACTTATTTGACAATTTATAAAACAATTTACAAACTTTGGACAAAAAATATTTCAAGTCTAACCTATACAAAAGTTAACCGTTTTAAACTCATTAGTCATTACCAACCAGCCCATTAATTTCAATGCAAATAATTCATCTCTTTTTATTACTTTCTGTATAATTATCCAGCAACAAAAAAATTATGGATAAAATCATAGAACACAGAAGACCACATAAACAATTTCTGTAATTTATTCTTTTCATATTTATCTTATATTCAATTATCTTCTTTAAGCACTGTTGAAACCGATTCTCCGGGAGTCTGAACGGACGGTAACTTCCTCCAAGAACTCAAGTATGGAACCTGCAATCAACCGGAAACTCTGAGTCAGTTGCTCCCCGAGGGTGGTCCTCGTGAGAACACTCCGACGCTCAAGTAGTATTTGTCGACGTGAGGTCTATCGGGCATTCAATGTGTGGTTATAAAGAACTGTATTGAATGCAAAGAGTGAGTAATAAATGTACCGAATGTGTCTTGTTCGTTCCTGGCTTATGTGCGAGTATTTATAACCAAGCCGGAAGACCTGGGGACGGAGGGAGGTCTTCTTCGGACCGGTCTTACGGGAGGTCCGTTGGGTAAAAGGTAAAGCCTAAAGCCTCTACCCGTCGTGTCGTAGCACGATACCACGCTACCGCCGCCTTGGGGACTTGTTCGCATTAAATGCTCTCGGGACTCGAAACCGTCTTTACCGTGATATCCGCTCGGCCCTAGATTGCCATCATAGGGATTCGCGTCCTGCACCCGTTCGCCCTTCCTGCGCTCGGGAGCCTTCGTAGGTCAGGATGGTATTCGATATACCTCATTAAGTCCCTTAAGTTAAAAGGAGGCTTATGCGTGAGAAGACTCGTTTTTACTTGTGACGACGCTCAGCTGTCTTATCATCGAAAAAATGACCGTTGTGGCTTTTGTGACCGTTAGAATTTTCCATCATCTCAGCGGTTTATAAGGACCCTTTGAATTCTTTTCCTATATATATACATCCCTTTCTGTTTAATTCATCACTTCTTCCTCCGCTTCTTAATTTCCTTACCTCTTCTTTCTTCCTCTCAATCCCTAATCATGACAAAGAAAGACAAAACATCGAAAGACAAGAGTGAGAAATCTGTTCAACGAACTGCTGCGAACACCCACACCAACCTAACTCCTCCCGATATCTCTGCAATTTATGATGATTTTCACATCGATCGATGTTACCGTCTTCTTCTTCCTGGTCCATCTGATACTATTCTTTCCGCACCCGATGGGTTTGAACCGGTGTACATGCAATATATCTTAGGAGGGTTAAGGTTTCCCATTGATGATTTCATTCTTGCGCTCCTTCAAGATCTTGGGCTTCACCTTGCCCAACTTGCTCCAAATTCCTTTCGTAAGATTATCATCTTTATGATGCTTAGCCGCTCTCTTGGAATTCCTCTGTCTACCAAGGTATTTCGCCATTTGTATGTTGTGACCGGAAGGGGGGATTGGGCCGTTTTTACCCTTCGCCCGGGCCGTAGTCAGCACATTACCGGATTAAAGGATTCTATCAGGGATTGGAAATATGCTTTCTTTTACGTTGATCGTCTGGCTTTCAACGAAGTTTCTCTCCCTTGGGGTAAAATAACCGGCCGCACATCTGAACCTGCTCCAGACCTGACCGATGATGAAATTGGTTATGTCAACCGTTTATCTGCTTCGGAGGTTGCATCGGAGGATCCCGACGAGGTCTTCCTAGGAATGGACGACCTGAGTCCCTACTATTTTATTCGCCAAGTCCGACCGGTCTGGAAAATTGATGGAAAGCTGTTTCTTTATTCCGCCGTCTAGGGATGCCAAAACCAATACAAGGGGACGCGTCCTTTATTGAAGGGGCCCTAACTCCCTTCCTTCCCCCTTCCGAAGATGTCCTCAGTTCCGAGGGGACACCGGACGCTCCGGAGCGTGAAACTGAGGTCACTTCTGGGATAGCGGTATCTATCGTGGAGTCTTCGGTCTTCAGGACGCATGATACTATGGTTCATGACTCTCAATCGGATCTTTCAGAACCCCGAAAGGTAGGGTCCGTCAAATCCCTTTCGAAGAGGACCCGAGAAAAATCATCTTCATCTGTAGCCAAACGATTGAGAATCGAAGGTACCCCATTGACTGTTCTTCCCTTATCTGTTTACTTATTAATAAACTTCAATTTTATTTGTAGAAACTACTTCCGAAGCTTCTGTTACTGCTTCGCAACCTGGGGAGGTTCCGTTAACTGTTTCGTTTACCCCATCATCGTTAGTTATTCCTACCACCGTAGCTTCAAGCGTTGTCGTGCCATCAACCACATTTGGGTCTATGTCAACACCGCCTAACCCCTTAGCCATAGCGTTGTTTAGCAGCCTTCTCTTCAGTTCCGGTCTACAAAGACCGCTCACCGGAGGGTCTTCTCAAATGGCTCCACCCGCTCGTCCACAGTCGTCATTACCCGTGTTTCCTTTTCGACGTAAGTGCTTAAAATTGTTTGATTATTCTTCTCTTTTTGCGTTCGTGAGATTGAGTTCATTTCGTTTGCAGCTCGACAGGTTCGCACCACCATTTCCGTGTCTACCGCTGGGTTGTCCACCGTAAACCTTCCGGGCCCCCTAGGTCCTTCTGAGACATCTCGGCCTCTCGAACAGAGTTTACATGCAACAATTACTCCTACTCCGCCAATCGTGCATACCTCTGTGGCACCCCTTTCGTCCGCTTCTGATTTTGCCAATGTATCTGACGAAGGAGTGTTTTTGCGTGCCCGGACAGATCTGCTGAGTGCTATGGGGCTATTATCGGAGTTACAAATGCGAGGCATCCGTGGCAGGCAGGCTGCGCTTTTTCATCGTGAAGAGTTCGAGCGGATGGAGAATGAGCATGCGACAGAAAGAAAAAGAAAGTTTAGCGAGGCAGAATGAGCAGTTGTTGGAAGAAAACAAAGATCTCTATGCAGGCATAGAAGATATGAGGCGTGTCGCGGCTGTTAAGGATGCCCGTATCATTGATCTAAATGCAGAACATAGCTCCCTTTCTGCTCGTATCACCGAATTAGAAGCGTCCCTTGTTGAGAAGGATTCTCAGGTAAACGAGGTTGAACGCCTCTATCATGAGCTAGACATTAAAAACGACAAGCTTAAGGAAGATTTTGCCTTGCAGTCTCATCGGTTGGGAGCGTGTCAGGAAGATGTGGATTGGTTGGTTAGGAAAGGGGGACCTGGTTTGTGCGAGTTGTTATTGAATTCGGAGGATTTTGTGGGTAGGAACTCCAAGTTGCAAATGGAGTGTGTAAATTTGGGCAGTATATGGGTTGCATAGATACTCATAAGGAGTATGCTGGGTTGTTGAAGGATGCCCCTTTCGTGCATGATTTCCCGGACGCTCAGACCAATATTATGGGACTTTTTGGTGAGTTAGTGACTCCGGACTATCCTCTCTTGCAATCCATCAAGGCTGGCACTGTTCCTTTGGGCGAACTAAAGAGATTGGTGGAGAAGTCTTCGTCTGGGCCGGAGGATGTTGGCGCAAGCTCTCTCAGAGGGGATGTTTCTTCTGCACCGTAGCGTTAATATTCCGAACACACCTCTTTTGATTGTTTCTACCCGTTTTTAGTTTGTATTTCTTTTTTTGCATATTCGGTACTGTATTGCCTCGTGCAACTTTTAATGAACCAATTTATATTTTCTGTAGAGGCGTCCCTCTTACTTTATAAAATTTGTTTGTGTTTACTCGTTCGTTATTTGTTCGATTTGATATTTCGTTCGTTATTCGTTTGCTCCGGACGCACACACTGATTCGTTGGTGTGGGTGTTCCGGTCATAGCTATGATATTGATAATTAATTAACAAACTTAGCTAAGGATTGTCATAACATTAATTAACATTTTTCGATAAAAAATACCTTTCTCGAAAGGTACTTAATTGATTCGCACGCATCATTGGGTACATCATTAGTTAGTTAAACGACAAAAAGGTTTAAAACACACTAAAACAAACGAAATTCGTCCATGCCGTGCGTGCGGAAAAGATCTTCTAGAATTGGAACCTGCGGAGGTTCCTCATGTTCCAAGTCCGCGGGAGGCTTACCCCATCCATTGTTTCCAAAATGTACGAACCATCCTTTCTTGCCTTTTTCACCCTGTAGGGTCCTTCCCAATTAGGAGATAGTTTACCTGGTTTGTAATGCAGGCTGGCCTCGTTCTTTCGCAACACCAAGTCTCCTACTTTGCACGCCATTTTACGGACCCTCGCATTGTAATACCCTTCCGTTCTGGACTTGTATGCGGCTTGCCGTAGTGCGGCATTGTAACACCTCTTCATTGCCCTCTAAACGGAAGTTTTCCGTTCTGGGAGATGGTAAGATGACTTCTAAGGGGATCACTGCCTCAGATCCGTACACCAGGCTGTAAGGGGTTTCTTGCGTGGCCCTTCTCGCAGTAGTTCGATATGCCCATAAAACGCTCTGAAGCTCGTCCGCCCACGCCCCTTCTGGACGATCTAATCGAGTTTTGATTCCTTTAAGGATGGTTCGGTTGGTTACCTCGGTTTGACCATTGGCTTGAGGATGAGCTACCGAGGTGAAATTTTGTCGAATGCACAACCATGCACATCATTCTCTGAAAGGGTTGTTGGCAAACTGTTTTCCATTGTCGCAAATAATGGTGTTCGGAAGGCCAAACCTACAAACAATTTGTTTCCAAACGAATTTTACCACGTTAGCTCCGGAGATGCAGGCTAACGGCTTTGCTTCGACCCATTTTGTGAAGTAATCTATGGCAACCACCAGAAACTTTAGACCACCGGGAGCTTTCGGGAAAGGCCCTACTATGTCAATGCCCCATTGACAGAACGGCCATGGGCTGTGGATGCTTGTTAGGTTTACCGGTGCTTGGCTTGGAATGTTGGAATATGCTTGACACTTTTGGCATTTTTTAACGTATTCTTGAATGTCCTTCGACATTTGAGCCCAGAAATACCCGGTTCTAAAGACCTTCTGCGTTAACGACCTTGAGCCAGCGTGTGCCCCACACAAGCCTTCATGCACCTCTTCCGTGGCCCTTGCGGACTCTGTTTTTCCCAAACATCGCCACCAAGGAGTTGAGTATCCTTTCCGATACAATAAACCGTTCTTCACACTATACCTCCCTGCATTCATCCTTATTTTCCTTGCCTGACCGGGGTCTTCGGGGAGTATTCCCTCTACCAAGAACTGCACGATCGGTCTCATCCAACGACTTTTGTTTTCCTCTACCTCCGCCACTTCTTCATCCACTACCCGTTCTATGCTCCTTTTTGAGAGAACTTCTACCAAGACTTCCTTGGTGAGGTGGTGATATAACATGAATGCTAGCTTACTGAGCGCATCTGCTTCCTTGTTTTGGGTACGGGGTACTTGAGTTATTCGGAATTTTTCAAACTTTGCTATTCTTAGCCTTACTTGTTCTAGGTAACGCTTCATGTGGCTTTCTTTAGATTCATAGGATCCGTTGACCTGATTTACGACCATCATTGAGTCTGCGAATGCCTCTAATTCCTTTACTTCCATGTTATTGGCTAAGTTCAAACCTGCTAACAATGCCTCATATTCGGCCTCATTGTTTGAGCAGGCAAAACCGAACCTTAAGGCATACGTTACCTTTTCCTCATTTGGTCCTGACAGGACGACTCCCGCCCCGCATCCGTCCGCCCCTGCGGCTCCATCAGTGTACATCCGCCATAAGGCGTGGTTCTCGTTGGAGGGAATTCCTTTCGCCGCACCATGTTCTACCTGCATACTTTCTCCGGTCGGTACCCCTTCTCCTGGCATCTCTAGCAGGAAATCTGCTAAGGCTTGACCCTTGATGCTAGGCCTAGGTTTGAACGCTATGTCGTGCTCGCCTAATTCAATCGCCCATTTGGTCATGCGTCCCGACCGCTCGGGTTGGAGCAGTATGTTCTTGATCGGCTGATTGGTCAAGACCGTTATTTGGTGGGCCTGAAAGTATCTCTTCAGGCGTCTGACCGAATATACGAGGCTTATGATTAGTTTTTCGATTAGAGAATAATTGAGTTCCGCCCCTTGTAACACCCGACTAATGAAGTAAACCGGGATCTGCTTTCTTTCCCTTTCCGCCAGGAGGACCGAACTGATGGCCTCTTCGCTGGTAGAAAGGTACATAACCAGTGCCTCTCCTTCCCTCGGGCTGGCCATTGTGGGGATGGTTTGAAGTAGGCCTGTGCAGTTTGAACCGGGACCGGCTGGGACCGACCGGGACCGGAAGAACCGGACCGAACCGGTGCCGAACCGTAGATTCCGGTCCGGTCCTCGGTCCGTGTTTTTTTAGAACCGACAATACCGGTCCGGTCCGGTTTTAAACCGGAAGAACCGTAAAGGACCGATTATACCCGTCACTTTATTGGACTGCTTTGATTTTAATTCAGTCTAGCACAAGCAGCCCATCCAATAAGCTAAGCCCAACCTTATTACTTATGAGTTAAGCCCAATGCAATTAAAAAACCCTTTTCCTTGGCTAATAGACAACGACCGTCGGTTTCTTGACTCCCATCTAATTCGATTCTGCTATACGACGTACAATTTCTTCATTCGTCTTCTTCGTTCCACGCAGCAAAAATATGTCGGACTTGGAATCCGATAAGAGTGATTCCGAACTTCAGGTATAATTCTAATTGCATAACATCATTTAATTCTTATACGTGCATGCCATAGATCATCTATACGGAAGTTATATTGTTATACGTGCATTTAATTCTAATTGCCTACATAGATGGTTATCAGGTTATGGATTTTGATAGTATAACATCATTCTTATACGGAAGTTAGTTAAAACTTAAAACCTACAATATTATTAAGTTGCCATAGATGGTTATCAGGTTATGGATTTTGAATTTTGATAGTATAACATCATCGAATTACGTTTCTTGCATAGTATAATAATCTATATTTTATAAACTGTATCATTCTTTGAGATTAGAGATTAGTATAAAAAATTGATAGTTTGTTTTTTTTAACATGTACAAATTGTAGAACATACTCTGACTCGTTTTATATACATACAATTTATACTACTCGTTTTATGTGTATTAGATGGATCTAGAAGATAATGTCAACCTCACTGATGAAACGTTTGTAGAAGACACCCAACCGGAAACAAAAAAGAAAAAATCAAATAAAAGAAAGAAAACTACTAGACCACGGGTAAAAACAGAAAATACTAGAACATCTTCTATTGTTTGTGATCATTTTACGAGGTATAAAGTAGATGGGTTGCAAAGAGGCCGATGTAATTATTGTCCAGACAAAACATATGCGGCAGATCCAAATGGTAATAGTACATCAACCATGAAAAGACACATGAAGGTATGTCGAAATAACCCTATTAATCTTGCAGAACAACAAAATTTATTATTTAAGAAACATAGCCAATTTGGTGAAGGTACTACTAGTAGTGGTTCATTAAATAATTGGAGATATGACGAATCTAAAATAAAAAAGGCTTTACTTAAAATGTTTGTTGTGGGAGAACTTCCTTTCTCATTCGTTCAGAATGAAACTTTAATCGAGTATACCTAAGCTTTAAATGCAAAATTTACTTTGTCATCCCGTTACACTATTTCTAGGGATTGTTCTAAACTTTTCCTAGAAGAAAGGAAGAAAATGTTAAGTTTTTTATCGAACCCTTCAAATACTGTCCACCTAACAACAGACACGTGGACATCTAGTTGTCAAAAGAAGACGTATATGGTGTTAACCGCACACTTCATAGATGATAATTGGGTAATGCATAAAAGAATTATAAACTTTAAACCAATTTTTAGTCACAGAGGGGAGGACATTGGAAGGGATATATTAGAGTGCATTAATGCATGGGAAATAAAAAATGTGATGACTATAACGGTTGATAATGCAACCTCTAATGACAAAGCTATTGAATATTTGATTAAGAAGTTGCCAAACATGTATGATAACGGGAAACATTTTCACATTCGATGTATGGCACATATTCTAAACTTAGTTGTGAAAGATGGTTTAAATGAGCATAATGATTGTATTGATATTATACGTTTAGTCGTTAGATACATCCGAAATTCTAGTCAAAGATTTGACTCCTTTAAAGATTGTGCTAAGAGACTATGTGTGTCAAACAAATTTTTGTGTGCGGATTGCCCTACTAGGTGGAACTCGACATATGAAATGTTAAAAACCGCATTCGAGTTGAGACATGCGTTCTTTGAGTTTGATAAGCTAAATGCTTCTTATTCACGTGACCTTGAAAAGATTCCTGAGCGATATCAGTTTGAAACATGTAGAAAGATTGTTGATTTTTTAGAGAAGTTTAAAATTAAAACCGAAGTAGTGTCGGCTTCATCTCGCCCGGTTGCTCATATGTTTTTTATTGAAGTTTTGGATGTTGAGAAACACCTTTGTAAGTGGGGAAAAGATTATGAATTTTCAGGTATGGTAGGAAAAATGTTTCAGAAGTACATTAAATATTGGGGGGACTTTACCAAACTCAATCATTATATGTATTTTGCCGTTATTTTAGATCCTACCATGAAGTCGGAAATTATAGGGTTTGGTTTTGAATATTTGATCGAAAAAAATAAGAAACCCGAAATGACCGAACTAATTATTGTTGAAATGGTTAGAGAAATGGTAAAACAAGTTGAGGATAATATGGGTTCGTTGTTTGAAATGTATGAAGAAAAGTTTCACACGGAAAACTCAAATGAGACCTCTAAAAGTACACACAATGAATGCACATCATCAAGTCGTGTGGGAAATGATTTCTTAAGTAGTTTTCTTACACAAAACTCAAGTTCAAGGACAAGGACTTCAGCCGTTAGCGAGCTAAAAAAATATATAAATGAGCCTCGGCTTGAAATATACGATGAAGAGTTTGACGTACTTGGATGGTGGAGACTAAATAGCCCACGTTTTCCAATAGTTTCAAGGATGGCTAAAGGTAAAAATTTTATTTTAAATGTAACTTAAATTATTGTGTTTTTATATTAATGTTTTTCATATTTATTGTAGATATTTTGTCAATACAAATTTCTACCGTTGCATCAGAGTCGGCTTTTAGTATGGGTGGTCGTGTTTTAGACCCGTATAGAAGTTCGTTAAAGCCTCACATAGTGGAGGCCTTAATATGCACCCAAGATTGGTTGAGAAAGTCACAAAAACCAATAAATGTTGACGAGGAAAGTGATGTGATTAAAGATGATGAGATTGCTAAAGGTAAGTTAAATTTTAATCGTTTGACATACATCATCTAGTTATATATGATGATATATATTGATTAGTATGTTGTGTTTTCAGATATCGAGGAGGAGCTAAAAAAACAAAATGCAAAAGGAAAAAGTATTGCAATAGACGATTGATGTTTTTAATTTGTTTGATATTGAGCAAACAATGTTGGTTTTGTTTTTTAATTTATGCATTAGATGTAACACAATGTTGGTATTTTTGGATTTATGAACATTGTTGGTATTTTTGGATTTATGAATTTGGACCTCAAATTCTGCACAGAATGACCAAAAAACAGCTGCAAAAACAGCCCAAAAACTGCTGCAAAAACAGCCCCAAAATTGCAGGAATATGACCCAAAAACTGCTGGAAATACAGCCCAAAAACAGTGCAAAAACTGCTGCAAAAACTGCTGCAAAAACTGCAGTAAAACTGCTGCAAAAACTGCAGTAAAACTGCTGCAAAAACAGCCCAAAAACAGGGCATAAAACAGTCCAAAAACAGCCCAAAAACAGTGCAGAAATCAGTCCAAAAACAGCCCAAAAACAGGGCAGAAAACAGTCAACAAACAACCCAAAAACAGTGCAGAAAACACTCAAAAAATAGCCCAAAAAACAGGGCAGAATACAGTCCGAAAACAGGAAAAAACAGTCCAAAAACACTGCAGAAAAAAGCCGGTTATAACCGGTCCAAACCGGTCCAAAACCGGAGTAAACCGGAAATTAACCGAAACCGACCGTCGAACACCGGTCCGCTCCTCGGTCCATCGAAATTGCTTTTTTCGGTCCTCGGTCCGGTCCGGTCCCAACCGGTCCGGTCCGGTTTTTTGCTTCTGCACATGCCTAGTTTGAAGGTGTTGCTTGAGCTCTACGAGCGCTTTTTCGACCTTTTTTGTCCATTCTACTTCTCCCTTCTTGACACAACCGTGTAGTGTCTTGAAGAAAGGAATGGATTTCTCTGCGAACTTGGCTAGGAAGCGCCCGAGCGCGACTAACTTTCCGTTTAGGGCTTGCACATCCTTTACCATTCGCGGAGTTTTTAACTTCAGCAAATTGTCTATTTTCTCCGGGTTAACTTGTATCCCGGACGGGGTAATGATATGGCCCAGGAACTTCCCTTTACTCATTCCGAACGAGCACTTCTTTGGATTCAGCTTCATGTTGATCTTTTGCAACTGTCGGATGGTCTCTTCTGCGTCCTTGATCAAATCCCCATCCCCCTTACTCTTGATTACCATGTCGTTAACATATACCTCCAGGTTACGCCCTATCTGTTTCTCGAAATCTTTATCGACCAGTCATTGGTACGTAGCTCCGGTGTTTCGCAGCCCGAACGGCATCTTGACATAGCAGTACGTACCTTTGGCCATATGGAAGGCTGTCATCTCTTCGTCTTCTTTGGCCATTTGCACCTGATGGTAGCCTTTGTAAGCATCCAGGAAGGATTTCCATTTGTATCCTCCCAATGCTTCCACCTTCTGCTCTATCTCCGGAAGAGGGTAACTATCCATGGGACACGCCTTATTAAGATCTTTAAAATCTACGCACATTCTCATGGATCCGTCCCCTTTCTTGACTAATACAGGATTAGCTATCCATTCAGGATATTGGGTGCTCCGCAGAACCCCCGCTGATACCAAGTCTTCAACTTCTTTATTGACCACCCGGTTCCGTTCGGGCGCCATTCCTCTCTTAGCCTGTTTGACAGGTGTGAACGCTGGGTTTATGTTTAGTTTGTGCTCTGCGACACCCCTTGATACTCCGGTCATATCTTTAGGCTCCCATGCGAACACGTGTGTGTTCTCTTTTAATAGAGTTTCCAACTCCTTCCTTACCCCAAGCGGGAGATCACTACCCATCCGGACGGTTGTTTCTGGAAAATCCGGATTTATAACCACCTGAACCTCTTCCTGTTCTGTCCAGCTATCCTGGTGCACGATGCTCCCGCACTCTGTCACCGGCATGAGCATACTTTGCATGGTGAGTATCCCATGATCCGAGGGGAATTTAAGCAAGCCATGGACGGTGGAAGCTATGGCTTGTAACTGCCACATTCCGGTCCGCCCTAATATGACGTTGTACCGAGACGAGGCCTCTATGACAATGAACTCGGTGACGATATCTTTATTGCGACATGTATTCCAATCAGTCAGCACTAAGGGAAGGTGGATCTTTCCTCACGGCCATACGGACCTTCCGGAAAACCCAATTACCGAAGAGGTAGCGGGTTTGAGGAATGCCTTAACGTCCGGAGGGAACTTATCAAAGCAATGATCGTACATGATATTTGCCGAACTTCCTCCGTCAACGTAGATGCAACGCACCATCGTTCGCGCGATGGCCCCACAGATTACGAGCGATTCCATCTCCATGTGTCCTTCAGGGATCGGCTCGTCCCTTCCGAACTCTATAGTTACTTCTTTTCTTTTTCTTAAAGGGATGCTCGAAGGTTCCGCCCCTTCTATTGCGAGGATCTCCGTATCGTAAACGGTCTCCTTAGCCTTCGGAGCCTCCGTCTGAGCCTCCTTCCCCTTTCCTTTCCTCTGAGCGTCTTTCTACCGCTTATAACTTTCACAGGTGGATGTGGCGTGACCCATTATTTTGTGAAATTCGCAATACGCATTGGGGTCTCTTGGATACCTCTTTCGGAGGGACCTTCCTTCCTTGTCTTCCTTTGAATCATTTGCCACGAACGTTTCCTGACGATATGGCTCATACCTCTCAGCTTGGGATCTTCCCCCGGGCATCCTTCCCCGGAAGGTTGTCCTTCCTGGAAGTGGCGACCGGTAAGAATTTTTAGTTCTTTCAAGATTCCGGTGTGGGGGGGAGCCGAAGGTTCCCTTTCTTTCTTGTGCCTCGAAGCGCAACTTCTCCGCACTCCCCTCCTCCTGCTTTAGCACTTTGTTGACGACATTGATCATATCATCGGCTTTATAAAAATCTTTTTTCGACAGCTCCCTGAATAGTCCGCCCTCTCTTAATCCGTACGTGAACACGGCAATGATGAGGGAGTCTTCCCGCACGGGCATCTTTCGGCTCTGTTCGTTGAATCTCTTGAAATATAACCGGTTGGACTCTCCCCCTCGTTGTCTGCAGGCCATTATCGACTGGGATCGCTGCTGGTACTTCTTCTGTTGTATGAAGCTGTGACCGAATTGTGTCACCAGATCCTCGAAGTTAGAGATGCTTTTATGCGGAAGGCTTGACAACCAGTATCGTGCGGACCCTTCAAGGGTCCCCGCAAAGTATAAACACCATAGCTTTGGATCCATAGGGATCATCTTCACAGCCCAACGAAAACTGGCTACGTGGTCATCTGGGTCTCCCATCCCGTCATATGATTTAACTCGGGGTCCTTTCAGACCGGGCGGTATGGGCATCTCGTTGATGTCATCCGTGAACGGAGAACGGAACCCCCTTTCTTCCGAAGGCTTCTGGTGACCACGACCCCTCGTTTCCCTCCTCTGTGTGGAACGTCTATCTTCGTCTCGCTTTTCAGGTCGGAGGGTCTCCTCCTTCTGGATTCTCCTCGGATGGGTAGGATCTTTGTACACCACTTCCACGGATTCGTCATCGCTTGAATACGTCAAGTTTCTCTCCACACCGAGCGCCTCCCCCTTGGCTTTCGCTCTAGTTTTCTCCATCTGTCTCATCTTTCGGAATCTGCAGAAGAGGTTGTAGTCCTCTAGCTCTTCTTCCGTGGGCTCGTTTCCTCTATTTTCCGGTGGCGGGCATGCGGAGGCCGATGCAGGGGTCAACACTCCCCCTACCGGCTCCATGGATCGGACCGGCGTCGTTTGGTGACGATCATTCAACGCTGCTTCTTGGACCATTTTGTTCGTGGTCCCACGGATGGCACCAAAAGTTGAAACCGATTCTCCGGGAGTCTGGACGGACGGTAACTTCCTCCAAGAACTCAAGTATGGAACCTGGAATCAACCGGAAACTCTGAGTCAGTTGCTCCCCGAGGGTGGTCTTCGTGAGAACACTCCGACGCTCAAGTTAGTATTTGTCGACGTGAGGTCTATCGGGCATTCAATGTGTGGTTATAAAGAACTGTATTGAATGCAAAGAGTGAGTAATAAATGTACCGAATGTGTCTTGTTCGTTCCTGGCTTATGTGCGAGTATTTATAACCAAGCCGGAAGACCTGGGGACAGAGGGAGGTCTTCCTTCGGACCGGTCTTACGGGAGGTCCATTGGTTTAAAGGTAAAGCCTAAAGCCTCTACCCGTCGTGTCGTAGCACGATACCACGCTACCGCCGCCTTGGGGACTTGTTCGCATTAAATGCTCTCGGGACTCGAAACCGTCTTTACCGTAATATCCGCTCGGCCCTAGATTGCCATCATAGGGATTCGAGTCCTGCACCCGTTCGCCCTTCCTGCGCTCGGGAGCCTTCGTAGGTCAGGATGGTATTCGATATACCTCATTAAGCACCAATAGAGATTACAATTTAGATGGTATAAATGAGTTGAGGGCAATTAAATATAGCATAAATATGAAAATATAAATTAGTTTTCTAAAATTAAATGTGGGCGGGTTATAAAGCGATCATATTGATCCGTACTCGGCCCTTTTAGTAAAATGGTTACGAGTAATGGTTGTTAATGGATAACCGTTTCACAAACCATAATCTAGACACGTATAATTCTTGTTGATTCGAATTGGATCAGGGTCAAAATACATTTTTGACATGTCTAGTTTTGGAGAACCGTCGAAGAAAAGATGTTGTGCGAATTTTTGTTTTCTATGTTATTTGTTTTTCTAACTTCCAAGGCATTCTATTTATTTTTTCTTTTTAAGCTTTAGAATAGTGTCCAGAACATTGTCCACAACCTTTCGAATTTTTTGCAACATTCTCACCAGCATAGCCCTCAAAACAACACTTTATTTTTGTACTTTAGGTAATGGCTCGTCACAAGGAGTACGTGTTCAGTGTGTGAAGTTGAGTTATAGAGTTATATATTATATACCAAAATAGACAGTTTTGTTGTTTTTCTATTAGGAGTTCACTTTCTAAGCTTGTTGACAACGGACTGTAGACCTACGCGCTTTCAATAAACAATTATGGAGAATTGAGGTTATTAACTTTTGTCATATCAACTCCATTCAACTAACATTTCAACTCCATTCAACTAACATTTCAACTCACACGTACTCAAGCCAAAAATACTCGTTCTTTTTTTAGTTTTTTGCTCTCACTAGTATGAAATAGGGAAAATACATAAAAGGTAACGTATTTGATTGAAGTTCATTTAAAGTTAATAGCTTTTGTTTTGATCATTAAAGAGTAACAAACTTTTACAAAAGTTTATAAGAAGGGTATATAACCAATCACATGTGATTTCGTTAAAGGCCTACATCAGCCTATTGGAAGCTTCGTTTGGTTAGTTTACATGTCTACATCAAACCATTGAAGGTTAAAGAAGCCGGTCAAATGTGAAGTGTACAAATTGTTTTTAAAATTGATTATGTTTTAGTGATCAAAACAAAAGTAGATACCCTTTTTATAAATTTTTATTAGAGTTGATTAATTTTGGTGATCAAAACAAATATAAATACCCTTAAATTAACTTTCATCTAAAAAATATACACATGAAATAATAAAGAAATAATTACCAATTTAGACCAAAAAACTCATTTAAGACTGATAGACTTCAATCTTCCCAAAATACTCCGTGCGACTTGAGAGACTTGGACAGTATCAACTGGGAGCAGCACTAACTGGGAGCAGCACTAACGAGCATCATTAACGAGCAACACTAAGTGGAGAGCAGTACTAACGAGCAGTAATAACAAGTTTGAGTAGTATTAATTAACGAGCAGTAGTAACAAGGTTGAACAGTATTAATGAACTGTAGTAACTATTTGAGCAACACTAACTCGGACACGCGGCGGCGTTCTAGTGGAGTTACACGGTTGCACGCTCACGGGGTAATTGCACGGGGTAATTGCACGGGGTATTTTGAGAAGAAATGATTTGAAACCTAAGTATATTTTAAGGAGATTTCATTTCATTTGGTCTAAATTAGGAAATTACCTAATAATAAAATTTCAAACACTTATAATGAAATTAAAAATTAAGATCACAAGGTTTGTAATGTTGTAAGTTGTAACTATAAAATAAGTTATTTGATGGCATCTAAGAAGGAATTTAATTTGTCCCTTTGGCAAAAAGCTATTTGTGGGCCGTAGTGAACCATTCCATTCTGACATCACCTCTTAGATTTCGTCAAATCTGACCTTATCACCACCTTCCTCCGCCGGCCGGCATCCATTCTGTCGCTCCTTCAGTCGATGTATATATACATGCAAACGCATAATATAACTTAACTGTATATAACAAAATACAATAAAAACACAATGTTTGATTTTAAGCTTTCTTTATCTTCTTTCCGACTATGCCGCCGTAAAGCAAAATCTCCGGCGACTATACATTTCTTCTCACCCTTTAACCCGAAAACTCTCGAGATAGCTTACCCCACCACTCCTTCACCACCTCCCACCACCCCTAACCACCGTCCCCATCCACTCACCACCACACCTGAGTTGCATAACTCTCCGGTTTCTTTTGATATTAAAATCTCCGGTGACCAGGATACTATAAAGGGGGAGAGAAACAATATGGGTTCTTTTGATGAAAGTTATTCGTTCAGCTACAGCGATGGAGAAACCGAAAGTAAAGTTGGCAGCGGTGGTAAAAATGGTGGCGAAATGAGGAAGTCGGTGGTGATGTCGGAGAGTTTGACGGTGGTGAAGTGGTCGGAGCGGCCGTACGATGATTTCAAGAGGTCGATGCTGGAGATGATTTTGGAGAAGAAGATGTTTGAAGGTAAAGATTTGGAGCAGTTGTTGCAGTGTTTTTTAACTCTAAATTCGAGACATCATCATGCCGATATAATTGCAGCGTTTACGGAAATTTGGGAGCTCTTGTTCCTTTAATATATATGGACTCCGGTTACGAAAATGAGTGGCATGCTAAAAGAATTGTGTTCAATTATAATTTTGTGTAATGAGACTTTACATGTGAGCTCAATGTACAATATTGTTCTAAACTTAAGCTAACTAATCATTTATATGTTATTTCAGTATAACTATGTTTATTAATTATTTCTTACAATTTAAAAAATTGAAACTAAAATTATCATCCCACAAACCACTCGCGATTACCGCTAACCATCATCACAACTAATGTCACCACATCTAACATTCATGATCACGACCCAGTACGACCACCAACCATCACTACCGTCACCACCACCCACCACCACCCACCATCCGTTCCGTCACCACCACCCACCGGCACAACCATCCACCACCCGTCACCATTTCATCCATCGATCAATTGGTCGCTGCTAAATATTCACGTACGTGTAAAAATTCTATTGGTTTTAAGGAAACATATGTACTCTAACAGTATTCTGTTATGTTATTTTGTCTTTATTGAGCCACTGCGATCTTTACGGATTTGTGTAGAATTCCATCTACGGTGTTAATGTCTCATTTGAACTTCAACGTCTCTATACAACTTGTATCTTTCCTTATTGTCTTCATATTCACTATCTTGACAACTTTCGAGAACTTCATGAAGAATGGTGTTAGTCTATGAATGTCTTCAATATTTAAGGTAACATTTGTCAGACTATTACTACGTACAATTTGAACTTTTAATCACACATTAATTCTACAAAAGGAATGTAATATTTAGTCTTTGCGTGTTCATTAAGTGTGAGATGTTTGAGGTGACATTAATGTTGTAATATTTTTATATCCTGTAACAAATATTAGTGTAATCAAATAATCAGAATCAACAAAAGAATGAACCTAACCTGAAAGTTGTCGAGAAGAACAGAAGAAACCGCACGGAATGAATTCCTGTCCTTTAAGGTTTATACGAGCCGTATGCTGTTAGCCTTCAATCGTATCACCCCAGGATTTGATGCAGTATAAACAGTGTGTCCCGACAGCAAAAGAACCACCGTAACACAAAGTGATTACTCGGAAACCAAAGGAAGAATGAGCACTTTGAGCAGCAGAGAGTTTTGAATATTTTCGTGTGTTTTCTAACACTGAAATGGTGTTTCTTATATAGACCAGCAATCAAAAACGTATACCATTAATACGGTCTTTTAAGACTGATAATGGACAGAAAAAACGGCCAAGGTATTAACAGCCCGTCTTAATGCTCGAACTCAGCTCCCAGCAACCGATGCATCATGCAAAGTGCGGCATTTCGCGTCATCGGTCTCGGCTCGGCGCGCGTGTGGGTCTAGTCCTTAATCCCCACTAAAGCCTCTGAAAGCTTAAGGAATTAAATGCCTTATAAACTCACAAAATATTCTTCCTCCCACCTATGTGAGATAGAGAAAATTACCAACTTGCAATATCTCTTGATATTTCCAACAATTAATGTAATTATAATCAGTGTCTTGGTTATGTAGCAACCTCAACATTTTTCATAATCTGAAACTTATATTATAATTATATTCTAAAAACTCTCGCATTGATCCATAGAAGATAAGAGTATTATCAGTTACCCAACAATCTTCCACAAACCTTTATAAGCTTCTTCCTCGAACAGACAACAAACTTCCTCATTCGGCCACCATTACATCTCAAATATCATCCCAGCAAATCCTGTTCGAATTGTTTTGCATGACGTATTTGATGGTGCTTAAGTAATGAGGTTTTTGGGTAATACCACTAATAAACAAACATACTTTGTCTAAAATAACTCATGAACGATATGAGCCCTTAGAACTATTACAACTTTGTCTAAATTTTAAATGTTGTTAAAAAATATTTGTACTTTTAATGAAATTAAGATTTTAATTAAACGGATAAGTTACACCTTACGTCAGGGGTGTTTCCGGTTCCGACCTGGCAACCCAAAAATATTCAAAGACCGAAAAACGGATGGGTAAAACCGGTTCCAAGTCCAATTCGGGTACGGGTTGGATCGCTCTTCATTCGGGTACAGATTTTTCCTCTATTGTTTTTCCCCCGCAGATTTTTCCTGCATTCCTGAATATATACATTATGGTTCTAAGTTACTGTTCATATGAAAAACAAAATATTATAATATAAATAAGTTTTGTGAAACAGATATCAAAAATCTCGGCTGCCTAAGTGGCTTGCCATCTTATTTGGAAGACTTTGCTTGCCTTACTTCTTGGGATTGAGTCACGCTACTAGCAAATTGGTTTTTTATTTTTCTTTTTGTGTGCTAACAATTCACCCCTCTTACTTCCTTAATACTTCATTTTAACCCCTTATTTTTCACATCTTTTCAATTCTAACGGCATATATGTATTACACACAAACTTAATTTTTTATCTTTATACTTATGTAGCTTTAAAAAAAATTGAAGATCACCTCATTTGTTTTAGCTTAGTAATGCATAATATTTTCATAGAAATTAAATATATCTTTACAATTAACTTATTTTTCATCTACGTTTTGATATAAACTAAATCATAGTTTTCGCTTAAGAAAATGAAAACTCTAAAATCCTGCTACAACGTGCGGGCTTGATCGTTTTTCTATATATACAAAATCAAAACTTGACACTCCCTCTGTTCAAAAATTATTGTCCACATACAAGAAACTCACAGTTTTATAAAAGTGCATTTATTACACTGTGTAAGCAATAAAACTTTCATCACCTAACTATTTTTTGATAGGTGGAATTTTCTATTGACAATAATTTTAGGACGTATTAAAATAGAAAGGTGAAAAATAAAATTGGGGATGGATAGAGTATATATCTCGAGCATATACAAAATTGTGATATATAAACAGAATTCCAAAACCAGTTCCAAAAATCATGAGATATATAAGCAGAATTCTAAAACCAAAACTCCGGTTCGGTCTTGGATTTTCAGGTTTTGTACACGTCCCTGCCTTACATAATAACATTTTTGTGGAGGTAAGCAGTACAAGAATCATGTGTTTTACATGTGGTGTGTTCCATGAATAATGTGATATATCCTAAGTAACTTTTAACAATCATTGATGGTGGTACAATCATAAAAACTTTCAAATGACTTTTTAAAGTTAGGAATTCGATCTTCACTAGATAAAAAAAATATATATGAGATGGCTAGAGGGGATTCGAAAACAAACATGACAATGATTAAGTGGTGTATATTACGAACATAAAATCAGCTCTCATAACGAGAATTGTGCATATTGTTACTTTTACATGTGACCGCTAAGAATTTTTTACCATACAATATAATAATCTTAGCCATCGGAGTTTTTGCCATGAATTATTAAGTATATAACATTTAAGGATGGATGAACAGTAGCTTTATTCTTATACGAAGTATATTACTTTCACGTTATTATACATATCCAGAACGGTGCATTAACACGTATTCCATTGCCAGCGCAGGTGGTAAACACATCTCCCTCACATGTCATGCGTTCGACTCTATGTTTCATCATTTTTTCAAATCAAGTTTTTTTCTTCTTTCCTTCTCCAAAATATCACAAATGTTTTCCTTTATTAGTCCAAATAATTCAAGCCTTTTTCCTTTATTAACTCAATTTCTAGCCTTTTTTATTTCTTAACATAAACATTTCAAATCATTTTCCTTTCTTTTTATTTTTTATTTTTTAAATTTGTTTTTTATATAAATCGAATGATGATAAATTTAAACAACCTTATAAAATATATTTTGTTTTATAAAATGTAATATAATTTTACAAACTCTAATATTTATATTTTAACGACAGCAGATCACATATCACATAAATGAACGCATAAACATTTTCGTTAACAAACAAACTGAGTAAACTAAAGTTAATCTAAAAGAAGTGTTTTACGTTTATCTAAAGATTAATGTACTAATATCGTACAGTTAATTATAAGTATTAAGAGTTTCTACCATCTTCACAAATAAATACACGTTTTAAAACACCCGCGGCAACGCGCGGGGCACACTTGCTCGTTATGTAAATAACAATAAAGAAAATGTTATGTTACCAACTTATTTTCATACCGTGATATAATGCCTGTAGGTTTTTTTTTTAATTAAAATATGGTCATTAAAATTTTAATTAACCTTATATTGCAAAATTTTCTACTTTCTACTTTTACTTTAAGGGGTAACCCCATCCCCCTACAAGGTTTTTGTCAGGATCGAATAACCCGAACAGATTATTTAATCTAATATCTACTAACAATGAGAAGTTACAGCGGATCAACATTCTTGTTAATTGATTAAGAACAATGAATATTGTAAATTAATACGAATAAGAATAAGAACACAATAATCACAAAAAGCTTCAACGTATATTGATATGCTCGAACAATACATACGTACGTTTACAATTCGTAAGGAACTATTTATAATAGTACTTGAAGCCTAAATTATTAACCTAGTTATTCTAGGAAATGATTACAATACAATTACAATTGATATTATCTTCTAAACTAACTTTCCTAAGATCTCGGACTCGATATTCTCCATAAATAGCATCATCAGTAGTATTTCAGTTGATCAGTAGTAAATGCCAAGATCAGTAGTAAGTTGTATCTTCAGTAGTAATTGTAATATCAGTATCAAGTAGTCATAGCAGCAATAACTCTTGATCAGTAGTATCCACACATCAGTAATAGAATACTTATAACCCAACAATCTCCCCCTAAACTTGTTAATTCTCTTTTAATTAATCAAGTTTCTTCTCTTCTTCATTTTTCATTTCTTGTTCTTCTAACAATTTTGCTCTTCTTTACATGCCTTCAATTGTTCTCTGATTTTTCATCTTTCTTTGAGCTATTATATATTTGCTGTTTCTTTTCACAAAGTAATTAAATTTTTCTTGAAACATTACAGCATCATACGGTTTCATGAAGTTATTTGTGAATATCTGATACATTGTTTCTTCTCGATGTGGATATTTTTTTCAAATAAGTATAATTCACAGTTTCTACTGGCTCTTTCAAAGAAATACATGTTTACTGTGGGGAGCACATTCCATGCATAAACATTTTCTTTGTTTGTAAATATTTCAGGATAGTTGTCTGGATAGAAAGCAGCATCAATCATTTTAGTTAAGTATCCAGCTCCTGAGTTCTTCGATGATTTCTTAGCCATTCTTGGCTTACCAATGATCAGAACTTTAATAATATCACTTCTGCTACATGACATAACCATTGGTTTCCATCCAGTAAATCTCTGAGTGGTTTTGTCCTCTCTTATGACTTCTAGGACATTATCAACAACCCTCCAATTGATAATTGGATTATCTTCAATAGGAGCAACAGGAACATCAAATACTTGTATTTCTTGTTTTCTTTTCTTCTTTGATCCTGTTTCAGGTTCAGTTCCTTTCCTCTTCTTAGAAGGTGTTGAAGTTTCACCAGTTGTTGGTGTTCTGGAGAGAATGATTGTTGGATCTATTTCAATCAAAACTTTTTCTTTTTCTTCTTCTACTTCCATTTCTGCTAATTCTCTCTTTTTGGCAGTACAATATTTGTCTACTAATGTTATCATTTTCATTCTGCCAAATGACTTAGCATTATGACCTTTAGATTTCAAGTAGTCAGTCATTTTTGCTTTTTGTTCAAAAATTGCATCTGGTAGATCAACCTTTTCTCTTTTGCATTCTGCTACTAGATCTTCAAGGCAATTTAGATGTTCTTCTTCTATTTTTCATTGTCTTTCAAATTCTGCCTTTTGATCATCTACCAGGACTCCTTGAATTGTTACATCAGCTTCTTGAATTTCTGGATTTTTCAGTCTTTCTTCTTCAGCCTTTTTCTTGTCTACAAGAGCCTGAGTCTTAGCAACTTTTCTTAAATACCTTATCATGTTCACCTTCTATTTGTCTTGTTTTGCAGGTCTGACATGGTTCATTTTGTTTACCATGTAGTGACCTAGAGCTCTGTTTGGATAATCATCATCAAACTTTTCTTTTCTTTTTCCAATACAGGCTGAAAGTGGAGGTGGAGTATATTTCATGTCAAGAACAGGGGTAAATACAATTGATGGAGAGAATAAATGAATCTTATTCTGTGGTAGTATTTTGGGGTGAGGAAGAAGTTCACACTCATCAACTTCATACCAATTTACATTATCATCAATGTCAAGTATGATAAGTGGTTGTTCTGGAGTTTTAGGTTTTGTTATGATTATAACCTGTTCACGTTCAAGAACTTCTGGTATTTCTTCATCTTCCTCTTCAGTAGTAACCAAGGTGGTTGCTACTGGGGTAATTTCTGGTTCAATTACCACTATCTGTTGATTTTCATTTACTACTGGTGAGATTGTTGTTGTAGTTACTACTGCTAGGGCATCAGTAGTATCCATGATATCTTCTTCTGGAGCATTTTCTACTGATGTATCTATTTCTTCAACATGATCAGTAGTAACAACCTCTTGATCCTTTGCTTCAGTAATATTCATAGGATCAGTAGTCTCTATGACCTCAGTAGTAACTGGAGAGTTTATTTGTTCTGCTGTTTGAGATTGATTTGCAGACACAAACACATCCTCATCCATACTTTTCATTTCTTTGTTTAGGTCTTCACCAAAACTCTGACATGTTTCACCATGGACCTCTTTTAAATTTAGGAGAGCTGCTGCTGCTATAGATTGATCAATCATTCCTTGAATTTGATCTTTCTCCCCCTTAGTGATCTCAACCTGTTGAGCCTCACTATCTGCAATCTTCCTTTGTAATTTTCTGATCAAATTTGATTGCCTTTGAAGCTTATACTCGAACCTCTTCTGTCTTCTGTTCAGAGTATTGATGTAGTGCTTCATGTAGGTCATGGTTTTTCCTTGATTGTTTAGTAAATTCAGACAATGTTGTACAGTGGTTTTAAGGTTTTCCTTCATATCCATCAATTTTGTTTGTTTAATACTGCCCTCAGCCCATTTGGGTGGATCATTGGGCTCAGTTGGTACGTTGGTTTGAAGGTTTTCCATCCTATCCGTCAATTCAGGTTGTTTCTTTCTACCCTTATCACTTCTTGGTGATAAATTGGGTTGTTTGGACACTCTCTTCTTCCTAGAAGAAGCAGTAGTGCCCCCCCCTGTGGTTTCTTGGCACCGGGGTCCTCTTAGTGATGCCTCAAAAGATGAGTCATCACTTAGAGTTGCCGAGGTCTGGGTCCTAATGATGTTCTCACTAGCCTGTGCACCCACCTTTGGGGCATCAGTAGTGAGAGCCCTTTCCTCATGCCCTCTCTCCTCCTTGGAGGGCAACTCTTGGAGTCTGGGGTTTGACTCAATTTGTCCCCTGTTGTCCTTTAAGGAAGATTTCTTCCTTTTATAAGGTTTGGAGATTTGTTTGGCAATGGTCTGGTCTTCCTCAGAGTGAAGAGTAGCACTCTGGGGATTAATGTCATGAACCTGGGACACATTCAGGACATCTGTTGGTTCATGTATTTGAGTGGGCTGAATGGGTTGTGTTTGGGCTGTATTTGGTGGTGGAGTTGGTTGGGGTTCAATGGGGTGACTTGAACCTTCTCCTGTTGGGGGTTGATCATAGATCATATTTTGAAACGGAGGAGTTTGCTTCCCAGAAAATTTAAATTGTTTTCTCATATTAGAATACACCTTTTTATTCAATTCTGGTGCAACAAAAATGTTCTTAGGTGTTGAAAGATTTTGAATTTCGCAGTTTATAATATGAGTTAGGAATCTTGGGTACATTAAAAATTTAGCAGATGATAAGTTTCCAAGCATTCCTTCAAAAATCATGTTTGAAAATTTGAATACTTGTCCTGTGCACAAACAAACAACAGCAGAAGCTATTGACTTGTTGAACTCATTCCAAGTACGCTTTTTAGGAGAGATGCAATGTTGAATAGTGTGAACTAAATATTTCCATTGGGGTGAAAGAAGACCTTTTTGAAATGTGACAATGTCTAGTCTTCATTCATACCCCATTTTTTGTAAAACATCAACAATGTAACGACCCGAAATTTGTAAATAAATAAATTGTACAAAAATATGATAAATATGGATAAATCGTTAAAAGAACGTAGGAATTGGTTTCGTGCCGTTTGGAGACCGTATGAGAAAGTTATGGGCGAAACCGGGTCGAGACAACAACCGAAAAATGCAGCCCTGCTGCATTGGAAAGTTAGCGCCGCTAACTATAGTTCCCGATCGGGAAGTGTCTCCAGCGGATTTGGCTTTTGGTCGCGAAGTAGTTCACGATGACTTAGCGATCGCGAATTATGAAAAACGCGAACTTAGCGACGTGAACTATTGTTCACGTCGTGAACTTGTGTCGTGCAGCATTAAAGTCGGGTTTGAGCTCATTTAATGCAATAGTAAACCCTAGTTTTTCCCTTTGGCGATTTTGGAGCTCAAGTGCAGATTTTGGTTGATCTCTTCACAAATCTTTGGTAGATTTCACTCCTAAGTGAAGATTAAAGGTATATCTTCACTCTTTGATCTTTGTAGCTTTAGATCTATGTATTTTGATGGTTGGGTTGAAACCCTAGTTATTGGGGGTTGTGGTTTATGGTGAATAAATGATGTAAACACTTAATAGATGGTATATTAACAAAGGAAACAAGCGTATGATTATGATATGTAAGAATCATAAGGGTTGGTTAAACCTAGGGTTTGGTAAATCACCATAATTGGGGGAAAGTGTTCGTTGATGGTATCTAGTGATTAATGGATACATTATTGGTAGTATGAGATGTTGAACATTGTATGATTGCTGAATTAGGCTTCCGGTGAAGTCTTGGAGTTTGACCGAATTGTTGGAACGAGGAAACCGGCGGAAAGAATATGGTTGGAGCATTATATTGCTAAGGTGAGTACGTGTGGACTTTATCGAGTACATAGCCTTTGAAATACATTTTTATACTTGTGTTACGGTCTAATTGCTTAATTGAGTAGACTTATAGTTGTTTAGTTAGTTATGAATTATTATTAATATTTAACTAACTGGTTTGATGATGAACGTGATAGCCGAGAACTAGATTGACATAACCTTTGAGTTATGGTGAGAACGAGATGACGTGATGCTAGTTAGTTCGGGGGCAACCCGATAACTAGACATGGTGATGTTTCTAACTAGTTCGGGGGCAACCCGATAGTTAGATAGGATAGTGTTTCTAGCTAGTTCGGGGGCAACCCGATAGTTGGATTTATGGGTGCTTATAGCTAGTTCGGGGGCAACCCGATAGTTAGGCACGTTAGTGTTGCTAGTTAGCTCGGGGGCAACCCGATAACTAGATATGTGTTGCTAGGAAAGCAAGGTTTGGAGTCACCATAGGGTGACTATATAGATGGACGAAATTACTTGTTTGTTGGTTGATTGGATAAACGATTATTATTATTAATGGGTCTAAACCCATGTAACTCACGAGACGTTTTTGTCTCACGTACTCCTTGTTGTTTTGCTATGTACTCAGGTTCGGGATCGAACGTTTAGGTACGCATGGATAGAGATGAGGGGCCTAGAGTAGAAGAACTTAGATTGGATTTATGCTTAGCTTTGGTTTTGATCTATTTTGTAACACCAAACTTTATACTCTGATTTTCATACCAAAGGTTTTTGTAAATCCATATTTTGGAATAGTTCTTCTATTTATGAAAAATGATTTATTTTGGGCAAATATTTTGTATTAAAATTTGAGGTGTTACAAACAAGATCTTCCTTAGGTAAAGAAAACAAACCTGATTCATCATTTAATTGAAGATGATGTCGAATAGACTGTTCAGTAATAATGATTTGCTTCCCATCTACTACAGACTTGATTTTAGATAAAGTTGATTCTTCTACCCTTTCAGCATTTTCCCAGAAATCAACCAAATGTTGTTGATAAGCTTTAGGGTTGATGGTGAGTGCAAACTTGATGTGTGAGTTCTTTAAGAACATCACTATTGTGAAATTCTCAAGAATGCACACATATTGTGAAATTCTGAAAATTTGAGATCAGTTTTAATGTCGAGGGATTTTAGAGTTGCCATTTGAATGATCTTGAACTTTGAAGTTGAGTCTTTCACCGAGAGTTCAATCGCTTTTGCAAGAATGAGGGATTTGTGGAATGAATTTAGTTGATACTGATGCAGGGTTTTGATCGGATTTTGCATAGATTAGGGTTTAGCGTAGGGTTTATCAAATTGAGGAGAAGATAATGCTAAACTAATCACAATCAGCTATTTATATTTTTCGAATTTTCCTTTAAAATGACCGAAATGTCCTTCGAATAATAACCCAACGGCTATTTTCATGAGGGTCAGTATGGTAATTTGTGTATTTGACAGATAACGGTCGATCAGTAGTAACTGAGTGTCAGTAGTAGAAACATCCGTAGTAACCATTGTTTCTATACTTAACCTAATTCTCCTGAGAACCCTATCAGTACTAAATTGTAGGAGTAACACACAATCAGTAGTACTAAATAACCAGTAATAAAACAAAAAAAATTGTATAAACAAATTTTACAAATGATTTTCTTTTTGTGAACTTAATTTATTAAAATCATTCCAATACTGCTAACCAAGAAGCTGAATCTTCCTATATCAAATGCTTTTGTAAAAAGATCTGCTAATTGATTATCAGTATGAATTTTTTCTACTTTAATTAATTTCTTTTCATTATAGTCCCTTATGAAATGAAATCTTATTTCAATGTGTTTAGTTTTCGAATGTTTTACTGGATTATTCACAATACTGATAGCACTTTGATTATCAATAAAAATAGGAGTTTTAAGAATAGAGATACCAAAGTCTAGGAGTTGATTTTGAATCCATAGAACGTGAGCACAGCAAGCAGATGCAGCTACATACTCTGCTTCAGCAGTTGATGTTGAAACATTGGTTTGTTTCTTGCATTGCCATGACACCAATCTTGATCCAAAGAATTGACATCCACCAGTAGTAGATTTCCTATCTTGACATTCACCACCATAGTCACTATCAGTGTAGGCTATGAGTTCAAAAGGTGATGCATGTGGATACCAAAGACCAAAAGAAGGTTTTCCCTTCAAGTATCTAAAGATTCTTTTGACAGCTTGCAAGTGTAGTTCCTTAGGTCTTGCCTGATACCTGGCATATACACAAACACTATACATAATGTCAGGTCTAGATGAAGTTAGATACATTAAAGACCCTATCATAGATCTGTAAAGATGTTCATCTACATCCTCCCCCTCAACGTCAGGATGTAGGTGTTTGTGAGTTTCCATTGGTGTGCTGGCACTTTTGTTGTCTTTCATTGCAAATTTCTCTAAAATGTCTCTGACATATTTTGGTTGATTGATCAAAATACCATCTGATCTTTGATTGATTTGGAGTTCAAGAAAGAAGTTCATTGGACCCATTGAGCTCATCTTGAACTTGATCTGCATCAATTCTTTAAATTCTTTGCACATTTTATCATTTATTGATCCAAAGATGATATCATCTACATATATTTGGACCAGTAGTATATCATCTTTGACCTTTCTTGTGAACAAAGTTTTGTCAATGGCACCTCTCTTAAAATTGTTCTTCAGTAAGTATGATGATAGTGTGTCATACCAAGCTCTTGGTGCCTGATGAAGGCCATATAGAGCTTTGTCTAGTTTGTACACATAGTCATCATGTTCTGGATCTTCAAATCCTGAAGGTTGACATACATACACTTCTTCTTCAATTTTCCCATAAAGGAAGGCACTTTTCACATCCATTTGGTAAACTTTGAATTTCTTGTATGAAGCATATGCCAGAAATATTCTTATTGCTTCAATTCTGGCAACAGGTGCATATACTTCATCATAGTCAATACCTTCTTCTTGTGTGTATCCTTGGGCTACAAGTCTTGCTTTGTTTTTGATTACTATACCTCTTTCATCCTTTTTGTTTCTAAAGATCCATCTTGTTCTAATGGGTCTTTTTCCGTTTGGTAGAGGTACAAGAGTCCATACAGCTTGTAACTTAAATTGAAGAAGTTCTTCTTGCATTGCTATGATCCAAATCGAGTCTTTCATGGCTTGTTGAATCTTCTTAGGTTCCTCCTGTGACAAAAAACATTCATACATGCATTCATTAGATACAAACATTTGAATTTATGGTAGAATTAAATTTGCTTCTTGTCTGCATGGTTGAATTGACATCACTTAGGACTAGGTCCAAAGGATGATTCTTTTCAGTTCTGGTTCCTGGAACTTTGTCAACAGGTATTTGACTGTCAAGGTTTGACTCATTGGATTCAGGAATTTGTGCATCTGTCCATGTTTCTTCTTGATTGTTTGTATTTTGTGGAGATTCTTCATTGCTACTGGTGTCAGTAGTAATATTTTCTTCATTGACCTCAGGTGGTTCATTTTGTTACTGACATCATTGTTGTGTGATTCATCATCAAAATTTTGAGGTTCAGAATTACTACTGGGATCAGTAGTATCTTCAAAGTTGGAGTTGTTACTGGTGTCAAGAATGCTAGGGTTATCAGAGTTACTACTGTCCTCAGTATCAACTGTGGGATCAGTATTAACTAAGATGTATTTCATAATATCTTGACATCCATTTGATGATGATCCTCCTTGTTGGCTTTGATTGTTTGAATCTCCTGTATTATACACATAATTAACATCAAAAGATTTGGTTAGATTATCAATGTTAAACAACCAATCTAGACCATTTCCCTGTTCATTCATCAGATTTTCATTTAAGGATACATTTACACTTTCTTCAATGATCCTTAGCCTTTTGTTGAATACTCTGTAAGATTTGCTTTGAGTTGAGTATCCTACAAATATTCCATCATCTTCTTTGCAGTCAAACTTACCAATTTGTTCTCATGTAACTAAAATAGTACAAGGACAGCCAAATGATTTTAAAAAACTTATTGATGGTTTTCTTTTATTGAAAAGTTCATAAGGTGTTTTAAAGTGAGGCTTAACTATTAATACTCTGTTCTGTACATAACAAGCAGTATTAACAGCTCCAGCCCAAACAGTTATTGGTAATTTTGAATCTCCAAGCATAGATCTGGCTGCTTCAATGATGGTTCTATTTCTTCTGTCAGCTACACCATTTTATTGTGGAGTTCTTGGTGAGTTGTACTGCCTGTCAATACCTTTAAGATCACAAAAATCAATTAGATTTGTATTTTTAAATTCTGTGCCATTATCACATCTGATTGCTTTCACTTTGAGATCTCTTGTATTTTCCAGCTTTACAATCAGATTCTTGATTATTTCACTTGTTTCATCTTTGGTCCTGAGAAAGAATACCCAAGTGTATCTGGAAAAATCATCAGTAATAGGGTTTTTATCAGTAGTAAACCTGGAATAATTCCTACTGATGTTAGAAAACTTTGAATATTGAGGAAATTGATTTTGTTTTCCATTGTTTTTGAAATAATTACTTCTGTTTTGACTTTTATGCCTGATATTTTGCACAAATCTTTGTGCAGTTCTTCCAACTTTGGGAGTTTCAACATGTGAGTTTTTAGCTTCTTTTGTTTTTGTTTCTTCAGTTTGTATTAACTTTAAGGCTTTCTCTTTTTCTTTGTTGACTTTAAATTCTTTGAATTCTTTGCAATTGATAGGATTAAAGTGACAATTTTTTGCAATGTGGTTAACTTTGTTACAAATTAAGCATGTTAATTTTGTTGATTTAGCATTTTCAGGCTTTCTTTGTTCTTTCAACTGGTTCAAGTTTCTTTGATTTCCCCTTCTTAAAATTTTTGGTATATTTTCTAAGTTATATTTTGGGGATTCAGTTTGACTTTGTGTGGTATGAAAACTTGTATCAGTTGTTTGATCATCATCAGAAGAATCAGTATTGGTTTCAGATTGATTTTCTATTTTTAATTCATTTAATGTTCTTTCTGTGCTTGATTTAAGAGGAGGTATAAAATTAGTTGGAGGTGGAACAACATGATATCCCACCCCATGAACAACTTTTTCAGTAGATTGATTACTTGTTAATTCATCAATTATTTTAGAACTTCTTTCAAAAAATTTAATAGTTAGTTTATTCTGTTCTAATTCCATTTGCCATTCTTCTAATTTGATTAAAGTTTCTTTTAGTTTTAGTTCAGCATATTCTTTATCATAAGTGGTTTGCAAGAGTTCATCTTTTATCTTTTGATCTGTTATTTTATAAATTTTAATTTGATTTTCAAGATCAGCTATACAACCATTATATTCAATTCTCCTATTTCTGTTTAGAATCATTTCTTCAAGTGTTTCTTTGTTAAGTTTTTCTAATTCTTTATATGCTTTAATGCATTCAGGAGTGCAAGATTTAGAATGTACGTCAGTAGTAGACTCAGTAAAGGCCATGAGAGCTTGATTATGTGCATGTTCCTCTGCTTGAAAGCTCCAGTCATATCCTTGTCCTTCTTGAGATACTAATGCAGTTGAATTTGAAGTGTTGTTTTTGTTGTAGTTTGATCTTTGGTCTTTGTTTGGACATTCTCTGGCAAAGTGACCCAGATTGCTACAGTTGTAGCATTTGACTTTGGTCTTGCAAATCCAGCACGTTCACCTTTGTTGTAGGTCAGATTTTGCCTTCCAGTTCTTTTAAGAAACCTTTTTGTTCTTAAGCTCAGCATTGCCATCTGCCACTTGATGTTCATCTCTTCCAGATCATCAGGATTGAGTTGTTCCAAATCCTCACTAATCAATGCAGTATGTACATGACTAGTGAAAAAGATTCTCCTGCTACATCTTCAATTCCTGCATTCTTTATAGCCTCTTGACCTGTTCCTGTACTATACACAAAAGCAGCATTGTTTGAAGGTAAATTGGAGTTTTAGTACTTACCTCAGATTCAAACACTCTCAGCTCATTGTACAATTCATCCAGCTCTTTTTCTTCCAAAGCATCACCTTGTCTATATATAACTGTATACATAGACCATTCTTCACCAAGAGATTTAAGAAACTTTTTGTTTACATCGTCATTGTCTGGTTTGTAACCAACTTGATTCAGTTCACCAATAAGTTTGTTGAACCTATCAAAGACTTGTGATAATGATTCATTCTTCTGGACTTTGAAATTTTCAAAGTCTTGCTTCAGAACTGACTTCATGTTTCTTTTGGTGCTTTTGGTGCCAACAAACCTCTTTTCCAGTGCCTGTCATAGCTTCTTTGCATCATCATATTCAACAAAGAGATGTTGATAATCATTGGGAATAGCAAGCAGAAGAGTGCTTAAGTCTTTGAGTTCAGTTCCTCTGTCTTTCTTCTCTTTTTCACACTTGAGTTTGTCGACTTCAGTTGAGGAGCTTACTACTTGAGTCTGGATGGTTTTGTTGCCTTCAACAACAACTTCCCACATGGAATAATCAGTAATAAGCATGTATTGCTTGATTATGTTTTTCCACATCCCAAAGTTGTTGGGAGTGAGAATGAGACTTTTGTTAGCCTGAGTGCTTTCATTGCTATCAGACATGATTAACAATTTTGAGTTCGAAAGTATGGAACTTTTTGATGTTCTTAATTCGTAGATCTAGAACCGTAAAGCTCTGATACCACTTGTCAGGATCGAATAACCCGAAAAGATTATTTAATCTAAGATCTACTAACAATGAGAAGTTGCAGCGGATCAACACTCTTGTTAATTGATTAAGAACAATGAATACTGTAAATTAATACGAATAAGAATAAGAACACAGTAATCACAAAAAGCTTCAATGTATATTGATATGTTCGAACAATACACACGTACATTTACAATTCGTAAGGAACTATTTATAATAGTCATTGAAGCCTAAATTATTAACCTAGTTATTCTAGGAAACGATTACAATACAATTACAATTGATATTATCTTCTAAACTAACTTTCCTAAGATCTCGGACTCGATATTCTCCATAAATAGCATCATCAGTAGTATTTCAGTTGATCAGTAATAAATGCCAAGATCAGTAGTAAGTTGTATCTTCGGTAGTAATTGTAATATCAGTATCAAGTAGTCATAGCAGCAATAACTCTTGATCAGTAGTATCTACACATCAGTAATAGAATACTTATAACCCAACAGTTTTCTAATGTGGCTGAACCTATGATCATAATATACACGACTTAATTGTTGATGTAGCCTATTTCAAACTTATGTCAACTATATATTGCATCTTTTATGGTAGTCCAGATGTTAGTAATGACATATTATGGTACTTTATGTCTGCTGATACTTGACAATTGGTGAGAGCATAATCATCATTATCTCCATTCTCAACTAACATATTAACATGTAAGAGCACTAGGGCCTGGGGGTAATATGGTTCGAGTTGAAACCTATGTTTACTCTTTCTCACATTCAAAAATTATAAATTTTCATTATTCGTTACTTATCACTCAAGTCCTTTAGAACGCACTAAAATACCTTTTCATTCACATTACGTACAAAATCCCAAAATAACGCCGTGCCATATAAAAACTTGCAAAATGGCGGGAGGGTTTGATAACTCCGAAACGGCGGTTCTTTTTTATATATTCCATATGAGATTGACGTTCAGACTCATCACTCTAAGTAGAAACTTTAATATCCTATCATATCTATGTTAATATTAACTTGAAAGGCGAGTGATCTTCTAATTTTCTTAATATTTCTATAGTTGGATAATTATTTATTTGTTGAAGTTTTCAAGTAGATTAATTATATTTTTGGGTATAAATCGATTAAGAAATTAAAAAAATGTAAACCGTTGTAGAGGATTACAGGAGTACAGGCAACAACCTCATGGGCGGCTGCCGCTGAATCACCCTCTCTCCTCTTTCTATTTCCCCCTGAAAAATCTGATTTATGCCCTAATCCTAAATTCACTCCCATTCCAATCACCGTAATCCCAATCATTTCGATCTCACACTCACACCCACCTTTTTCTGGATTCGATCACACTAATTCCATGTGTTAATCAAATCAAACAATCCGAGCTAGCTTCCATGGATGCCAAAGGCAAGTATTCGTTCATCTTCTTACTCTTAATCTTCCAAATTTCTCGCATTTCTTACGCCACTTCAACTGATACAATCGATCCAACAGAAATCGTAAACATATTGAATCAACATGTATCTCAATTAGGCAAACTCGATGAGCTAGTGAAAAACTTAACTGAATTAGTAACTAAATTAGAATCACGTGTATTGGAATCACCTTCTGAAACTAGCAATTCGAATCATAAATTTGTTCATGATGAAAAACCGATCACCGATTTGCAAAGAACAGATGAATATGAATACCTTGATCAAGGTCCAGTGAGAGAAAATACTCAAAATAGTTTTGAACAAGTTGGTGCTGTTTCTGTTACTAAACATAGTTTATTTTGGTCTGAAAGATTTCAGTTCATTTCTGCTGTGAAACTTGATACAAAAGCAACTTCTCTTAATGTTTTACCGTTTAAAGATGTTGAAGGATTAAACAAATATATTGCTGTTGGTGATGATATTGGCAACTTCTATGTTTTCACACGATACGGTGAAGTTATGCTTCAATTCAACACACTCACAACTTCCCCAATTACATCAATTTTATCCTACCTTTCGGTTTTTAGGAACGAAAGCATAGTTGTTACAGGACATGGAAATGGTGTAATTTTAGTTCATAAAGTTTGGGAAATCCCAAATGGGGATGAATCGAATCTACTCGAGAAAGAAACCGTTCTCAAACTTGATCAAGAACTCGAGTCATCCATAAACATATTGGAAATCCATCATGTTGGTAGAACAAGATACATTGTATCAATCGACGTTGTTGGAAAAATTAAGGTTTTCAAAGAGGGCGGTACGGTAATTGGCACAATTGTTCCCACTAGCCGTCCTATTGCTTTCTTGAAACAAAAGTTACTATTTTTAACTGAAACGGGTGCAGGATCATTAGATTTAAGAACTATGAAGCTTCGTGAAGCACCATGTGAAGGTTTAAACGGATCGTATGCTTTAAATTATGTTTTTGATGCATCCGATAGAGGGAAAGCATACGGGTTTACTTCCGGGGGCGAATTGGTCCATTTGCTTATTTATGGCGACTCGATGAATTTCAAGTGTCGCGTAAGATCTAAGAAGAAATTTGAAGTAGATCATGGACCGTTAGCTTTTGAAGCAATTAAAGGCTATTTTCTTATTGTTAGTCAAGAAACCGTGTTTGTTTATAACGTTTCTTCTCAGCTTTATGTGAGAGCCGGTTTACCGAGACTCGTGTTTTCAGCTGGACTTAATGAAATTATTGCATCTTTTTTGAATTATCGGGCATTCGGGAGATTAAATGGTAATAAATATGAAACGATACCTTTAATTGCCAGTGATCATGAGAAACTTGTGATTTTAAGTTTAGGAAGTGGTTATATCGGGATGTATCGTTCTAATCTTCCCGTTACAAAAGGCGAATTCAACACAATGCTGTGGAGTACACCCGTTTTGTTTTTTATTTTATTTCTTTTTGTAGCGTGGCATTTTTTTGCTAATAAAAAAGAAGCGTTGACTTCGTGGGGACCGGATGACCCGTTTACAAATGGAGCTCCGAGTACTACGGGTGAGAGATCTTTTGGCGACCCGAGTTCGAGAAATCACGATCTCATGGATCTGAGAGGTGGCGGTGGTGGTGGTGGTGGTGGTGGTGGTGCCGCCAGTGGGAATAATGGCGGTGGGTTAAGAGGGCCGGTGAGACGATATGGGTCACCGACACGGTACGCGGGTCCTGGTGGGAATTCGTTTAGGCCGACTTCTGTTGACCCGAATTCCCGACCCGTTGACCCGGATTTTAGAGGTGCGGAGTTGAAATATAGGGGGTCGGGTATTGAGGCTAGTGGTTTTGGTAAAAGAAGAGAAGGTTTGTTTGTTAACAGTCAAGGTGTGGATGATCATGGCGGTTAACTCATGTTTTTGGTAATTTAAAGATGTATAAGAATGCGTATGTGTGGTTTTACTATGTATTTGTTCGCTTATTTCATGAAGAAGTAATAATCACAAGTTTTAAAGGAGATAACTGTTGTTTGATAGAATTTAATTATCGGTATATTTTAGTTGTCTACACCCAAGGCTTATAGCCTAGTATGTATGGTGTTGCCTATAATTTAAAAAGTCATGAGTTTAAGTTCCAGTTAGGGACAAAATGGAGTAGATTATGTGATGGTATATTTTAGTTGTCTACACCCAAGGCTTATAGCCTAGTATGTATGGTGTTGCCTATAATTTAAAAAGTCATGAGTTTAAGTTCCAGTTAGGGACAAAATGGAGTAGATTATGTGATGTTAAAAAATGTTTTGACTGACTCGGTACAATGTGTGATATATTAGAGGTGGCAATTACAACCTTTATGGTTGAACATTATTCCATTTATGTTATGTTATATGTTTAATCGGTTTAATGAGTTGAATAAGTCAAAACTCAACTAAAGTGTAATTCTTATGCATTTATTAAAAAAATTGAGATAATGCAACTTTTGAGTTTTAAAGTTATAATTCAAAAAACTAGTTATTTTTATAGAGAGATTATTTTGGACAACTACGTGCTTTGAGTTAACTTAAATTGTTATCAAAATTACGACTTTAAACTTGTTACATACCCAGACCATTTGACACCTATAAGTCGGGATGTTTACTGGTTAGACAGAACTAAATTGTCCAATCAGATAATTTCAGTTTAAAATGGTGAAGGTAAAACGTGAACGCTAAATGGTTTCCGGTTTAATTTAAAGTTACTTTAAATCTATATATTTGCATAGAGAACCATACCTATAACCCTTTTTTAGGGTTGCAAATTAATCTTAGTCTGTATTGTATGCCTCTTTGGCTCTCTGGACAACCCATCATGTCTATTGTTGGAGCAAAACACAGATCAACTTATTACTGATGCTGCAGTTAGTACTGACATAATTAGTACTGATGGGGCAGAAACATTTACTACTGATGAAGTTGATGCTGGTGTTCACTATAACTAAAGTTACTACTGATCATGCACAGATTGAAAATACTACTGATCATTGTAGTTACTACTGACGTTGATTATGGACTTACTACTGATCACCAAGTTTACTACTGATGTTACTTATTTACTACTGGTGATTGCAGTTACTACTGATACGCGTTTTTGGAAGATATCAAGTCCGAGATCTTCGTAGAAATAGTTATAGAATGTAATTAAATGTATATCTATTATAATTCGATGTAAATCAAGTCCTAGAATAACTAGGGTAAATAGTTTAGCTTCAAGGACTACTATAAGTATGTTCCTTACGAATTGTAAACGTACGTGTGTATTGTTAACTCAATAATATACATTGAAGCTTTTTGTGAAACTGTGTTCTTAATATTCTTGTTTATTGTTCATACAGTTCATTGTTCTTAATTATTGATATAGTGTTGATCCGCTGCAACTTCTATCATCAATTAGATCTAAGGTGTTTATTAACTTGTCTATAGTTAATCGATCCTGACAAGTGGTATCAGAGCTTATTGGTTCTAGATCTACTATTTGTTAAGAACAACAAAAAGTTTTAATCTTTAAAACACACACATTATTAATCATGACTGATAATAATGAAAGCACTCAGGCCAACAAAATCCCTATGCTCACTCCCAATAATTTTGGGATGTGGAAGAATCGTATTAAGCAATACATGCTTATTACAGATTATTCCATGTGGGAAGTCGTTTGTGAAGGAAACAAAACTGGTCAACTTCAAGCAAGCAGCTCTGTAACTGAGGCAGACAAACTTAAATGTGAGAAGGAGAAGAAAGATAAAGGCATCGAACTCAAAACTCTAAGCACTCTTTTACTGGCCATTCCTAATGACTATCAACATCTCTTTGTTGAATATGATGATGCTAAGTTGCTTTGGGAAGCACTGGAGAAGAGATTCGTTGGGACAAAGAGTACAAAAAGAAACATGAAGTCTGTTCTCAAACAAGACTTTGAAAATTTCAAAGGAAAGCCCAATGAAACACTCACTCAAGTGTTTGACAGATTCAACAAACTAATTGGTGAACTCAACCAAGTTGGTGTAAAGATGGATCAAGAAGATGTTAACATGAAGTTCCTAAGGTCTCTTAGTGAAGAATGGGCCATGTACACAGTGGTGTATAGACAAAGAGATGCTCTAGAAGAAAAGGAGTTAGATGAACTCTATAATGATCTCAGAGTGTTTGAAACTGAGGTAAATCACAAAAACCCTTCTATTTCTTCTAACAATGCTGCATTTGTGTCTAGTACAGGTCAAGGACAAGAATCCTCCACAGGAAAGGCTGCAAATTCTGAGGATACTGCAAGAGAATCCTTCTTCACTAGTCATGTGCATACTGCATTGATTAGTGATGACTTGGAACATTTGAATCCAGATGATCTTGAGGAGATGGATCTTAAATGGCAGATGGCTATGCTGAGTCTAAGGGCCAAAAGATTCTTAAAAAGAACTGGTAGGACAAGCCTCAATTTCAACAAAGGTGACAAAGCAGGATTTGACAAGACAAAAGTCAAATGTTACAACTGTAACAACCTTGGTCACTTTGCAAAAGAATGTCCTCAACCAGACAAAAGATCAAAATCAACTGCTCTTGTGTCACAACAAGGACAAGGATATGACTGGAACTTCCAAGCAGAAGAGCATGCTCAAAACCAAGCTCTCATGGCCTTTACTGACAACAAAACTGAGGTAAAATCTAAACCTTGTACTCCTGAATGTGCTAAAATTATTAAAAATCTAGAAAAAGAAAACACTAAATTAAATGAAGATTTAGCAAAAGCAATCAGAAGAAATCATGAGTTTGATAGTGTAATTGCTGATCAAGAACATCAAATAAAGGTGTACAAGATGATTGATCAACGAATCAAGGAAGAATTGCTTCAAGCTGTGGATGAGAAAGAGTTCTATGAAACAAAAAATAAAGAACTAACAAGTAAATTAGAAGAATGTCAGCTTGAAATTGAACAAAATAAATTAACAATTAAAAAGTTTGAAAGAAGCACTAAAATTCTAGATGAATTAACTAATAATCAAACTACAGAAAAAGTTGTTCATGGGGTGGGATATCATGCTGTACCACCTCCACACAAATTCATTCCTCCACTTAAAAACAGTTCAGAAAGAATCATTAATGAATTAAAAACTGCAAATCAAACTGAATCTAATAATGAAACATCTGAATCAAATGATTCTTCAGATGATGAGCAATCAATTGAATTTACAATATCTCAAACTGAATCACCAAAATCAATTGATACAAGTTTTCACACAGCTCAAAGTCCAAATGATTCTCCTAAATATAATGCAGAAAATATACCCAAAATTCTAAAAAGAGGAAACCAAAGAAATAGAAACCAACTCTTAGAACAAAGAAAAACAATAAAGGCTCAAGAAAATAAATTAAAATGTGTTATTTGCAATAAAGTGAATCATTTAGCAAAGGATTGTCACTTCAATCCAATAAATTGCAAGGAGTTCAAAGAATTTAAAGTTTTTAAAGAAAATGCAAAAACTCAAAGGTTAAAAGATACTACTGGTCCTTCAGTAGCAAATACAAACAAAACTCCAATTGCTGAAACTACAAGATTTGGAAGAAGTGCACCAAGATTTGTGCAAAACAGAAGAGTTGGCAGCCCAAAGAACAGCAATTACTTCAAGAACAATGGAAAATCTAATCAAAATAAACAATATTTTAAATTTTCCAACACCAGTAGAAACTCTAACAAATTTACTACTGGTGTTAACCCTAATTATAATGCTGTATGGTACCAATACAAGAATACTACTGGTAAAAACCCTATCAGTAGTAATCTCTGAAGACATGCCAGTAGTAACTAACTTGGTTACTACTGATGACATTATTGAGCTGTCACCACTACTAGAACCTAAAGTGATACTTCCACCATCTCCAAAAAGAAAAACAACACAAATGGTGGTGAAAGATATTGATGATGATGTAAATTGGTTGGAAGTTGATGAATGCTCCCTGCCTCCACATCCTAAAATACTTCCCATATCACAGATACACTACTATGGTCCCAAATTTGTTATTGAATCTGAACCAAATATGAAGAAAGACAATTACATAGGAAAGGGAAAGGAAGTTGCTGATGAAGACCAACCTAACAGAGCACAAGGTCATGAAATGATCAACAAAATCAATTATGCCAAATCAGCCAAACAGGATAAGTGGAAGGTAAAAAGAGCAAAATATTTAAAGAAGGTTGAAGTCTCTCTAGCAAATGAAAACAAAAGATTAGCAGAAAGGGCTAGAATATTGAGACAACCTTTCACAGAAATCAAATTGGCAGATATAGCAGATATATCAAAACTGCCACAATTTCAACAGAAGATCAAAACTAAACAAGTTGCTGAAACAAGAAAGGAATTACAAAGAAGAGAACTGAAAAAATTTAGGCAACTTGAACATGAAACAATAGAACTTCTTGAAGCACAAGTACAAGAATGCAAAGAGCAAAAGGCTGATATGCCAGAACAATTTGCAGAGAAGAAGAAAGAAATGATCACATTCTTGAAATCAAAAGGTTACAACACAAAAGCCTTTGGAAGAATGAAGTTGATCAATTTAATTGAAAAGTACTGTGTAGAGAAGAAGAAGGATCTTACTGAACAAGACATTAATGAGAAATACACCACTAAACTGGAACAGATAGACTCCAAAGAAATGAAAGAAAGAAAAACAATATCTGGAGAATCATCTGGTGTATCCTCTCAAATATCAAAGAAAAGAAAGACAATTGCTTCAGAACTTGATCAACCAAAGAAAAAATTACAAATGGTTCAAGTTTATGATCTCCCCATTGCTATCTTACAAAATAATCCAATCATCAACTGGAGATATATAGATGATATGATTGAGATTGTCAGAGAAGATAAAGTCACTCAAAGATTCAGAGCTTGGAAACCTTTGGTCATGTCCCTAACCAGAAGTGACATTATCAAGATGTTGATCATTGGTAAACCAAGAATGACTAAAAAGTTCTGGAAGAATTCAGCTGCAGGTTATCTTACTGAAATGATTGATGCTGCTTTCTATCCAGAAAATTATCCAGAGAAGTATGCAGATTCAGAGAATGTTCAAGCTTGGAATGTGCTACCAACTGTCAACATGTACTTCTTTGAATATACAAGTAAGAAATGTGACTTATTCCTTTATGAGAAAGAGTATCCTCATTCTGAGAAGACTCTCTATCAACTATGGTGCATGAACTTCATTAAACCTCATGATGCTATGCTATTTCAAAATAAAATGAATGAATTTGTAAAGAAGATTAGCAAATACATTATTGCACAAAGGAATAAACAAAACCAACAGACATTAGAAGGTGATAAAAGAAGAGCAAAACTGTTGGAAGAAAAAGAAAAAGAAAAGAAGAAATAAATGGAAACTTGATTGATTAAATCATAATCAATAAGTTTAGGGGGAGATTGTTGGAGCAAAACACAGATCAACTTATTACTGATGCTGCAGTTAGTACTGACATAATTAGTACTGATGGGGAAGAAACATTTACTACTGATGAAGTTGATGCTGGTGTTCACTATAACTAAAGTTACTACTGATCATGCACAGATTGAAAATACTACTGATCATTGTAGTTACTACTGACGTTGATTATGGACTTACTACTGATCACCAAGTTTACTACTGATGTTACTTATTTACTACTGGTGATTGCAGTTACTACTGATACGCGTTTTTGGAAGATATCAAGTCCGAGATCTTCGTAGAAATAGTTATAGAATGTAATTAAATGTATATCTATTATAATTCGATGTAAATCAAGTCCTAGAATAACTAGGGTAAATAGTTTAGCTTCAAGGACTACTATAAGTATGTTCCTTACGAATTGTAAACGTACGTGTGTATTGTTAACTCAATAATATACATTGAAGCTTTTTGTGAAACTGTGTTCTTAATATTCTTGTTTATTGTTCATACAGTTCATTGTTCTTAATTATTGATATAGTGTTGATCCGCTGCAACTTCTATCATCAATTAGATCTAAGGTGTTTATTAACTTGTCTATAGTTAATCGATCCTGACATCTATCTATGGGTGCAGTATAACTAAAGAACTCAATAAATAAAAGCTTAATTAAACTCGTTAAAAACTCAAGCTAAAATAGCTTAACTTGGAGTTTATTTATTAAGTGAACTCAAGCTTGTGCTTCAAACACAGAGCTCTCTTAAATTCATGAAACTAAACACGTTAATATATTTATTATATAGGGTATGTGAGAGATCAAATGATGATGAATTCAAACTAATCCATGGTGTTTTTGGAAGAATTGAAGATCAAATGTGTGTATGGAGTGTGTGTTCTTGAGAGAGAGATTGAGATGGAGATGGAGCTTTCAAACAAAATGTTTCAATAAGTGTGGGAAAAGCTTACAATTAGTGAAGATAAGTTTCCCTTAAATACCTATCTCACTAATCATCATGATTAAGACTAATTACTAGTTTATCACTTTTACAATATGACACAACTAGTCCCCTAACTATTGAATACAACTTAATTGACCCTAACAATCTCCCCCTTTGTATCAATAGTTTGGATTAGCCTGTTCTTGAAATCTTCTTCTCTAGCAAAGTCTGAAACTGAATTATCCGTTGAGTAGTTTTGATGTAGTATCAGCTTCAGCTTTTGAAAATCAGTGGAAAAATAATACTTTTAATTGGCTTTTCAACCAATACAAAGTATCTCAGAAGATTTCATGAATTCTTGACTTAATATGTCTTTATCATTATCCAATCTCCCTTTTATTGAGCTTTAGAACCTCACCCCTGTCTTCCTTCAAAGGACCTAAATTTTTATCGTTGAGTTTGTTGGTGTAAGAAATGCCTAAAACTGATATATTAAAGATTTGAAGGTTCTAGAAATGAAACATCAGTTAGGTATGAATTTGACTGGGATTTTGAGATGTTGTGGTAGAGGTTTTTTGTGTGGATAGGATAATAATGTTTTGTATTATGAAAAGAATGATTTGAAAGCTAAAGTAAGTTTTGGATGTGTGAGTAACTTTTGGTAAGAATGATTTGTATCGGTTAAAATTTTGAATTGAAATGTGAATGTTTTGTATGTAGGAACAAATGATATGTACATTTAAGATTTGGATGAATGTGGATAATTTGTATTTGATATGTAACAACAGATTAGAACAGTTAAGCTTTTGAATGGATATAGTTGTTATAGAATTTGGAAAGAATGATTTAAACGATTAAATTTCGAATGGAAATGGATGTGAATTTGTGGTTTGACATTTCTGTGAGTGTATTGGTTTCTTCTTTTTCACAAATGTAAATCGACGAAAATGTAGACCCATAGATAGAGTTGTTTTGTAGCGGAAGTCTTTTGTTGAAGTTGTGGCTTTGTCGATTTGCGATTATTGATAATTGTTGTTAGGAAAAAATGTTGATAGAATTTACGCTCCCCCTCAAACAAACAATTATTTCTTAACTGATCTTTGGTTTCTTGTTTACTCCCCCTTAACCGATGCATATGTCTTTTAATGCGAAGTAAACTGAGCTAATATATTCTCCCCTAATAAGAACTTTTGTAATATTTTCTCCCCCTCATGATGATCAAGAATTATCATCATGTAAAATTTGAAGGTCTTCGAGTTGGAATTAGAAAGAATCTTTGAAGCTCAAGGATAAAAATGTGTTGAATAATGATATATTCATATTTTGAATGAATCAATATATAACACAATTAATCTAGTATAAACCCAGATCGTTGTTGAGTATGCAGAAATACGATCAAATCGTTAATCGTTTAATCTCAATGACCGTTGTAGATGACATAAAAGAACAGTCTCGTGTGTATCATCTGATATCCCGACTGTTGTTGATAGCGATGGAGTACATAGATTGCCCGTTAATACAACAGTTACACAAACTGTGTGACCTACGTTCAGCGTTGGCGTAGATGTTAGCACTGGTAGGATTTCCATTCAATCATCGTGGAATACCAATAATATTGGTATCACTATGAATGTTCCGGTTATATCACAAAGATATGCTTGATATTTTGCCTGTGTCCTAAAAGTATATTTCGGTTCTAGACTCAATTTGTGGACAAATGAAGGCGAGGACTGGAGAGACTTGTCCTCTTGAGTGGCTGGGGGGGGGGGGGGTTGTGCATTGCATCACTGGGTCCATGATGTCTATTTCAGTATTAGATAGCAACACATGCAATCTGATAGAGACGTGGCAACCCGGCTTTTAATCGGTTTGGAAAGGGTTTTTCGTTTTCTTTAACCCTGTCACACCCTCCTCACTCAAGCTTACTTTTTCAATTTTCGACTACACCCTCATTTCATTTTACCATGTTTAGCTGAATTGCACCCCATACTACATTCCCCCTCTCAAATTTTATCTCAGCGCACCCCAATCAATATCCCGTGATAATTGATTCTGCTCACCTAGACCTATGGACCCTCACAGTATGTCCTATATAGTAGGTGGCTCGTGGGGAAGATCATGCCAGTTATAGCAGATCATAGGAATAATTTGAGAGTGAACTATAACGCTCATGTGCAAATTATCAGCATTTATGATGTTACTTTGTATGAATAACATGGATTTTTCATCGGAAAATGTATGTATTTCTGGCATAAGTTGTTGCCTGTAAGATATCAAATTTAGGCACAGCAACTTGAACAATTAAGGTAATACCGGACTCACATAGAGTATCCGCTAACACACCGTATGAATTGATAGTCGTTTGCACAACCGTTGATTCAAATGTGTTACCTGCATTTAGAGTTGGCGCAATTTTAGCTCTAGTAGGATTTCCACTCAATCCTCGTGAAACACCAGATTGTGATGCCACTATGAGTGTTCCGATGAATTCACGGAGATTCATTTTCAAAAGTGTATGTGTCTTAAAATGGAAATATTTGGCGGTGAGATCGATCTAGACACACTGTGCTTTGAATAAAGACATAACCCAGGGTAGGAGGTTAATGATTTCAATACCAACATACTTCGAATGAGCAGTCGATAGATTATGTGCTACGTCCCCTGATGAATTGAAACAAATTTCTATTGAGAGGAATCTGAGTGGTTGGTGGTGGAGTGCAAATGTTTGACTGGGCCAGTTAAGTCTGGTGAAACATTCAACACATGAATGAACACATTTTAGTGAGGTTGCCCGGTTTATTGACGGTTTGGATGCACTCAAATGTGTGTTTTCTTGATATTATCATGTTTTCACATAACCTTGCACTCACCTAAATCTATACCCTAGAGTTATAACCTCACATTTACCAATCGGCTAAAAAATATTTCCCTTTGAAGGTAAGGCCGGTTCTGGCAAACCATGGGAATGTATTGTATTTTGAGAAAAAAAAATTTATCAATTAAAAAAAAAATCAATCGGGTATATAAGAAAGTTTCTCCCCCTGGAAATACGAAGTATAATATATTCTTATTCATTAAATTTATACATTTATACTACCTATGTATCATAATAAGTGATACATTTGAGGTTTCACGATTTTTAAGGCAAAATATTAAAGTATGGGTTAAAATATACTGTATTAAAGTAGATAGCTAGTAGTTGATAGGTCTTATTTTTTTGAATAAAATAATATTAATTAGTTTTAAAAATAAAAGTAAGGATATAAGAGTAATCTCACTTTATTAAATTGGATATTTAGTGGAGTTTAGGTCCCATATTATTACCAAATAAGGTAATTTTTGAAATATATCACTTATTTTGAAACACCTGTAAATGGTAAGTGTATTACTAATTGTGATATGGAGGTAGTATATAATATAACAAATTAAAAATATTTATATCTTATAATAAGGATTATAATATATAAATAATTAATACTTCGTATACAAGATTAAACGAGCGAAGTCCGAGTCTAAAATTGTTGTCATGAACTGAGCTCAAGTTTTACATATAAAGATCGAAATAAAACTCGAGTATTTTAAACCTAAAACAAGTTGAGCTTGAGCTCAACTCACCTATGTTTAACCTGGCCACAGGCCATGCGATTGCAAAATAGACCACAACTAATTAGCTAATCCAACACAAAAAACGTGTTAAAATTACCGACATGTAATATCAAATAAATGTGTTGTGTCATATGAATCAAATAGATAATAAGGTAACATTTAATTGATGTTATGAAAAATGCATATGCTTCAAATCAAATAGACATAATAGCTATTGTTTGATAAATAAAACTTGCGTACGGACTATGACCTATCACACCATCCATCCAAGACTCACACTCGTAAATAGTGGTCCCAACTCCCAACACGGTTCAATGACTCAACAATATTGCTGTCTTAAAGCTAACTATTAGAGCATCCCAATGGTTAACCTCGTAAAAGTTTATTCTTTTATAATATTTATAATTTACCTTTATATATCTCAAATTTTTATAAATACCCCTATATATAATTTGACAATTTTTTTGACATCTTACTAAATATTATATCTTTTAAAATGTCTAATACAAAAATATTCTACTAATTGACATTAAATATTATATAATTTATTTATTAAGTAATAAAAATATGATAAAGAATTTATATATAACAAATCTAAGGTTTAAAATGAAATGTTATTAAACATAAGGGGCTAAAAAGGACAAACATCAAAAGATGGTTAAAAGGTTAGTAGAGAATAAGTCATTGCAATAAGCTTTTTAAAAAGCTAGGCATTCCAATGGTAAAAAGTCTTTCAAAAGCTTATTAGAATAGTAATAAACTTTTGAAAAAACTATCATTGAAAATGCTCTTAGATATTACCTTTATAATACAATCACCATTCAAAAAGTACTATTCATAAAAATATTATTAAAATATTGTTTCTAATGTTTCTTTCATTTATGAGGAGATCAAAAAGTATACGTGTATATAGCATATAGGTTTATGTTAACATTTGTTCACGTGTAATCTTAAAAGGGAACCCATTTATAATTTTAAAAATGCAGTATAACAAATAAGGTAAAATATAATGTAAAGCATTTTACAACTAATGTATTGATATTACTTGAGATTAATAAACAAATAAGGTAACTCTAAAAAATTGTTTACTTTATGACTTCTATGGCAATAATAGATAAAAATTATCTAATTTACAATCCCGCAGCGAAACGCGTAGTATTTATATCTTGTTTCTAACACAAGTGTTGTGGGAGTTTTTTTTACTAGAATGGGGTTTCTACAATAAATATTTACTAAACAAGTGTGTTTTTAAAAATATTTACAATATAGGATTATAGGTGTTTTTTACATAAAAAATGACACCCACCTTCACTACTTAGAAGCCCTAATTCCATCCACCTCTTTCTCCAAAATAATATTTATTTTGATCTCCAAAATAATATTGTAATATCTTTTAGGAGGTTTTAGGTTCAAAACCTGATAGGAGCAAGAACAAATATCCTTTATGGCTATGGATGTTCACTAATGATGACTCTGGCTACCCGCAAAGCGGGTCGCCCATGGATTAGTTGGCTTGCAAAGCAAGTTGAGATCTAGGTTATCGAAATACAATATTAAAGGGGTGTTTAGGATTGCTTATTGAAAAAATATTATGTGTTTTAAAAATGAATAATTAGATAATCAACTGTTAGAAAATGTGATTATGAAAACTAGTGTTTTAATTTGATTATGCTATTTGAAATCGCAATAATTAGATAATCAGTTATTTAGTGTTTGACAAACCTGATTATTTATTTAGTTAATAGGTAAAATTCAGATACTCAGTTTTCAAAATGCAATAAGCACCTACCAAACTACCTTTTTCAAAACTCCACTTTGAAAGCTTCGAACGCAAATAATTGATTATTTCATAGTTTTTGACAAACGCCGGTTTTAGATTATTAACATAATAAATAAGATAATTTTCTTTAAATCGCAATCGCGAACACCCTCTAACTATTTCTACGACTAACATTACCAAATGGCTTATACATAACGGTATAAGAAAATGTGCCATTTACTCTCGTCAAAATGGAGCTACACTTCCGTACAAGCATCCCGGGGGGAAATTAATACGTGGATAGTTAGCAAGGAAACGGAGCTAAACTTTAGGAAGACTAATCTTCAATATCTTTATTTTGTATTTGCATGCATTTAGTTATTAGCAATGATCATTATTAGTTGCATAATAACTAATAAGTGCACGTAGTGGCATGGAAGTTTTGTATTTTGATTTATAAATTATGTAACTTTTCATTTGAAAGAAAAAGTTTGTTAAACGTCTTTAGTTTGTCTGTTAAATTCTTAGGAAATTAGTCATCTCAAATTAGCTTTATTCTTAAAAGATTGACCATCTCAATTAATTCGGTTTTTAACAAAAAGAATCAAAGACAAGAAAACTGTTCAAAAGAAAGAAAACTACATTATGCATTTAAATTTGGCGCATCTCTTTTTAGAAAAGAGTGACCACACTTACGAAGTAAATTACCACTTCTTTCGTCTTAATTTTATTATCCATCTTTTTTTTTGTTTGTCTCAAAATTATTGTTAAATTGAAAATTCCATCAATTAGAAGATAGTTAGGTGTTAAGGATAAAATTTTATGGGTTAGACAGTATAATAAATATGTTTTTCTTAAACTATGTAAATTTTGTCTGTGGACAATAATTTTGAGACGGAGGGAGTACTTATTTTAAAAATGATATCGCAACATAATGATTAATCAATCTTGAAATGTATACGAAGTATTAAAAATATGTACATCAATCATTAACGATCCTTGTATTTAATAAATTATCCGAAAATACAAAATTTTCTTTTAAAAAGTCATTAGACCAGGTTATTAATAACACAACTTATAAAGAATGAGTGATGATTTGCTCAAGGAAAAACTGATTTTTGCAAAGAAATTGAAAGGAGATTGATAATTCTACCTTTAAATTTAACATTTTCATGTTGGAATAAAATTATGTTTTATGGATAGCATTTTCTATTTGGCTTATATTTCTTTGTATGGATAAATCTATTCTTTATCAAATCACGACCCATAAAAAACTCAATCTGAGGGATAAAGTTAACGTTTATGTTAATTCCTTACAAAAATTCCTGTACTTCGGGGTATAGTATTTTGTCTAGCTTAAATACCATAATGAAGGAGGCCGTTTTCTACATAACATTTTAAAATCACACATAAAAATGAAAAATAATAACAGCTGAAAGGCCTCATACCACCAGGCTAGACCGATGTATTATATTTTTATTTTTCTCCCATATCATTACAAGAATTTGACCTTATAGTGACGACAACCTATAGAAAACTCTTTTAAGCAAATGTTGCATGTAAATATTGTAGTTACTTGCGGATAGCATCATTGTAGCTAGTCACTTAGTTTACAATTAAGTTTATGAGTAAACCCTTTAAAATAACGAAATATTACTCACTCTATAGGATGTTCTACAAGAAAGCACGGTGCATTCGCCAACGCCAATACTTTAATTCCAAATGCAATCATCGTTAATTGATGTGATGGTTGGCGAATGCATCGAGCTTTCTGGTAAAATAATCTTGATCCAACAACTCACACATGATTTATCGGAAGATGGTGGTTGCAACGGCAAATCCAGCATCAAGCAGGAGAATTTATTTGAAGGCTAATTTGCAAGCAAATGTATGCATATATTTAAATGGCAGCTTTCCCCCTAATATAGCATGCAGATTTGTGCTTGAATTGTTTATAATTGCAATTAAATGTGTACAAATTAATGGTTTTTAGAAATTGTGGCCATTCACTTTCGTCAAACTGGAGCAGTTGTAAGTGTGTAAGACTTTGGTTCATATCATCCAAGTGAAAATGTCAAAGTCAAGGAAGAGGTATAAGAAACAAGCAGGCAAACATTACAATGTTGTTTGTTTTTTCAGAGCAAAAAGATCTGCTGTCTGCGGATCACATATGCCAACTGCTGCAGCTTGTGAGGCGGACCAAAGGTCTGCACTCTGCAAGAAAACTATTGTTTGTTTTTTAACATCTGCGGACTGCTTAAATAAACTAAAAATTAAAATATTCTATGTCTAACTACATTGATTCAAGCTGAAGTCTCTTAAGCTGCAAAATGAACACACAAAATTGCTGCAATAAGTATTGTTTAAGGAATTTTAAGAATCAATTCCATGAAAAATGGTTTTGAAACATGGTTCAACATAACTTCGTCATAGACCTCATCATAAACCTTAAAGAATTTGAAATTAATTTGACAATGGTACATCACAGTTTCAGCACTATCTACAAAAACTCAATCACGTTGCAACACTATAGATGACTCTAATAATCAATTTAGATCCCTAATTTCTTCAAATTGCAACACAGATTCATCTTCATCATCTCCCAACTAAGACAAAACCCTAATTTCTTCAAATTGCGGCAGAGTTTTATCATCATCTCCCCACTAGAAACCCTAATTTCTTCTTGTTGGAGATCCGACTGGCCGGAGAAGGCGACCGACCATGAAGCTTCGACGGTGGTAGAAATCAGACCAAACAATTTTGAAGGCGGAGGAGCACGGTGGAGAAAGAGGCGGCAGTGACTGGTGAGGGTGGAGGAGCACGGTGGAGAAAGAGGCGGCAGTGACTGGTGAGGGTGGATGAGCACGGTGGAGAAAGAGGCGGCGGTGACAGGCGGGGGCTTCGATTGAGATGGTGAATGGTGACGGGAGGAAGGTGACGGAAGGAAGTCGATGGTGCAGTGAAGAAGAAGATGAAGCTTTGGGGGGAGGCTTTTGATTTGAGCAGAGATGATAGGCTTCTAAGAGCATCTCCAATGGTAGTTTTTTCAAAAGCTTATTACTATTTTAATAAGACTTTTTACCATTGAAATGCCTAGCTTTTGAAAAGTTTATTGCAAAGACTTATTCTCTACTAACCTTTTAACCATCTTTTACTGTTTATTATTTTTAGCCCTTTGTGTTTAATAACATTTCAATTTAAACCTTAGATTTGTTATATATAAATTCTTTCTTATATTTTTATTACTTAATAAATAAATTATATAATATTTAATGTCAATTAGTATAATATTTTTGTATTACACATTTTAAAAGATATAATATTTAGTAAGATGTCAAAAAATTGTCAAATTATATATAGGTGTATTTATAAAACATTTGAGATAGATAAAGGTAGATTAGAAATATTATAAAAGAATAAGCTTTTGGAGAGGTTAACCATTGGATATGTCATTTATGAAAAGGTTTTTTGTTAGTGGAATGTTGATGTGTCAAAACTAATAAGCTTTTATGAGGTTAACCATTGGGGATGCTCTAAGGGAGGCTCACGTTTTTTTAGGTTGGAACTTGGAAGACACAAAAAGCTAATTGCCAAGTCTGTGTGAAAAATATCTCTCGCAGACAATTTTATGTCTTCTAGCTTCTAAAAAACAAACGTCTGCGGGAGCTAATTTCTGCGCGTGATCATTAGGTTGTAATTCAATATCCGGAATTTTGATAACTAAAATCCAGGTTTTTGATATTTGAAAGAAGAAAACAAATTATACAAATTTTTCGGATATTTAAGATATTTCACATTTTTTTGGATATGGCTATTTTGGATATCAGGTATCAAAATTTTTTGAAAACAATATCTCGATCCGGTATCCGATATCCGATATTATTTATACGGATCTCAAATATTTTCTAACACCCTCTCAACACCTCGAGCGGTACAAATGACCTCATCTAACGTGGCCGCTCGCTTGACTTCCAATTCAAACTCTGGTGGTAGCCCATTTGCATACCGAACCACCTTCATACGTTCCGTCGGATAAGACTTGATTACAAACGGAAGTAATCCCGTAAACTTTTTGGTGTACTCTTCCACCGACATATTACCCTTCTTGATGAACATGAACTCTTCTTGCAACTCTTCTAGATCTCTCTCGGGACAAAACTTTTCCTTCAACCTATTCGTGAACTCCTTCCACGACATCTTATACAACTTCCTTCCCAAAGTCTCATACATGGTATCCCACCATGTCAACGCTTCATCCTTCAATTGCCGGGATGCATAAGTGACCATGTCTCTCTTCAAACACTTGCTACTTTCTAGCACTTGCTCGGTTTCCCAAATCCAACGCATCGTGACCTTCGGTTCCGAACTTCCATGATACACACTGGGGTTGCACGACATGAATGTCTTATATGTACAACCTTCCATCTCCTCCGACCCCGAATCATCACTTCCTTCGGTCGATGGCTCCTCGGTACGAGTCTTGCTACCCGAAAACTTACTTCCCCCACGGGACTTAGAATTATCATTCTTCTCTTCATTGAACCGGTTAGTCATGATCCGGTTCACATCCTCATTCACCACTTCCCTTATCTGAGTAAACAATTTCTGGATAGCTTCCATAGTTACCGGGGTTTGGTTTGCACCCAAACCGGAACCCTCTCCATTATTACCGGGATGAGTCGGGACTCGATTTGAATCCGTCTCATGATCGCGTGGAATCTCTCCACTTCTTGGGTTCACCATTTGCTATATCGACATATTAAATCTTTAGAATTCAAAGGTTGACTTATTAGTCAAACATAACCCATAAAGCCCAAAACATTATCTTTTCTCTTAGGGATCGACCCTAATATACCCATACTTTAGTGTCTCAAAAGACCAATCATGGACATCCTATGGAAAACATATGGTCCTACTTAGCATAGCTTAAGACTAGAGAGGTCAAACCTACCTAATTCACTTAAACTATAACTCTGATACCAAGTTGTAACACCTCAAATTTTCAAACATCTTTTAAAACATATTTTTAAACAAAAACATCGCAATGTCCAATATCTCAAAATACGGTTTAACAAAAACCATTAAAAGTTTATCAGAGTATTAAAACCGGTGTTACACAACAATATCATAACCATAGGATAAACGGGATCTACCTACGAGCTCCCGATGCTAATCAACACTAGGCCACTTCTATCGCGACCTTCTAATCCTTCGATCATGAACCTGAGTACATAGCCAAAAACAAAACAGTACGTGAGACATAATAGTCTCGTGAGATACATGGGTTTTCGACCCATTCTCAAAAGATTTATAAATTAATATTTATATCAATATAAATACTTATCATCATCATTTCTATTAATTCATAACTCATCTTCTATTCAATTACTCGTATAAACTAATAAGCTTACCATAAGCTTAATCATCATCTAATCACATACTTGTAAGCTATCTCCAAGCTTACACTTTCTTTATCACATATGCAACGGACCTCTCCGAAGCCAACTCTCCCGATATGGGACGTCATATGTAAACTATCAAGGTAATTGGGAGCCCCCATCTTACCGAGATTCATAAGCTCTCCCCGTTCCCGGGTCGTCATGCTCACCCAACACTGGGTGTCGTAAACTGTGACATTCTACTCTTTGCGCAGGGAGGTACCACCCCAAGCAGACGTCTCATGCTCCCCCATCACATATGGGCATTAGCTCCATTCATCTTATTCAACATCAATTAGAATACACCTATTCTAATTATCATATCATTCTTTTTAATTTATCATTCTCATTACCGACTTTACCAAGTCATTTAATAAATATAATATATTTATCGTTTATCAAAAATCATATAGCTTTAACTTTACTTTGACTAGAAAGCTATCTCTTACTAGTCACTTTATGCATATACTCTTAGCAATTAAATCACTACTCTTATTAGTATAATTTTACTAATAAATACTTATTAATTAAAAATCATCATCATTGGTTTTATTAATGAATTTACTAATAAAACTCCATATCATATACTCTCAATCATTACCTTATTAATAAAAACTCATTAACAATTTATATAATCGTACTTACTTATCAAATAGTCAATTATTTTACACATACTTAAATAGTCTATTATTCACATTTTCTTATCTTTTCAATCATATCTTTATTAAAAATATTTATTAATAAAGACTCATAAAACGTCATGGTTTTCAAAATCACTTGCTATGTACCCAGTAAAAGTCTCATGTACTCACCTTAGCAAATCTCGCTCCAATAGTGTTCTTTAAACACAATTCTTCCTTTCCAACGATATTGCACACTTTCGAGAACCCACCGAAAACCCTAATATGACAATCACAACTTGTTCAACAACAAATACTACTAATAATAACCCATTTATTCTTAGAAACCCCTTGATAACATTTTCCCCCAATTTGGATGATTTCCAAAACCCTAGGTTTAACCAAATCTTAAGATTCTTACAAATCTTAACCATACACTTGTTTCCTTTGTTAAAATATCATCTATTAAGTGTATAAAACATTTATTTCACCATTTAAGAAAACCCCAAGAACTAGGGTTCGAGATCCAAGCTTTTACTTCCATGGATCTAAAGTAATAAACATCAAGGAGTGAAGATTTACCTTAATCTTCTACAATAGAAGCAAAATCGGTTGATTCGGACCCAAAATCGGCTTCAGATGACCTTTTCCACTCAAAATATGTATAAGAACTTAGAGAGAGAGTTAGGGTTTCAAGTTTGGCACTTAATGCCCAAAAACCCGTATTTAAGGTGTTCCAGACGAAAATCAGCAGTAACTGATCAGCAGTAACTGATCAGCAGTAACTGATCAGCAGTAACTGATCAGCAGTAACTGATCAGCAGTAACTGATCAGCAGTAACTGATCAGCAGTAACTGATCAGCAGTAACTGATCAGCACTAACGGAAATCAGCATTAACGGAGTCAGCACTAACGGAGTCAGCACTAACTGATCAGCACTAACGGAATCAGCACTAACTGATCAGCACTAACGGAAATCGGCACTAACGAAATCAGTTTTAACGAAATCAGTACTAACTAAATCAGTACTAACGAAATCAGTACTAACTAAATCGTTACAGCAGCCTTTCTTGAATTTCTTTTCCTTCTCGTTTACTACCCAAGTTCGACCCGTTTCGTCCATAACTTTCTCATATGATGTCCAAATGACACGAAACCAATTTCCACGTGTTTTAAATGAGTTATCCTTATTTATCATATTTTTACATAATTTATTTAATACAAAAATTTCGGGTCGTTACAAAACACATGTGTTTCACCTTTTGAAACACATGTGCTTTGTATTTCGTATGCTCCCATGTGTTTTAGAAATTCATGCTTTTAGTGAAACACATGTGTTTCGTGACTTGAAACACATATGTTTGAAACACATGTGTTTCACCTTTTGTAACACATGTGCTTCGTAATTCGTATGATCCCCTATGTTTTAAAAACTCATGTTTTAGTGAAACACATGTGTTTCGTGACTTGAAACACATGTGCTTCGAAGTAATATCATCGTTTGTATTTTGTAACACCTATGTTTTAGTGAATCACATTTGTTTCAATACATCAATACCGGCCACCACCACCCCCATTACCACCAGCACCTTCACTGTCAGCCACCGCCAGCGACAGGAGGTGGCGGCCGGCGGTGGTCGGTGGTGGTGACTGGCAGTGGTGGTCGTGACTTGAAACACATGTGTTTGAAATACATGTGATTTAATTTTGATATTTTAATCCAATAGTTATGATTTGTTACTTGCGAATTTAAAATTTTGGTGGATTTTATTGAAGACAAATTGTTAGGTATATAATTATTTTGATTCACAATTGGACTATATTTTTTAATTATTGTCAACCATCACAAAAAGCATATTTGTAATAAATAAAATATACTTCCTCCGATTTAAAATAGTGTTGGTAAAATATGAGCGCTAAATGGTTTCCGGTTTAATTCAAAGTTACTTTAAATCTATTTATTTGCATATAAAACCATACATTTAACCCTTGTTTGGGGGTTGCAAATTAGTTAATCTTGGGCACAGTCTGTGTTGTATGCGTGCAAGTGAATCAAGCTACTTGAGTTTAGCTTTTTAAAAAACTCAAAGTTAAAATAAGCCTGAGCTTGGAGTTTATTTATTAAGTGAATTCAAGCACGTGCTTCAAACACGGAACTCACTTAAGCTCGTGAACCTAAATAAACTAACATATATTATTTAGATACTTTTGTATAGTATATATATTATATTTTTATATATAAATCAGACATTTATATACTCCCTCCGTCCCACATAAAAGTTCTCATTTCTCCTCTAAATTTTGTACCACAAAAAAGTTCACATTTCTCAAATGTGAGGGATCCACTTAATAAAATAATATTATAACCAATGATTCCACCAATAAAACAATTTCTCTCTCCAATCTAACCTTATATTTTAACAAAAGTATTGTCAAAGACCTCACTATTAATTATCTCCTAAAATTATGTGCCCAGGAGAAATGAGAACTTTTTTGTAAGACGGAGAGAGTATAATATAACAAAAAAATATGATTTATATCATATACTTCATAATTAAGGATTATATATATATAAAAGGAGGTATATTTAATTAATATACAAGAGTAAACGAGCCAAGTCCGAGTCTAAAAAGTTTGACATGAGCCGAATTTGAGTTTTACACATAAGGATCGAAAAAAGCTTGAGTATTTTAAACCTAAATGAGTTGAACTTGAGCTCGACTCGGTTATATTTAATCTGGCAATGAGTGATTGCAAAATAGACCACAGCTAATTAACTAATCCAACACAAAAAACGTGTGACATATACCGATAGGTGATCTAAAATAAATGTCTCGTGTCATATGAATAAGTAGATAAAAAGAAACATTTAATTGATGTTATGAAAAATGCATATGCTTCAAATCAAATAGACATAATAGCTATTTGTTTGATCAATTAACCTTGAGTACGGACTATGACCTATCACGCCATCCATCCATGACTCACACACGTAAATAGTGGTCCCAAAAAGGTTGAGTGACTCAACAATATTGATGTCTTAAAGCTAAGTAATAGATAATTCTTTAAGGCTAAACACTATGGGACGGATGGCGTGGTGTGGAGGCTGACTTGGCAAAGGGACAACGACGTCGTCAAGCTTGGAACACCGACCCCACCACGCCGTGTGGGGGGTGGGGGGGGGGCTGCGTTGTGTGGTGTGGCCAAGAGAACGGGCGAGAACTGTAACACCCGTATTTTTAAAACATTATTTAAAATATTTAAAATACAATTTCCAACATTATCATGTTGTCCAAAATACAGTTTAACAAAAACTTTAAAACCTTTATCAGAGTTTACAAAGATACGGTGTCACGAAGTATATCAAAACCATAGGCAAACGGGATCTACCGATGAGCTCCTGAGCTAAACATCTCTAGGCCACTTCTAGTGCAACCTTCTATCACTTCAAACCTGTACCTGAGTACATAGCCACAAAACAAACGTAGTACGTGAGACAAAATAGTCTCGTGAGATACATGAGTTTTAGACCCGACAATAATATATAAATAATCGCACATATTAATATATATATATATATATATATATATATATATATATATATATATATATATAAATATACTTTAGTTACCTCCGTGGTAACCCTAACACATTCATATACATCGATCGCCTCCTCGGTAATCCTATCACATTCATTCATAGCCTATTCGACCCGTCAAGTTGTTCGGAATGCCTCCAATCCAACGAGACCCCATTTTTGTCCTACTAACCAGAATGCCTCCGATTCAGTAGAACCCCCTTTGTCACCTTGTCCAAGCAAGGTGAACCATATTATCTTACTAATCAGAATGCCTCCAATTCAGTAAGATCCAACATCTTGTTGGGTGATCGGTATGCCTCCAATCCATCAGTTTAAAGATATCGTGATAACCAAAATGCCTCCGAGTCTACCACGTACATGTCCTATTTCAGTCTACCCGTCATAGCTATTACATGTGACTATATGTCACATCTATCAACAATGCCGTAAGGCCATCATACAATCTATCCACATACTAATCTTAATTAGTATTCACATAATCAAATCAACTAGTTTCATCATTAGTAATCACATATTATAAAAATATACTCTTTTACATCATATCAATAATTAGTTATTAATCACTTTTCATTATCATGATCTCTTTCAAAATCATCAATCATTTTAGACATACTTAGATAGTCTACTATTTACCTTTTCTCATCTTTTCAATCATATCTTTATTAAAATCATTTATTAATAAAGACCCATAAAACATCATATGTAGTTTCAAAAACCATTTGCTATGTACCCAGTTTTAAAAGTCTCATGTACTCACCTTAGCGATAGCTAAATCCATATCGTGTTTATCAACACGAATCCTTGCTTTCTGCCTTTGGAATATCTCCAACCTTTAGGTCCTTGCAACCTATCAACATAATCATCACATTTCTAGTTATCATCCATAACTAGACATCAATTATCAACCCATAATAACATTCCTAACCACCAAGTTCACCCAACTTGGTGAAATCTCAAACCCTAGTTCAAGATTTACATCATGAAATTCCAAATCTAGCAAGAACACAAGGTTCCTAAACATCATAGATAAGTTAAAAATATGTTTCCCCATGTTTAAACATCATAGATAAGAGTTCTACATGCTCTATTTCATCATCCATGAAAACCCCAAAAGTTAGGGTTAACATTCATACAACCAAATTCCCCAAATCTTACATCTAAAGCTTGAGAAAGAAGAGATTTACCCTAATCTTCAACAAAGGAAGCAAAATCACTTGATTTGGACCCCACAATCGGCTCCAAACGACCTTTTCCACTCAAAATATGTATAAGGTTCTAGAGAGAGAGAGTTGGGATGAAGAATGAACTCAAAATGACCAAAATCCCGATTTTTATGACCAGATCAGACAAATCGCGTCGCTATTCAGCACCCTGGTAGCTATTTCGGGTCGCTGTTGCACCCCCGCCACTTTTAGCGACGCTATCTGGGTCAGTCGCTAAGGCTACACTTTTTAGTGCCCTTTTCGACCTTGTTTCGTCCGTAACTTTCTCTTACGATGTCCAAAAATTCGGGTCGTTACAAGAACGGTGTGCTGGGACGATTTCGAGGGAAAAGTGTCCGTTGAATGGTCATATTTCGAGGGAGAAGTGGCCGGATAGAGCGTTCGCCGGAGAAAGAGTCGCTGCTCGCTTGCCAGAATTAATGACGCGTTTTGTTTTGACAGGGAAGAAAACCTAATTAAATTGGTGCATGCTTTTATTTTGGGCTAATCATATATTGGGCTGAAGTTTTTTATTTTGGGCTTGAGCGGATTTTATATTTTGGGTTAAACATCCAAGTTTTTTAATTAAACTGCGCAGATTTTATTTTAGGTGGTTATTTTAAAAAAAAAATAGTAAAAAAAATTGTAAGAAATGGTAATTGTTTAATAAAATAAATAGAAATGAAATGATGAGATGGAAAAAAAATGGTGTGGTGGGTATTTCCTGAATAATTAGGTGTGGTGTGTTATTGAGGTGCCAAATGATGTGGCAGAAAATTTAGTATGGTGAAGAGACCCATACTCCATAGCCTAAAACAGTAATATTTTCGGGAGGTTTTTTGTTTAATCCTTGTAGGAGGAAAAATAAATATCTCTTTTGGCCACCGAGGTTCACCTGCAACGACTCCGGGTTACACGCAAAGCGGGTGGTCGCTATGGGATTAGTTGGCTTGCAAAGCAAGTCGAGATCCATGTTACCAAAATACAGTGTTAAAGAAGTGTTTGAGATTGCTTACTGAATATATATTATGTGTACGTATCGCAAATAAATAATCAGATAAGCATATGTTATCAAACATGATTATCGAAAATAGTGTTTAGATTTGATTATGCTGTTTTAAATCGCAATAATCAGATAATCAGTTTTTTTAGTGTTTGTCAAACCTGATAATTTATTTAGTTAATAGGTAAAAAGTAACCGGAAGTGTAAAAAATAACGAAACACTAACCTCCTCAACCATGCATGGGGATATTTGTGAAACAGATCATGTTTCCTTGCATGAATATATCGAGTAGTAAATATTAGTCACTCTATATATAGGATGTTCTGCAAGAAAGCACGGTGCATTCGCCAACGCCAATACTTTAACTCCAAATGCAATCATCGTTAATTGATGTAATGGTTGGCAAATGCATCGAGCTTTCTGGTAAAATAATCCCGATCAAATAACTCATCTTCTTTAATCTTTACAGGGCAACATCTCACCAAGAACACAAGATTAATCAGGAGATGGTGCCTGCAATGGCAAATCCATCATTAACCAGGAGATCGAATTTAATTGAATGCTAATTTGTAAGCAAATGCATGCATATATTTAAATGCCAGCTTCCCCCCTAATATAGCATGCAGATTTGTCCTTGAATTGTTTATAATTCCAATTAAATGGGTGCAGATTAATGGTTTCTCGAAATTGTGGCCATTCACTTTCGTCAAACTGGAGCAGTTGTAAGTGTGTAAGACTTTGGTCCATATCATCCAAGGGAAAATGTAATGTCAAGGAAGAGGTATAAGAAAGAAATATGTAGTAAACATTAAATGATTTTAATGTTAGATTAAGCATCATTAGATTGTAATTCAATATCTGAAATCTCGATAACCGAAATCTAGATTTTCGAAAGCTGGAAAAAAAGATTATTAAAAATTTTCGGACATATCGGATATTTTGGATATCGGATATTCGAAAATTTTGAAAACACTATCTGAATCCGGTATCCGGTATTCGGATATACATATTTCTGATATTTTCCAGATACCCAATTTTCAGATTTTTTTAACACCCTTAATAGAAAAACTTATGAGAGTACGTGATGCCATGTGCATATCACAACTTATGATGCATAGACGATGTTTCGCATAATTATGTTGCATGCTAGAAACATTATATGGGAATATCTAACGCAATCTAAAAAGATACTATTCATAAAATAATTTTATTTAGAAGTATAATTTTACATAAAATATAAAGCAATTTAAAAATAAAAAGTAAAGATCATTACTTTCATTTGACATAATTAATTACATTCTAATCTTACTACTATATAAAGCATTTAGGCCTACCCCATTAGGCAAGTTTAAGGAGCTCCTTAAACTTGATTTTAAGGACCTTTCAACTTTTGTTAGTTAGTTCTCTACCTTAAAAAAAAAAATCACGGCTAATAAGATTCGAACCCAAGACCTCTCCTAACTTATCACTATGTGTTAACCACTTGCTATACATTACACTTTGGTAACACCACTCACACTTAATAACAAAAGTCTGTTACTCGAAAACCATTTTACCCAATAATATTAAATATACGACGCTGTAAATCATCAACTTTTACCAAAATCCACATTTCCGTTTAATTATTTATTTCTAGCAACAATTATTACCGTGTAAACGAACAACACTTGCTCGCCACGAAATATGATTTCTGGGTACCCGCCGCCGCATTGCGCGGGTTAGGGTGTTGATCGGGTATAACTTTCGGGTATCGGGTAGTTCGGGTCGGGTAGCTCGGGTATTTTCAAATATAAAAAATATTCAATACCCGAACCAAATTAAATTCGGGTATTTGGGTATGGGTAGTTCGGGTAATGGGTCGGGTACGGGTATATCCACTACTACCCGAGAATTTGTACACTTGTATTGTCGGCGACCACAGTGATTATATTCGACCTTAATATACCAAATTTGTCTGCAATTTTACCAAACTCCAACTGACATGAGACTCTATCATTGAGTTTTAGATGAAACACATGGAGTACAAACTTAACGATCGTATTTTATTTATGATACTATAAAATATTACCTTTAAAAAATTTCTTTTAATAAAATCCGGTTATTCGGGTATACCCGCCAACTTAAAATATTACCTTATACCCGATCCGTATTATTTTCGGGTTACCCAATACCCAAATGTTTCTACCCGATACCTGAACTACCCGACCCGATCTACCCGAATTCAAAACGAGTCGAGCGGGTAGAGCGGGTTTTGGTTATTTTCGACAGCCCTAGCGCGGGTACCCTGCTAGTTTATTTAATGATTTACAGACCAAATAAAAAATATTTAAAATTATGAATTTAAATTCCAGATATAAATTTTATAACCGAACATTCAAACAAAATTTAGTTATTTCAGAATTCAATTTTATTTCCTAGTTTTCAATGAAACAAATACAACCTTATTGTTAGGTATACAAATTTTTTAATTCACAACTGGACTAAATTTTTTTAATTATTGTCAACCATCACAAAAAATTATATTTTAATAAATAAAAGATGATAAAATTATTTATCAAATAAAAATTAGACAAATCATGATCGGGACATACCAAACACAAAACATAGAGTCAACCACTTTGGCTTTCAAGATGCATCTACTCTACAACGAATCCCGTTTTTTCCTTTTAGGGTTTCTCAAAACTCAATTTTCCCCAAAATCCTTCAAATTATTCAAAACATTAGGGGAAAACTCCGATATCATATGCTGTATTTCTAGAGATCGTGAACAATGGCGGGTCCTCTGAGTCGTAGATCGACGAACTCATCACAATCAGTCCGTGGATCTAGAATCATAGTCGCAATTCTCGTAGGAATTTTGCTCGGATGTATCTTCGCAGTTTTGTATCCTCATGGTTTCTTCTCCGACAGTTCAAATCCCGCTGCTAATTCCCGTAGTCGCCGTCTTATCAAATCCGATTTTCAGGTTCAGTTTCATAAATCCAGAGTCACTCGTTGGTTATTGTTATCTAAAATTATTATAAGTTCAGTTGTTTATTTTGATTTGATCGGTTGCTTGGATTATAATTTACTGACTATAAGTATTGTTGACTTATTGTGCAAAAATACTGTTGACTTTTCTACTAGATCGTGTTTTTCTCTTGATTTGCGTGAATGTGTTGAAATTATATAATCATGTTCCTATTCAGCTGTAAAGTTGATCTGGATCTTGAACTTTTTAGAAAGTGTTAACTATAAATACTACAAATAGAATAACTACTTGATATACAACACAAATCATTGCTTGTACGAATGCAAAAGCTATTAGTTGGTAAGTTAGGTGGAGATTTTAAATTCAGGATCTGTGAGTTTGATCTTCACAATGTAGAAAGTTTTAAGCTTTCAGACTTGTGGTTATTAGTTAAGTTAACTTTTGTTCAATTTGAGTTTTTCTTGATCTAAATACAACCTCTAATTGGTACTTTTGGCTAAATTTCTGGTAGACATGAAACGTTTTATTTATTTCAAAATTAAACGTTTTAAAGGAAGTTATTTTAGATTTTAGAATGAGGAGTTGTCATTATCATCACTAGTATAAGCAGACTCCACATGGATTTACCTACTTTTTAAGAAAGAAATCTAAGGACTTATTTTTCATATGATATATATGTTACATTATTAAATTAAGGACTTGCTTCTTACATACTCAAAAGTAGTTTATAAAGGATTTTTTTATATTTTATTTTCAGATTGGATCAACTTCATGTGAATCCACAGAGCGAGTCAACATGCTAAAATCCGAATTAACAGATTTATCAAACACAAACGACGAACTAAAGAAACAAATCAGAGATTTAACCCAAAAACTACAAGCATCCGAACAGAAAAACGGTCAATCAGAACAACAAATCACAGTGGTAGGTGAACCCCAAAAAGCCGGTCCTTTCGGGACCGTAAAAGCCGTCAGAACCAACCCAACTGTCCTCCCAGATGAAAAAGTCAACCCAAGATTATCCAAAATCCTACAAAAAGTCGCAGTAAAAAACGAGCTCATAGTTTCACTTGCAAATTCAAATGTAAAAGCCATGTTAGAAGTATCCGTTTCCAGCATTAAAAAAGCAGGAATAACTAATTATCTAGTTGTAGCTTTAGACGAAGGAATCGTTGACTTTTGCAAAGAAAATAACGTCGCGTATTATTCACGAGACCCAGATGAAAACATCGATTCGGTTGCAAAAACGGGTGGGAACCACGCGGTTTCGGGCCTAAAATTCAGAATCTTGCGCGAGTTTTTGCAACTAGGGTATGCCGTTTTGTTATCGGATGTAGATATAGTATACATACAGAACCCGTTTGACCATATATACAGAGATTCAGACGTTGAATCCATGTCTGATGGACATGATAACATGACTGCTTACGGGTATAATGATGTGTTTGATGAGCCGTCAATGGGTTGGGCCCGTTATGCTCATACTATGAGAATTTGGGTTTATAATTCGGGCTTTTTTTATTTAAGGCCCACTTTGAATTCGATTGAGTTGTTGGATCGTGTGGCTGAGAGATTATCTCATCCTCCACCTGCGTGGGATCAAGCGGTTTTTAATGAGGAATTGTTTTTTCCTTCTTATCCGGGTTATGTTGGTCTTCATGCTTCTAGAAGGACGATGGATCGGTATTTGTTTATGAATAGTAAATGTTTGTTTAAGGAAGTGAGGAAAGATGGTAATTTGAAGAAGTTGAAGCCGGTTATTGTTCATGTTAATTATCATCCGGATAAGTTGCCGAGAATGAAAGCGGCTTTTGAGTTTTATTTTAATGGGAAACAAGATGCTTTGGAACCGTTTCCTGATGGTTCGGAGTGATTAATGTTGGAGTGAAAGAAAATGAATCTTGTTTCCACTAGTTGTTGAGCTTTTTAATACTTGTTAGTAAACGATGGTTATTTATTTTTGGTTGTTTTAGAGTATACATTTGATCTTCTTTTTAACCTTTTTCGTTTAATGATATATTGCTTTTTTGTTTATGTACATATGTGATGTTTTTATCTAGTTACATGTGCTCATATATTGGGTTTTTCTAATTGCTGTTTGTAACACCTTTTACGCCCATTTCTTAGATGAAAGAGTGTGGTGGGGATGGTGGCTTTCGGTGAAAATGGAAAGTATATTATAATAAGTGATATATTTTATTTTTAGCAGTTTTAAACAAGTGATAGTACATTTTAATACCTTAGCTTATTTGATAGAAGATAATAGAACCTATATCTACTAACTCTTTTTTTTAATGGCAAACAAAGAAATCCGGCTGGGAACTTCGGCAATGACATCACCTCTGACGCGAAAACCCGGAAAATAACATCAGATAAATAAAGCTAGCAAGGTCGGCAATGACATCACCTCTGACGCGAAAACCCCGGAAAACAACATCAGATAAATAAAGCTAGCAAGGTCGGCAATGACATCACCTCTGATGAGAAAACCCGGAAAACAACATCAAATAAATAAAGTTAGCAAGGGGCTAGCACCGCTGTACAAAAACGAGAAAAACTCCCAAATTACAAGCATGACAAACTAACATAGAATTAAAAAAAAAAACCAAATTTAGACTAGACTACACCAAAATTACCCCAAGCCAATTATTGATATGAACTGAAAAAACACGATTTAGGATCAGTTAACTAAGCACCCCAATCATCCGTCGTTAGTTTGCCCTTTGACCTACATTTAATCCAAAAAAAATGATAACATCTAAAATTTGTTGAATATCTATTAATTATCTCCTTTAATCATGGTTCTAAAAGGCTCGTCTTGACTTCCGCAATGACGTGCTAAGGTTTGAGGCTTAACCATGTGGTCATGTCATGATCCAAAGTTTGGACATAACACTTGCATATGATGATGTCCAACTTGCTCACATTTACCCAGTAATAGGTTGTATTTTTAGAGTGTGTTAAAAACAATTGAGATATATTGGATATGGATCAAATATATATAGTTAATTAGTCGTAAAAATAATTGGATATATCGAAGATGAAATAATAAGATTGATAAGTTACGTTATATATTTACAATAATGTACAGAATTATCACATTACATCACGTCTCATGAAATGCCATGATCTCGCCAAGGCTTCACCATGACTTTTAACTTTTAAGGCTTGAAGCTTAACATGTCGCACGCAACACCTCACGTTATTTAAAACATTGTTTCTAATATATAGTGAAAATATCATATATTTTTATCTTTATTTTTAAACATTATTAATTATTATTCCTTATTTTGATCCATTTAACATATTTTTCTCAAAAAGCGTGATAAGGACGAAATATATTAATTTTCTTACCGCTTTATTTGTAGTATGTTGTGACACAACAAGCTTGAGATGACTGCAACTGAGTAGCTACTAATTTGTTGACCATTCAAACCTCCATAAATGATTGCAACTTACATGGTACGCTAATTTGACCATTCAAATGCATAGGTTCTTCTGCCCCCTACAAATGGATTTTCAAGTTGCAACTAGAGGTGTACAAAGCCGGGTTAGGTCGGGCTTAGCCCGGGCCTAAAAAAGACCGGGTTTTTTTGGAGTAAAAAAGCCCGAGCCTAAAAAAGCATGGGTTGGGCTTAGTCCGGGCTTTAAGAAAAAAACTAGGTCTGTTTAGGCCTGAATGGACTTAGCGGGCTTAGCCCGGGCTTTTTCGGACTTTTTTTTTCTTTCTATTATATCTTTTATATAATAATATAATTATAAAAATATATAAATAATCAACATATTCTTTATAACTAATTAAATAAATCAACAAACTATTACTTTCGGGTATTTTCCTACCCTATCATATATATGGCTATATCATTAAGGTAGAAAAGACAAGAGAAACTCTAGATTTTTCGGTCATTTAGAAATAGCCCAGGCTTTTTAACGTTAAAAAGCCCGGACTTTTGGGTTTTTTCAGGCTTTCGGGCTTTCAGGCTTTTTTTCGGGCTTAGCCCGGTCCGGCCCGGGCCCGGGCTTTAATGGGCTTTCGTGACTAAAGTCAGGCCCGTTTAGGATTTCGGGCTAAAAAGGGCTTCAGGCCGGGCTTTTTCGGGCCGGGCTTTTTCGGGCTTTTTTTAGGCCCGGGCTCGGGCTAAAGCCCATATGTGCACCTCTAGTTGCAACTATAGACAATAGGGGTGATAAATGTATCACATATTTTAATAGATCTACCACAACTGCTGCTTCATATGTTTGTACAGTTTGCAATAATAATTATACTCTGTGGTATATAAATCAAAAGTTGTGGTGAGAAAATTAATTCCCATAGACAATAAGTTCTGATACAATAATTATACTTCCTTCGTATCAAAATTAGGGGTGGCAATTTATGACCCGACACGAAATCCGACCTGAAACCGACACGAAAATAAACAGGTTTGGGTTGAGGTAATAAATAATTGGGTCAGTCTCGGGTTGGGTCAGCTGACCCGTTTATTAAACAGGTTAGGTTCTGGTCAATGATAATTTAAATGGGTCGACCCGTCAACCCGTTTAAGTATTAAAATATATTTTAAAAAATATATATCTATACTTAATTTATAGTTTATTAGTTAAAACGTAACTAATAATTAGATAAAAAATAAAAATGTTACTTAGTAATTTGGTGTTTAGTATTTTGTTATGAATTTGTGTAATAATAACAACATTTTGACCCGTTTAACTTGTTTGACCTGATAACCTGTTTAACCCGTTTTATTAAATGGGTTATATGAGTTAGGTTTGGCTTGAAGTTAAACAGGTTAGGGTTGAAATATCTGACCCGTTTATATAAATAGGTCGGTTTCGGGTTGAATGTTTCTGACCCGTCAACCCGCGAACCCGAACCCGTCAACCCGAACCCGACCGGAATTGCCACCCCTAATCAAAATAAGTGACACATTTTCCATTTTAGGATGTATCAAAATAAATGACATACTTTGAAAACTTTCCTTATTTGGTAAAAATAGTGGGACTCATACCCACTAACTATCCACTTTAATAAAGTGAAATTACCCTTATACCATTACTTTTACTTTTAAAACTCATTAATATCACTTTATTCAAGAAAAGTAGGACTCATTCTCCACTAACTATGTACTTTAATCTATTTTAACATCTATTTTAATCTTTTACCTCAAAAAACGTGTAAACCAATTTGTGTCACTTATTTTGATACGGATGAAGTATTTGAAGTGAGTATATGTATATGCTCAATTTCTCCATTTTCATATCTCACAGTGAATTCACTATTTTTTTAGGCTATATGATCACACCAATTTTAATGTATATCACATTATATGTCATTTCAATAATTACACCAATAATTACTAAGGAAATACTTATCACACCCACAAAATATGAAGAAAATACTTGACATGATGAAAAGTGGTGTTTTGCTTACTTGCACAACCGTGAGTCCATGACGACTTTCCACCTCAGCATCTCATGGCGTGAAGATGCCCACACTATTCGGTAGGGTGATAGCAATATACACACCGGTAAAAGTGATATTCCTAATCATATAACACCTTAATATGATTCTCTTAAATTTGACAAGTCCATTGTATTTTTTTATTTTCTAGCATGTTTATATGAACTACTTTGAACAGTCATTATAATCAAAGCTTCACTTTTTGCCACTACGTCGACTATCACCGATGTCACACCTCAATTTTCAAAACAATATTTAAATACATTTCATCCCAAAAACATGCAAATAAGTATCGGTGTCAAATACCGGTTTTACAAAAACAAAAGGTTTCTTGTTGAGATTATCAGAGTATACAAAAATGGTGTTACAAATTATATCTTAACCATAGGATAAGGACCCTAATCATCAACACCGAGCTAATCTCAACAAGACCTCTTCTAAACGGGCCTCCTATATCTTCGATCCCGAACGTGAGTACATAGCAAAACACAAACATAGTACGTGAGACAAAATTGCCTCGTGAGATACATGGGTTTTAGACCCGATAAACAACTAGTCACATAATATCATTTATATTAAATAATATTATTAAATTCGTTTGGGTCACTTCGTTTCATTCATCATTGGCCAATGTCAAGATAATCGGAATGCCTCCAATCTATCAAGACCGTCTTTTCCACGATAATCAGAATGCCTCCAATCTACCGGGAATCATAGGTATTGGGTAATCGGAATGCCTCCAATCTACCGCTAACCTTATGGTACCGTATGTAACATCCCAGAACCTGTAGCACAATATTGTCCGCTTTGCCCACCGGCGCACGTTTTTGTTCTTGGTATGGACCACTTCCACCCAAAAGGCATCATGCTAAGAGAGGTATCCACACCCTTATAAGGAGTGTTTAGTTCCCCTCTCCAACCAATGTGGGATGAATCTTACAATTCTCCCCTCTGGGACACAACGCCTCCGTTGTGCACATCGGTCCGGGTCTGGCTCTGATACCACTTGTAACATCCCAGAACCCCGTAGCACAATATTGTCCGCTTTGCCCACCGGCGCACGGTTTTGTTCTTGGTATGGACCACTTCCACCCAAAAGGCCTCATGCTAAGAGAGGTATCCACACCCTTATAAGGAGTGTTTAGTTCCCCTCTCCAACCAATGTGGGACGAATCTTACAATCTCCCCCCCCCCCCCCTTTGGGACACAACGCCCTCGTTGTGCACATCGGCCCGGGTCTGGCTCTGATACCACTTGTAACATCCTAGAACCCGTAGCACAATATTGTCCGCTTTGCCAACCGGCGCACAGTTTTGTTCTTGGTACGGACCACTTCCACCCAAAAGGCCTCATGCTAAGAGAGGTATCCACACCCTTATAAGGAGTGTTTAGTTCCCCTCTCCAACCAATGTGGGACGAATCTTACACCATAATAACCGGAATGCCTCCAATCTATCACGGCCCTAGAGACATCATCATCATCATCATCATTACTTGTCTTTTATCATTATGAGCTTATAGCTCCATCATTTCTCAATCAATTAATCATTTCATCATCATACAAGCAATTCATCATAAATCACATAAATAACTAAATTACTTATAGACTCGATAAAAACATTTAATCATAAAACATTTCCTAACTATGTATTTTGAAAGTTCACATGTACTCACCTTAGCCAAGCTTATTCAAAAGATGTGTTCCTTGAACACCACTATCACTTCCCAAGATTTGAATGCCTCAAATCCTTCAACCAATAACCTATTATCAAATCCATCACAATGGTTTACATCAAACATCAATACTAACTAAGTATTTCATGGCTAGATAACTACTAGCACCATTTTCCCCAAGTTACCAAACCCTAGTTCCATAAATCACCATATTTTGCATAGATCCATATATGAACACATTTTCCTTGTTAAAATACCATAGATCTAAGTTATACAACTTCTATTTAACCATTAAAGCACAAACCCAAAACTAGGGTTTGAGATTCAAGCTTCCCCTACTTGAATCTATGGCTAAAAACCCAAGAGAGAAGAAGATTTACCTTTGATCTTCAAGTAGGAGTGAAATTTCACAAGATTTGATGAAGAAATTGGTTCCAAACGACCCTTTCCACTCAAAAACGTATACTCACTTGATAGGAGAGAAGCTAGGGTTTGTGAGATGCATTTATGACTTGAAACCCGCTTTAAATGCTTCCAGCGACCAAAATCGCGTCGCTATTTCCGTCGCTATCTTTAAGTCGCGATCGAACCCCCAAACGCGAATTCGGATTTCTGTTTTGGGACGAAAAATCGCGTCGCTAACCCGAAATCGCGTCGCTATTTTGGCGTCGCTAAACCAGGCTGCACTTTTTGTAGTTTCCTTCGACACGGTTTCGTCCATAACTTTCTCGTACGATGTCCAAATGACACGAAACCAATTCCTACGTTCTTTAAATGATTTATCCTTAATTATTATATTTTTTTATTAATTTATTTATTTACAAATTTTGGATCGTTACAACCGACGCTCATCTAAGGTCAAAACTTGTAAGAAAAATATTTAATTGTTTTAAAATTTTAGAGGACATCAATTTATTTTAAGCATTTGAAAACTTGTAGATTAACAATAACATTAAACAAGATAATGATTGTCAGTAATTATTATCTGCTACTTAACTCAATATTTGTATAAATTAACCTTAAGATTTAGGGTTCGAATTTCATAATGGACATATGTGGATTTAGGAGTAGATTAGGTTGCCGTTCAAAAAAAACCTTAAGATTATATTTGCATATAAAGTTCTCTCAAACTAAAATAACTAAGAATTGGGTCTATTCTTGATCATCTCCATCGGATTCAATTTGTCCCAATTAGGTCTGCTCTTAATCATCTATATTTGCAACAATATGTCTCAATTGTTGCAACACAAAGCGGATTTTCTTCTAACAAACAAAATCCCGCCATCATTTATCCAACGATAACTTCTTTATACTTTTAGAAAAATGATAATGACAGTCCTTAAGTCTATCAATAACAAGACAAAACCAATATAAAAACCGCCACCTGAATTTTAGGAACACTACTATATTAATGAATGTACAAACACTTTATGCATGTTAGAGACAACCCTAAGGGCTGTCATAAACAAAAATCATATTTTTAATCAAATCCAAATTTATAATCTATCCATCTCTATAGATACATTTGAGAAAAGAAATTAGAATAACAATAATAACAAACCATCAGTTCTTCTAGAATCTGGATTATTAGGTTGATGCAGATGACCCAAATGAGTTGCATCTTACGAAACACGATAGAGAATCCTTTAAGAATATCAAGCTCTTGTCTAAGCCATCCCTTAATATTAATTTATTTGTTATTTTTCTCTTTTCATGTATGCGAGTTGAAGAAAAAACGTAAACAAGCAAATGTTTTTGTGTTTGTAAGCTAGAGATAATTTAAAGAAAAGTGACATAAACGGCCATATCCTTAGTATGCATGGGTCACTTTAAACTATAGGCATTTTAATAATTCAAAAATTGTAATAAAATGTTTTTAATCCTATTGTTTCCAACTTTCTATATTTCTTTGAATACTGAGAATGATTTTTATTTTCGGTACGTTTTATAGTGCTTCATCTCATTTATCTTTAGCATTTTGTCAACTTCAACGAGTGTCGATAAACCAATTATTGACCAGCGTTATTGATATGCCTTCTTCAATTTACAATTTTTGGGTTTTTTCGATATACCAACGATTGAGAGAAAGAAGAGAAAAAGAAAAGAAAGTGAGATTAAAATTTGTATGTGTTGAATAGAATTTTATATTGATAAAATAAGTGAAGAACTGTTAATTTATAGGATATATCTAGGGGTGTTCGTTTGGACGGTTTGGTTTTATCCGAACCAAATAGGTGAAACCAAATAAAATCCGGTTTTCAAAAGTTCAAACCGAACCGTCCAAACTAATCTGAAAACCAAACCGATCCGAACCAAATAACAATTTGGTTGGTTTGGTTTTATCCGTATGGTTTTTCCTTCAAACTTTCAAAATACTACAAAAGTATATAACATAAATAATATTAAGTTCGATATGTAAAATTCCAAAATGATAAACTACTTTGTACTTAAAAACAAATCTAATTCATAGCTTGTGACATTTACAATCATATATGCAAAAATCTTGACATCAGCATTATCAAAAACTACAAAAAGATTGGTACACCGCCAACTGATACAATATAAAATAGAACAAGTGTTACTATATAAATCAATTTACTATAAGAAATGTAAAGAAAATGAGTACTATATTTGCTTACAATGGAAACCAACAAGTGTGAGTATATAAATCAATTTACTATATATTACTATTCGGTTTTTTTGGACAATCCGATTTTCACAACGAAAACCAAATCCAATCCGAAATCCAAGTATTAATTTGGTTCAAGTCCAAACCGATCCAAAAAACCAAATAACCAATCAGAATAGTCCGATCCAAAATGCTCAATTGGATAATCCGGTTATATCCGAATAGTGAACACCCCTAGATATATCAGTTGATATGTCAACTTGATACGTTAAAAGTAATAAATTAAACTTGCAACGTTTAATAATATAAAAATCACATTAATTCCTACTAAAATTTACAAACATTTTATACACATAAAATAATTACCACGTACAAATATACAATACACTAATTACTTTTTTTAATTCATCATTTTGCATATATTTATAAAATAATATAGAGTTAACTATACGGATGGTCCTTTAACTTTATACAAAATTTCACCGATAGTTATTTAGTTTTAAAAATTACACTGATGGTCCTTATTTTTGAAACTTATTGCACCGATAGTCGTTTAGTTTAAACGGTGTTAAATTTTCTGTTAAGTCTTTGATGCGAGATGCACATAAGGGCATTGTAATCTTTTATCATTTCACTTTTTGCAAAAAAAATGAAAAAACAAACTTATCTACAAATTTTAATGCAAAAAGTGAAATAGGAAAATATTACAATTCCCTCATGTGCATCTCACATGGGAAACTTAACAACAAATTTTAACACTGTTTAACCTAAAGCAGTATCGGTGCAATTAGTTTCAAATATAAGAACTATCAGTAAAAAATTTAAAACTAAAATACCATCGATGAAATTTGATATAAAATTAAAGTATATCTCTCTAATTAACTCAATAAATATAACATTATGAGATGGTGGTGGGCCTGAGTCCTCAACTTGGCACGTGTGAGGTTATCGTATATATATGGCTGATTGGAACAGAAAAAGACTCAAGTGAGAGAGGTCTATAGCTATAGGCTGTCCCCACTGTCAGTCTATGCTCGTGCTCTTCTCTCACACCCACTGAGTGTGTGAAAAATTGCCCAAAAACGCTTCAATTCTGCAATTTTCCAGCAATATTTTGCTTGTTTTCACCTGAAAAATCATGACACGAACTTGCCTCTTTTGTTGATAATGTCGTTATTCTTCAATTTTTCTAATGGCGTTACGCTTCTACTCTGTAAGTTTCAGATTTTTCTTTTCCGTTATCATTCTTCTCAATATTAGAGTTTTTTGGTTCTAAATTTGTGAATTAATGGTGATACTACTTATTTCCGTTTGTTTTAACTTTACATTATTAATTTTATCCGTCTGATTTGTTTGTTAATAGTAATAGCACGATTGATTCTGATTTTTACTTAGGTTTTGTGTGATTTGATCTTGTTCACCTGCAACTCGTTTGCAGGATCTGACATAATTTGACTCTGTTTTGTAAATCCAAATTAGATGAATTCAATTGCAGCAATTTTAGTTTCGGCAGACTGTAGTGAGGAATCAATTACAGCTGTTGTAATTGTAGCCTAGAAGATAAATATTTGGGAATTAATTTTATTCAGTTTCAGTTACTACTAATTTGATTATGATCTCGAACTATGCTCATTAAGAGTTGTACGCTAGGTAAATTTTTAGGTCACATGTGGTTTGATTAACTGTTTGTGCTTTTAACCTTTTTTTTGATTATTTCATAACATGTATAGGATGGAAAATAAGTGCTGATTTGACTTGTTTGTTGACCATTACACGCACCATGAAATTTGTACCAAAGAAAGGATTCAAGTCTTTTGCATCACTCAATTTGAAAGGAAAATCAACACCTCGATTTTGTTTATTTCCGAAAGTAAAAGCCGAATGTGGGCCTGGTAATATCCCGGTTTATCTGAATGTTTATGACTTGACACCTATGAACGGGTATGCATATTGGGCTGGATTTGGTATCTTTCATTCTGGTGTTGAAGGTAATGTTGCTTCATCCATTAATTTTAATTTTAATCGACCATTTGTAGGTGATACATATTACCATGATGCATATGTATAACATGTTTTTGAAATTAATATTGTTTGTTCTCCAGAAATTGCTTATTTCATTTTAGGGCTTTTCTAACATGTGCTCTAAAGTGTTTTAATGAACATGAGTTTCCATATATAAATGTCAATAGAATCCTAACTTTTTCCTTTTAACATCTTTGCCCTTGATTAAATTGGAAAGGAATTTTTTTATAAATAAATGAGTAATTAATGAGTATTACAACTGTGTTCTGTTGTTTATTTTATGTATTTGATTCTTGAAACGGGCTTGATTACATAATTTTGACACAAATTGAATTTATTTAGGAAAGACGTTGCTCCCTTGAACTGAGTATAAGTCGCAATTTTGACCTATTTAATCTTTCATGGTTCGATTAGGGTTATCTTGTATCCAAAAAGGGGGTCATTTTTAAACTATAATAAAATAGTAAAATGGGTCGAAAGTCGCCCGAAGTCTCTTTTTATTGCATACAACCTCCTAAATCATATTCAGACATAAAGTTGCACACACACGCTGTTAAGAATTAATAATTTTCTAATACATTTTTCATTCAATTATTACAGTTGATGGTGTAGAATATGCATTTGGAGCTCATGATTATCCGACAAGTGGTGTTTTTGAGGTTGAACCTCGACAATGCCCAGGTTTTAAATTCAGGAGATCCATTTTAATAGGGACCACACGTATGGGGCCCACCCAAGTTAGGGCGTTCATGGAGAATCATGCTGCAAACTACAATGGCGACACTTATCATTTGATTGTCAAGAATTGCAACCATTTTTGCAATGATATTTGCTACAAGTTGACCGGAAAATCAATTCCGAAATGGGTCAATCGCATGGCTAAGCTCGGTAATGTTTTATTTAGGTTTTTAGGTTTTGATAAATGTGGTGATTTTGACCCGTTTAGCTAGAAATGGGTTGATTTGGGCCGTGTTGTAGCTCAAACAGGATTGAAAATTGCCCAAATCTATTATCAATGCATATGGTGTCTTAAAGTTATTACTATTATATTATTGATTTGTAATCGTAATTAACACATTAATTTCTTAGAGTTAAGTACACGGATGGTCCTTTAGATTTATAGCAAATTTCACCAATGGTCATTTAGTTTCAAAAATTACACTAATGGTCCTTATTTCTGAAAGGTTTTTCACCGATAGTCCTTTAAGCTAAACGGTTTTAAATTTTTATGTTAAGTCCCCCATGTGCACTGCACATGAGGGTAAAATAGTCATTTTATATATATCTTTGATATTTTACCCTAATGTGCATTGCACATGGGGGCATTTAACAGAAAATTTTAATTCTGTTTACCCTAAAGGACTATCGGTGAAAAACCTTTCAAAAATAAGGACCACCAGTGTAATTTTTGAAACTAAAGGACCATTAATGAAAATTGCTATAAACCTAAAGGACCATCTGTGTAATTAACTCAAGTTCTTATTAAAAAGGTTCATTATATTTTAGTCCTCAAAATTTTTACTAGTTTGGCATTTTAACCCTTGAACTTTTTTTGGCAATTGTTACATCCTAACATTTGGTTGGCTTAGTGTGTAATATATTTTAAAGTCAAGGGACTAAACCAGTGAGAAAAAAAATTTAGGGGTTAAAATGGTTTTTGCAAGTATTAAATTTAGGCCAAAATACATTTTAGTACCCCGAACTTGGCTGTCTAGGTCCTCTACTACCCTGAACTATTAAAGGTGCAGTGTGGTACCTTGAACTTGACAAAAAGGTCGATTTAGTACCCTGAACTTGAAAAAATAGTCGATTCAGTACCTTGACTCACTAATTCAGTACTAAATCGACCATTTTGACAAGTTCAGGGTACCATGCTGCACCTTTAATAGTTCAGGTTAGTAGAAGTCCTAGTTAGTCAAGTTCAGGGTACTAAAATGCATTTTGGCCTTAAATTTAACCTGATGACTTTTCAAGCAAGTCAAACAAAGTCTAAAATAAATAACCATTGCCAAAAAAATGTTAAAGGGTTAAAAGGCCACATTAATGAAACTTTGAGGATTAAAATATAATTAACCGTATTAAAATATTTACTTTTTGACATATGTCTGCATTTCAGGTTCGGTTTTCAGTTTCATGTTACCTGATGCTCTTCGAGTGCCAGCTGTCGAACACAATCCTCATAACTTACAACCCGAGAACGAGAAATTAAGGCTTAGAAGTAATAGTTTAAGTTGTTTATCATCAATTTCATCGAGACAGAGACAGCTGTCAACATCTTCATTGCTTATGCAGTCTCCTTTAAAAGGGTGCTTACCACATTGGGAGTTAAAACGGTCTAGCAGTCGTGTACCTAATGACAGGTGAATTAATATTTCTTTTAAGTAATTGTAATGAAAGCTAGTTATTGTTTTTAGTAGGAAAAAAATGTGGCATGTGAATTATGGAATTAAAGTGTTGAGTATTTATTTATTGAAGATGCTAAAAAGGTATACATCTATTTATATTTTTATATTTCATGTGCAATTCATGGAGTAATGGTTTTTACTGGTAATTAACCGTCTTTCAACAAACATGCATATTTGGTCATAACTGATGACTGGTATTTAATAAATATCATACTTGCCTAGAGCATTTATCACCACTCACCATCACCAACCACCAGATGTTACCCACCACTCATTATTATCACTCACCAACCACCCCTACACACATCATATATCATTACCATTACCACTGTCACTACCACCACCCACCACTACGGCTACATGTTTTATGTTATTTTTACATTATTAGTCAATCATTAAAATTAATAAGGGTAAATTCATCATTTTATAGAATTTCAATTTAATTTTCTATCAACTAAATAAAATATTGAATAAAATATATGACTTACTTTTTCCCCAATTAATCTTTTGGTAGTATATAATAATGATTTAACGTAATAAAATATTTTTTCCCCTAAATATTGAATTTCAGTTATAGTTTCTATCATTCAAATAAAATATTGAATCCGCCAATTCCTGAACAAAATATTGAATAAAATATATAGCTTACTTTTCCCCCAATTAATCTTTTGATAGTATATTATAATGATTTAATGTAATAAAATATCTTTTTTCTATCATTCAAAGAGAATATTGAATTGGTTAATTCCTGACATATTTTAATTTCTTCTTATATTCTAATAATTCTAATAAAACATATTATGCAAACCATTCAACACCTTATTGTTATTCCTAAATCTTCCCGATACCTTTAAGAGGTTCAATTTTACAATCGGACATCACACCGTCACACTTTTTGTTACATCACCTTCAACTTTATCTAATCAGTTGTACTTTAACTACAACCTCCACACGTACTGGATTACTGGAGTGTAAGTTAAAAAGAGTTAATGTTATATAATACTCCTTACGTCCCATAAAAAAATTCTCATTTCTCCCAAACTTTTGTGCCATAAAAAAATTCTCATTTCTCATATTTGGTAGGTCCCACATAATAAAATATTATTATCATCAATCTTATATTTTAATCAAATTTATACCAATTACCCCACAACTAACTATCACCTAAAAACTTGTGCCACACACAAATGAGAACTTTTTTATGGAACGGAGAGAGTAATTCATAACAATAATTCAGATAACATAATAATTCAGTTGTACTTTAATATAATAATAATTCAGATAACATATACAATGTGAAAAGTCTTTATCATCTTTTATTACAAACAACCAAAACACTCATGAACACAATTTCTTCTTATTCAAAAGGCTGCAGCTAGCGTTAAATTAGTCACCATCCATGTTCTGCACTCTTTTCGTAGTCATGACTCAACTCATTGACTCAACCTTCAAGTTTCCATGACTCGACAACTCGGGCGAGTGTCTCGTGAGACGACCCACCATGACTCAGTGTTTCCCTCCCACTCGCTTCCAGCTCTTTAGCCCTATTCCTAATCATTTTCCCTTCCTCCCCTTCCATAACCGCCCTAACCACCTGCTCTATCTCCTTCCTCCCCACCACCACCGTCTCTCCTCCTTCTCCCACCACCGGCATCTTCACCGCCACCGCCACCTCATCACTTAATAAGGTCGCATTCATCCTTTGCTCTGCATACATCGGCCACGCAATCATCGGCACACCGTGTTTAACACTCTCGAGTGTCGAGTTCCAGCCGCAATGAGACACAAATGCTCCGGTGGATCGGTGGTTTAGCACCGCCACCTGTGGTGCCCATGAACTCACCACCAGCCCGACTCGGTTTGTCCGGTCAACAAACCCGTCGGGCAAGTAAGCTTTCGGGTCATCCGAGTCACTCCCGGCGCTGAAAAACGCGCCGAGAGCGCAGTCACTCGGCTTTCGCACCACCAGGATGAACCGTTGCTGACTCATCTCCAAACCCCAAGCGAACTCAGTGAGTTGCTCACTCGTTAGCGTCCCGCCACTACCGAGTGCAACAAACAAAACCGACTCTTCCGGTTGTGTGTCAAGCCATGCAAGAATCTTTTTCTCCTCCTCATCTAAAACCGGTTCAATCTGTTTGGTGAGCGGTCCAATGGGATAAACCGGTGGTATGGGAATGTTTAGAAAGAATTTTTCATGTTTTACCGCTTTTAGCGGAACCGGTTCAAGATCATCCCAAGTATTAGCGAATATTCCCGTACTCATGGAGTCATGGGTAACCTGTTGACATGAAACAAGTACCATTTGTACTCGTCAGTCGTTCTGTCCCGGACCTGATCAAGTAGGTCCCGGGTTCGGATCGGGTCACAACCCGGGACCCTGACCGGTTCGGATAAATCCACAAACTCGCATTCTACCTCCCGGTCTAGAGCCGGGAGGTATAAAGAAAACGTCATAAGCGTTGCTGAAGCCGTGAAAAACGAATAAACCGGAATGTTTAATTCTTTGCACGTTTCATACACACCGGTGCAAAAGATGTCGATGATGAGAGCTTTCAGTTTGGGTCGGGTCAACCCGAATAGCACCGAGTGAAGCGGGCGTATGGATTCTTGGACAATGATGCAGATGCGGGCCGGAAGTGTCGGCTTCGGGGAGGTCGATGATGTGGAGGTCGGGGTGCTGGTTGCGGTTGAGATATTCGGCTTGTGCTACGGTGGAGCCGGTGGTGATGACGAGAGGAAACTGACCTGGAAGTTATGGTGTGTTACGAGACGAATAGCGAGCTCGAAAAGTGGGGTGATGTGGCCCAATCCAGGGCTAGCGAGGAAGGCTACGTGGGGTTTTTGGGCATTAATCTCAATGCTCATATCTACTTTTGTACCCATTGCAAGTGATCGAGTACAAATAATGCTACTAAACAATATGGACAATATAGATCGAAATGTTGAGCTTTTATACAGAAAAAAAACCTACCCTTTAGACCACTCCTAAAAGTAACACATATTCTTAGTTTTTGCAACATCAATGTTATGTTATCTGAGATTATATTTCTAACTGAAACATTTATGTCAATAATATTTATTCTCTTACGCTTTTAGGTCTCACTTTTATAAAATATACACATACAATACACTATTAAAATACCCCTTGGCCCTCATCTCCCCTCGTCCCTTCACTTCAGTTAGCCGACAAGAATAACCGAAGGCACCCTACCGAAGGAGCATGCTAACGGTTTGGAAGAATCAACATTCGTCAGACTGACATGCTGTTGGTACGAATCTTTATCAAGTACACTCATTAAGATTAAATGTTTATTAAACACTTTTATTATTATAAAATGAATCACGCTACAGTGATGTTTTTAGATATTATTATTATTATATACATACAAATATTAGGAAACATATTAATTGGCTGTGCGTAATAAAAAAGACACCTGGTGGTCAATGCATGTTGAACGTTTTAAGATTTATTATCAATTCATGCATATCATATTGTTACTAGTTTATGGTAGGTAATAGACCGAATCTCAGATTCACCAAGTCGCTGAGATAGTTTAAATTTGTATTATCTCATTGTATAGATATATTTACAAACTTGGTCCCCTGTCCGATTCAAAAAGTCTTAACCTTGCAAGAAAATTAATTTCATACAAGATTAACAAAAGTTAGTAAGAATACCAAAGAAATCCGATTTAACTTTTAGCGGATATAGAGCCATGTGAACCATGAAAAAATCATTAACGAAGATGACATAGTATTGATAGATATAATACCGATTAATTAGAAAATCATCATAGCCGGCCAGTTTAAACTAATGTTATAACTATTATATATAAGGATAATAATAACATGATGTTGATGTTCTATATATATTAATATTAGTTTTCAGTCATCCTCACTAATCTAAATAATGGAATTAGATAAGTGTTTCAAAATATTCCAAACTATTATACCTTGAAATAAGTTAATTTAGAGTAGTAATTGTATAAATAAAAAAGTTTTTGAAGGACAAAAAGATAATTATACATCAATAACTGATAAAAAGGGGGAAAAATCTCAAAGATAAAAAGATAACTAAACACCTACGGGAAATAGGAATTGCTAAAAAGGGATAGAAAATCTGATGTAGGCTAGTAGATGAATGAACCATTTTGTTTCTTGAAGTCGAAGACCGTGTTAGAAAATTGACTTTCTTTAAATGGTCATAACTTTTAGCTCGGGTCTCCGTTTCAGACCCACGAATAACCAAATCGAAGCTCGAGGCGAAGGCTACGACGTGATAAACCGCCGTAGGCGGTTACCCAACTTTCCGGCCCAAAAAAGCTATTTTTGGACACTTTATTTGCATTTTAGTGTTTTTTCTTTAATTTCGCAAACTTTGTTTAGGCTCAGTTTTCGACCCGTTTGTCGTTTTAGGCCCATTCGAAATTCTAGCCTTATTTAAAGTATATTTTGTTGATTGGAATAATCAGTTGAATATTTTACGAAAATTGAGTTTTTGTCTCCCGAAAAGTGTTCTTGTGTTTGAACAACTTTTGAAGACCAATTCACGATATTCTTTTAATCAACGTGTTTTGGGATAGATTAATCCGGTATTCCTTTGAATCAACAGATTCTAATCTATACTATCGTTACTTAGTTTACATCAAAATCCCAAGGATTAAACGCTATTAAAATATCTTTGGGGAATTTATTACAGATAATGAGAAACGTTCAACGCAGTCAATGATTTCTATGTAATTTCAAGGGATAAATCTCAGCCATTAGATCAATCAACCCCCAAATCACCACCACCACCACCAACATCACATGTGATTCAACACATCAACACCACCACCACCCCATGTGTATTAAATCACGCACACCGCCGACCACCACCCAATGTGTATTAAATCACATGTGATTCAACACCGCCGACCACAACCACCACCACCACCAACCTCTGTCAGACACCGTCTCCACCACCGGCAACCTCTCGCCACCGTCGGCTGCTTTCAATCACATGTGATTATGTATCCAATCACATGTGATTGCGGCGGCCGGAGGCGGTTGCAGCCGGCGGTGGCGGTTGTATATTTAAATCACATGTGATTTGATGATGGTAGTGGTTGTATATTGAATCACATGTGATTTGATAATAATGGTGGTGAATATTTTTATCCAATGGCTAAGATTTATTCCTTAGAACTTTATAAAGATCAAAGACTTCCTTAAACAATACTTCCTCTGTATCACAATAAGTGATACATTTGGCGTTTCACGGTTTTTGAGGCAAAATGTTAAAATATGGTTAAAAAATATTAAAGTAGATAATTAGTGGAAGTTAGGTCCCGCTTTTTTTTAATAAAGTGATATTAATGAGTTTTAAAATTAAAAGTAAGGGTATAATGGTAATTTCACTTTATTAAAGTAGTTAGTTGAGGAAGGATCCTCACATTTTTACCAAATAAATTAACTTTTAAAATGTACTCCCTCCGTCCCTAAATAAAGTTCTCATTTCACCTTCAAGTTTTGTCCCTAAATAAAGTTCTCATTTCTCAAACTTAAGGGACCCACTTAATATAATAATATTATTATCAATACTTTCACCACTAACTATCTCTTAAAACACTTTCTCTCTCCAATCAAACCTTATATTTTAATCAAAAGTAATACCAAATACCCTACCACTAACTATCTCCTAAAATGTTGTGCCCAACACAAATGAGAACTTTATTTAGGGACGGAGGGAGTATCATTTATTATAAAACACCCGTAATAAAAAGTGTATCACTTTATTATGATACGGAGAAGTATACATAGATAATACTCAAATTAGTCAAAGTTTAATCATCGTTGTTAATTCCCCACAAAACCATATCTATAAAGAAACTGGATGGGCCGGTTATTAAATACTTACAAAGAAATTAAAAGGCATAGGCGCATAGCCCATTAGACATTAGTATTGTTTATAAAAAATTAAAAGGCCATAGCCCATAGATCATCATTGCCAATTTTCCTCGTTTTGATAGTTATATTGAAGTTGATAGATTAGTTACTTTTCTTTCATGAAAGTTAATTAGACCAACTTCAACAGTTACATAACTAACATTATCATATTTGCTAAATCATCATATACACCAATGGATATTCAATTTACATATTTTTGACAAGAACACTACCTCTCTTCACTTTTTTGGGCTCCTCAATTTGTTTCTCTATTTTTGATTAAAACATACTATAACTAAAGACATTACATTAATTAAAAAACAATAATTAACATTGACGGAAATTTGACGGGAGTTGGGAAATGTGGTATACTAGTGCATTTTATAGTTTATGATATATCTCTCGATCTCATAATTCCTTGTCCATACGTGTGTGTATTCTAACTCTCTCATTCCACGAGCGTTGTGGTGTGTTTTCCGGATTGTCCATATACGCCTCCTCAAGGGGCCACATGTTCTCCTCGATTATCATGCTGTGTAAAATTAGACAACAATACATGATTCGACAAATTTTATTGACGCTATATGGTTTTGTCGAGTTTTTTATAATTTGCCAACGCCCTTGCAAAACACAAAATTTTCATTCAACATCTTTTCTAGCGGCTTCTTGATGTCTCTTGAACCATATTTGTTGTTCCGATAGCGGATACTTAAAAAATTTTCACAATCGTTGACCATTGCGGATAAATCTCGTCACCGAGGTAGTATTCTTTAGTGAATTCTTGCCCGGCAATGGTAAAAGCAACATTAGGAACTCTGTCTTGTGGTAAGTTGTTAGATAAATCTGATGCATTAAGGACATTAATGTCATTGGTCGAACCAACCAGGCAAAAGTAAGCGTGCCAAATCCACAAATCGTAAGACGCAATCGCTTTTAGCATGATCGTTGGACACCCTTGATCACCTCGTTTGTTTTGGCCTTTCCATGCCACCGGGCAATTCCTCAAAGGCAATGCATACAATTGATGTTGCCGAGCATACTGGGAAAACCATGTAGCTCGACATAACGTTGGTGTAAGCGTTGCACATCATGTAGCCATGAGTAAGTATTCATCAAACGCATCAGCGACCCAACCATAAGTCAATTGTCGTACGAAGGAAGTACATTTTTGGATAATATTAGAACCCAATTTTCCGGTAGCGTCGTTACGTTGATCAAATACATACAATATTCAGGTACATGATTTTCAGAGTAAGAATTTATATCGTCACATATACTAAGGAAAAACGGCCGGCTCATTAGAAAGCGGCTCCTAAAATAATCCACCTGGAACGTTGGATTTTCGGCAAGGTAGTCTTAGTACAAATGTTCGCCAGCACCTTCTCGATCTTGAGGTAAGTATCTTCTCGGAGGTCTCGGTATCGGGGCGATATCTTCCAAATCATCGTATGTATCTGTGTCAAGAGAATTCACAATGTTGACCATTTCCTCAGTGTTAAAACAACTGGTTAGCTCAACGATAACTTCCAAATCGAGATCGTAATTAGAACCGTCATCCATTTTATAAATGCAATAGTGTGGAAGAACAGATAAATTGTGTTGTGAAAGTATTGTGTTTGTGTTGGGTATTTATAAAAATTAAAATATTTGGAAAAAAAAGAAGAAAAAAGGGTAATATTACCATTTGAATTTTGAAAATTAATAAAAAATGTTGCGGGCCCCGCCTTTTACCGCCTCCTCCGCTCTTCCTTGAACCGCCGTGTTTAGACGATGACATCGGGCCAATGAGCCGTGCCAATGGGCGACGGTGTCGGTTGTCCAGCCGAAGCCTACCGTTGGCGCCGGTCTTACTTTTTTTTTATTAGAATTTCTTTAACTTAATGCATATACATTTTTAATTAGTTATTAATCTCAATAATTAAATTGTGATGAACACGAAGCTACAAATAACCAAATGTTCTTTGTGGATCAAACGCGGCTTAACCATTACTAGTTTACGATCTACATTTATTTACTTAGGCGATCTACATTTATTTACCTAGGCAATGACCTAGGTCGGTGTCTTGGCTATAGGCCAAAAATGGATGCTAAAAGTAAAAATGTGGCGGATAATGTTGGAAAAAGTTGTGATAAAAATAATTTTTCACCAACTTTGGACCTATATAATTTTATATATATTTGTTATATATAGATATTGGTTGGTAGCTTTGTGTTCTCCTTTGTGAGAGCTACGCAACGGTATATAGCATGTCCAAAGTAGAGTTGTGGTGAATGAGATATCGACTCTCAAAGTAGGGTGTTTGAAACAAGAAATCTTGAGTTGGGAGAGTATCCCACATTGGAAGAAGATCAAACCATTGGTTGGTTTATAAGGTTGGAAGTATGATGGAAGATTAAAATCGTTATACATGGGTTCATGTACGCCCGGGCGACCTGCGGACACGAATGCATCTCCGACTTCACCCCTCACCAGTCGCCGCCGGCGCCGTCGATTTCTCCACCTCAACGGTTGCCGTCGCCATTTCCTCCTCACTATTTGTCGCCGTCTTCGGTCCTCCTCACAGATCGCCGCCTGTATCGAACCCTCCTCAGTCACCGACGAAGCCGCCAACCCATCTCTGGTATGTTTCTCTCCTTCCTTCCTCAGTCATAGATCGTTATACTATGCAGATTCGGTTCAGTTTTTATGAAATAAGATTTGTAATATCTTATATTATGAAATTATGTAGAAAGTTTGTGTTTTTCGTGTAAAATATTTGTGTGTTAAATCTGTTAGATATTGTTATGCAGAAAGTTTTTAATCTATTAATTTGTTTCATGCATAAATGGGATGAAATTAGATGTTTATGTGCGTGTGATTTGTTGAAGTGATTATTACTGGTGAGTGTAATTTTGGAGCAATAACATTGCTGTAAACCATGTAATTAGGAATCAAATTGGACATGTTTTGAACTTAGATGTTTATGTGAAAGTTTTTTTTTTCATGCAGATTGTTTGTGTCAAATTAGATGTTTATGTTGTATTGTTATTTGCTTTTTAGAAATGGGAGAAAAACTTGTTTGGTCTTGTGAGCAACATAAATGCTTATTGGAAACTTGCATTGAAGAAGTAAAGAATGTGGGTAGAAAAGGTTTGAGTTTGCAAAAAGAGTCATGGATCAAGATAGGAAGAGTTCTTAAGGAAAACTTTGGCAAGGATTTGACTCAAAAACAAATTAGAAACTCCTATGACAATCTTAAAGCTAAATACACGGGATGGGTATACTTGAAAAACAAAACCGGCAATATTTACAATCCTCAAACGAACACTTTTAACTTAACACCGGAGGAGTGGGATGAATTTAAAAAGGTATTTATTATTATTATATGAATATATACTTATACTAGTTTATATACTTATACTAGTTTTTTTTTTACATTGGGTTTAGGGACATCCGAAGGCCGGTTCATTGAAAACTTCCCCATTACCTTTTCCCAAACTTTGTGCAATTCTATTTGATGGAAATAGTGCCACTGGTAATTTAAGGTGGACGTCATCCCAAACAACATCGGGGGTTGGATCATCTACTTGTCAGGCCCGACCACTACAACTTACGGGTACCCCTCCTATTGCCATTGATGATGATGATGGCATTTCCCATAATAGTAGTGAGCCTTTTCCTGAGCCACCTTCTGTTGATAGGCCCAACAAAAAGGCTAAACCCACCACTGCCTCACATGATCCACCTCATAGGTCCTATATCACTAGTGATGAGTTAGCACTAGAAATGAAAAAAGCTCTACAACATTTGACTAAAGGGCCAACACATGAAGAATGTGTTAAAAAGTTAGAGATGGCTGCGTTAGACCCGCTTGATCCTTTGTCCTTAGCTGCTTATAACATTTTTGGAGTGTCCCCGGGTATGAAAGAGTCATAGATCTTAATGCCAGATAATCCAGAAGTGTTAAAAGGATGGCTAAAGATGACTGTTACAAGTTTAGGACTTATCAAGTAGTGAACTTTTGAATGAACTTTTGATTATTTTGCTTATGTTGAATGCTTTTGGACTTGTCAAGTGTGGAACTTTTGAATGAACTATTTGATTATTTTGCTTATGTTGAATGTTTTTGGTGTAACTTTTGGTGTAACTTTTGTATGAATTTGGTTTATTTAAATTTGGTTTAACTTTTGTGTGAGTTGTTTTATTTTAATTTGGTTTAACTTTTGTATGTATTGTTATCACAGGTTATTAATGGATCACAACCAAAAGATACTTCTTGTAGTTCTAATGTACTTGTATGTTCGTTTTTTTTGGAAGAGAGGTGTTAAACGTTTGCGGGATTGTGATTCACAACTAACAGGACATGGATACACGTTAGAGTTATTGGAACGCAATCCAAATCAATGCCCTGAATTACTACGCATGTCTCGTGATTCCTTTGTTCGATTATGTTGTCATTTTAGAGTAAATTACTCTTTAAATGATAGCAAACATGTATCGGTCGAGGAAAAGATGGCTATGTTTTTTATGATGATTGGTCATAATTAACGTTACGTGATTATCAAGCGGAGATTTCAACACTCAAAGCAAACAATTCATAAAAAATTTTATGAAGTGTTGGGAAAAATGATGCTTTTCGCAAAAGACATTATAGTACCAACTACATTTAATCTGAATCCAAACATTCCGGGACATAATAGGAGGCTACGAAGGGTTTTCAAAGGAGCGGTTGGTGCACTTGATGGTACTTTGATACATGCCATCGTCCCTGCAAAGGAACAATATTTATATAGAGGTAGGGGAAAAGGCGATTGTTACCAAAATGTATTGGCAATTTGTGACTTCAACATGATTTTTACGTTTGTTGTGGCCGGTTGGGAAGGGATAGCACATGATTCTAGAATATTATCAGAAGCACTAACAAATCAACATGCAGCATTCCCAGTTCCACCACCAGATAAATATTATCTTTGTGATGCCGCCTATGCTCATATTCGAGGATTTATGGCCCCGTATCGTAATGTGAGGTATTGGCTTGGAGATTTTCGACAAAGACGTGCGTTAACCAATAAAGAAAAATTTAACCATGCACATGCAAAACTTCGGAATGTCATTGAGCGTTCTTTTGGTGTCTTGAAAGCACGATTCCATATATTGAAGAGGATGCCACCATTTCCGTTGGTTACACAAAGAAACATTGCCATTTCATGTTTTGCGCTTCATAATTTTATAAGGAAAGAGGGACTGAGCGATGAGTACTTTGCACGATATGATGAACCCAATGTACCGGTTCGAAATAACAGTGTGCCCGTAAATGATAATGAAGATGAGGTCCCAACACATGGTACTGCAGCGGATCGTGAGTATATGACCCAGTTGCGGGATGCAATTGCCGAGCAGCTGATACAAAATATGGAATGAATTTTTTTAATTTAAAATGTTACTGAATGAATTATTTCAGTGTTGTAAGACAATGTTAAAATTGTTGTTGTATGAATTATTTCAATGTTGTATGAATTAGTTTTAATTTATTTCAGCAGACTGCAGACGTTAAAAAAACAAACAACAGTTTTTCTGCAGACTGCAGATCTTTGGTCCGCCTTAGAAGCTGCAGCAGTTGGCAGATGTGGTCCGCAGACAGCAGATCGTTTTGCTCTGAAAAAACAAACAGCACCTGAGTTGTTGCGCTGCCTGCAGTCTCATACTGAGCTGCAGTACTGGCCTGCTGCGCAGACTGCAGTACTGAGCTGATGTGCTGACTTCCAATACTGACCTCCTGCGCTGAGTTCTCGTACTGACCTCCTGTGCTGAGTTCTCGTACTGACCTCCTGCGCTGAGTTCTCGTACTGACCTCCTGGACTGACCAGAAGGACTGAGCTGTTACGAAAATGGTGCCGTAAATGCAGTTTGCTGTTTTGATTTCTTGTTTAATAGTATTGAATGAACTTAATGTTTTGATTAAACATTACTTGGCATTCTACCATACAAATAGAGACCCTGAGTCTCATTTGTACACACAACGAATACACCTTTGACACCTACTTCTAAAGATCACAGCTTCTCTCTTGTGAAAACACTCTTAACTTTGGTTAGTGTTCTGGCTTGGATTATATTCGGTAGTGTAAAACTACTCGGTTGTTTTACCCTGGAAAATAGACAACGAATCTATTTTAAGGGGATCGTGAATTTCACGAGACTAACCCAAAACCTTGTTCTTGTTTGTTCTATTTTATTTGTTTCAATCTTTTGTAAACGTATTCGTCAATTTCCCTTATTGTAATTATATTTTATTAATGAAAATTGGTATTAGCTCCTACGATAAAAGCAATCTTCATTTTGTTACAACCACCCAACCCAAATACATTGATTAATATTAAACCTACTCATCTCCGACCATTAACTTGATTAATTATGTAGCAGATGTTATAAATAATTGGTCACCAAGGATAGTCTTGGTTGTTTGCTTTTAATATCTTGGGTTCAAGACTTGTTGTTGGAATTTATAAAAAAATAGAGGTGGGGTTGAGATAAATAATGAGATATGTTTGAGAAATGTATACTATCTAATCGTTAAAGAAATGTAGCCGATGGTGTGGTTGAGAAGCTTTTGCTTAGAGCATCCCCAATGGTTAGCTTATTACTTTTGTCACATAAACATTTCACTAATCAATAAGCTATTCTTAAATAACATCTCCAATGGTTAACCTTTTCGAAAGCTTTTCCTTTACAATATTTTTAATTTACCATTATCTATTTGCATATATTTTATAAATACCCCCTATATATAATTTGACAATCTTTTAACATCTTACAAAAATATTATAATAATTGACATTAATATTATATAATTTATTTGTTAAATAATAAAAACATAATAAATAATTTATATATAATATATGTAAGGTTTAACATGAAAAGTTATTAAAAATAAGGGACTAAAAGATACAAACATTGAAAGTAGATTAAAAGCTTAGGGGATGTTTGGGAAAGCTTATCAAAGTGGCTTATTAGCTTATTTAAGCTTAATAAGCCACATTAAGTGTTTGTATAAGCTTATAAGATTATGCTTATTAGCTTATTTAAGGCCTCTTAAAAAAGTTCTTTTGTTGGGGATTATTAAGGCTTATTTAAGAAAATCAATGGTTTTACATTTTTATCCCCACCTAATTTTGTTCATTTTTTGTTTCCCTCCGAACCTTTCTATTCATTAAACATTTTTCGGTAATTTCACAATATCCTTAGATAAGCTAAAACAAACACTTATTTAAAAAAAAAAATTGAAAAGCAAGCAAATGCAACAGGCAGGAGCTTCGGCAAAGTCATCACCCCCGACCCGAAACCCCAAAAAACTACCATAAAAAGCTAGCAAGGGGCTAGCACCACAAGTACAAACCGGAAAGGAAGATAAACAAAACAAGTAAACAAACAACACCAAGAACTAAACAACAGAGACTACAAACTCCCAAACAACCATCTCAAAAGCACACCATAGGATCACTGAGCCAAGCTCCCCAATTGTCCGCATTCAACTTTCCCGTGGCTCTGTTTTTAATCCAAAAGAAGGAGCTAACCTGGACATTACTCAAAATACTCCCCATCATCAATGAACTAGACGAGGTATTCCGGAAAACCTTGTTATTCCTTTCCTTCCATAAGCACCAAAGATAAGTATAAATCATACCGGTAAAAGCTTTAAGGCTATCTCCTGATAAATTAGCAATACGACCCCAACTGAACAATTATAAAATATTGGAGAGATCGGAATACGGGATGTTCCACCAATCCCCAATCTCTCTGATTATCGACCTAGCCACCGAGCACGTGACAAAAGGATGATCGATAGACTCATCCGTCTCACCACACATCGGGCAGAGACAAGAGAGGATGACCACTAAATTAGCTCATAAGCTAATAAGCTTAAGCTATTTTAGATAAGCTTTCCCAAACAACCCCTTACCGTGACGCGTCACTAAACCCATCACTAAACACATCCTTACTGACACACTACTGACACGGTCGTGCCAACAGGAACACATCACTAACCCATCACTAACCCATTCCCCTAAAAAAGAATAATAAAATATTACCCCCAAACCCCCCCCCCCCCACACAGTCCCCCACGACGGAATATTAAACCCGTCCTCACAAGGACGGCTTTCTACTGACGCGCGCGAGGATTGGTTGGTGCCAAAGGCATCGAGCAAGGACGTGCAAGGATGGGTTGGTGACGTGAGTGAGGACGTGCCGTTGGCACTCCTCTTAGTAGAAATTTTTTTTTTAAATAAACTTTTAAAAAAACTTATTATTCCAATGGTAATAAATTATTGAAAAACTTTTTTTAAAATTAATAAATTTTTGAAAAACTTACTATTGGAGATGCTCTTAGATTAAAAGAATTATTTTTTAACCAGTCTCATGGTTTGATTGATTAGTCTTTCATGTGATTTCCAGATTATGTCTTAATTATGGGGAACATGACTCTCCCTTTTGTCTCTTTTCATACAAAATCATCTTTTGACTTGATCCCCTAATTATTGGGTTTTCTCAAATTTATATCTAGCAATCAAATAGAAATTTGTTTTAATTTTATTATATTTTCTTACTTTATTTTTTTATCAACAAAATGATTAACATGTAAAATTTATTAATTTATTTTTCTAATCTAACCCTTACTTTAAACATTTATATTAATAGAAAATTTTAGTAGAAAAAAATACAATACTAAGAATTTAGCAATGATACCATTCAAATTTTATTTTGCCCAAACTAATGCACCACTGGCAAAAACCCATAAGTTGATTCAGCTATAAATATCACATAACATAAATATTTTTTCAAATACCTTTTTAAAATGAGAATGGTATTGTTTCTTATTATTTAGGCCTACTTACTAGATTAAGACAAATGTCAAAATCAATGAATAATATGAGTAAAGAAAATTAGTGAATTAGAGTTGTCAATTTTAGAAATAAATAAGTTATATAAGTAGGACTAAAAAGTATGAACTAAAAAGTTATATAAGTAGGACTAAAAAGTATGAACAAAATTGACTTACTTCATGAAGCTACAAAACACATGTCAATCGCCAAAATTGACAAAAACATCATCTATATTTTGAATCGTCTGTTGAAACGATCAAAACTTTTCGACAACGCCAAGAAAGAGTATAAATAGAAACCATATCTAAAAATGATGCAACAAATATCAAAAGCATAACATAATTCCAAATCTCCATTCATTTAACATAAATCATGAATAAATTAGTTGATACACTACCCTCTAAATCTCTAAATCTTCAAGAACACCATCATCATCATCATCATCATCATTTAGCATTACCACTTCCAAGAGTAAGCTCAAGATCATCAAATCCCATATCATGAATCTTCTCGCCTTCCCAAGCCTTCAATCCACCATTTTCAAACCCTAATTCCACCCCTTTCCCTTTATCCAAACATAAATCCTTAACACCATTTTCTTGAACCATTTGTTTCACAAGGTGAAAAGTCGGTGAATTAGGGCTCATAACCATCGGCTCACGGTTCTCAAACCGCACCCATTGACACGACTCAATCGTGGAACAACCGGACTCATCACATTCCGGTATAGGCACGGGTTTAAACCGTTGGTATCTTGTCGGGCTTGTAGGGGCAGAACAGGAAATTGTGAAATTTGGCAAGTTGAAAGAGGACATTGTTTGGTTGGTTAAAGATTCCCAAATTAGATTGTTGGTTGTTGGAGGCCTTGAAGTTGGGGATGATAAAGGTGGGGTTACAGGGGCACTGTTTGATATCCGGATTGGAGGGAGTGAAGATGGAATCGAATCATGAAAGAAGGTGAATCGGTTGTTTGATGGGCTCGGAATCGATGAAGATGGTGGACTCGGTTTTCGGGAAGAACATGGTGTTGTGTTGGTTGATATGTTTCCGATTTCAATTGACGGTGGTGGCTTGCATCCCTGTGGATTCAGAATTTTAGATCGATAGTTATAATACATAATTTGTTAACAAAAAGTAAATTCAAGTTAACAGTGGGAGCAAATTAGAGTGAATCATATACTAGATCCACTGTTTGAAACTCCAAAATCATCGATACAATAAGAAAATTTACTGAAAATGGAGATATCGCAGATCATAAAAGCCCTAGATCCAACCAATATCCGTAAATGCAGATCAAGGATAACAAATTCATCAATCGAATGAGGATTATACTGAATTATAAACGCTAATTAAGTTTGGATCATGATTACCTTGCGAAAGGTGGTGCCATCAGGAAGAACAACCCAACCAGCTTCTTTACAGAGAGCTTTCAAAACCTCATTGTTATCACAATGTTTGGGCAAATCGTAGTTCCCCTGTGCTCTCAATCCATTATATATATTCGCAGCAATGGCTCTCCTCCGCCTCTCTCTCCTCCGGTTATTTTCCCTCTCTCTCCACGACGGTTTCCTTCTCGCTCCGCCACTACCGCCTCCGTCTTCCGCCGCCATCGTCGTCGATGATCCACCCTCCCACATCATCTTTCTGTCTCTGAATAAACACACAATCTCAGTTTATGTGCTAGTTCATGTATGGATTTGAGCTTAGGTGAGAAGTATGGTGTGAAGTGTGTGTAGTTTGAGACGAGGAATTTGGTTCTCCGCCACCGTGTGTGTGTGTGTTCCGGTGGTGTTGTGTGTGTGTGTGATATGTGTGAAAGTGTTGACGTAAAAGTGGTGAAATACTGAAAAGAGGGAGACAATTTTCTGTGTGTGTAGCAACCGAAGCAACTTTACTGTCTGCTCAATGATTTCAAATTATTACAACCGTCGATCTCATATCGAATCAAAAGTTGTGATTTTTTTAAGGTTTTGCTAATTAGGGCTGTCAATAGACATGCATCATAATTTTGTACTTCAACCCTTAACTAACTCCTAGATTTTAGGAATTACCATACCCTTTGAATTTATGTACAACTCTTTATGCTTTATTGACAGCCCTAAGGACTGTCATTAGCAAAACTTTTTTTTTTAATTCGGCTGCTGATGGTAGCTTTCTTTCATTTTTATTTTGATGAAAAAACATTTTTTTATATAATTTTTGATGCCCAAACATAACATTTTTTATCTTTGCAAACCACTAAAAATCTAAAAATCATGAATACATACTTTTCTTCTAAATCAAATTTGAACATATAATTGCATTCTATCTATGAGTATGAATAAATTGATTAAAACACTCTCATATACGGTACATGAGACCGTCCGTTATGCATGACCGAATTGGGGGTCGCGACCGGCCACATAGGCTTGCTCGACGCGTCGCCCCCGTTACAAGGCCTCATGCTCGACGCGTCGACCCCCTTGAACGGTCGGGGAGTCGACCGTTGGTGAACGGCTGGAAAACGAAGGAATTAATGGGGCAACGGCTATTAACGGCTAGTTTGCCCCCACATCTCTTCCATTTTTACCCTCTTTTTTTACCTTATAAATACCCAATCCTTTTCTAAACACATTCACACTTCTCATTTCTTTTCTTCATACTTACTCACACTATCCTAAAAACAATCACACATCACACACACTATCCTAAAAATGAGTTCCGACGATGAAATGGATGTCGCTAATTTCATTTTTGGCGACGAGAAAGAGGACAGGGTTATACATCTTGGTTTTTTACAAAGGGCGGTCGCGTTTCTTGAAGGTTCCAGTTCTACTATCCCTAGAACTCCTAGAAGATACGTGAATAGGGACCGTGACGGTGCGAATGACCGTCTCGTGACAGCTTACTTCGCTGAAAATCCGACGTATAACGAGCATGATTTTCGCAAACGTTTCAGGATGAGTCGTGATCTTTTCACACGCATTGTTCGCGATCTCACTAATACCGTCCCATTATTTGCGCAACTATATGATGCACTTGGGAACCCAGGTACTTCTCCGCTAATGAGGTGCACGTCTGCAATTCGTCAGTTAGCATACGAGACCGTACTGGATGCTCTAGACGAATACTTACAAATTGGTGAGAAAACTAGCCGTGATAGTCTCGCAGAGTTCTGTAAAGGGGTTATGCACTTGTATGGAGATGAGTTTCTGCGAAAGTCTACTCATACTGATGTGGCGAAGCTATACGCTTTTCATGAGGAGAAACATGGGTTTCCCGGTATGCTAGGAAGCATAGATTGTACTGATTGGCTTTGGGCTCAATGTCCAAATGCTTACCGTGGGCAATATGTTAGAGGGGATCACGGGAACGAACCATTCATCTTACTTGAAGCGGTTGCCTCACAAGATTTGTGGATTTGGCACGCGTTCTTTGGTGTCGCCGGGTCGAACAACGACATCAACGTGTTACGAGCGTCCCATATTTTCAATGATCTCAAAGACGGGAAAGCACCTGAGGTACCCTTTTTGGCAAACGGGGTGTCTTACAAATGGGGATATTATCTTACTGACGGGATATATCCAGAGTGGTCTGTTCTTGTTAAGTCCATTTCACACCCAAATGCGAATGATGTTAAGCGGGTGAACTACAAGAAAGCACACGAAGCTGCAAGGAAAGACGTAGAACGAGCATTTGGCGTTCAAAAGAAAAAATGGGGTATAATAAAAACGGCTGCAAGGTCCCCAAATGTTAACAAAATAAGGGATATAATGTACACTTGTATCATATTACATAATATGATAATCAAAGACAAAGGCAGGGCCATATGTCCCGATTTTCATCCGGAAGAGCGACATAGTGAAGCCGACCCCGTACGATCACATGAAAAGTATTGCAAGTTATCAGGGAGATCAATAATCAACAAACTCATCTTAATCTTAGATCTGATTTGGTGGAACACATTTGGAATCGACAAAACCACCCATAATATGTTTAATGTAATGTTTTAAATTATTTTTAATGTAATGTTTTAATTATTAATGAAATTTAAATTTAAAAAAAAAAAGTCGATCGGTCACCCATTACGGGCATTTGGTCGCTGTCTGGTCGTGTGTTTGATCAGGAGAGAGAAAGCTGATGTGGCGCAGATGTGGCAGGGGTGACCAAACTGGGTTTGGTCACCCATTACGCACAGTCTGAATAGGTGGGGACAAGCCTCAAGTGATGAGGTATACCAATAGAAACAAGTTCAATGATTGGTAAAAAAAGACAAGTGATCTTGTTAGTAATTCATCGGTAGAGAAGAAGGTGATGTGACACTTCTGATGAATTTGAAAACACACTACCGTTATAAAAAGGTCTTAGTAAAATTAATATAATTTACTCTTTAATCCCATTTGACTAGATTAGACATTATTAGAGTGGACATAGTTGTATCTTTGAACCTAGTAGTTATTCTAAATTCTAATTATGGAGGTTATGCTCCATAGGTGGACCGCTCCCTGTAGATATTACTCTCCTATTCGAATCACTAACTAACTTACACGACATAATGACAAAGAAGAGTGGAGAATGGAAGGTATGTTGACAAGGGGCCTCGGTGGAAAGTGTTGGTGGTAGATTTGGTGGTAGATTTGTGTGTGTCTTACTCTTATAGGTGTGTTATAATAAAAAAAAAAAACTCTGCTTAATTTATCAAAAAAATAAGATATAAAAAATATAATTTTTTTTTATTTTAATAGTTTTTTATGTTTAAAATACTTCAAACAAGTTAAGATTGGAGAGTTGTATTTTAGGAAGTCTAAATGATTTATCTGGTCCCTAGGGATAAATTCTAGCCATTGGATCAAGATGGTTAAGATCAAATCCCCCACCTACAGTCACCGCCGGCTGCCGCCTCCGGCCACAGCCGGCCGCCGACGACCACCGCCGATCGCTGCCATCCGCCGCCGGTCAGCGACGGCGGTGGTGGCTGACAGTGAAGGTGCTGGTGGTAATGGGGGTGGTGTTGGTATTGATGTATTGAAACACATGTGCTTCACTAAAACACAACATATTACTTCAAAGCACATGTGCTTCAGGTCACGAAACACATGTGTTTCAAGTCACTAAAACACATGAGTTTCTAAACACACAAGGGAGCATACGAAGCACATGTGCTTGACGTTATGAAACACATGTACTTCAATGCACAGAGAAAAAATCAAAAACATATCATTAAGAAGCACATGTGCTTCATAAAGCCAAGCACATGTGTTTTTGTTCCTGAACACATGTAACTTACAAGCAAGTCATTTGTGTTTGAATCCCGAAGCACATGTGCTTGACGTTATGAAACACATGTGCTTCGTACACAAGAAAAAAAATCAGAACAAGTGACAAACATATAATTATGAAGCACATGTGCTTCATAAAGCCAAGCACATGTGTTTTTGTTCCTGAACACATGTAACTTACAAGTCATTCATTTGTCTTTGAACAGTTGACTGCTTCTATAGATAAGGCGGAGCGTCCTTGGCTCAGCATTATAGCCCTTCTTAGTAAGGCTTCGGCCCTACTACAGCACTTCGCTGACTCGAAGCGCCTCGCTATGAGAATCTAGCTTCGCTAATGTTCGGCTAAGTCTTGAACCTTCTCGCTGACTGTTCGCTTTCTCACGAAGCACATGTGCTTAACGTTATGAAACACATGTGCTTCATTACTTGAAACACATGTGCTTCGCTGTACGTATAAACTCATTTATTTTCAAAACACATGTGTTTCAAACACATGTGCTTCCAGTCACGACTACCACCACCGGTCACCACCGCCGGCGGCCGCCGCCGACCGCCGCCCATCGCCGCCGTCCGCCGGCGTCCACCGGCGCCGGCCGCCGTCTCCGGCCGCCAGAGAAGCACATGTGTTTGTAGTGGTGGTGGTGGTTTGAATCTTGATCTTGACCATTGATTTTTCTTGATCCAAGAGCTAATCATTGTTCCTTGAGACTAGATAAAATTATTGAACTACCTTTAACATTTACCTAAGATTGGATTTAAACTAGGCCGAGTTAAAATAGCATAACATAATTCTTTTGGAGCGTAAAAAACCATATATACTACTTTAAAAAATAATAGAGTTCTCATACGTAAACAAACTATCTTGCAACATAAATCCTATAAATAGAAGATTTAATGTAGATGGTAATTCGCACACGAGAGATAGATTTCGGAGTGCATATTGAGCTTACTTCTTACATTAATTGTACTTGTTTAATTTTCAGTATTTGTTCTTAAAATTGGATCATTTGTAGATCAAAACTTATCTTATGTCTTTGAATTTTAATTTGTTTCTCAATAAGTATATAACTTTGTTGCTTAAAATGTCGTTGTTGTTCTCTTGTTCCCTTGTAGCGTAGTCGTCATTGCCGAGGGTTGCCGTCATTGCCCTGTTTCTCCTTTACATCGTTTATGAAATCAACTTTTAAATTTATTAATTTGTGTTTAGATAGCTAGTAGAAAGAATAGTACGATGAAAGTAAGGCTTAGGATAGCTAAATGGAGGAAGATGGTGAGTGAAAGTAAAACAACTAAAAACTTCTTACTTTGAGTGTATTTGGCTAAAGAAGGTGATGTAGAAATTGATGAATGTTAATTGACTTTTTCTTATATCTTATAAATTGAACATTTTGATATTGTTAACTTGAAATTTAGAATTAGTGTTATCACTTTTTTATATGTTATAAATTCAACAATTTGATATCCCTATCTTCAAATTCAAAATAACAATCCATATATATTATGTAATTCCACACCTTTGATGGCACTAAACCCACACCATGAATAGCGCCAAAGCACCACCAATGCTATAACGTTAAATGAACCAACAAACGGCAGCTTTCACTTGGGACCTACTTTCACTTTAAGATCCATGTTGGCATGGATGACAACTTTCATTTGGGTGTTAAAATTATGTTAAAAACATAAAAATGCTTTAACATTCCTTTAACGCAAGAATCACACGTTGTGCTCTTAAATAAAACATGAAGGACTAGAATATATAGATATTGGTTCTAAAGTTAATTCAATTAAATTAACTCAGCATTTAAAGAATATTGGCTATACATATGAAATTTGGGATAACTGATTTTTAATATCCAAAATTGTATTCGAAATTTTGGATTATCCGAATATCCACTTCAATTATCCAAAAAATCTAAGAAGATACATTGATCAACAATTTAAAAAATTCAAGTGCTAAACACTTCAAATCTATGAAAAATTACTTTATAATGTGAAAAACAAAATATATAGTTATAAGTGTATAAAATTTACTTTTATTCATTTGGTATATAGTTAAAAACAGAAAAATAAATAGAAAAAAGATTAATTTTTAGATATTCAAATATCCAAAAAATTCGAAAATTATTATTCGAATTTGAAAATTCATATCCAAAATTTTGGATATTTCGAATATTCGCATACCCGGTATATCTTAATCAATGTTTTAAAACTCGTTTTGAATCATAGCATCCGATGACTTAAAAGTGGATTTAAATCATAGTGTCCGATGCTTTTAAAATGATTGTAACAGTTGAACCGGATTACAATATCATATCTTATTTATGATAAACTAATTATATAATTTTTTGTAAGTAATCATAATTCAGAAAATTACTGATTATGAAGATTAAAAATCTTGTAAATGACAAAGATGGAAAGAAAGTAACGATTAACTAATATAGTTTATCCTTCTTCTTCCTTCAATGAACCCTAATCCCCCAAATTAATTCATCTCTTCTTCTTGAATTCACACCAGGAGAGAACCACTCAAACCTCAGACCTGCAAATCAAAACCCCAGCTTATCCATCTTCTCCTATGGAATCAAAACCACCGGAGATTTGTACTTCAACCGGCTCTTCATCTACTTCAACTTCTCAGATGGAATTAAAACCCCCTCAACGTCTCCTTTACACGCAACAAACAACAACTGCATCGTCGAATCAAGGTTTCCAGGTAGGATAAGTTCATCCTTCGTGGATCCAACGAATTCTTCATCTCCGGCGAATTGGGTCAAGCGACGATTGACGACCGAAAACGCAGATCTAAAATTGGAACCACAAATCTAAAATCACAGATCTAAAATTGTTCGTGTTCTTGTTGAAGAATGAAACCCAAAAACGTAGATCTAAAATCGATTGTTGTAAATGGTGGATTTTGATGATGAATGCAATTCTTCAACAAAAATTCTTAATTACTTGCTTACATCGCTGATGTTTTTTGTTGTTTTGATCTAATTTTGGTTGCATTCAACCATTAAATCTTAATTACTTGCATTTGATGTGTTGGATCTAGTTATAAAATAAAGTTCCTAAATACTACTAATCTAGACTACCACATTCATAGGCAAGTATACCTAATCGTGGGTAATATAGCTTAGGCAAGTATTTCATGTTATCGAATCCATAGGGAACAGTTTATGTGATCAAGTGAAAGTAAGCTAACGAGTTAATCAAGAAAATAGTTTTTATCATGTTTTGATTTTGTTGAATGTAAATTAGAAATTAAAGTAAACAAATAACGTAAATTGGATGTTGAGTTGATGATTAAGGGATATTCATTATGTATGGATTCATCTAGTTCTAAGTATGGTTATTAAGCACCGGTTAGTACAATGTTCTAGAAGTCACGATATTAGATTTCTCTCAATCCCATTTAATAAACTAATTACAACTAATAGGAATTTCTTCTCTCAAAAGTTATAATTAATCACATTTCTATTTGTTGATATTACCTACTTGGATTATCTAAGTCTTCTAACCTAGAATTTTCATTACTAGGGTTGAACTTCTTGTTTAATCTAACTTATTGGAATTTTGTCTCTAATCCCTATTTCTAGTGAATTACCAACTAGGTCACAAATGAAAAGTTGGGGAAGTAATCAATTAAACCAAATGTTGTCAATACCTAATTGAATTAATTACCAACGATAAATAAACGAAAATTCATAAATTAAACCAAAAGAGTAATTAAACATCAACAATTGTTTGAGCATAAACATAACCCTAAAATTAAACCATATTTAGTCCTAGAATCATCCAAACATAATGAATATAAACATTACTAGCACATAGACATGCTAGAAATCGACAAACAAGAATTCAAAGATAGAAATACAACCATGAAATTGTTCCAAAATGATAAGAAATCAATAATTGCTTGTAGTTTGAAGAAACCCCTGAAGAAATGCTCTCAATTTCGTTCTCAACTGCCCAAAAACGCACAAGTTCAAAAGATAACTGATTTTCTAGGCTTAATCTGTGATTTAAACATCTTTTCGGACGCAGAGTTCACGATCGCGAACTAATGTTCGCGTCGTGAACTCCCTAAGGTGCAGAATTCCCGATCACCAACTCTGGTTCCCGAACGTGAACACCAAACAGAGATTCTAGCGATCGATCGTGAGTAGTTCACGTTTCGTTCGCGATCGGGAACTTTCAAGTTTTCAAATTTTGTATTTTTTCTTATCTTTTGATCCGTTTTTGACATCTTTTCCGCTATACCACCTAAAATGTAAAATAAACACACAATTGAGTAATATCACATGCATTTGCTTCTAAAACGTACTCAAAATGAACGATATTGACGGGTTTGAACGTGTCTAAAAACGTCAATATCAGCATTCAACCATTAAATCTTTTTCACAGATCTAATTTTGATGTTTTTAAGAAGAAAGAGGTCACAAGAAGATGAAGAGGTTGTTGAAGAAGATGAAGAATGGTGAAAAGGACCAAAATGCCCTCACATGCCTTGCATTTTTCGTCAGTTAACGGCAAAAAATAGACGAAATGACATGTATGCAGAATTTTAAAAACCTCAAGGACAAAAACCCCGAATCCGGAAAACCTCAGGGACAAAACCTGTAATTTACCCTAAAACAATTGTGTTAAAACTTAGGTAAATGTTCAAGGTAGTCCAACAATATTAGCTAGTCCCAAGGGACAATTAATAGCCATTGGATCAAGAAAAAGTTAAAGGTCAAGATCAAAATTTAAACCATACAAACACATGTGCTTCAATACATCAATACCACACCTACCTCCGGCGGCCGGCGGCGATGGGCGGCGACTGGCGACGATGGGCGGCGGCTGGTGGCGGCGGCGATGGGCGGCGGCTGGTGGCGGCGGACGGCGTTCGGACGTGGCCGCCGGTGGTGGTGACCGGTGGTGATGGTCGTGACTGGAAGCACATATGTTTGAAACACATGTGTTTCACCTTTTGAAACACATGTGTTTTGAAAATAAAGGAGTCTATATGTACAGCCAAACACATGTGTTTCATGACTTGAAACACATGTGTTTCGTTACTAGAAGCACATGTGTTTTACTAATAACAGTTGTTTTGAAAATAAAGGAGTGTATATGTACAGCCAAGCACACGTGTTTCAAGTAATGAAACACATGTGTTTTGTAAGCTAGAAGCACATGTGCTTCACTAATAACAGGTCTTTTGAAAATAAAGGAGTGTATATGTACATCCAAGCACATGTTTTTCAAGTAATGAAGCACATGTGTTTGTAAGCTAGAAACACATGTGTTTCACTAATAACAGGTCTTTTGAATATAAATGAGTGTATATATACAGCAAAGCACATGTGTTTCAAGTAATGAAGCACATGTGCTTCGTATGCTCCCCTGTGTGTTTAGAAACTCGTGTTTTTAGTGACTTGAAACACATGTGTTTCGTGACCTGAAGCACATGTGCTTCGAAGTAATATGTTGTGTTTTAATGAAGCACATGTGTTTCAATACATCAATACCACCACCACCCCCATTACCACCAGCACATTCACTGTCAGCCACCACCACCGTCGCCGGCCACTGGCGGCTGACGGCAACGAACGGGGGCGGACGGTGGCCGGCGGTGGCAGTAGCTAAGGGATTTGATCTTGACCATCTTGATCCAATGACTAAGGTTTGTCTCTTGGGACTATGCAAAACCCTTAGACTATCTAGAGTACAATATATAAAAAAGTCCGGTTCAGTTCTATCCAAAATCTGCCGGTTCATTCTGGCCCGTATAACTCCGGTCCAACCCGATCTTTGAAAATATTGACTTTGAAATCAAGATTTATCATTCCCTGTTTGACCTTTTTCTATCCAATTTACAATTTGCACCTTTCGTACCGATGACCTAAGACCGTGCGTAATGGACGACCGGAAGTCCGGTCGCGACCGCCACATCATCGATCGCCGACGCGTCCCGCCCGTTACAGCCTTCGACCCACGACGCGTCGCCAAGGGCCAACGGTCGACTACTCGACCGTTGGCAGCCCGCTCCAACGGCTCCAACACACCCACTTCTAACTTAATTTTTACCCCTTTTTTTACCTTATAAATACCCAATCTTTTTTTAAAAAATTTCACACTTCTCATTTCTTTTCTTCATACTTACTCACATCACACACATCACACACACTATACTAAAAATGAGTTCCGACGATGAAATGAAATTTAAATTAAAAAAAAAATTATCAATTATGTTTAATGTAATGTTTTAAATTATTTTTAATGTAATGTTTTAATTATTAATGAAATTTAAATTAAAAAAAAAAAAAAATCCGAACGGTCACCCATTACGGGCATTTGGTCGCTGTCTGGTCGTGTGTTTGATCAGGAGAGAGAAAGCTGATGTGGCGCAGAGGTGGCAGGAGTGACCAAACTGCGAACGGTCACCCATTACGGGTAGTCTAACGGATTAGCTTTTCGAGATCCCCATCTGTTTGTACTTTGTATAATGCACTACCCATTTTCACTAAAACACACGCACATTCTCTCGTTCTAGATAAACATGAGATCTGTGAGTCTAATCGATTCCTGGGTTCAAACATGTTCCATGATTAACGGATCTTCATCATCATCATCATTCATCGGATTCTTCTGCACAACACCCCTCAAATGTAGTAAACCCAATTTCAAAATTCATCCGAGATCCAGATTTTCTTCAAGTTTTTCTGTTTCTGCTGCAATTGTCAAGGAAGAACACCAAATTTCGGGCGAAATCTCCTCGGATTACCAGAAATCGAGCTTCAATTTCAAGGCATACATGGCGGAAAAAGCTAATTCGGTTAATAAAGCGCTTGATGAATCGATTGCTATTAAAACTCCGCCCAAAATCCATGAAGCTATGCGTTACTCCCTACTCGCCGGCGGGAAGCGTGTGAGACCCATTCTCTGTATCGCCGCTTGTGAACTCGTCGGAGGAAACGAATCCACCGCTATTCCGGCGGCTTGCGCGGTCGAAATGATTCACACCATGTCGTTAATTCACGACGACCTTCCGTGCATGGATAACGATGACTTCCGCCGTGGAAAACCCACCAATCATAAGGTTTACGGCGAAGACGTGGCGGTACTCGCCGGAGATTCCCTTCTCGCCTTCGCTTTTCAGTACGTTTCCAGCGCAACCGTCGGCGCGTCGCCTTCACGCATCCTGGCAGCTGTCGGAGAGCTCGCGAAATCCATCGGAACGGAAGGGTTAGTGGCGGGTCAAGTGGTGGATATAGCTTCAACGGGTGCAAACGACGTCGGATTGGAGCAGCTTGAATTCATCCACATACATAAAACGGCGGCATTGTTGGAGGCAGCCGTCGTGTTGGGGGCGATATTGGGTGGCGGTAGCGAAACTCAGGTGGAAAAGTTGAGGAAATTTGCTAGGTGTATCGGGTTATTGTTTCAGGTAGTGGACGATATATTAGATGTTACGATGTCGTCGGAGGAATTGGGGAAGACCGCCGGAAAAGACTTGGAGGTTGGGAAGACGACGTACCCAAAACTGATGGGTTTGGAGAAATCACGGCAGTTTGCGGAGGAGTTGTTGACGGAGGCTAAACACCAGTTGGAGGGGTTTGACTCACCCACGGCGGTCGCACCGCTGGTAGCTCTGGCGGAGTATATAGCTTACCGGCAAAACTGAAACTGTTGTATTGAAACCGTGGGTTTGATTCTTCGGTCAATGTTGTAAGATTGGATAACTAATTAGATTTATCACAGGGTTCTTTTATATATGTAAACTGATTTCGGTTTTACAGAAAAAGTATAATGATTTGTTGAATTACTATTTCACCTATTCAACAGAAGAAATTTAAGAATTGTCGAATATTTAATTATGGTTAATTACTTGCATCTTGCTTCAAATTCTATATTGCATTCATCTTTTAATCCAAAATTTAAAGAATCTGCAGTTTTAATTTTTGAGCAATTTATAACACAGTGAGAAAACTGATTTATGCTAAAAAGAAAGGAAAAGAGAGACAAAAACAATAACTTTTTTTGTACCATACAACAAAATTGTACTACATGACATGATTGTATAACTAACTAGGTACAATAATCATAAGGCAGTTGTTGAGTTAGTTTTTTTTTCAAGGTTGCTGAGTTTTGCTCCTCATGTACGCGACCTAACTGTAGTTCTGGTTGTTTTTGAACTGTCGTCTGTCATCCTGTAATATAACTTTTACAAAGTCATCCGAGAACACTTAACATTAGACAATCACAAGATGATTTCAGTTGTTGAGTAAGTCAAATGATCAATGTGATTCAACGACATTGCCAGCTGGCAAGTAGTCAATGAAAGTCAATTCTGTTAAAATATTTGGAATCTTGAAAACGAAGCGGTTCATTTCCCCAACAAGTCCATCCAGCTAACAATTCTCTACCAAAGAGTTCAATGCACTTAGCAGGCTTTGATCCAGGTATGTATTCCTTTAGCATCTCTAATAACAACCGTTGGATCATCAGAAGAATAATCATGAATAATTAATTATCAGATACAATTTATATACAATCAATACCTCCAATTGGGGGTTTCCTAGAGTAATCTCCAGGAATACTAATGAACACTTGACCATCTGGAATGGATTTTAATTTCTCAGAATCCCCATCCTGTAAATATCACATAATTTAATAATAATTAGATAATTAATTAATAAAGAAAATAAGTTGTAAAACATGTCACCTTGGTATAACAGTAACCAAGTACAAGACATTCATAGGGTCTATGATGAAAGAGATCCAATTCACTAATCAAAGAACCATCTGCTTTAATTTTCAACCAATAATGTGTTGCCACGTATTTTACTCCCCATTTAGGAAATAATTCTTTTTCAACAAATATTCTTAATTTCTCCTTGTTGGTTACCCACAGAGCTACTAATGAACCATTTGTGTGAGTAAGTTTCTTTATAGGAAGAGATAAAAAGTATCGATTCGGTAAAGTTGGGTACCTAAACAAAAACATGAATTAAAAATCTCTGAGAATTCATAATTAGCTGAAGAATATGTATATACTTACTTCAGTTTTTGGTGAGCACTGCTATTTTCCCAAGGTGGATCAATCACAATAAGATTAAATCCACAATTATCAGGGATCAGGCCATGAATCTGCTTCAGATCAGACTTCCACATGTGAATTAGGCAAAGATATGGAAATTGTAAGACAAATTGAATACAAGATCAATGAGCAGATACAGTATTGTTTGGTAAATAAGATATAGAAAAATGTGTGCAAAACCATGTAGAAGGAACTCTGTTTGGGTATTATGTATTTGCGATTTAGGAATTCAGCCTCCATGTCATTGTTTGTGTCATTAGCAACCAAGCTCTCAAATGCTGGAATGTTTCTTTTTTCACAGTTTTGAACCGATTGTAAACCTGAAGAACCAATTCGACAACCATTTAACAGTTATACTTTCAAAGTGATCATTGGTGAAATTATGTACTAATATTGGATCATCTTCTTGCTCGCAGTAAGTAGGACTAAATTCTGCAAAACAGTAATGGAAATCATTGCAATTACCTTGTGTTGGCATGTGATCATGATGAGTATACAGAGAAATTTCAAACAATGGAGCTTGCCATACACTCCCAAGCTCAACAAACGAATGTTCATCAGTTTCTACATTCGATTGTCCACAATCAGATGTTGTAAAATCATCATTTCTCAATTTCCCCAAATTCAGCAAAAGATCATTAGCTCCGATCAAACAATCGTGCGCCTTCATCAAATACGGTTTCGCCTTCTGCAACAATTACGTGTCCAATTTCACACACACATTGTTGGATATAATGAAATGCACAATCGAATTTTTCAAAATTATCACCTGATGACGTTTAGCAGCTGCTTGTTCTCTTTCATTAAGCGGAGGAGGTTTTTTCTGTCTACGTTTCCGTTTTCTTTGATTTTCTAATACCCTAGGATGCTCTTCACCGGAGGGATTCGGTTCAAAGAAACGAGAGTAGTAAGAAGACGGAGAAACCCTAAAATGCGTGTAGGAGTGGTTAAGGACGCGAACTGGATCCATGAATACGGTGTTTGAACCTTCGAAATGGTAAATTCCTGACTTCATAAACACTGATAGGTTATAATTATTGTCTGTTTTAGCTTCCGTCATGATCGGAGTTCAATTTTTCCGGCTGCTGCAAACAAGAAGCTGAAAGCTTTGATACTGGTTACGTAGTAAGCCACCGGCGTGACGCACAATTTTTAATTTGATTGTTCCTTTGAATCGGCGACAGTCCGGTTTAACCCGAACCAATTGACCCAAATGAACTGCTTCCTCCAATTCAAGGTAAGTAATTTAATTTACATTCCATATTATTTCAAAATAAGTACTTTAAGTACTTAACCTATTTAGTACTCCCTCCATCCCACAAAAAACTTCCTATTTGGCTTTTGCACATATTTTTAGGTGATAGTTAGTGGTGGGGTTATTGATAATATTTTTGATTAAAATATAAGGTTAGATTGGAGAGAGAAAGATAGTTAGTGGATATTAGTGGTGGGGTTTTTAATAATAATAGTTTTTTATTATGTGGAGCCCACCAAATATGGGAAATGAGAAGTTTTTTGTGGGACAAAAGTTAAGAGTGAAATGAGAAGTTTTTTGTGGGACGGAGGGAGTACTTCGTAAAGAATTAGTAGAATCGATACGTATTAATTAGGGCTGTCAAAACTTGACACGACATAATAAAAATACACGAAACGAAACGAAATTGGGACGGAACTGAAATTTGAATTCGTGTTCGTGTCGTGTTCGTGTTAGTAAAATAAAACACGACTTCGTGTCGTGTCGTTTTCGTGTTGAACAAATTCGTGTCGTGTCGTGTTATCCAGCAACACGAAACGATAGCACGATTTGACAGCCATAGTATTAATTATCTCATTTAATATAGTTAAATTATTTATATATTCTTATTTTTATTTTTTAATTATTAACATTACTTAAATCAAAATTTGTGAAAAATATCCAAACTAATTATCAAATTTAATCTTTCTAAATTTTATTATAATTTTTTGTCTTAAAAATAATTAAATCTAAAATGTATTATTTATGTTATTTTGGAACGAGTGAAGTACTTATTTTAAGGGAAAATTGTCTAGTGGCGCAACTAATATATTTCTTTATAAAATAAAAGAGCATAAGGCTACACGGTAGTGTGATGGTAGTGTGGTGTTGACACGGCATGTATTTAACTGTGTGGTGTAGAGGGGAATACCACCCCCACCGCTAGTGGTGATGAAAATGTTGTTTGGTGTGGCCACAGTAACGCATCTTAACGGGAGGGGGAGGCAAAATGGTTGTTTGTGATTGGATGAAATATTTTCTTTTTTCTTTTTCTTTTTTTTGTATTTAAAATTAAATGGAATGAAATGGTGTGGTGTGGTATGGTGGGTATTTCCTGAATAAAGTGGTGTGGTATGGTGTGGTTGTTGAGGTGGCAGATAATGTGGCAGAAAAATGATGCTGTAGTGGTGCCCATACCCCATAGCCTAATAAATATGGGTCTTTTTACGTGGTGTGTGGTGTGGTCTTATGTGGCAACCGCCACACCCTTGCTCCACATGGGAACACTCCCTCTCCACACCGTGCTTGCATGTGATAGGGGCCCCACCATATCACTCACACATGCTCCCCACGTCCGTGTCTTCACGTTGTCGTGGTTATGGATCCACCACGCCTTGGCTCCACATGTGGAGGGGGCGGTGTTCATACTTTTCGATCTCCACGGTGTAGAGCCTCCCACCTCATCTTCACCTCACCTCCACATCATCAAAACCCCCACACCGTTACACCCGTACGGCCGTACCTACCAGCCACTTATTATACTTCTATTTTGTATGGTGGGGTATAAACATGCGACGCAAATTGCAAAAGTAATTCGAAGTGGTTATCACTTATCAGTGTGATGATAAAGAGATAACAATCAACTAATCATATGAAATGGTCAAGTGACATGCTCTAATATTGGATCTCATGCACATAAGACATAACCTAAAAATTACTATAAATAAAATAACTGTTGTGTATTGTGATATGTTTTTTTTTTATAGTTCTTAATGCCAACTAAAAATCATATTTCCGAATTTTTTTAAAAATTATAATGATATACAAAATAGTTCATAGTCTAGTGGTTTGCAAGTTGTCCAACAACTAAGAGCTAATGAATTTATATTTTGTTAAGATATAATGTAGTATTTGCTCATGTGAAAATTTTACAATGTTCAATAAAACAAAATAAATATATTCCAAACAAAGTTATACTTTTTGGTTGAAAAACAAGGAATCCATAACGTATTTCAAAAGAAATGATAGAGTAATATAGATTATCAACCTAACCAATTCAAATTTTGTCATCTAGCTTAGTAATTTTCTCAATCCTTATATTCATTATTAATTTTATTTATCCTAAATTATTACATAGGAATTCATTTATGTACCACAATTTTTACTTCTTATACCACAATGTACAACTTTTATAGCATACTGAACAAATATATTAAGCAACAGTTACGATAGATAAGTTAAAAGTTATAGTATCAAAATCACCGCCTATTACATAAGTTATATCCAATTATCCACACACATGGATCAAGTCTCCAGTTAATTTTGTGATTTCGATATTTGATCTTTTAATTTGGATGCTACTATCTGTACACCTATGAATTTTAAATAAATATTCTAATCAAAATTAAACTTTGAAAACTAAAATCATAAATAATCATTTAACGTTGTTATGCACCTTTTTTTAACTTAAAACTGATAGTCGACAGTGGTGGTCGTAGTGAGCGGGAGATGATGATGGTGGAGGAGGTGTTAGTTGGTGGAGGTGGAGTAAGCGGCTTGCTAAGCAGCGAAGCGAATTGGTGTTGGCGGAGCTAGCGGTGGCAGCGATCGGCTGATTCTGGTGCAAGAGAGTTGGTATTAAGGATTGCTAACGGTGGAATATTATGTAGACTGTGAAAAAATTATTAATTAATTTATCATAGAGATATGAAATATACATAATAAGAGGTGTAATCCTACAATCGACGGTTTGTTGTATGTGTGAAAGAGATATTGAAGATGAGGCGCATCTTTTTTGGTCTTGTTGCGAAACCCGTAAACTTTGGACTGAGTTTGTGATTGGTGGGGTATTTCCCTCTCTAGTAATATCTGGTTTTTATTATGGAATGGGGCTCTCGGGTTAATATACAAGGAAAGAAGGCAATTTTATTTATACCGAAGTGTATACCACATTATGGTTTATTTGGAGGAATAGGAATGAGGTTATTTTCAAAAACGGCGGGTCAATCTTTCTACTGAATTAAGTTTGGATCAAAATTATCAGTATCTAGTCTAGATTGAAGTATTTGGTGTAATAGTCTCATGGACTTAGAGCATCCACAATGGTCAACCTATCTAATAATTTGTTTCTTTTGCCACATCATCAAATAACTTATTAGTTAAAAATCTCTCCAATGGTTAACCTTTTCAAAAATTTTTTCTTAAAAATTACTAATTTACTTTTAACTATATCAAATATTTTATAAATACCCCTCACTTATTTAATTTAACAATTCTTATAGCATTACAAAACTTAATGTTTTTTAAAATGTCTTTTACATAACTATTATAATGCCAGAGCCTAAAAATTATTGAAATATGATAAAATTATAATTTATAGTTACAGAAATAATAAATGATTCACATATAAATATATACATGAGTTTAAAATGTAAAATTGTTAAATATAAAGACTAAAAGAATCAAACATTGAAAGATGTTCAAGTGATTGGGGAAGATCAAGTGGTTGGAGCAACCTCTTTAAAAAGACATTCATTCCAATAGTAAAAAGTCATTTTAGAGATTATTCAAATAGTATCAACATTTTCTTTAACCTCTCATTGAAGATGCTCTTAGTTTAGCTTGTTTTGTCTGATTGTCGTATTTTTCTCTTTTATTTATTCTAGCTCCTTGCTACTTTCTCTTTTTAATCAATGTATTGCCGTTAAAAAAAATTATTCAAATATTCAATATGTTTTGATTATAGGAAAATGATAATGACAACCCTTAGGGCTGTCATTAAAAAAGCAAAATAATAAAAGACAACCCCCTGAATTTTAGTGATATTACTTTTTTAATCAATATACAAGCTTTTAATGCATGTTAGTGACAACTAGGGGTGTAAGTGAGCCGAGCTGTTCGTGAGCTACTCGAGCTCGGCTCGTTAAAAGATCGATAAAAATTCGAGTTAAACGAGTTCGAGCCGAACTCGAGCTTAACTTAGAGCTCGTTTAATAAACGAGTCCGAGCCCGAGCTTCATACTAAGAGCTCATTTAGGCTCGCGAGCCTAAACGGACTAAAATAGTTAATTATTATAAAAAATATATAAATACATATTATACATATACATATATAAAATAATATATATAAAAAAGGATTTACATCATATATTAAATATTATGATTAATTACAAGAATTATATATTTCGTATATATGGAAGCTTAAATAAGCTTAATCGAGCCGAGCCTGGAAAAATCTAAACGAGCCGAGCTCGAGCTTTACACATAAAGCTCAAAACGATTCGAGCTCAAGTTCGAGCTCGGTAAAATTAAACGAGCCGAGCTCGAACCTAGTCGAGCTCGAGCTCAGATCGACTCATTTACAACCATAGTGACATCCTTAAAAGTTATCATTAACAAAACCCTTAATTATAATCCACTCAATTTTGGCGATTTGAAATTTATGTGACATTTTTGATAACTGTGCCAAATCATGCCCACTACCACACTCAACCACGAACTAGTAAAATGGTCAAAAATCCATATTGCTTTGAGATAAAATCAAAAAACAAGACATCACATCATCAGTCTCCATCATTACTCTCTCACCTATACGTGTCCACATCCCATACGTCCATCCCATCTTTTCGGGATCCTTAAGCGCACCCCACTCTTTTTCTCTCACACAAAACACCAAAATTTGTGATCATTTTCCCATTTTCAAAGTGATAGTTTCTGGGTTCCCCAATGCTTGCTTTTTTCTGATCAGTGAACCTTTATTTTCACCTTCAGTTTTCGAGTTGAGTGATAATGGTGGCGGAAGAAGTAGCAATGGTGGAGAATTACGGTGGCGACGATGAATTGACGGTGCTTCCCCGCCACACTAAGGTTGTTGTCACCGGAAACAACCGTACAAAGTCTGTGCTTGTTGGGCTACAAGGTGTTGTGACGAAAGCTGTTGGTCTTGGAGGCTGGCATTGGCTGGTAATTCTAATTCATTCATAAATTTATAACTTTTTAAAAAATACTCCCTCCGTCCCACAAAAAAGTTCCCATTTCTAATGGGCATAAGTATTTAGTAGAGAGTTAGTGGTGGGGTCCATGGTTATATTTTGATTAAAATATAAGGTTTTCTGGTGAGAGAAAGTGCTCTTAGAAGATAATTAGTGATGGGTCCATATTTTTAATATTATTTTATTAAGTGGTCCCTCACCATTTGAGAAATGAGAACTTTTTTGTGGGATAAAATTTAGAGGGGAAATGAGAACTTTTTTGTGGGACGGAGGGAGTAATATGCAAAAAAGTTGAGTATTTTCCTCCTAATTTTAATGATTGGATAATGACTTATGATTTACATATTTTATTCTGGGAGAAGCTGAGATGATTAAATTGAAATTTGGGTTATTAAGTTCTTCATTGAAATTATATGGTGCTTTAAGTAGATAAGTCTGAAGGGTTTTAATTCAGTTTGATTAATGTCTTCATTTTACCCTCTGCGGAGCATCTCCAATCCAACATTACACTTGTACTTTTACAATATAAAATGACTTCAACCTCATAAAACAATAGTATATAGTGTTACACTTTTTACCGACAGTTCAAATTTCATCAAAACAATAGTAATATATCGAAAAATTTATTTTAATGTTAACTATAGTGTAATGGGTTCGAAAATGTAGTGTTACTACTATTTTTTATATTATAATTATAGGTTTTAGAGTTAAAGATAGTGTTAAGGGTTGAAAATGGTCTAACCAAGCTTCTTATAATTATGTTCATCATATTTTTATTAATTAAGAGTAATGCCAACGGGAGCTCGTCATTTTGCTTTTTTCCTTCGACTTTTTGCAATAAAAGCTTGTACATTTTGCAATATATTTTTACATAGCCAAAATGTGATAAGTAAGTATCTTAAGTTTGACCCTTCAGTTATCTGTTCATCGTAGCTGCTATAAAGCCGATTATATAAACCCGAAAGAATTAGATAAGTATAAGTAGAATTTGTTTATACCAAAATTTAAAGAAGATTACATATAATCATTTACGAAACACAAAACCAATTATAGGTGACATTCTAATGTAACAATTATTTATATGAATGTACCAAATTGTAGGTCCTTACAAACGGGATAGAGGTAAAACTACAAAGAAACGCGTTAAGTGTAATCGAAGCTCCTACGGGTAATGAGGACCTCGAGTTTGAAAATCAGCAGTTGACCGTCTTTGACTTGGATGACACCCACAAATCTTATAGATCAAGACATCGTGCACGTAAGCTCATTAGCCAATCTCTCTCTTGTGAGTCACAGATTAAGAGCACGGTTACAACAACTCATGGCTCCATGGTATGTAAACACTTATCTTATCATTATTATTAACTAATAAATAATTGTTAAGTGGTTCATTTCTTGTTATGTTAAAACATGTATCTTTTCTAGAAGGTGGATTTTGGGAAACTAGAGATGAAAGCCTTAAGGAGATATTGGCGACACTTCAATCTCGTAAGTTTATTAAAAGTAAACGTTGTTGGGATTATTTTTGTTGGAGATTATATATTTATATATAGTTTTCATGACAAAATTTGGCTTATTTTTAGATGGATGCAAGTCCTAATCCGTCTAAGGATCAGCTTGTTGATGTTGTTCAAAGGCATTTCATGTCACAGGTAACATGACTCATTGGTAACTTTTTGTCAAGGCTGACCCAAATTTTAATTTTTGAAAAAAACATATATTATTTCAATAATACTAATAAATAAATATAAAATGATTTAGGTTTATAGTTAAAGATAAACTTTGGGCAACTCTCAGTCTCTCAGACTTGTTTCCGTTCCAACTAATATTTTTAATTTACCTGTTTTTCTCATTGTCTGCAGCCCCTTTTTATTGTGTATATTATATAGAATCACTCTAAAAGAAAACTAATGGATGTTTTTATTGTTGTAGAAATTGGATGAGTTGCAGGTGATTGTGGGGTTTGCGCAAGCTGCAAAGAAGTTGAAGATGATGTGCAAATGATTGACCATGTTTGCAGTTTGATGTTGACTTTAACTACTAACGGTTATGGGATATGCTTGTAGAGTTAATTCCTTCTTCCTTCCCCTCTAGATCCACCAATCTTTACTAGGGTTGGTTAGGTTAGGTTAGGTTAGTTTAGGCAGGTTGCTATTGTATAGCTCTTTTGTAGCAGTTGTAGATATAATATGTAGAAACTTTTGCTAATGAATTGCTAGAAGTATTCCTAATGGATGGAACCCCGTTTTGTTGCAGTTTCGGATTTTCCTAGAAACCATAATATTGACGTTTTAGGTCCCTTAATACGCTTAATTTGGGGTTTTGGTGGTTATGACTTATGACCAAGGTTCTAGAAAGCGTAAGGCGTGGCGGCACCATCAAGCCTCAGCCAAGGCGAGCCATGGCGGGCAATGACGTTTTTCAAGGCGTGATTTAAGGCCGCAAATATTATATATAATTTATGTTAGGAATATTCTAGATAATATTCATTTAGATTTGATGTGTCAAAACTTAGAAACTACAAGGACCTAAATCGTTGATATGGAATTCAAAATTTGAATGAAGATTTAGGAGATAATGATAAATGTAAAAGATTTAGTATATCTTTATAAAATTTAAAAGATTTAGTAATTATCTTTTCCTTGTAAGTCTTAGGTTCTCTATTATATAAAGAGACCTAATGACATAGAATAGTCGTTCTTGAAACCCACGTTTCATCAAAAACGTGTATGTGTGTGTTCTTTAAGCCTCAAGGTCATATTATGATCCTGTTACAAGTTTAAAATCGTTCTACATATTTTATGTAGAATTGGGGCTTTTAGTAATCATTGTATAAACTGATGATGATGAAAACCTTGTTTAGCAATACAAATCTATTCGTTTAATTCCGCATTGTTTATGATTTGTATATGTTTATTCCAGATCAATAACTAACTATTCTTGAGCTTAAAGATCGATTTATATAGAGTTGTTCTAAACTCAGCAATTGGTATCAGAGTAAGGTGGCTCCAGATCTGGAATGAAACAAGGATCTATCAATAATCATACGAAGAATCAAGCATAAAGAAAATCAAGAAGATATTACGGTTTTATTCATCTATCTATTTATTTATTTGTTTTATAAAAATCATTCGTACATGCCTTTGAAGTCCTTCTCCCAATAACAAAACCCAATTTTCACAAACACCACGTAATCTTTGTTTGTAAAAGATCTAAAAGATCTTTGTTTGTAAAAAGAAACCCCACGTAATGTCATATTCTTAGCTATGATCTAATTTAAATATTCTATGAAATCACAAAGGGGCGAATAAAGGGATCCACAAAATTAATAGTTTTGAGGGAGGGTTTGAAGTACGAAAGCAGACATCGACGGATGAAATAATATTGGAGAAATATATTAATCTCACGTCTTATGCATTGTAAACTGTTACTACTGATCATTCATGGTGTTTACTACTGATCTGCTAATTTCAGTTACTACTGATCAGTAGTAAATGAGGAAAGTAGATAAAATTTAACGTTACTACTGATCCGGATTCTACAACGTTACTACTGATTGATCAAAATTTTGCTACAGATCCTCATGGGTACAAATTTAGTACTGATTTCTTCCTCATAACCGATAGATCATATTTTGGAAAACATGACACACACCATGTTCGTTCCATATTACGGTTTATTGATAGTATCCGGTTTAATCACTTGTTAGTATTTATTCTCGATAAAAAGAGGATGAAAATAACTAGTGATATTAATGTGAAACGAATCACATTATTCACACACACAGGTTGAAGGCTTGATGAAGATAAAGGAAGAATGTTTATTTGTTACATATTTGATCTTCATTAGTCAATTACAGAAGAAGATATATTTAATTTTGTTTGAAGAAGAAGCGGAAAGTCTTACTACATAAGATGTTATGTATTGATGTAATTGCAATTCAAAAGAATCTTAACGAAAAGATCTGTTGAAGGCCAAGAAGGTCCTTCATACAAGATACGATGTTGCTGATTACTTGATTTAGACGGGATGTGATGCATAGTTTGAATTTCTACTTTAACTTCAAATAGAAGATGATTTATTTTCAATGTAATTGATATAGCCTCGAAGACACAAGAATGATAGAACACTTTCAGGGGAAGAAAAAGTGTTGATTATTCAAGGGGAAGTTAAGTTTCAGATTTGTATTTGATTATGTCAAAAAGGGGAAGAGACTTGAAGATTCCAAGCTAATTCTATAAGTTTTGTCAAATCAAATAGGGGAAGATTGTTAGGAATATTCTAGATAATATTCATTTAGATTTGATGTGTCAAAACTTGGAAACTACAAGGACCTAAATCGTTGATATGGAATTTAAGATTTGAATGAAGATTTAGGAGATAATGATAAATGTAAAAGATTTAGTATATCTTTATAGAATTTAAAAGATTTAGTCTTTATCTTTTCCTTGTAAGTCTTAGGTTCTCTATTATATAAAGAGACCTAATGACATAGAATAGTCGTTCTTGAAACCCACGTTTCATCAAAAACGTGTATGTGTGTGTTCTTTAAGCCTCAAGGTCATATTATGATCATGTTACAAGTTTAAAACCGTTCTACATATTTTATGTAGAATTGGGGCTTTTAGTAATCATTGTATAAACTGATGATGATGAAAACCTTGTTTAGCAATACAAATCCATTCGTTTAATTCCGCATTGTTTATGATTTTTATATGTTTATTCCAGATCAAGAACTAACTATTCTTGAGCCTAAAGAATGATAGAACACTTTCAGGGGAAGAAAAAGTGTTGATCATTCAAGGGGAAGTTCAAGTTTCAGATTTGTATTTGATTATGTAAAAAAGGGGAAGAGACTTGAAGATTCCAAGCTAATTCTATAAGTTTTGTCAAATCAAATAGGGGAAGATTGTTAGGAATATTCTAGATAATATTCATTTAGATTTGATGTGTCAAAACTTGGAAACTACAAGGACCTAAATCGTTGATATGGAATTCAAGATTTGAATGAAGATTTAGGAGATAATGATAAATGTAAAAGATTTAGTATATCTTTATAGAATTTAAAAGATTTAGTCTTTATCTTTTCCTTGTAAGTCTTAGGTTCTCTATTATATAAAGAGACCTAATGACATAGAATAGTCGTTCTTGAAACCCACGTTTCATCAAAAACGTGTATGTGTGTGTTCTTTAAGCCTCAAGGTCATATTATGATCATGTTACAAGTTTAAAACCGTTCTACATATTTTATGTAGAATTGGGGCTTTTAGTAATCATTGTATAAACTGATGATGATGAAAACCTTGTTTAGCAATACAAATCCATTCGTTTAATTCCGCATTGTTTATGATTTGTATATGTTTATTCTAGATCAAGAACTAACTATTCTTGAGCCTAAAGAATGATAGAACACTTTCAGGGGAAGAAAAAGTGTTGATCATTCAAGGGGAAGTTCAAGTTTCAGATTTGTATTTGATTATGTCAAAAAGGGGAAGAGACTTGAAGATTCCAAGCTAATTCTATAAGTTTTGTCAAATCAAATAGGGGAAGATTGTTAGGAATATTCTAGATAATATTCATTTAGATTTGATGTGTCAAAACTTGGAAACTACAAGGACCTAAATCGTTGATATGGAATTCAAGATTTGAATGAAGATTTAGGAGATAATGATAAATGTAAAAGATTTAGTATATCTTTATAGAATTTAAAAGATTTAGTCTTTATCTTTTCCTTGTAAGTCTTAGGTTCTCTATTATATAAAGAGACCTAATGACATAGAATAGTCGTTCTTGAAACCCACGTTTCATCAACAAACGTGTATGTGTGTGTTCTTTAAGCCTCAAGGTCATATTATGATCATGTTACAAGTTTAAAACCGTTCTACATATTTTATGTAGAATTGGGGCTTTTAGTAATCATTGTATAAACTGATGATGATGAAAACCTTGTTTAGCAATACAAATCCATTCGTTTAATTCCGCATTGTTTATGATTTGTATATGTTTATTCCAGATCAAGAACTAACTATTCTTGAGCCTAAAGAATGATAGAACACTTTCAGGGGAAGAAAAAGTGTTGATCATTCAAGGGGAAGTTCAAGTTTCAGATTTGTATTTGATTATGTCAAAAAGGGGAAGAGACTTGAAGATTCCAAGCTAATTCTATAAGTTTTGTCAAATCAAATAGGGGAAGATTGTTAGGAATATTCTAGATAATATTCATTTAGATTTGATGTGTCAAAACTTGGAAACTACAAGGACCTAAATCGTTGATATGGAATTCAAGATTTGAATGAAGATTTAGGAGATAATGATAAATGTAAAAGATTTAGTATATCTTTATAGAATTTAAAAGATTTAGTCTTTATCTTTTCCTTGTAAGTCTTAGGTTCTCTATTATATAAAGAGACCTAATGACATAGAATAGTCGTTCTTGAAACCCACGTTTCATCAAAAACGTGTATGTGTGTGTTCTTTAAGCCTCAAGGTCATATTATGATCATGTTACAAGTTTAAAACCGTTCTACATATTTTATGTAGAATTGGGGCTTTTAGTAATCATTGTATAAACTGATGATGATGAAAACCTTGTTTAGCAATACAAATCCATTCGTTTAATTCCGCATTGTTTATGATTTGTATATGTTTATTCCAGATCAAGAACTAACTATTCTTGAGCCTAAAGAATGATAGAACACTTTCAGGGGAAGAAAAAGTGTTGATCATTCAAGGGGAAGTTCAAGTTTCAGATTTGTATTTGATTATGTCAAAAAGGGGAAGAGACTTGAAGATTCCAAGCTAATTCTATAAGTTTTGTCAAATCAAATAGGGGAAGATTGTTAGGAATATTCTAGATAATATTCATTTAGATTTGATGTGTCAAAACTTGGAAACTACAAGGACCTAAATCGTTGATATGGAATTCAAGATTTGAATGAAGATTTAGGAGATAATGATAAATGTAAAAGATTTAGTATATCTTTATAGAATTTAAAAGATTTAGTCTTTATCTTTTCCTTGTAAGTCTTAGGTTCTCTATTATATAAAGAGACCTAATGACATAGAATAGTCGTTCTTGAAACCCACGTTTCATCAAAAACGTGTATGTGTGTGTTCTTTAAGCCTCAAGGTCATATTATGATCATGTTACAAGTTTAAAACCGTTCTACATATTTTATGTAGAATTGGGGCTTTTAGTAATCATTGTATAAACTGATGATGATGAAAACCTTGTTTAGCAATACAAATCCATTCGTTTAATTCCGCATTGTTTATGATTTTTATATGTTTATTCCAGATCAAGAACTAACTATTCTTGAGCCTAAAGAATGATAGAACACTTTCAGGGGAAGAAAAAGTGTTGATCATTCAAGGGGAAGTTCAAGTTTCAGATTTGTATTTGATTATGTCAAAAAGGGGAAGAGACTTGAAGATTCCAAGCTAATTCTATAAGTTTTGTCAAATCAAATAGGGGAAGATTGTTAGAAATATTCTAGATAATATTCATTTAGATTTGATGTGTCAAAACTTGGAAACTACAAGGACCTAAATCGTTGATATGGAATTCAAGATTTGAATGAAGATTTAGGAGATAATGATAAATGTAAAAGATTTAGTATATCTTTATAGAATTTAAAAGATTTAGTCTTTATCTTTTCCTTGTAAGTCTTAGGTTCTCTATTATATAAAGAGACCTAATGACATAGAATAGTCGTTCTTGAAACCCACGTTTCATCAAAAACGTGTATGTGTGTGTTCTTTAAGCCTCAAGGTCATATTATGATCATGTTACAAGTTTAAAACCGTTCTACATATTTTATGTAGAATTGGGGCTTTTAGTAATCATTGTATAAACTGATGATGATGAAAACCTTGTTTAGCAATACAAATCCATTCGTTTAATTCCGCATTGTTTATGATTTGTATATGTTTATTCCAGATCAAGAACTAACTATTCTTGAGCCTAAAGAATGATAGAACACTTTCAGGGGAAGAAAAAGTGTTGATCATTCAAGGGGAAGTTCAAGTTTCAGATTTGTATTTGATTATGTCAAAAAGGGGAAGAGACTTGAAGATTCCAAGCTAATTCTATAAGTTTTGTCAAATCAAATAGGGGAAGATTGTTAGGAATATTCTAGATAATATTCATTTAGATTTGATGTGTCAAAACTTGGAAACTACAAGGACCTAAATCGTTGATATGGAATTCAAGATTTGAATGAAGATTTAGGAGATAATGATAAATGTAAAAGATTTAGTATATCTTTATAGAATTTAAAAGATTTAGTCTTTATCTTTTCCTTGTAAGTCTTAGGTTCTCTATTATATAAAGAGACCTAATGACATAGAATAGTCGTTCTTGAAACCCACGTTTCATCAAAAACGTGTATGTGTGTGTTCTTTAAGCCTCAAGGTCATATTATGATCATGTTACAAGTTTAAAACCGTTCTACATATTTTATGTAGAATTGGGGCTTTTAGTAATCATTGTATAAACTGATGATGATGAAAACCTTGTTTAGCAATACAAATCCATTCGTTTAATTCCGCATTGTTTATGATTTGTATATGTTTATTCCAGATCAAGAACTAACTATTCTTGAGCCTAAAGAATGATAGAACACTTTCAGGGGAAGAAAAAGTGTTGATCATTCAAGGGGAAGTTCAAGTTTCAGATTTGTATTTGATTATGTCAAAAAGGGGAAGAGACTTGAAGATTCCAAGCTAATTCTATAAGTTTTGTCAAATCAAATAGGGGAAGATTGTTAGGAATATTCTAGATAATATTCATTTAGATTTGATGTGTCAAAACTTGGAAACTACAAGGACCTAAATCGTTGATATGGAATTCAAGATTTGAATGAAGATTTAGGAGATAATGATAAATGTAAAAGATTTAGTATATCTTTATAGAATTTAAAAGATTTAGTCTTTATCTTTTCCTTGTAAGTCTTAGGTTCTCTATTATATAAAGAGACCTAATGACATAGAATAGTCGTTCTTGAAACCCACGTTTCATCAACAAACGTGTATGTGTGTGTTCTTTAAGCCTCAAGGTCATATTATGATCATGTTACAAGTTTAAAACCGTTCTACATATTTTATGTAGAATTGGGGCTTTTAGTAATCATTGTATAAACTGATGATGATGAAAACCTTGTTTAGCAATACAAATCCATTCGTTTAATTCCGCATTGTTTATGATTTGTATATGTTTATTCCAGATCAAGAACTAACTATTCTTGAGCCTAAAGAATGATAGAACACTTTCAGGGGAAGAAAAAGTGTTGATCATTCAAGGGGAAGTTCAAGTTTCAGATTTGTATTTGATTATGTCAAAAAGGGGAAGAGACTTGAAGATTCCAAGCTAATTCTATAAGTTTTGTCAAATCAAATAGGGGAAGATTGTTAGGAATATTCTAGATAATATTCATTTAGATTTGATGTGTCAAAATTTGGAAACTACAAGGACCTAAATCGTTGATATGGAATTTAAGATTTGAATGAAGATTTAGGAGATAATGATAAATGTAAAAGATTTAGTATATCTTTATAGAATTTAAAAGATTTAGTCTTTATCTTTTCCTTGTAAGTCTTAGGTTCTCTATTATATAAAGAGACCTAATGACATAGAATAGTCGTTCTTGAAACCCACGTTTCATCAAAAACGTGTATGTGTGTGTTCTTTAAGCCTCAAGGTCATATTATGATCATGTTACAAGTTTAAAACCGTTCTACATATTTTATGTAGAATTGGGGCTTTTAGTAATCATTGTATAAACTGATGATGATGAAAACCTTGTTTAGCAATACAAATCCATTCGTTTAATTCCGCATTGTTTATGATTTGTATATGTTTATTCCAGATCAAGAACTAACTATTCTTGAGCCTAAAGAATGATAGAACACTTTCAGGGGAAGAAAAAGTGTTGATCATTCAAGGGGAAGTTCAAGTTTCAGATTTGTATTTGATTATGTCAAAAAGGGGAAGAGACTTGAAGATTCCAAGCTAATTCTATAAGTTTTGTCAAATCAAATAGGGGAAGATTGTTAGGAATATTCTAGATAATATTCATTTAGATTTGATGTGTCAAAATTTGGAAACTACAAGGACCTAAATCGTTGATATGGAATTCAAGATTTGAATGAAGATTTAGGAGATAATGATAAATGTAAAAGATTTAGTATATCTTTATAGAATTTAAAAGATTTAGTCTTTATCTTTTCCTTGTAAGTCTTAGGTTCTCTATTATATAAAGAGACCTAATGACATAGAATAGTCGTTCTTGAAACCCACGTTTCATCAAAAACGTGTATGTGTGTGTTCTTTAAGCCTCAAGGTCATATTATGATCATGTTACAAGTTTAAAACCGTTCTACATATTTTATGTAGAATTGGGGCTTTTAGTAATCATTGTATAAACTGATGATGATGAAAACCTTGTTTAGCAATACAAATCCATTCGTTTAATTCCGCATTGTTTATGATTTGTATATGTTTATTCCAGATCAAGAACTAACTATTCTTGAGCCTAAAGATCGATTTATATAGACTTGTTCTAAACTCAGCAATTTATATATATACGTATATTAAATTAATTTTTTTTGTAGATATATTGATTTATATAACAATTCATATATAAAACTCATAAAAAATATTAAATCAAAATTTATAATTATATATTTTACCATTGTTTTTAAAAAAAATTCATTTTTCACAGCCGCCTTCAAAAAAACTCATCATAAGGCGCGCCTTATCGCGCCTTATCTCACGTCACGCCTAGCCCAGCCGCCATGGTATGTTTCGTAACGTCGACGCCGCGCCTCACGCCTTGGGGACGCCGTGGCGCCGCCATGGCGCGCCTTGTCGACGCGCCTCACGCCTTGGGGACGCCTTGGCGCCACCATGGCGCGCCTTTTAGAACCTTGCTTATGACCAAACGTCGTAATATTTGATAATATTGGTTTAATTTACTTATTTTTTTAATATTTGATTATTATGCTTGTATAATTAAATTCGTGGCTATAAAGTTATGGTAATAAAATGCGTAGTTTGACTCTCTATTATTGTCATACAAGTCAACACTATCTCCATGACTTCATATTCATCTATTTTCTCGACCATATTCAACGTTTTAATAACCAGGTTGGATTGGGAATATGTTGAGGTGCTAGGCTAGTCGAGCCGGGTAGATACCTGATAAGTGTGCCGGATGGAACCACTGGGTTTTTATAGAACCGGATTGAACCGGACTTATCAAACGGGTTGGCCTGGATTTTTTGTATTGTTTTTTTTTTCTTTCTAAAAGTGAAATTAACCCTAATAAGTGATAAGATAAGCCATGATGGAATCTCGGTGGCTTTTGAAGTCAAACGGTTAACAGCTGCTTCATGCTTCAAAGTCAGAATGTTAATTTTTGGTGCTTTTACTTCTGATAAACTCAAGTGATTAATCCAAATCTTAGATGAATGCACAGGTGGAGGTGGTACCATGATACATTAATAGCAAATATTGTAATTCACTCAACCAATCCGTTCAGTTTGACCATTTTTAAAGTATCGGCAGTGAATTCAAAATCAGGTTTTAAAACATTGCTCATATTTACCCAAAATATAACCCATGTCAAAACGATGTCGTAGTAATACTGCCATGTTATGGAAACCTCTTTGCAATGACCAAATCCAAACCTCTGTTTTCCATTAAAACAAAATGGTGGCGAGTTGTAGAATTATTTATTTTCCAAACGCTATATTTTCTCCGGCTGTACGGTGATTAATCCATCCAATCTCTCCATTTTCTCAAAATTTTCCTACTATTTGATTAAAACCACATTACGTTTTCGCTTGAATGCAATCCCCATCCCGTGTTTCTGATCGCATTTAGGTCGTCGAAATCTTCACCTTTTTCTCTTCTAAATTTATCATTTCTAATTGTCGTTTACAATTCAAGATTCAATATAACACAATCGAATACTCTGAATCTGTAATTGTAATTGATGCTTCAACCTTCAACATTGATTAACATTCGCAAATTTCCAAATTCTTTTTTGAACAGAGCAAAATTTGAAATTCAATGTTACAAATTTTCTCAATTGCATTTGAAATTTACCAAATTTGGCAATTCGGGAATAATGAATTTGGGCGTTTTTCGAATTAGGGTTTATTCATCAATCCAGATTACAAATTCCGAAATTCTTATACTTAATTTCAGATACTGATTATTGTTTTTTCGTATGATTGATATGGTAGGAGATGACCGGTGGTTTTGGGGAAACTGCAAGCCAGCCAACCCAAAGCTCATCGTTTTCAAATAATAATAACAATAATAATTCCAACAATGGCGAAAATGCAAATTTCGAATGCAGCATATGTTTGGATTTAGCTCATGATCCCGTTGTTACATTATGTGGTCATTTATTTTGCTGGCCTTGTATTTACAAATGGCTTCATATGCATTCAAATTCCGATGAATGCCCAATTTGTAAAGCCTTCATTGAAGAGGGTAATTTGGTCCCTTTATATGGCAGAGGAAAGAATTCATCAGTTCATGGTGGTACTGGTAATATTCCCAAACGTCCACCTGGTCAAAGAAGTCAAAGACCAGAAATTGGTCAACCACCAGATGGGAATCAGTTTCTGCAACATGGGTCTGGTTTTATAGGTGGTTTTGGGCCTGCGATTAGTGCCAGTTTTGGGAATTTTACGTTTTCGTTTGGTGGTTTTATTCCTTCGATTTTTAACGTTCAAATGCATACGGTTAATTATGGAGGTTATCATGCACTTCAAAGAGATCATCATCATGAAATTTCGCCACTTTTGATCATTGGTCTTGTGTTTCTCCTTGCTCTTGTTTGGGAGTGATGCCAAAATGATGTTTATTTTGTGTGTATATAACTATATATCAATGTTGGTGATTGACAGATTGTATATAAAGATACCTCAAACTCAAATAGCTTTTGCAAAACTCAAATGACGTTTGTAATGTAACTCTTACAATTTGCTAGTTTTGACATTAATGATATGATTATTTTGAGTGTTTTTGACATTCTCTTATCGTCACGAAGGTTCACCTGTGCCAGACCTGAATTACCTGCTAAACAGGTCGCCTTAGGATTAGTCGGCTCTTAAAGCAAGCAATTCGGGTTGCCAAAAAAATGGCATTTCAAAGATGCTATATTGTCAGACAGTAAACTGAATGGGGGTAATATAACAGTGAAATTACAAAAAAATTCTTATGGATCATGAATTATGTATAATAAGTTTTTGTGTAACCCGTGTTAATAATTTGTATCTGCCATTGACTATAAAGGTTTATGAATTTTCTGACACATCACAAGGCAACTTTTTCGTATCCAGTTTACATATTTCCCCACTCATTAGCAACTTTTCTGTATAATCAGTCTTGTAAGTTTTACCACAAGTAAGATATATTTTTTGTTGTGTTTTTAAAGATGTCAAAAATTGGAAAAGTGACCTAATTCACCGACTTAAAAAATACTCCCTCCGTCTCATTTTTATTATTCACATTACTATTTTAGTTTGTCCCAAAATAAGTGTTAATTTCAAATTACAACCAATCATATGAATTATAAGCGGGTTAATATGAGATTTTTAGTTTCTGCCTTTGTAAGCCTTACACGTTTTTGACTAAATATAAGTACATGAGTCTTACGGCCGTCTTCCAAAAAGGTTCTGAACTACAATCGTATATTCGTTCATGCGTCCATAATCACAGGTAATATATTTTATTTTTCCTTTGATGTTTACTATGTTTTCTTTCTATTTAGCCAGTTGTCTTCCAAATGAGATATATGTAGCCACGTAATCACATTATGTGTATGTGTTATCACATTGACTAGGATGTTAAAATATTGATAGCCACATAATCATATATTATTGATTATTAAAATATATGTTTAAATCTTGTGATAACTCACAAACATTACTCATGATTCACATAGAGAATTAGGAGTTTCAATCGGGTTACTCGATAGTATATTAGAATTTCTGTTACTGTCTTGTTGCTAATTGATTTCTTGTTTTTTATTGCTTCATCAGTTATATTACAAGATGGATGACAATGATGTGCAAACAAATGGTACTGAAAATGTTACAGATGTAGATGCTCAAAATCAAAAGAATGTTGAAGACAAAGATGATAGTTCTGATCAAAAGAAAAGAAAATTGACATCTGATGTATGGAATGAATTTGAAAGAATAAAACATAAAGATGGTAGTAAAACTGCAAAATGTATGCATTGTGGTAAGCAACTTGTGGCAGAGTCTAATTCTAGAACGACTCACTTAAGAAATCATTTAGGTAGATGCAATAGGAGAAACAAAACAGGCATTGCTCAATTTATGATAGCCACTAAGAAAAACATTTATGATGGTTCTGTATCAATTGAAAATTTTAAGTTCGACGAGGAAAAAAGTAGGATGGATTTTGCAAAGATGGTGATCAAGCACAATTACCCATTTAACATGTGTGAACATGAGTATTTTGAGCACTTCGTGAATGGTCTTCAACCAAAATTTCATCTTCGTTGTAGAAATACTATCAAGTCTGATATATACCGCGTTCACAAAATCGAAAAAGAGAAATTATATAAATACCTTGAAACATTATCTTGTAGAGTTTCTCTTACAATTGATATTTGGACACCTGATCATCAAAATATCGGATACATTTGTTTAACATCTCATTTTATTGATGAAGATCGGATCTTACGTAAAAAATTACTTGCTTATAGATCCATAGAATATCCCCATGATGCAGATACTCTTTTCAGACACATCATTGATTGCATATTGGATTGGAAACTTGAAAGAAAGTTGTTCTCCATGGTGCTAGATAATGCTAGTGTAAATGATGCAATGGTGAGGTTGTTGAAAGGTTGGCTTTGTGAGAAGTCTGCTATCCCGTTGAATGGTATATTTTTTCACGTTTGGTGTAGTGCGCATATTCTTAACTTGGTTGTTCAAGACGGGTTAAAGGTTATTGGTGAATTTGTAACGACCTGAAATTTGTAAATAAATAAATTGAATAAAATATGATAAATAAGGATAAATCGTTTAAAGAACGTAGGAATTGGTTTCGTGTCATTTGGACCTCGCATGAGAAAGTTATGGACGAAACGGGGTCGAGACAAAGGAGAAAAAGTGCAGCCCTGCTGCCTTAGGGAGTTCGCGACGCGAACTCGGGATGGCGATCGGGAACTAGCTCCAGGGAGTTTGGCTACTGGTCGCGATGAAGTTCACGCCTGCTTAGCGATCGCGAACTATGGAAATCGCATAGTTAGCGACGCGAACTATCGTTCGCGTCGTGATCTTTGGTCTGGCAGCATTTAAAATCGAGTTTTCAGCCATTTGTGCTATTTTCAAACCCTAGAAACCTCTTTGGCGATTTTTGGAGCTCTAGTGCAGATCTTGGTTGATTTCTTCTCAAATCTTTGATAGATTTCACTCCTAGTTGAAGATTAAAGGCGTTTGGTGAGGTCATGGAAGGTTGACCGAATTGTGAAGCAAGGAAACTGACGTAAAGAATACGGTTGGAGCACTTTATTGCTAAGGTGAGTACATGAGACTTTTAAACTGAGTACATAGCAATTAGTTTTGATAATACATATGATAGTTTATGGGTCTTTATTAATAAACATTTTGATAAAGATAGTGACTGAAAATGTATGAAAGTAAGTAGAATGTGATACTAGAATATGTCTAGTATGATTGTTGATATTGGAAGTAAATATGATAACTAAGGTAACTATGAAACCCTTATTAATGAATCATAATAATAAAGATTATTGATTATAAGAACGGATAATGAGACCTTATTAATGAATGTGTATTAGTAAAGCAATCGGTAATTATTTATAGTGATGAGTACCTATTGGGTAAGAATTACTATTAAAAGGGAGGAACGAATATGTATGTAAATGAATATGAATTGACTGATAACAAATATGTATTATAGTCAAGAAGAGATAAAAGTATTATGTTATCGATAAATAAGAAATGTATCTTATGAGAATAAATAAGGATGGACCTCCTGGGGTTCATAGATGTAGAAGTATGTGTGAGTTGCTAAAGATCGGGTCCACGGGACCATGATACAGGTACGTTAACTCTATGTTGAACTAGTTATATATAGTTATGATTAGATAACTAACTTGTTTGATGATTGATGTGATAGCCGAAGGCTTTGATTGGAATAACTGATGAGTTATGGTAAGAATTAGATGATGTGATGATGCGGGAGACCCCCGGTCATGAGAGGGTGGAATGAGGGGCAGTTGGGTGGATTCCCATCGACTCATCCACGATAGGTGTGGAGTGAGGGGCAGTTGGGTGGATTCCCATCGACTCACCCACGTTAGTAGTCTTGCTAACTGGACGTATTCCGGCGAGTAAGGCAGGTATCGGTAGATTGGGCGAATCCCTCTTGCCGGTATCTTGAAGCTTATTAATGGCGATGGATTTCGGTTAATAAGTTAATGTGAAGCTTACTAATGGCGATGGATTTCGGTTAGTAAGTTAATGTGATTCTAGTACATATATGTTTATGTATTAGGTATGATTGTGCTTCTAGCTAGTTCGGGGGCAACCCGATAGTTAGATATGATTGCCAGGAGAGCAGAAATTGATAGGGTCACAATAGGGTGACTAGACGGTATTGATGTGGTATATATATATATGTTTATATATTTATGAAATGATATTATTTTTTGGGGTCTAAAACCCATGTATCTCACGAGACTATTTTGTCTCACGTGCTACGTTTGTTTTTGTGGCTATGTACTCAGGTACAGGTTGAAGTGATAGAAGGTTGCACTAGAAGTGGCCTAGAGATGCTTAGTTCAGGAGCTCTTAGGTAGATCCCGTTGCCTATGGTTTTGATATACTTGGTGACACCGTATTTTTGTAAACTCTGATAAAGGTTTTAAAGTTTTTGTTAAACTGTATTTTGGACAATATGTCATATATTGGGAAATATGTATTTTAAATGATTTAAATGATGTTTTAAAAATACGGGTGTTACAACTTGGTATCAGAGCTATAGTTTAAGTGAATTAGGTTGGATGTCCATCCTAGTCTTATACTGTAGCAATAGGAATGTAAGATTCCTTGAGATCGATAGGTTGACCTTGAGACTTATGTTAAGTTTAGGGTTGAACCTAGGGGGACCTATAGAAGTTGTTATGCAATGTGCAATGTGAGTCTTTTGAGACCGTAGGGGGATTAGTATGATAGGGTCGATCCCTATGAGAAATGCCATAATTTGATCTAACTGTGTTGTTTTCAACTGTTGAGCTGACCGTTTGAACCTTGCTGGTTGGATATGTTGGTATGGCGAAAGAATAAATGTGAAAAGTGGACGAACTCCACTAAATTGGAAAGAGTTACGAATGAGGGTAGGTGGAATGATTCCAATACCCAAATGAGGGAAGAATAATCGAATGGTGAATCCCGTAGTGGGAAGTGTCTACTTAAAAGGTAGCAAAACATAGTCAGAAGAAATGGAAGGAAGTTGTGTAAGACTTTCATAGCGTGTAAAACTGTTGTGTAATTCGGAAGATTTGAACCGAAGGTCATGATGTGGTGGATTCGGTAGAGTTGGCAAGTGCTAGAGAGTAGCAAATGAAGGAAGAACGATATGCGACATTGACGTCACCATTATTGAAGGATGAGGTGTTGATACGGTGGAATGTGTTGTATGAAACTATGTGAAGGAGAGCACGATACAAAATGTTGTGAAAGGAACTCACGAGTGAGTTGGAATGGGGAGTTGACCCGGAAGGGCCACCTCAGAGATCTTGGGTAAGATAAATGATTTGAGATTATGACTTAATTGTTGTTGTTGCACGAATTGGTGCCTATAGAAATTGTAGATAAGTTACATGATGTGGAGGTTTAATTTCGGGAATAGTCTTCCCAGTTAGTATGAGTATAGAAATCATAAATTTGAAATGATTATGGGCCAGTGTGTCGCATGTAGTAAAGATATATGGGTTGATGCTACTATGTAGTGTAAAAGGGGGAACCATGAGAATGGTAGATGTTGTCAACAAAAGAATGATAGTATAACGAAGTACTAAGTCTTGGTAAGGATTGTTAGTTGGATGAGAATTATAGAAATAGAAACTTTGGAAATGGGAATTTGATATTCGGCAGGAATCCGGATACGCAATGTAATGTTATTATACGTGAACGGTAAAGGAAAGAATGACTAAAGTATAGTGATGCCTTAGAATTTATGAATGGAAACTATGTGGAAAAGAATAAGTGTCGGGAATGACGAATTTTGATTGTTGAAAACGGTTGAGTAAAAGTTGGCGCATAGCCATAGCAAGTTTCGTGATAATATTGATAAATTCGATGTCAAGGGTGAAAAGACAATTATTGGTAAAATGCCATAGTAATAAGTGTGACAATGTACGTCATAGCGTAGTGTAAGACTACGATTTGAAAAGGAATATTTCGGAGTCCCACGATGTGTAAAAGTAGAACACGGAGTGTTGGGTTTTTGGTTGTGAGTGTGGACCGGAGTCGATTGTTTGACTCACGGATGAATGGATTGGTCGGTGATTTTCTTTGGCTAATGGAATGTAGTGGTAGCTACTCCGACGGTGACAAAAGTCTTGGAAATTGTTAAGGAAATGAACCGGTTAAGGACGGTTAATGTGTAAGTGAAACAATAAATAGCAATTAGAGAATGTTATTAGTTACCCGTGGGGTACAATGCATGTGCATTATGTGATGGCCTTGGGAGGCATATGATAATGGAAAGATAATATTATATGAAATGTATTAAGTAGTATGTCCAATGGGAGATATGTTAGATATGAAAGAAACGATAATGTGATATTATGTGAATGGTAATTGGGTGATTGAACGAGTGAGAAAGTAGCAAAGCTACGTGATGTGAAAGGATGGATACCAGATGGTATTAGTGTGGCATATACATATGTTTGTATATGTGCACGATAGAGATGTTTAGATGGTATTGGTGTGACATATACACGTGTTTGTATATGTGCACAATAGGGGTGTTAGATTGAATTGGCGTGATATATATATGTGTATATATATATATATATATGTGTGTATATGTTTATGTGTTTAAATGATGAATGTAGAACCATGTGGTTAATGATGTATTACTATTATGTTATGGTAAATGAGAATTGGGCTTGAAATGCGGGTTGCATTTAGGTCATGTAAATGTAGGGGATGCCTACGATTTATAGAATAGAAAGAAAGAGAAACTCCTAGTGAGCAAATTACCATGTGGTAACCAAGACATAGTACACCGTATAAGGGTGCGTAACGTATTACGGTAGGGGGCCTAGTACCGGTAATGTAAGCTGATCAATGTGATACAAAGATGGTTAAAAGAATACTAAGTGATAGTATGAGTGACCAAGTGAAGGTCAAGAAACGGTAAATGTTATGGTGACCTTATGTTAAGGTGTAACCCTTAGATTAACGGGGACGATTGTTGAGAAAGTAATAATGGGTAGAACTGAGAGTGATGGGTTGGTAATAATACGCCGTGTGTACTAAAATTGCTAGTTTGGAAAAGGTATGGTTGACTTTATGTAAAAGTCAACGTTAGTCAACCCGTGATTGGTTGAATTGGTCTAAGATAGACTTTGACTCTCGTTTTGATTTACTAACGAATATTGATAGCATAATGTGTCGATTATATGTTTGTGAAAAAGTTGATGAGATGGTTGATTGAATTGTAGTCGGTTTATACGACTTGACCCGGTTGGGTAATTTCAATGTTGAAATTGGGAATCGAGTGTAAGATTGTATTTGAATCATAAATTAAAGGTAAATTGTAAAGGAAAGGAGGATTTACGGAACCTTTAACGAGAAAGGGAAATGTTAAGGTATAGTTGACTTTGTGCTTAAGTCAAAGGATAGATGATGTGGGGATATACCAATGTCGGGATATATCGGTTGGGTCAAAGCTAGAGTTTGACATTCGTTTAAATCAACTAGTTAATGGCATGAATGTGTCATACCATTGTTATGAGAATGAAAGGATTGGTCGAAAATGACGGTGTTTTGGTCAAATTGTGAAATTTTGACCCGTTTGAGTATTATGAGTTTTTAAAGTGGGTCTTGACCGTTCGGACTTAACGGAGTTAAGTGAATGTTTGAATATGTAATGTTGACGGAATAGGAATGAGGAAAGTTTGGTGGTAATGACCACAAGGAAATGAGAGCGTAATGCTCGGGTGAATATAGGTTGGAAATTCTAGTGATTCCGAGGACGGAATCCTTTTTAAGGGGTGGATAGTTGTAACGACCTGAAATTTGTAAATAAATAAATTGAATAAAATATGATAAATAAGGATAAATCGTTTAAAGAACGTAGGAATTGGTTTCGTGTCATTTGGACCTCGCATGAGAAAGTTATGGACGAAACGGGGTCGAGACAAAGGAGAAAAAGTGCAGCCCTGCTGCCTTAGGGAGTTCGCGACGCGAACTCGGGATGGCGATCGGGAACTAGCTCCAGGGAGTTTGGCTACTGGTCGCGATGAAGTTCACGCCTGCTTAGCGATCGCGAACTATGGAAATCGCATAGTTAGCGACGCGAACTATCGTTCGCGTCGTGATCTTTGGTCTGGCAGCATTTAAAATCGAGTTTTCAGCCATTTGTGCTATTTTCAAACCCTAGAAACCTCTTTGGCGATTTTTGGAGCTCTAGTGCAGATCTTGGTTGATTTCTTCTCAAATCTTTGATAGATTTCACTCCTAGTTGAAGATTAAAGGCGTTTGGTGAGGTCATGGAAGGTTGACCGAATTGTGAAGCAAGGAAACTGACGTAAAGAATACGGTTGGAGCACTTTATTGCTAAGGTGAGTACATGAGACTTTTAAACTGAGTACATAGCAATTAGTTTTGATAATACATATGATAGTTTATGGGTCTTTATTAATAAACATTTTGATAAAGATAGTGACTGAAAATGTATGAAAGTAAGTAGAATGTGATACTAGAATATGTCTAGTATGATTGTTGATATTGGAAATAAATATGATAACTAAGGTAACTATGAAACCCTTATTAATGAATCATAATAATAAAGATTATTGATTATAAGAACGGATAATGAGACCTTATTAATGAATGTGTATTAGTAAAGCAATCGGTAATTATTTATAGTGATGAGTACCTATTGGGTAAGAATTACTATTAAGAGGGAGGAACGAATATGTATGTAAATGAATATGAATTGACTGATAACAAATATGTATTATAGTCAAGAAGAGATAAAAGTATTATGTTATCGATAAATAAGAAATGTATCTTATGAGAATAAATAAGGATGGACCTCCTGGGGTTCATAGATGTAGAAGTATGTGTGAGTTGCTAAAGATCGGGTCCACGGGACCATGATACAGGTACGTTAACTCTATGTTGAACTAGTTATATATAGTTATGATTAGATAACTAACTTGTTTGATGATTGATGTGATAGCCGAAGGCTTTGATTGGAATAACTGATGAGTTATGGTAAGAATTAGATGATGTGATGATGCGGGGGACCCCCGGTCATGAGAGGGTGGAATGAGGGGCAGTTGGGTGGATTCCCATCGACTCATCCACGATAGGTGTGGAGTGAGGGGCAGTTGGGTGGATTCCCATCGACTCACCCACGTTATTAGTCTTGCTAACTGGACGTATTCCGGCGAGTAAGGCAGGTATCGGTAGATTGGGCGAATCCCTCTTGCCGGTATCTTGAAGCTTATTAATGGCGATGGATTTCGGTTAATAAGTTAATGTGAAGCTTACTAATGGCGATGGATTTCGGTTAGTAAGTTAATGTGATTCTAGTACATATATGTTTATGTATTAGGTATGATTGTGCTTCTAGCTAGTTCGGGGGCAACCCGATAGTTAGATATGATTGCCAGGAGAGCAGAAATTGATAGGGTCACAATAGGGTGACTAGACGGTATTGATGTGGTATATATATATATATATATATGTTTATATATTTATGAAATGATATTATTTTTTGGGGTCTAAAACCCATGTATCTCACGAGACTATTTTGTCTCACGTGCTACGTTTGTTTTTGTGGCTATGTACTCAGGTACAGGTTGAAGTGATAGAAGGTTGCACTAGAAGTGGCCTAGAGATGCTTAGTTCGGGAGCTCTTAGGTAGATCCCGTTGCCTATGGTTTTGATATACTTGGTGACACCGTATTTTTGTAAACTCTGATAAAGGTTTTAAAGTTTTTGTTAAACTGTATTTTGGACAATATGTCATATATTGGGAAATATGTATTTTAAATGATTTAAATGATGTTTTAAAAATACGGGTGTTACAGAATTCGTTCACAAAGTTAGAGAAACTGTAAAATACTTGAAGCGCTCTCCATTTGCTACACAAAAGTTTAATAATGCGAAAGCTCAACTCAAGCTCAAGGATAAAAAAAAGGTCAAAATGGATTGCCCAACTAGATGGAATTCTACTTTTCTGATGATTCAAGGTGCTTTAGAGATGAAAAATGTATTTTGGCGTTTGGCACATACCGATCAAAATTATAGATTCCATCCAACCGACAGTGAGTGGGATGTAGCCCAAGTTATATGTAATTGCTTGGAGCACTTTTATAAAGCTACAAATCGGTTTTCTGGTTCTTCTTATCCTACTTCAAATGTGTTTTTCTGTGATATTTGTAAGATTAAGTTGCAAATGATGAAGTGGGAAACTAGTGAATATGATTTTCTGAAGGAAATGGCTAAGCCAATGAAGTTAAAGTTCGACAGATATTGGGATGAATGTTGCTTGGTTTTAGCGGTTGTTGTTATATTTGAACCCAGGTACAAAATGAGTTTGATTGAGTACTACTATGGCTTGATCCATGGTTCTCTTGCCAAATCATATGTCGACAATGTTCGTAGTGCTATGTTAGAGCTCTTTAATGACTATGAGGAGTGCTTATCTCATTCTAAAGGAGAATCAAGCCCAGAATATTTTCGTGGTTCTTCAAATGAGGTACACTTATCTGATGATGAGTTATGTGGATTTGATTCTTGGTATGAGAAGAAGAAATCTAATGTAGTTGCTACAAGCAAAACAGAGTTAGATATTTATTTAGAAGAACCTTTATTTCCAAGAAGTGAGTCTTTCAATATCTTGGATTGGTGGAAAGCCAATAGTGCCAAACATCCTACTCTTGCAAAGATGGCACGCGACATATTAGCCGTTCCAGCAACTAGTGTTGCATCCGAGGCATCATTTAGTAGTGGAGGAAGAATAATTGATGAATGTCGTGCGTCTTTGCTATCTAAAACTGTAGAGGCATTGGTGACTACACAGGATTGGCTACCGTCAAGGAAACAAAAAGGTATGTTACTTCAAGTGTATAATTCATTATATTTTTATTTAAAATCGCTTAATATTCACTTGTATGTGCTTAATTTTATGCAGGTGCTCAATGGATTAATCCGTCTTATTCTTGAATTTTTTAAGATGCGTCTCGATATGTATATTTTGTTATGCATGTTTCCTATATTAGACATTTATTTTATTTAATATATGTTTTTCTGAGTATTAATCTATATTGACACTTGATTTATTTAAGACATGTAGTATGTTATAGTTATTGGATAATACTTTGCGGAGTGCATAATAGTTGTAATTTTTTTTTATAATGGGCCGGGTAAATGGGTGGATATCCGTTGATCCGACGGATAAGGGTATGTGTTTCATTTTGCAAAACCCTGCGGATCACGGAGCGGGTATGGATCATATTGTGAAATTCTAAAAGGGTTTGGATCAAGGTCGATCCGCTCCAAACTCGATCCATTGCCAGGTCCAACAAAGTTTATTGAAACTATAAAAGTTTACAAAATTAAATTATGAATTCAGGCTACCTACAACCAAGGTTCTAAAAAACGCGCCATAGTGGTGCCAAGGCGTGAGGCGCGATTCCGCCGTTATGAAACAGTCCATGGCGGCAGTATAAGGCGTGGCGGAAAAAAACGCGATAAGGCGGTGTAAGGCACGTCTTATGGCGAGTTTCTTTGAAAATTTATGTAAAAATTTGAATTTTTTTTGAAAAAATGATATTTAAAAAAAAATGATGCATGTAATTATAAATTTAGATTTAACATTTTTATTATAAACTTCACATATGAAAATCATGTAAATCAGTAGGGATATAATTATTTTTGAATTTGATATACATATATATTAAATATATATTAAAAAATTTGCCGCATTAAGTTACGCCTTGAAAAACGCCATAACTCGCCACGACTCGCCATGCTCAAGGCTTGATAGTGCCGCCACGCCAGGCCTTGCGTCTTTTAGAACCTTGCCTACAACATACATTTTCTTCAATAGGTGAATAAATTTTTTAGGATCCTTATTTTGAATTTTCTTAGGACATAGTCTTTAAAAAAGTTATTATTATACGTATTAATAATTTATATTTTTATTGATAGAAGAAAAATATCATAAAATACATATGATTATTACTATTGATGTACAAATTCAAAAGTGTAGAAAAAAAAATTAACAAATTCAAACAATCAATCAATATATAACCAATAAATTCTGACAAACATATCAAATACGATCAAAGGCATGTGAAATGGAATTTTTAGAAAATAGCCAGTTCTATTGATGTGCCAATTGAATGCCACGTATCAAATGTATTCGAATAATGACGTCATAAATACTTTCTTAAAAATGTTTGTTTTGATAGAGTAGGAGAAGAGATTCTTCATACGGATCCAATAAGTTAAGGCCTTTCAGCTAACGGACATTGATCAATTCACCCATTTTACTTACCTAAATGATTAATATAACCATTGAATTGTTCAAGAAATTTTGCTTAGCTTATCCACCACCATTATATCTTGCAAAAAAGTTAACTCCAGCAATCCCGATCGACCATTATATGAAAACATGTTGACTAACTTATAAAAGTTGTTCTTTGATTTACACAAAATTGCACATTTGATCCCTACATTTTATATATTACATGGATTGTTCCCGATCTTGACAATTTTGCATGCGAAAGGTCCATTCGTCAAGAGTGTATCAATTATGCATGTTAACTAACCTCACATGTGTTACCCATGAAGATATTTTTGTCATTTTATGTTTTTTCGCACACGGAGCAGATCGACGAAGAGAGGGAGTGCATGGGGGTTCCTTTTTATGTTGTTTCTATATATTTATTTTTAAGATGCCAAACATATATATTTTCTTACACCTTAATTGAATTGCTATTTGTTGCATACTCAATATATTGCTAGATCAAGTCACTCTGTCCATTATGACATGGTGAAACTGGTAAAATATATGTCAGTTTTGGGTCTATGTGTTCTGTTGTTTTCTTTGGAGGTAATTCATTTCTATATTTTTACAACTCAATATTCACAAGTAGGACCAGTTTCCCGCTTACAATAATTGCAGTAAGTTTCGAATCTTGGTTTCACAAGATTGCTTTGTAAAGAAAGCTGTCATTTGAACATTGTATCCAATTTCAATTCATATTATCATGTCGACATGCACGTTTCATACTCATTAGATATGATTTGAGTTTATACGATTCGAACAAAGTCCCCTACTGATATGTACCCATCCCATACTAGGCCCGCAACAAGGTATAACATATATAAGTAGAACTGATCACTCCCAAAAACTAACTAGAAAGAAAAGCTAGCTTGAAAGATGAGTAGATACCTTGACTTATAAGTCACCATCCAATTCATAATTTGGCTGATTTAGGATCATACCATCTACAACTCTAGGAAAATTAAATTAGGCAAGTTTAAACTTGAGACGCCTAAACTCATATTTTACGAGATACCAAAAGGCGCATGTGCTGTTTTTAAGCCAACCGCGTAACCAATTTGAGTCCATATGCCATATGTTTTTCTTGTATCTATAACCAAGTCTCAAATTAAACAGAAAATGTGTGGTAATGGTTAGGATTATATATGATTAATAAAGATAGATTCGGAATTAAGCTGCTAACATCACTAAGATGATTTGACTAGTCATGATTCACATGAACTTAGTTAATCAAACTCATTAACATAAAGGTTATAATTCTAAAAAAGTAGAGAGTTTAAAGCCGTTTGTTCATCTCAAGTTTGGGGAAGTGGGGATTGTAAGTTAATCAACAAAATATGTTTGAAATAAGACAGCAAATCATAGACCTGAGTTATCTAAAAGTAGAGATAGGTACGAACTGGTCATATTTGGTACATCTGGATTGATGCATGTGTGTACAGTAAAGTGAATGATTCTTCTACAAAGTCGATGGTAGATATTTATGTTTACAAACAACCTTAATATATTACATTTCTACCACCAAGTGGTTTTTAACGAGCAAAATTAAATCCGCGCGTTGCGGCAGAAATTTATAGCATTTTTTTTAAGAAAAACTAATATTTTGGTTTATATTGAATTTATACTTATGAACAAAGTTTTGTAGGATCGCATCTTATAAGAATAGAGTTGCGTTCAGAGAGATCATTGATTTTTTTGAAGTCCCAAGGAACAAATGTTAGTCATTGGATCAAAAGATCTCATAACCACCACCATCATCAAATCACATGTGATTCAATACACAATCACCACCATCATCAAATCACATGTGATTCAATATACAACCACCACCGCCGGCGACCACCGTTCGCCCTCCGTCCGCCACCGCCGCCCGCCATCCCCTGACTGCTGGCTTCTGCCGCCGCCTCCGGTCGGCGCAATCACATGCGATTGGATACGCAATCACATGTGACTGCAAGCAGCCCACAGTGGCGAGGGGTTGCCGGTGGTGGAGACGGTTGCTGACAGAGGTTGTTGGTGGTGGTGGTGGTCGACCGTGTTGAATCACATGTGATTTAATACACATGGGGTGGTGGTGATGGTGTTGGTGGTGGTCGGCGGTGTGAATCACATGTGATTTAATATACATGGGGTGTGTTGATGTGTTGATGTGTTGAACTACATGCGATTCTGGTTGCGATGGTGATAATTTGGGGGTTTATTGATCCAAGAGCCGAGATTTGTTCCTTAGAACTTTATAAAAATCATGGACCTACTTGAACATTTCACTATAAAAATAATAATATTAACAAAATAATAATACTATAATTATGTGCAAATGCATAGTTAAAGTTAAACTATCAAGGTTATTTAATAATTAAGTTTCTATGTACATTCTAATTAAAAAGTATATGGCTTAAAAGTATGCTTTGGAAGAAAAATATATATATATGGAAGTCTATAAACGCATGACCAACCGCCACCTCCACCATTGTCGACCGATCGCCAACGTTACGGGCGTTGGACGACCGACCGATCGCCTAGTTGAATGGCCGACTAGTCGACCATTGGGGTATGCTCCATGTACACACACACACACACACACACACATATATATATATATATATATATATATATATATATATATATATATATATATATATATATATATATATATATATATATATATTAATAAATTAATATATAATAATTTAATAATATATTATATATATATATATATATATATATATATATATATTAATAATATGCAATTTAAAAAAAATTGGTCGTCGATTTGGTCGCCCATTACGGGCGTTGGGTCGCTGTCTGGTCATGTGTTTGATTAGGAGAGAGAAAACTGATGTGACACAAAGGTGGCAGGAGTGACCAAACTTAGTTTGGTCACCCATTAGACCACCCGTAATGGGTGACCAAAAGTTTGGTCGCGACCGACCACATGTGCCTCAGGGACGCGTCCCCTGCATTACTTGGGTCACCCCTTGACGCGTCGAAGGTGTCCATCGGTCGTCTGGACGACCGATCAATTTTCAAAGGGGGAAGATTTTTTCAAAGGGGAATGATTTGGTCGCCTGATTACGTGTGTTTGGTCCGGATTTTTTATGTGTTTGGTCGGGCTGATGTGCCGCAGAGGTGGCAAAGGTAACCAAACTTTATTTGGTCACTCATTACGCACAGTCTTACAGGTAGTCTAAAAGAGTTATATAGTTGAAAAAAGAATTAAAATAAGAAAAATTGATAAGAAAAGCGTGGAATTCTATGTGACCTGTAACTTGCTTCTATTTATGGAACCATTAAATAACAAAAAATAGAAAAAAAAAATCAACATACGTACATACATACACAAATACATACATACATTCACAATATAGCTAGCGGGGTTATAGACGGAAGCACACCATGTGCTCTAAGCTTAGTTGCGGAATATTTCAAAATTAAGTAGTTTTTGATAAAACACTAAAAACTCATCCGAACTAACATGTATTATTAGGAGTGAGCATTTGGGATAAAAATCGAAACGAAATCAACAGAAACCGAACCAAACTGAAAATATGTAATCGGTTCGGTTTCGAGTTTGAAATTCATCATTTTCGGTTTCGGTAATATCTGTTTTTGATCGGTATGGTTTGCAGACAGGAATGGACATTTGAGCTAAAAAAATTGAACTGAAATGTAACCGAACTGAAACAAACCGATAACTGCGTTATTTCAGTTTTAAAAATTAATCATTTTCAATTTTAGTTTAAAACCATTTATGAACTAAGCTCACGCCTTGTAATATGATTATAAATGGTAGTTATAAGATCATGAGATAGAATGTTTGATATGACAATCTGCGCAAGATTAGTAGTTTAGTACACACTGGAAGCTCGTTTACTACTTTAACTGAAAATTACCATTCCAAAAAGATGTTGAAAAGACAATTTAACCACGCTTGTCTCAAAATTAACATTAATTTGGATGTCGACAACCACAAATTTAGCAACTTTTAATTAATAAAAAAGACATAGTCAAATAAATAATCATACTACAACCCATTATAAGCTTATACACTTTCACGATAAAAATTATTATTATAACAAAAAAGTAGATGGTGTTCAATAATGTTGGTTTTTTATATAGTTTTTTTCGTCTCTTCATGACTTGTAACTACTTTTTAAATGTTTCTTGGTTTTTAATAGATTTACTAGTTTCTTCATACGACTTGGATATATATTCTCACAAAATATTGGTCCTTTTAACAACAAATAAAAAACTTAATAGTAGCATTCTACAACAGAGTACACTTGCTTCAAACATAATCTATCATAATTAATACATTCCCTCTTCTTTTCTGCTATATAAATACAAAATTAAACAACCTATCCTACTTCACAAGTTTCTATCACCATGATTCAACTCATTTCCCTCTTACTCCTCCTACTCCGCCCTTCCTCCGCCGCCGCCACCACCACCACCACCATCTTAAAACAATTCAAAGAAGCACCACAATTCTACAATTCACCGGAATGCCCTTCAATCATAACTTCAATGGAAAATTCAACCGTTCATGTTGCCATGACCCTAGACGCCACCTACATCCGTGGAACAATGGCGGCCATACTCTCCATCCTCCACCACTCCAACTGCCCGGAAAACATCATCTTCCACTTTGTCACCTCCACTTCCACCACCACGTGTCTCCTACGCGCCACCATTGCAAACTCTTTTCCTTATCTTATATTCCACGTTTACCCTTTCCATGATTCCCTAGTTGCCGGACTTATCTCCACTTCCATACGCGCCGCCCTTGATTGCCCACTAAACTACGCACGTAGCTACCTTGCTAACATACTCCCCCGCCACGTCAGCAAAGTTGTCTACCTAGATTCTGATCTTGTCCTAGTCGACGATATCGCCAAACTCGCCGCCACTCCTCTCGGAGATTCCATTCTTGCGGCACCGGAATATTGTAATGCTAACTTTAACTTGTATTTTACACCTACATTCTGGTCAAGCCCAATACTTTCTTCCACTTTTGATTCCCGCCAACCGTGTTACTTCAACACCGGAGTGATGGTGATCGACTTGTACAGGTGGCGTGCCGGCCAGTACACGAGAGATATAGAAGAATGGATGGAGTTGCAAAAAAGGATGAGGATATATGAGCTAGGTTCTTTACCTCCGTTTTTGCTTGTTTTCGCCGGAAAGATAGCTCCGGTGGATCACCGGTGGAACCAGCATGGGCTCGGCGGTGACAATTTCCGTGGGCTTTGTAGGGATTTACATCAAGGGCCAGTTAGTTTATTGCATTGGAGTGGGAAAAGTAAGCCGTGGGTTAGACTTGATGCTAATGGACCATGTCCACTAGATGCTCTTTGGGTACCTTATGACCTTTTAAAGCCTCGATTTATTGTCATTTAATTCTTGAATTGGAAATGGTTGATATGTATGACATTAATATTTTGGGTAAAACCATGAACATTTTGCTAGAATATTTGAATAATATTGACGGCATGCCAAAAGAAAGGTAGACAAATAGGATTATGCACGAATATGGGACCTACATCATTTTAGTTTTTATGCATATCTCATTCTCCTTGACCGTTGGAGCAATCACGCATATGCCGCTACTTCTAATGCGTTATATACACACAAATAAAATTCAAGAAATTTCCTTAATAAAATTTTATTAAGCTATATAAGTCAAGTATTTGACGTTAGTTAGTAGATAATAGGATTCGTGGTACGATCAAGGCTCTAAAAACAAATTATCATGGTGTCAATACACGAGGCACAACCCGGACGTTACAAAATAACTCGTGGCGCAAAGTGTTTGGTGTGGTGTAAGATAAGTGCGATAAGACGATACAAAGTGTGGTTTAACGCGAGTTTTTTTTTCTGCGCATCATGTATAATTGTTAGTGTAACCACATCTAAAATATTAATATTTTAAATTAACTAATATAAACATGTACAACTGAAATGTTTATGAGTCTTTAATTATAAATTAAAATAATTTTTTGGCCAACTTTCAGATTCTAATATATGCTATATATGTAAAAAACAAATTACTAAAAAAGGTTTAAAATACGAGTAGTTAAATGTAGGATTATAAGTTAATGAGTAAGAAAACGAAAGGATACTGGCTTGTAGATGGAGCTTATGTGCAGAAACGGCAGATGTAGCACATCAGATAAAAGGCGGACGAAAAAGTGAATACTTCGTATAATTTAGGGTTAAAACAAACTTGGTAAATTATTTTGGTGCATACGTGAGAGTATACATTAAGGGTGCATAATAGGGGTGTTAAATTTGTACCGAACAAAACCAACTAACATGCTATCAATCATACCAAGAATAGTTGGTAGTCAATATATTGGTACAAAAAGAAATGAAATTAAAAATGACTTTTTTACCCTCATGTTCATTGCACATGGGGTGAGTTAACAAAATAAATTAACGTCAGTTAGCGTAAAGGATCATCGGTGAAAAACCTTTCAGAATTAAAGACAATTGGTATAATTGTTGAAACTAAAAACTTAAAGGACCATTCGTGTAATTTACTCTTAATTCTTATTTTTTTCTTCCCCTCCGCCTTATTCCCCCCTCCCTCGGCCCGACTTCTGCCCAACCTAGTATGTCCATCCCAGCGATCGGGCCCATAATCCTGCAAGCCCATTAATTGTCCCAGCCCAACATCTCGACCCAACAGCTTATTCAACCCAAATGATTTTTAGCCCAGCCTTATTAAATCTTTCCCAACCCATAGTTAATTAATTATCTTATTTAATTATTATTTAGTTTATGACTAATTAGTTAATATTTATTATATATTTAATCATTTAATTATATATTATATATTTATTTATTTTTAATTAATTGAGGTATGAATTAATTATTTACGTATTTACTATTTACCCTTTTATCGAATGCGTAATTTACCAACATTGTAATAACTACATAATCAAATGTTAAATATAACTATAAGTTTTATGGAGACTTATAAAAACATAAAAGAATACAATACGATATTAGTAGTGAACTATAATCTATACATTTAAAAAGTCACCAATATAATGTATTTTAAAAATCAATCATTGGAGTGAAACATACGTGCCGATAGAGCCGTCCCTTATTACTTATTTTTGTACGTTTAAGCGCTAAGAAGTCATTGTCGGGATCATACATTATCATTTGCATTTTGCTACCTTTGCATCAGGCAAGATTAACGACCATTTTTTACTACGTTTTTAATTGTTTTGGTGTGAAAACGTAGTACCGCTTTATATATATATACTAGTGACGTTGAAGGGCCGTGTTAGCACGGCCCACGTATATAGCAAAATCCGAGCGTAAAAACATCATAATCGAAAGAAGTTCAAAGTACAATGCTACAATCAGGTGGATCTTTCTTTCATAGTACATTTCTTGTTCTTCAGAGTTTGCCATTGAAACCCTAATTTCTATCGATTCGTGTAATGATTTCAACTGTTGATTTAAATGCGGGCGTAGAATGTTGTCTGCACCCTGAAGCAACCTATATTTAAATCAATTTAACGAAATGAGTAAACCCGTTACATATTTGACATGCATCAGTTTTAACCAAAGTTGATGTCACATTTAACACAGACCCATCTCTGCTTAAACTTACCAATGAATAGGAGCAGTGGGTGTGTGAAAAAGAAAAGCATACAATCGGATAATTTTGCCTTTAAATCAGCTTCCACATTACCATTTAAATAACTCACTTTCTGCAACAGAAAAATAAAAAAAAAATTACTTGTTGCGGAATTTTGATTATGAGAATAATAATTAAATAAAGCAGAAATTAACTTCAAGTAGGTTTCCCTATAAATTAGATGCACCATTAACCTCTTGTTTAAATTCATATGCTTATTTATATCTCCAAAAGCAAAATCAGTTGTAACAGAAGTTACTCTCCTAAGTCCTAATCCCCTTCACAATTCCCTCTTCTCGCAAAAGTGATAATGCATTTGCCTCTCGTGTATTTGAAATGTGGGTTGCTATGGATTTTAACAAAATTATTTAATAAATGAAAATAAAATTCATATGTGGGTAGCCATTCTTCATTTTCAGGATCGGCCAAAAGCTCTTATACATTTCGCCCAATTGCAACAACCCTAACTGGATCTGGATGTACCTGGTTGGCTGGGTCGAGTAAGGGGTCAAAAGTCAAACCACGGAACTTTTTGTGTCGGTCAACATAGGTCGGGTCGGGTTGGGTTGACCTTCATAAGTGACCCCAAACACATTTTCCTCATAAATTACAACTTTCTTATAAATAATTAGCTTGTAAAGATACCTAAAGATTTATATTATTTTCATAATCTAACTTTCAAAAAGATATTATATACATGGTTTTAATAAACTTTCAATCCGTTCCCTTTTTACCCATCTTTTTTTTTAAGTTTACCCATTTAAAGAGTTACAGAATGAGAACAAAACCCGAATCAGCCCTGTTTAAGTAAATAGGTCGAAATTGTGAATTACAGTTAATAGATACACCTGATAGAACTTTTAATAACCTACTTCAATGACTTGCCCCCCCGGCCTGTTTTGCCACTTCTTGTGTAAAAAAAAGCCTAAAATAGACAAACCTCTTAAGAAGATTGTGGAGATAAAATGGGAAAATTTCCATTATACTTGTTAAAGGTGAGACTCGACCATCAACATGAGCACCAGATCGATAGAATTGAGCATAATAGCTTGGTGGGTCAGCTGGTTGTTGAACCTGCACAAAAAATCTACAAAATATTCAGAATTTTTTTTTTAATTCAAAAACTTACCACAAAACTTAGGAATGAGAAACATCACGTCCTTAAGACCATTATTTTCAAAAGATGTAAGGCGGGGCGTGATTCATTGATGGCATGAACCCAAAACTAAAGTTAGGTGGTATTAAAAAAGGTAAATTTGATATATTTCTTAAGATTCATTAATGAAACTCTTCATTAGGCCTTTGGTGAAAATTCTAGAGTTTTATTTAGTTTTACAACATTTTTTTTTTTTGTAGAAGATTGAAGCTTTTAAAATTTATAATGGAAGTATGTAACTGTTCCTATGCTTCTCTACTGAACAAATTTTAGATGGAAAAATTGAAGCCTTCTTTTTTATGTATGTGCTCTAAGGTTCTGGTTTCGATTTACTCTTTCAATTACACAATAAGCCATAAAAGCACTTTAAAATATGCAATCCTAAACATCCTCTAATAACTACTCCAAGTTAATACGTTAACTATATCAAACTGACACCATGTAGTCCACCTGAGACTTTATAATCACTATTAGCGCCACCAAATTTTCCACCAGCATGTAAAACATACACCATTAAAATGTATTTTAAGCAAGTAATCCACCTAATTAACAGTTTTCAAAGGAAAACAAACTACTAATTACTCAAAAATATAGTTAAATAGAAGTATGCTCTTCAATGATAAAAAACAGAGAATATGCAGTTTTAAATTAAAAGTTAAAGATAAATGTTGCAAATAGAAGTATGCTCTTCAATGATAAAAAAAATAGAATATGCAGTTTTAAATTAAAAGTTAAAAGATAAATGTTGCAACATACAGTCAACACAATTTCTACTCGTGGTTTTTTTGAGCCAGGATGCAAGTCAATTGTATCTGCAACATGAAAGTAATTATTCATTTCAACAATGGAATATTATTTTAATAATTATCTTTTAATTTAGTTTAAAAAAGCAAAAGTGCATACCCCATTACCATTATTTGTGATACATACAGAACCATCTGCAAGTAGGACAATATTAACTTTGAAGCAAATCCTGCTTGAGCTTGATCAAAACAATTGTCCAATATTTCCTAAACCTGAAAAAAAAAAAATATTGGAAATTTATATTTCAAATTTAATGTAGCAAAAAGGGAAATATTAATTAATTAAGACAGTCTAAAAGATCACAAGATGGTGCAGACAACGAAAATCTGTACTTCAAATGTACATTCCAGGTCAAAGCATCCATACATTCTAAAATCTGAATTGAGAAAATATAAATATATTATATCAACTATATCTGGATAGATACCTCAATTTTCATCTTCTCAAACAAATACATAGCTTCACTTATAATCTCATAATAAGGAAAAGTACTAATCGAGGAATAAGAAGATGGAAATAGCATTGATTTAGGCATGAAATCAGCCGTATATAGTGAACATGGCGATGGATTTTGTGAGTAAACCTAAAATGATATATTTTACTAAGAATCTAATCGATTTTAGGGCTGCTGTAATTCTGAATGTCCGGTGCTCTATCATCATCATCATCGAAAAGAAGCCCTAAATAGTGGAAAAGCTTTTATATAGGTAATAGATATATATTTGCACATTCATCACTGTGTATCTAACAATCTTTTTACTGTGAACATGAGTCAACGACCCCTCATTTTACTCTAAATCGAGCAGTTATAAAGCATTTTAATCGTATTTATCGTCTCTCACTTAGCTCTGATCTAGTGTCGTCGCTCACAGTCCAAGAAGAGTAGTCCTTTCATTGGCTAGCGGGTATTACTATTTGGTGTGAAAACATAACAAAACTGTTTATTTTATTTGAGATGAGACATATATTATAACATGACATTCAATTCTTATGCTCGAACTAAGTTTAGATGTAGCGCATGACAGATGCTTACATAGTCATCAGTTAGTTGTGCTAAAATATTGGACTTGCAGATATTATTATTTGCTGATACTATTCCTCTCAAGTCTGATCAAATTAGTAACATCTTTTATCGAAAAGATTTAGCGACGAATATGATTCGTCAATTTAGCGACGACTTTGGTTTATGGTCACTAAGAAGAATTTGTGTCGGACTAAGAAGTGACGACCCTAGCTTTCGTCACAAAATCGAGAGTGACGGTTTTTATGTTTTAGTGACGAAATTTGGGTTGTCACTAAAGCTTTTTTCTTGTAGAATCTAGTCCTGAATACTGTTATTTAAGCACCAACCGAAGTTTTAGAAAAAAAAAATTGGCCTTCAAGTAACTGCAAGCATACAACAGTCTCGATCTGTATCGTAATAGAGAATTAACTTTAATTAACATCTTTTGTGAAGATCAGCATAACTCATGTTCGGACACCATAGACAATTAACCAAAAAGAAGCTTTCATTATTTCAATAGGATTATAATCCATCTACACATTAAGATAACACAGTGGACAAGTTGATACTTTTATTTCATATTATTATTTGCCAAATTATCAAGTAGAAGTCTAACTCAAATTTGGTTATTGTACACAAGTAAACGAAAGACAGCTCCGGAGGTTAGTATATCTAGGCCGATATCCCATAACAATTTGGCACTAGCCGTGGTGCAACAAGGAGCTCAAGTGGAGTGGCTTTGTTATATGTCAATCCATGGCTATCATTCATGTCAATCTGCTCATTTAATGGATTTTTGAACTCAAATCCATGTAATATGTTTGCTAGTATATATTGCATGGTGTCAACAGCAAAAGAGGCTCCTGGGCATATTCTTCTTCCGCTACCAAACGGGATCAACTCGAAATGTTGACCCTTGACATCGATTGCCTTTTTGTTTGTCAAGAATCTTTCTGGTTGGAATTCAAAGGGATCGGTCCATATTTGAGGATCATGTTGAATCTTCCAAAGATTTACCAAAAGCCGAGTCCCTTTAGGGATGGTGTAACCGCCTACAATGCAGTCTTGTGTGGACTCGTGAGGAAGAGAAACCGGCGCGGCTGGATAAAGTCGCATCGTCTCTTTTATAACGGCTTGGAGATAGACCAATTTGTTCAAATCTGAATGCTCAACATTTCTATCTTTTGCCACATGGATTTCGAGCTCTTCATGGGCCTTTTTTAACACGAGAGGGTTATTGACTAGTAGAGCTAAAGCCCATGTTAGGGTCACACTTGTTGTGTCAGCGGCTGCTACTATAATTGCCTAGAGATGGAAGAAAATTAAACAGAATTTAAAAATGTGTGTTCGTAAACAATCTTCTAAAACGTAATTAATAACATAAGGAATACTATAACCATACCAAGCATGTAGCTTTCACAACCACATCGGTGCTGAAGCCATCGAGGTCCTCTTTTAGTTCATCAACACGAGATAAGAACGCGGCCATTAAGACTTGGTCTTTGCTCTCATGTGTTGAATTCATCATCTTTTTGTGCTCTTGTAACCACTCATCAATTACGCCATCCATCTCTTTTGCTATGTTTTTCATCTTCTTCTCGTACCCTCCTAAATCTAACCACCTCAACCCTTGCATGAAATCGGATGGTACAAAAGCACCCAATAATTCAGTAAACCGCTTGATGGTTCTTTTGAGTTGATCTTTGTTTTGTTCGTCGGGCGAAACACGATGGCCAAATACCATCTTTGTAACAATGTTCAGAATTAAGTCGGCAAACCATTCGGTCATGTCAACTTTTACCATTTCAGAAGACCCTTTATTTCTCATCCAAGTTTTATGCATATCTATCATGGATGACTTCACTTCAGAGACTCGAAGATTTGCTAGCATTTGAAGGCGATTGTGAGACACCATATCAACCACAAACATCTTCCGCATCTCACGCCAGTATGGACCAGCTGGCGTGAAGGGGAAGCTAGCATTATTGTAGTTCAATAGCTCGATCGCCATGGAGTTTGGTCGGCTAGCAAACACTTTATCATTGGTAGTTAAGCATTCTTTAGCCATCTCCGAATTGCTAATAACCAGAACACGATGAACACCAAGTTTGATGGTGAAAATTGGTCCAAACTTGTCAGCCATAGAACCCAAGATTTTGTGAAGAGTTTGAGAACCGGCAAAAAGATGCAAGTGGCCGATTATTGGCCATGACCCTGAAGCTTCAGGTACCGTTTCTCCCAATCGATTTTTGCCCTTGCTAAGACCATTTCTTATCTCTGTCTTATGCCCAAGGACAAGAAAACAGAATAAGCTGGCTAGCAATATTATGATCAGTAGAAGTAAATCCATATTGATTTTATTGGTCTATTGTAAGATCGATCTACAAAAGTTAAAGATTGTGTGTAGCTTATAAAGTAGTTTAATTATCACCTATAATTGACTAAGTAAGCTGCTGGTTCTTCTTTGACAGGATATAATGTTATATTATTAAGCTTTGAACATTCTCTTAATCTATGAATCAGTGATAATCTAGATAAGCTGCTGGTTCTTCGTTGACAGGATATAATGATATATTATTAAGCTTTGAACTATCTCTTAATCTATGAATTAGTGATAATCTTGATAGACATAGTGATAGAGAGAATGGTACTTTGCATTTAGATCATTAAGCTACAATTATGGCAAAGCTTCTATGTAATTAGTCATAGACCAGGTTATATGGATGCAATCACAGTTAAAGGATTAATGTTTTACATACAACCGCATTCCTTTATAATGTGATTCTAAAAGTACAATAGCAATTTCATGCAATTATGTTCAACATTTAAAAATGAAACATATTGATATTCGATATCATTTTATAAAATACCATGTTGAGCAGGGAAAATTGAACTTTATTTTGTCAATACTGATTTTCAACTTGCAGATTTATTATTAGAAATAGGTAAATGTCATCTTAATTTAATTATTAGTCGTTCGAGGATTTTAGACGTCTGGTAATTTATTAGACGACATTTTATTAGGCGTCTCGGTTTCTATCGGGTGATTTAATTATCGAGTCGGGTTTAAGCCACACTCGGTCCATGGGGATCCACAAGGGGCCCGATGGTGGTAATTAGGCCATAATTAGAATGGTTTTTACTTAAGAAAGGAAATTAGGAAAATAACCAATTTTTCCCTTCCCCCTTGTGTGAGCCGTCGAAACCCATTCCCACTCCCCTCTTGCTCGTTGGTTTCTGCTTGTAAATCGTCAATCAAAGGGGCAAACCAATAAGTCGATTGATGGTGTTGAGTAGCGTATCGTACGGGTGCTTTTGTGGTTCTCATGGTTGAATCATAGGGTAATCTTTCTTACTCTTTTTGTTGGATCATATTTTTGTAGCCAAATAGTCTATTGTCTATTGTACAATTAGTCGTAATTAGGCCTTAGCATAAATACTTAGGTCTAAGCTAATTACCTTTAAACTTTGTCATAATTGTATTGTTTATATCCTAAGCAAAGTGTGTCAGGATCAAATAACTTAATCAAGTTATTAGAAACCCAGATCTACTAACACAAGAAGTTACAACGGATTAACACTTATGTTATTAGATTAAGAACAATGCAAACTGCAATTGAATAAGAATAAAAACGAAGAACACAGTTTATCACAAAAAGCTTCAATGTATTAATTCGTTCGATCAATATACGTATGTTTACAATTCATAAGGAACTATATATACTAGTCCTTTAAGCCTAAATTAATAACCTAGTTATTCTAGGAATCGATTACAATTGAATTATATAAAGATATACATCCTATAACAAACTAAGCTAGAATCTCGGACTCGATCAGCACCATAAATAGAATCAGTAGTATTTGTTGATCGTCAGTAGTATTCATCATCAGTAGTAACGTCCAAGCTTAGCATCAGTAGTATATAGCATTTCTGCCCCATCAGTACTTACTTCATTCTTCATTGATCAGTACCAACTGCAGCATCAGTAATAGAATGATATCTTTGTTTTATATTCCAACAAAGTGTTCTTTCAAGTTTTCTCTCATTACGAACTGTAACTTAGCGGTGAAAAAGATACGAGTATTGACTATTTGAGTTGGTCAATTATTTGGAAATTGTTGAAATGAAAAAGAGTGAATAAATAAAAAAAGTTGCCGCACTTTAGCTTTGACAGTTCAAAGTTTTGAATGTAATTTCACGTTACTTACAGTTTTCTTTTCTCTAAAACTTGATACATTCAATCAATATGCCAGTCGTACGTACGGACCATTGATGCTAACATATCAACAACTACACAAGCTTGGTCTTCATAATATAATCATGAAATGTTGAAAAGTGATCGACGATTAGTTACACATTAACACTTTAATAAATTTGTGGACATTGTTGGATTAAATATACTGTAACAATAGTTTAAAGTCTTAAATGTAATTAGTCATATTTAATCGTTACTATAATAAATAGATAGATTTATGACTAATTAGTTCAACTTTCATAACTTATTTTGTAGTTGTGTTATTCCATGCTTCAGTGAAGCCCCCGTCTTTGACACGATCATGAGCTTATATGGACCGCTCCTCTACAATTGGGCAGTATCAAAGTTTTATTAGTTGTGGCCGATTAGCGGTTCCAGTGAGGGCCCAACAATTAAAATGGAAGAACCGGGCTTGTGAGTGTGTTATTGGTTTTTTTTAATCAGTTGCAGATCTAAATCTAAAGCCTTTTTACGTTTACTTCTATTTCCATCTCCGATCATCATTAACTACCTGTGTAAATGCTCGAGCTTGACTCGAAGTTTAAAACCTGATTCGAGCTCGACCGACCCTTTCTTTTTAAGCCTAATCTCGACAAGATTCGACTAGGTTATCAGTACTTTATTGATTAACTCGATATGGTTAAGTTCAACATCGCTTGACTCGGTACTTTCAAGCTCGACTTGATTAGAAAACATAGTAATTATAAAAATATGCACATACATAAAGGATGAAATGTAAAATATATTTTTCTAACAAATGCTTTTAACTTACATGTATATATAAAAAAAACTAGCTTTAAAGCCCACCCGGATGAGCGGTCATGCTTAGAAATATATAATGCATAACAATGACAATAATGTTCTGATCATACAATATTTGGATCATTATATTTTTAAATCATAATACTTTTGGTTCATAATATATTTGAATCATAATATTATTATTTTTTTTAAATTTCAAGACTATACTTATTTTTGTAGAACATTTAATTTTAAAAACTTTGACATTTTCAGAATTTTTTGTTTATAAAGAAAAACGAAAGTTATGATCGAAATATGAAATAGGAGGAAATGCATAAATTACTATAATTAAAATAAATAAATTAATTGACAATTATAATCCTGATTATAAAGGCTAATGTTGATTATTGTTATTAAATTCCGAGTATGCCCTTTGAGTCAACATTAAATGTCATAAAAAAGAACCAATCAAACGATGGGGAATTAACATGTCATCATAAAATTGTCATGCTTAGCTCCATATATAGGTGGTAGATATTAATAATATTTAAAGTATATAACTTAGTGACTACTTAATGACCACCTATATAGTCCCTTGCTAGCTATTCAACTGATGTTTTTTCATCATTAAGAGGATGTTTGTTTTGATGTAATCCTCTGTATTCCTTCTTAATTGGAATTCAATTCCATTATGGAGGGATGTTTGGGAGAAATTTTATTTCGTAATTCAAATCATACGTAATTCTGAAATGCGTTATTCGTTGTAATTAAAAAATTTCCTAATACCCTATGAATTCAATTACGTTCTGTTAGTAAACTAACAAAGTTGAATATTTTGTATGTATCAAACTTTAAAATCATTCAACAATGTTAAAAAAATTTAAATTTGAAAATTAAATTTTTTTTTTAAAAAAAATGTAAAGAATTTTAAAAATTCTAAAAAATTAAAATAATTAAAAATGTTTATAATAATTAAAAATTAAAAATTAAAAATTAAAAATTAAAAATTAAAAAAACTCATAAGTATGGATTTGAATTACACCTAGAAAATTTGTAACCAAACGCGAAACGAAATTCAATTACAAATGAATTGAATTCTGAATGAATTTAATTCCTTTGTAATTGAATTCCATTACGGAAAATTACGACATGTCAAACGACTCCTAAGTAGTCCTTAACATTGACAAGATATTTTCTTCACTAAATTGTACTGATTAGTAACGATATTTTTATGTCATCAAATAGTCCTCATTTGTGATGAAAATATAGATGGTCACTAATGACGATTTTTCTTGTAGTGAAATTACCAAATACTAACATATATTTATCTTTTCTTAATTCTTTAATATGACCAATGGTGTTAATTACTCACATACGGTTCTTAGAAAACAGAAAATGCGAATTACGACTACGTAAAAGATACAGGTGTTGAGTTGTCAATCATTTGAATAATGTGGCAAGGAAAAAAAGTGAGTAAATAAGAAAAGTTCATTTTAGCTTCATATGTCAAAGTTTTGAATGTTATTTATCGTTACGTATAGTACTTGTCTTTTCTCTAGAAGTTAATAACCAATCGTTGATGTTAACATATCAACAACCACACAAGCTTTCTCTTCATGACATTTATCAACAACCACACAAGCTTTGTCTTCATATCATGAAATGTCGCAAATTGATCGAAGATTAATGTGTTGACTAATTCAATCGATGATATACATTAACCCTTTTATAAATTAGTGGACATCATCGTTGATATTTGTAGACCTCAATTGCACCAGAAAGATTGTTGTGGATTTACTTTTGTTACCCATAATTAATCTTGGTAGTAACTAGCCAAAGTAGGTGTTTTGCTTTCTGCTGGTTGGTCAACTTGTTCACTATATGAACCATACATACAACTATGTTTTAGTGTTTTCAAAATCTGTAGATGGGTTAATGTCTATTTGTAACTTTACAGCAGTAGTCTTTAATCCTACCTACATTTAATATACTTCAATTCACATAGAAGAAATACTTCAGGCATAAAACTACTGAACCTTTTGTTAAATTTACAATTTGATGATCCTAAAAGGCTAAAAACAGAGCATTGTGATTTGTACGGAATGAAACAGTAAAAAGAAACAGAAGATAGTTTTATTTATTGATGATATTTACATTCAATTCTATTGTTGGTTTATATACATATTGAAGAGGTCTGGTGTAGGCCCAAATGCGAATCTTGAAGCCCATTATCGCGTGAAGAAAAGAGCTGAAATATGCATAACTTTTATTCTGGGTCTTTGTTTTTAGAGAGTTATTTGCATTAATAGTTCTTTTTTAAAAAGTTGGACTTTGTTTTATGCCCAGTTTTCGGCCAATTTGTGTTTTTTGGCCCGTTAAAATTTTTTGACCTTATTTAATGTGTGTTTGAAATTCTGGAAGAGTTGGTTTTTTATTTTAAGAAAATTGAGTTTTTCCGAAAATTTTGACAAATTGTGTTGAACGTGTTTTGAAGATCCAAATACATGGTATTTTTGAATCAACATGGGTTTTAGTTTAAATTGTCACGAAAGGATGTTGCGAATCAACACACCCCTTTCAGTTGGTGATTGGCAGTGGTAAATGCCGGTCAACACCGTATTAGCGGATAATTACAATAATTAAGAGTTGAAGAATAATAATACTAACTTCTATATTTGATATTTACTCCCAACATCTTTTTGCAAAAGGGATTACTAGTACGATCATTTGTACTTGTGGGCTTAAATTTCAAAGTGTACACACTATCATTTCTTATTACATTAATTGTACTTAGGTGATGTGAGTGTGTGTGCATGGTTTTTAAAATTGTTCATTAATACTTGTTTTGTTTGTTTCAATCGTAATTTCTCATCTCACAAGTGATTAAACTATGATTCTTAATTTTAGTTTATCACAAAATCATTTGTAATTCTTTGTTATTGAATAACAAAGATGAGTTTAAAAGTATTACATTGTGTGGTTTACATACAACATTAGTTAAATCAATTAAGTGGTGATAAGCAAATGGTCCCCAATTACATTGTGTGGTTATGCACACCATACAATGTTCAAAGCTTAATGATATGTACTTTCAAAGAAGGATCAGCAGGTTAGTTAGTCAAATATGGATGATAATTAGGCTACTTTAAAAGCTACACTCCATTTTTACTTTTGTAGATCAATCTTCCAATACACCAATAAATCGTTATGGATTTACTTCTATTGATCATAATCTTGGCAGCCAGCTTGTTCTGTTTTCTTGTCCTTGGGCATAAAACAGAGATAAGAAATGGGCTTAGCAGGGCCAAAAATCGATTGGGAGAGACCGTACCGGAAGCTGCAGGGTCATGGCCGATAATCGGCCACTTGCATCTTTTTGCAGGTTCTCAAACTCTTCACAAAGTTTTGGGGTCTATGGCTGACAAATTTGGACCAATTTTCACCATCAAACTTGGTGTTCACCGTGTTCTAGTTATTAGCAACTCGGAGATGGCTAAAGAGTGCTTAACTACCAATGATAAAGTCTTTGCTAGCCGACCAAAATCCATGGCGATCGAGCTGTTGAACTACAACAATGCTGGTTTCGCCTTCACGCCAGCTGGACCATACTGGCGTGATATGCGGAAGATGTTTGTGGTTGATATGGTGTCTCATAATCGCCTTCAAATGGTAGCAAATATTCAAGTCTCTGAAGTGAAGTCATCCATGATAGACATGTATACAACTTGGATGAGAAATAAAGGGTCTTCTGAGATGGTAAAAGTTGACATGACGGAATGGTTTGCCAACTTAATTCTGAACATTGTTACAAAGATGGTATTTGGCCACCATGTTTCGCCCGACGAACAAAATAAAGATCAAATCAAAAGAACCATCAAACGGGTTACTGAATTATTGGGTGCGTTTGTACCATCCGATGCAATTTCGGGGTTGAGGTGGTTAGATTTAGGAGGGTATGAGAAGAAGATGAAAAAGATAGGAAAAGAGATGGATCTCGTACTTGATGGATGGTTACAAGAGCACAAAAAGATGAAGAATTCAACAGATGAGAGCAAAGACCAAGTCTTAATGGCCGCGTTCTTATCGCGTGTTGATGAACTAAAAGTGGACATGGATCGCTTCAGCACCGATGTGATGGTGAAAGCTACTTGCTTCGTATGGTTATAGTAATCCTTATGTTATTAATGCCACTTTTTAAATTTTTTTTTTACAAACGTACATTTTTTAACTCTGTTTATTTTTCTTGTATGATCTCTAGGTAATTTTTGTAGCGGGCACTGACACGACGAGTGTGACCCTGGCATGGGCTTTAGCTCTACTAGTCAATAACCCTCTCGTGTTAAAAAAAGCACATGAAGAGCTCGAAATCCATGTTGGAAAAGATAGAAATGTTGAGCATTCAGATTTGAACAAATTGGTCTATCTTTAAGCCATTATAAAAGAGACGATGCGACTTTATCCAGCCGCACCAGTCTCTCTTCCTCACGAGTCCACACAAGACTGCATTGTAGGTGGTTACACCGTCCCTAAAGGGACTCGCCTTTTGGTAAACCTTTGAAAGATTCAACATGATCCTAAAATTTGGACCGATCCCTTCGAATTCCAACCCGAAAGATTCTTGACAAGTGAAAAGGCGATCGATGTCAAGGGTCAACATTTCAAGTTGATTCCGTTTGGCAGTGGTAGAAGAATATGCCCAGGAGCCTCTTTTGCTCTTGAAGCTATGCAATATATACTAGCGAATGTATTACATGGATTTGAGTTCAAAAATCCATCAAATGAGCCGATTGACATGGCAGATAGCCATGGATTGACATTTAATAAAGCCACTCCGCTTGACCTCCTTGTTACACCACGGCTATTGCCAAATCGTTATGGGATATCGACCTAGACATACTGCCTCTTAAGCTACCTTCCTGTTACCTTGTGATATAATTTGGTTAATAATATTTATGAAAACTTCTTTTTATTATTATTATTATTATTATTATTATTATTATCATAAAGTGGAGATGGATTATCATCTCATATACGTAATGAAAGCTTCATTTTTGGTTAATTGTCTATAGTGTCCGAACACGTGTTATGCTGATCTTTAAAAAAGATGTTAAACTTGTAACACTAGCTACAATAAAAAGGGCTATAGTGACGACCCAATTTTCGTCACTAACAACATAAAAATCTTCACTAAACCAATTTACTGACGAAAACTAGATTGTCACTATAGGTTCGTCACGATTTTGCTTAGTGACGAAATAAAAAAAAAGTCGTCACTAAAATTGTCGAAACTTCAGTAATCACTAAAATATTTGTCGTTATTTGTTAGATACTTATTATGTACTTATTTAAATAATTAACTTTAATTGTTAGAAAAACCATTAATATAATTTGATTACCATAAAACCTTTAAAACTATATTTTAGTCTATAATTAATTGGTCTTAATAAATAATTAGGTTTTTCTAACATATGCCTTGGGATGTATTGAATGAGGTCAAAGTTTCCTAAAAGTGTAGTAATAAACATTATTAAAGCTAAATTTTATATTTTAATGTGATATATTAAATGATTATTGTGATTGTCTTAGAAAGTTTAATATCATTCAATGCTCTTTAACATATGTCTAGTGGGCATATGTTAGAAAAATCCTAAATAATTTAGATGTATTATTTTAAACTCATGAGTTTATTTAATTAGATGGTTCATTATTTAAAGAGATTGAGTGCATCTCGACGTAGTTATTAATCGTCAGGTTCAGTCTAGCGGGTTAAAGGTTTATATTAATTGTCAGGCCGGGTTTTAACTCGGTCACTTAATTTATTGGGCCGGGAATAGAAATTAAATTATTAGTCATTTAAATAAATTATAAAGATTTTTGTGATTAAATTAGACGTTATATTATTTAATTCGCGAGCGATGCTAGCGTGTTCTAATAAGAAAGTTGTAATGTTGTCGCGCTCAGGCTGAGAAGGGCCATAAGGAGGCTAGCCACCTTGGGTCAAAGGGGCTTTGGAAAGGGACTTATATAATATGGCAATTAGGGATTAAACCCTTAATTATTTCTCTCTCGTTTTGACGCCGTCCGCAACCAAAAAAAAAGAAGAAGAAGAGTTGTTCGTCGAAATCAAAGAAGGCGCGCACACAAGAATTAGTTAAGCAATTGCTTGGTGAATTAATTTAAGCTAGCAAGCAGAGTACTGAGAATAAATTTAAGCTAACAAGCAAGCAGGTGATTTTATATGTTTTCTTATTCTTTATATTAGTTTTCAATTTGATTCCAAGCCGATCTTGAAGAATCCAACTACATGATATTCCTTGAAGTCTCGGTAGATTTTCGAAGGACTCGTGTCGGGTTTTGGGGTCGTTTTGTTGTTGAAATGTTGATCATTTCTCGCAGTTTCAGTCAAGTTTGTTCGGTTGGACTTTTGACCTGTTTCGGGTCAGATTCTGAACCCCGAGTCTTCTAGACTTTTGGGCCACTATTTCACTTTTCCGGGGATATCTTGTGGTCTTCAATCCGACTTATGGTTTGTAAGGTACAGTCAGTTTTGTGAGGGGACGCAGTACTGAGTTTTAGTACTGGAAAACCGTTGTTGGCTTGTTTCGGGACCCTTCTAGTCAGAACCTGATGCAGGCCCAATGATAGAAGAACGGGCTCTCATGTTTAGGGAAGCCCAAGATCGGGGTAGAAAAGGGACTCAACTACAAAGGTTATAATTTTTTGCTCGGATCTCCGTTTCAGGCCTATGACCCACCAAATCGAAGCTTGAGACGAGGGCTACGACATGATAAATAATCTTAGGTGATTTACCCTACTTTCCGAAACAAAAACACTATTTTTGGTCACTTTAACTGCATTTTGGTGTTTTTTCCTTATTTTTATGAACTTTGTTTAGGACCAGTTGATGGCATGTTTGATGTTTTAGGCCCATTCAAAAATCTGAGCCATATTTAAAGTGTATTTTGTTCATTGGAATAAACATTTGAAGTTTTTACAAAATTTGAGTCTTCTCTCCAAAATTGTTCTTTATCTTGAACAGATTTTGAAAGTCATTTTCACGGTATTTTCAAATTAACATTGTTAGTCCCGTGATAAGTGAATTACTGCACTTATACGCTTTCACTGACCAAATAAAAGTAATGGCAACACTCAACACTTTTTAAACTTTTATTTATTAATCAATAATGATACAATAAAGATGCAAGTAGTTTGCGGAATAGCTAAGAACAAATCTTAACTAAACTAGTTGCATGAGATAGACAATAACAGATACTATCTAAGACAAGTTCTGATCAACAAATGATCAGGCAAAAGACCAGACACCTTTGTTACAGAGATTTAATTCTCAAATCAAGTAACAAAGGATAAACTACTGGTTTACACTCTGCTCAAGGAAATAAAGGTCTGGAGTAATTTTAGCAGCGTGTCACCTTGTTTGGTGCACACTGAATTCGATCGCTAATTGATGTAAACTGAAAAGATAGAATAGATTAGGATCCGTTGATTCAAAGAATACCGGATTAATCTAACCAAAATCACGTTGATTTAAGGAAATACCGTGATAGAGGTCTTCAAAAATTGTTCATACACGAAGAACACTTTTGGGAGAGAAAACTCGAAATCTCAAAATTCATCAACTGATTATTCCATAAGACAAATTACAACTTAAATATGGCCCAGATTTTCGAATGGGCCGAAAACGACAAACGGGCCAAAAACTGGGCCTAAACAAAGTTTGGAAAATTAACGAAAAAACACAAAAATGCAAATAAAGTGTCTAAAAACAGCAAATTTGGGCCGGGAAGTTGGGTAAACCGCCTACGCCGTTTATCATGCTGTAGCCTTCGTCTCGAGCTTCGATTTGGTTACTCGTGGGCTGGAAACGGAGACCCGAGCTGAAAGTTATGACCATTTTATTAAAGCCCCTTTTCTCACACAGCCTTGGGCTTCAAGAAACAAAATGACCCGTTCTTCTATTGGGCCTGCATCACTAAGTCCTCAATTTATAGCATTGGGAAACGTGGTGCCAAAGGAATAATCGATCGAATCCACGTGTGAGAATTCCGTTTGTGCATAGGATATTTCAGGCGATTAGCACTACTAACGGAATTCTGACAGTACTTTCTATCGTGTTGTGATCACTGATATCTTATAAAAGATTTGCAAGATATTCCCTTTATCAGCGATGCACTAACTTGTGCTTTACTTGTGTCTTTCTGTGACACTGAAACTTCAGGCCTTTGTACGCTTCAGGTAGCCATGAGTCTTCGGATACTCATGCTTCTTCAGATGACATTCAGCTTCAGTGACCTTCACTAAGAGTTTTGCTTAGAGATGTATCTGTTTAATGGTTCAACGTTATTGCCAAGTGTGCGTTGAACCTGCTACAACTATCTGATCTGTTAACCAGTATCTGATTCCGCACGGGGAACTAATCGTTGTTTCAGATAATGATCAGATAGTGTAGCTGGGTAACTGAAATCTGAACTGCTCAGATTTAGTTACCCACTATCTGAGGAACTGATCCTCAGAATGTCTTCTAACTATTTGCCTTTTTTTCTGCATTAAATCCCTTCAGTAGGGATGCTTTTCAGCGAACCAACAAACATTATCCCAGCATTCTTTGAATCAGCGGGTCTAGTCTACACTATTGTTACGTAGTCTACATCAGAACTGGGCCGAACTTTGTGAGGACAGATTGTAGAGTTAGGTGTCGTTTATGTTTCGTGAAAATTTGAGGTCATTCTGAATTACGCTTTAAAAGTTATGAATGATACGGTAAACTGTCACGGGTTGGATAGATTCTGAGTTTTTGTGTTCCTTGTAACACATTTACCACCACACCGCCATGTGTTTTGGCTTTTTTCCCTCTTCATGAACCTATAAGCCAAAATGCAATTATATTTTCATGAAAGTGTTAATAATTTTTTTATATAACCCAATTATGTTTTACACTTCTATGTAGTGTCTTTGAGCATATGAGCGACTTCCATAAGGTTTAGTCGGCAATTGGTCAGATTCTTGTAGCGTTCGAAGAATTACACGTGTTAGCTAGTGAAGTTTACTACTTCTTCCGATTCAAAATAAGGGATACATTTTCCTTTTTTGGTGATTCAAAATAAGTGACACACTTTAAAAAATTATCTTATTTGGCAAAAAATAATGAGACCCACACCCACTAAATATCTACTTTAACAAAGTGAAATGACTCGTATAGTCATATACCCTTACTATTTACTTTTAAACATCATTAATTCCACTTTATTCAAAAGGTGTGTGACTCATTCCTCACTAAACATCCAATTAATCTAATTTAATTATCATTATAATCTTTTGCCTCAAGAACCGTAAAACCCAAAGTGTATCACTTATTTTGAATCGGAGGAAGTATATAACTTTCATCTCATTTATGCCAATCAGATCATATTTTGGATTTTAGTTTTCAAATCTTTAGGTTTATATCTTATATATTGCAAAACCGATTTTAGGTGAAAGTTGAATTTGTTATTGATATACCTATTTAGTGACGACTTTTGTACTTTGTCAACTAATATGATCAAATTAGTGACGACTTTTATCAATAGAGACGAGGATGGTTGGTTAATTTAATGAAGACTGAGATTTGTCACCATTAGTGACGCCTATTGGTCTTTGGCCAGTAAACAGAAATTATGATGGACATCTAGTGACGACAAGTGGCGACCCTATTTTGCTCACTAAATTTATTTGTGAAGGTTTATATGTTGTTAGTGACGAGTATCGGGTTGTCACTAAATCCCTTTTTTCTTATATCTAGTGTTACTTGTGCAACAACCAAAGTTTTTAGAAACAAAATAATCTGACCTTCAAGTAACTGCAAGCATAGTATGTATTTCATAACTACAACATACAAAAGTCTCTATATCTTAATAAGGGGATCAACTTTAACATCTTTTGTAAAGATCAACGGGTGAAAACCACCTCACCCGGATCAGTGTAATTAAACAACAATGTCGAATCAGACTGCCCCGTAACACAAATTCTGACACCAAAAATAAGCATGAGAAGATAATCCTTCTACACATTATAATAATACTAAAATATAGGTATTTGAATGGGTAGTGATTTTGGGACCACATAAAATACTCCAAACACCATAACTACTGCTTTACAGTACTTGTACAATATGCGTTAAATATTGTACAATGTGGTAGATGAAGTAATATATGTGGTCCCAAAAGCACTACCCTATATGTATAGTTCATTCAGTGAACAAGTTGATAGTACTTTTCTTGCATATTATTTTTTTATAGTTGCAGACCGAGGACGAGATTGTTTGGGAAAGGTTATTTAAAATGTTTTTAATCTTATTAATTTATTAAGCCTTAATAAACATATTAAGGCTTAACTTATTAAGCCTTAATAAACTTATTAAGGCTTAATAAGTTAATAAGCTTAAAAGCCTTTTAAATAAGCTTTCCCAAACAACCTCATAGTATGTCTAGGCCGATATGCGGTAACAATTTGGCAATAGTCGTGGTGCAACAAGGAGCTCAAGCGGAATGGCTTTGTTAAATGTCAATCCATGGCTATCTGTCATGTCAATCGGCTCATTTGATGGATTTTTGAACTCAAATCCATGTAATATATTCGTTAGTATATATTGCATGGCTTCAAGAGCAAAAGAGGCTCCCGGGCATATTCTTCTACCACTTCCAAACGGAATCAACTCGAAATGTTGACCCTTGACATCGATCGCCTTTTCACTTGTCAAGAATCTTTCGGGTTGGAATTCTCAGGGATCGGTCCAAATTTTAGGATCATGTTGAATCTTCCAAAGGTTTACCAAAAGGCGAGTCCCTTTAGGGACAGTGTAACCACCTACAGTGCAGTCACGTGTGGACTCGTGAGGAAGAGAAACTGGTGCGGCTGGATAAAGTCGCATCGTCTCTTTTATAATGGCTTGAAGATAGACCAATTTGTTCAAATCTGAATGCTCAACATTTCTATCTTTTCCCACATGGATTTCGAACTCTTCATGTGCTTTTTTTAACACGAGAGGGTTATTGACTAGTAGAGCTAAAGCCCATGTCAGGGTCACGCTTGTCGTGTCAGTGCCTGCTACTAAAATTGTCTAGAGATGCAAGAAAATCGAAGAGAATTAAAAAATGTACTTCCATAAACAATTTTTTTAAAATATAGATAATAACATAAGGATTAATGTAACCATACCAAGCATGTAGCTTTCACAACCACATCCGGGCTGAACCCATCAAGGTCCTCTTTTAGTTCATCAACACGCGATAAGAACGCGTCCATTAAGCCTTGGTCTTTGCTCTCTGTTGGAACAGATCGCAGTTCAACTTGTTACTGATGCTGCAGTTAGTACTGATCATAGTTATTACTGATGAAAACTATGGTTATTACTGATGGGGCAGAAACACTTGTTACTGATGAGTTGATACTGGTGAAGTCTATAACTAACTTACTACTGATCATGCACATATTGAAGATACTACTGATCATTAGTAGTTACTACTGACGTTGGTTTTGGACTTACTACTGATTACCAGAGTTACTACTGACGATGCTTATTTACTACTGATGAATGGTATTACTACTGGTACGCGTTTATGAAGCAAATCAAGTCCGAGATCTTCGCAGAGTTAGTTATAGAATGTTTATTCAATGTATATCTTTTATAATTCGATGTAAATCAAGTCCTAGAATAACTAGGGTAAATAGTTAGGCTTCAAGGACTATTATATATAGTTCCTTACGAATTGTAAACGTACGTGTGTATTGTTAATCAATAATATACATTGAAGCTTTTTGTGAAACTGTCTTCTTAATATTATTGCATATTGTTCTTACAGTTCATTGTTCTTAAACATATTGATATAGTGTTAATCCGCTGTAACTTCTATTATCAATTAGATCTAAAGGTGTTTATTAACTAATTCATAGTTAATCGATCCTGACAAGTGGTATCAGAGCTTATTGGTTCTAGATCTACGATTTTTAAGAACAACAAAAAGTTTTAATCTTTAAAAACACACAGATTGTTAATCATGACTGATAACAATGAAAGCACTCAAGCTAATAAAATCCCTATACTCACTCCAAATAACTTTGGAATGTGGAAGAATCGTATTAAGCAATACATGCTTATTACTGATTATTCCATGTGGGAAGTTGTTGTCGAAGGAAACAAAACCGTTCAAGGTCAAGCAACAAGTTCTGCAACTGAAGCAGATAAACTCAAGTGTGAAAAGGAGAAGAAAGACAGAGGAATCGAACTCAAAGCTCTAAGCACTCTTCTACTGGCCATTCCCAATGACTATCAACATCTCTTTGTTGAATATGATGATGCAAAGATGTTGTGGCAGGCACTGAAAAAGAGATTTATTGGCACTAAAAGCACCAAAAGAAACATGAAGTCCGTACTAAAACAGGACTTTGAAAACTTCAAAGGCCAAAAGAATGAATCTCTATCTCAAATCTTTGATAGATTCAACAAACTCATTGGTGAATTGAATCAAGTTGGTGTGAAACCAGACAATGATGATGTCAACAGAAAATTTCTCAGATCTCTTGGAGAAGAATGGTCTATGTACACAGTCATATATAGACAAGGTGATGCCCTGGAAGAAAAGGAGCTGGATGAATTGTACAATGAGCTTAGAGTATTTGAATCTGAGGTAAGCTCTAAAACTCCTATTTTATCTTCAAACAATGCTGCTTTTGTGTCTAGTACAGGAATAGGTCAGGAAATTGCAAAGACTGCAGATTGTGAAGATGCTGCAAGAGAATCCTTCTTCACTAGTCATGTGCATACTGCACTAATTAGTGATGATTTGGAACAATTGAATCCTGATGATCTTGAAGAGATGGATCTTAAGTGGCAAATGGCCATGCTGAGTTTAAGAACCAAAAGGTTCTTAAAGAGGCCTGGTAGAACAAATCTTAACTACAACAAAGGTGACAAGGCTGGATTTGACAAGACTAAAGTCAAATGTTACAACTGTAACAACCTTGGGCACTTTGCTAAAGAATGTCCTCAACCAGACAAAAGATCAAACTCAACTACTCTTGTTTCACAACAAGGACAAGGTTATGACTGGAGCTTTCAAGCAGAGGAGCATGCACAGAATCAAGCTCTCATGGCTTTCACTGACTCTCCTGCTAAGGTACATTCTAAATCTTGCACTCCTGAATGCATTAAAGCTTATAAAGATTTAGAAAAACTTAATAAAGAAACACTTGAAGAGATGATTCTAAATAGAAATAGAAGAATTGAATATAATGGTTGTATAGCTGATCTTGAAAATCAAATTAAAATTTATAAAATAACTGATCAAAAGATAAAAGAAGAATTGCTACAAACCACTTATGAAAAAGTACATCTTGAATTAAAATTAAAAGAAACTTTGATCAAACTAGAAGAATTTCAAATGGAATTAGAACAAAACAAATTAACCATTAAAAAGTTTGAAAGAAGTTCACAAATTGTTAATGAATTAACAAGTAATCAAACCACTGAAAAGGTTGTGCATGGAGTGGGATATCATGTTGTACCACCTCCATATAAATTCATTCCTCCACATAAAGATAGTTCAGAAAGAATCATAAATGAATTAAAAAATGAAAATCAAACTGAATCTAATAATGAAACATCTGAAATAGAATTCACAATTACAGCTGTATCAAATGATTCTTCTGATGATGATCAAACTACAGACTCAATTGATACAAGCTTTCACACAGCACAAAGTCAAGATGACTCTCCTAAATATGATGCAGAAAATATACCAAAAATTTTAAGAAGAGGAAATGAAAGAAATAAAAATCAACTCTTAGATCAAAGAAAACCTGAAGGTGCTAAAGATAAGAAATTAAGATGTGTTATTTGCAACAAAGTAAACCATTTAGCAAAGGATTGTCACTTCAATCCAATTAACTATAAAGAGTTTAAAGAATTTAAAAACTTTAAAGATAAAGCAAAAACACAAAAGTTAAAAGATACTACTGGTCCATCAGTAGTAAATAAAATAAAATCTCAAAAATTTGAAACACCAAAATTTGGAAGAAATGCACCAAGGTTTGTGCAAAATCAAAGAGTTGGAAGCCCAATGAACAGCAATTATTTCAAAAATAATGGAAAAAAAAAATCAAAATAAACAATATTTTAATTTTTCCAACACCAGTAGAAACTTTAACAGGTTTACTACTGATCCTAAACCTAATTACAATGCTGTTAGGTACTAGTACCAAAACACTACTGGTAAAAACCCTAAGTTTAAAAATACTACTGCTGCCAAACCACATGTTAAAAACACTACTGGTCATCCTAAACATGGTAAATACCCAAATACTACTGGTCCATCAGTAGTAAAGTATTCAAAAGCTAAATATAATGGGTATAGACCAAGGTCAGACACCAGTAACAAATCCAAAAAGGGCAGTAGTAAAACAAAACACCAGTACTAAAAAGGTATGGGTACCAAAAATGTTTAAAATTAACTGTTCTAAATCTTATTTCTCAAAGGATGAACCCAAGACATATAAAGCTTGGGTTCCCAAACTTAACTAATCCTTTACTTACTTGTGCAGAGCATGCAGATCCCTAAAGAAGGTAGAACATGACACATTGATAGTGGATGCTCAAGGCACATGACTGGAAATCTGCAAATTCTTAAAGATTTCAAGTCATTTGATGGAGGATATGTGGCCTTTGGTGAGAATTCAAAGGGAGGTAAGATTACAGGCAAAGGTACAGTTACTAATGGTAAAATTACCTTTGATGATGTATTTTATGTAGCTGAGCTAAAATACAATCTTGTCAATGTGTCTCAAGTATGTGATAAAAAGAATAAAATTCTTTTCACAGATATTTAGTGCATCATTCTTTCTCCTGATTTTGTTTTAGATGAAAAATATGTAGTTTTGAGAACTCCAAGGAGAAATAATGTGTATTGCCTGGATATAGGGGGAGAACTCATTTCTTCAAATGAGATCAACTGTTTTATATCCAAGGCAAACACTACTGAATCAGAACTTAGGCATAGAAGGATGTGTCACACAAACTTTAAAAATATGAACAATTTAGTAAGAAAAAAATTGGTAATTGGATTACCACAAAAACAGTTCATGTGTGATCATCACTGTGTTGCATGCCTAAAAGGTAAGCAACATAAGTCTTCTCATAAGTCCAAAATTGTAAACTCTATTTATGTTCCTTTACAACTCTTACATATGGACCTTTTTGGACCTACAAATGTAATGAGTATTAGAAAGAAATAATATTGTCTTGTTATTACTGATGACTTTTCCAGATATACATGGGTTTTCTTTCTCAGGACAAAAGATGAAAAAAGTGAACTCATCAAGAACTTAATTGTTAAATTGGAAAACACATCTGATCAAAAAGTCAAAGTCATAAGATGTGACAATGGCACAGAATTTAAAAATGCTAATTTAATTAACTTTTGTGATCTTAAAGGTATTGACAGGCAATACAGTTCACCTAGAACTCCTCAACAAAATGGTGTAGCTGAAAGAAGAAATAGAACCATCATTGAAGCAACAAGATCAATGTTAGCAGATTCAAAGTTACCAATTACTTTTTGGGCTGAAGCTGTTAATACTGCCTGTTATGTACAAAACAGAGTATTAATAGTTAAGCCACATCATAAAACACCATATGAACTTTTTAATAAAAGAAAACCGTCCATAAGTTTTTTAAAATCATTTGGTTGTCCTTGTACTATTTTGATTACAAGAGAACAAATTGGTAAGTTTGACTGCAAAGCTGATGATGGAATCTTTGTGGGATACTCTACTCAAAGCAAATCATACAGAGTGTTCAACAAAAGATTAAGGATTATTGAAGAAAGCATCAATGTATCCTTTAATGAGAATATTCCTAATGAACAAGGAAATGGTCCAGATTGGCTATTTAACATAGACAATCTAACCAAATCCTTTAACACTAACATGGATTTAAATGCAGATAATTCAAATTGTCATGTTCAAAAGGAAGGAACATCATCCTTTAATACTGGTCAAGAAGAAATGAGATACATAGTAGTTGATACTGCTCCCACAGTTAATACTGAGGACAGTAATAACACAGATTCTGAGAGCAGTAGTGATTCAGACAATGAGGACAGTAGTAATTCAAACACTACTGGTACCAGTAATAGTACTCATAATACTACTGGTCCTAGCAATAACCTAAATTCTCTAAACACTACTGATCCCAGTAACAACCTAAATACTACTGATCCCAGTAGTAACCATGAACCAGCAAATGATGATGAACCAAACATCAATGACACTGAAGAACCTCAAGAGGAACAATCTCCTGAGACAAATGAGTCCAATCTTGAAAACCAACTATGTGTTGATAAAGTTCATGGCACCAGAACTGAAAAGAATCATCCTTTGGATCAAGTCCTTAGTGATGTGAACTCAAGCATGCAGACAAGAAGCAAATTACATAAGAGTCTAACTGCAAACATGTGTAATATAAGTCTAATTGCTAAAATGTATGTTTGAATGTTTTCTGTCACAGGATGAACCAAAGAAGATTCAACAACCAATGAAGGATTCAAACTGGATTGAGGCAATGCAAGAAGAACTCCTTCAATTCAAATTACAAGCTGTTTGGACACCTGTACCTCTACCCAAAGGAAAAAGAGCCATTGGAACAAGATGGATCTTTAGAAACAAGAAAAATGAAAGAGGTATAGTGATCAAGAACAAAGCCAGACTTGTAGCCCAAGGATACACTCAAGAAGAAGGAATAGACTATGATGAAGTATATGCCCCTGTTGCTAGAATTGAAGCAATTAGGATATTCCTAGCATATGCTTCATACAAGAAGTTTAAAGTCTATCAAATGGATGTAAAGAGTGCTTTCCTATATGGGAAAATTGAAGAAGAAGTATATGTATGCCAACCTCCAGGTTTTGAAGATCCAAAACATGGTGACTATGTATTCAAACTAGACAAAGCTCTATATGGCCTACATCAGGCACCAAGAGCATGGTATGATACATTGTCATCATACTTACTGAAGAATGACTTCAAAAGAGGAGCAATTGACAATACTCTGTTTACAAGAAAGGTCAAAAATGATATACTACTGGTGCAAATCTATGTAGATGATATCATCTTTGGATCAACAAATGATTCATTATGTAAAGAGTTTGAAAATCTCATGCAAATCAAATTCAAGATGAGCTCCATGGGTCCAATGAACTTCTTCCTTGGACTCCAAGTCAATCAAAGAACATATGGTATTTTGATAAACCAATCAAAATATGTTAAAGACATCTTGGAGAAGTTTGATATGAAAGACTGCAAGAGTGCAAGTACACCAATGGAAACACACAAACACCTACATCCTGATGCTGAGGGGGAGGATGTAGATGAACACTTATATAGATCAATGATAGGCTCTTTGATGTACTTAATTGCATCAAGACCTGACATTATGTATAGTGTTTGTGTGTGTGCAAGATATCAAGCAAGACCTAAAGAACTACACTTGCAGGCTGTCAAAAGAATAATCAGATACTTGAAAGACAAACCATCACTTGGTCTATGGTATCCACATGATTCACCCTTTGAACTCATAGCCTACACAGATAGTGACTATGGAGGTGAATGTCAAGATAGAAAGTCCACTACTGGTGGATGTCAATTCTTTGGATCAAGACTGGTGTCATGGCAATGTAAGAAACAAACAAATGTATCAACATCAATTGCTGAAGCAGAGTATGTAGCTGCATCTGCTTGTTGTGCTCAAGTACTTTGGATTCAAAACCAGCTGCTAGACTTTGGTATCTCTATCCTTAAAACTCCCATTTTTATTGATAATCAAAGTGCTATTAGTATTGTGAACAATCCAGTAAAACACTCTAAAACTAAACACATTGAAATAAGATTTCACTTTATAAGAGACTGTAATGAAAAGAAGTTAATCAAAGTAGTTAAAATTCATACTGACAATCAATTAGCAGATATTTTTACAAAAGCATTTGATGTAGGAAGATTCAGCTTCTTGGTTAGCAGTATTGGAATGATTTTAATAAATTAATTTCTCACTCAAAATCATGTGTATAGTTTTTGTTGTAAAAAGTTATTCATTTGTTTAAGTGTTTTACTACTGGTAGGTCACTACTACTGGTGTGTATTAGGTATACACAAATACTACTGGTAAGACAGTACTACTGGTATCCACATATACTACTGGTCTTGTAAGTTAGGTTAGTAATGAAATTCATTAGTTACTACTGATGTCAATAGTTACTACTGATGTCAAAATCCTTAGTTACTACTGATGTTCTTAGATACTACTGACGTTTTCTTACTGGCATCTAATTTACTACTGGTCTTTCAACTATCAAATTACCAAACTAACCCTCATGAAATTAGCCGTTGTGTTATGATTCGAAGGGCAATTTAGTATTTTTGCAGGATAAATCGTAAGATATAAATAGCTGAAGTCGATTAGTTTAACATTATCCTCTCATCGATTTGCTAAATCCTCTCGATAAACCCTAACTTGCGATCATAAACCCTGCATCAGTAACAACTTTCTTGCTTATTTCTCTCAAATCAAACAACCAAAACTTCTCAAAATACAGAAACAATGGCAACTCTACAATCTCTTGATGTTCAAACAACTCTCAAATACTCAGAATTTCACAACATGTGTGCATTCCTAAAGAATCCAGACGGAACAAAAGATTTTCGTCCAATCGTAAATTTTTTGAAGAATTCTTATATAAAGTTTGCATTAACTGTAAATCCAAAAGCATATCAACAACACTTGGTTGATTTCTGGACAAATGCTGAACAAACAGAAGGGTCGACTATGTCAATGATCAAATCAACCGTGGATGGAAAAACTGTCACTATAACTGAACAATCCATCAGGCACCATCTGCAACTACATGATGATGAAGGTATGTTTTCTCTTCCTAAGGAACACATTGTTGAAATTTTAAGTAAAATGGGATATGAGGGAAGACTTGACATTGTCACTTTTCAAAAAGGTCTTCTCTCCCCACAATGGAAATTTCTTGTACACAACATTCAACATTGTATTTCTCCCAAAAGAAGTACCTGGAATGAGTTTAACAAATCAATAGCATCTGATGTTGTTTGTTTATGCACAGACCAAGTATTTAATTTTTCAAATATGATTTTTGAAGGTATGTTAGGAAATCTTAGTGCTTCAAAATTTTTAATGTATCCCAGATTTCTTCAACATATTTTAAACTGTGAATTACAAAACTTGTCAACTCCTAAAAACATTTTTATCACTCCTGAGTTGAACAAGAAAGTTTTCTCTAATATGAGAAAACAATTTAAATTTTTGGGCAAGGAAACCCCTCTGTTTCCTAACATGATCAAAGATCAACAACATATTGGAGAGGGTTCAATCAAAGATACAACCCCAATTGAACCTCAACCCACTCCATCACCCCCAAATGCAGCCCAAACACCACCCCAAACAGTCACTCAATCACCCACTCAAATAGATGTCCTGAATGTGTCCCAGGAACATGAATTAAATCTGCAGAGTGCTACTCTTCACTCTGTGGAAGACCTACCAAATGTAACCCAAAATATATCCACCATTTATAAAAGGAAGAAAACTTCCTTCAAGGACACCAGGGGACAAATTGAGTCAAACCCCAGGCTCCAAGAGTTGTCCTCCAAGGAGGAGAGAGGACATGAGGAAAGGGCTCTCACTACTGATGCCCCAAAGGTGGGTGCACAGGATAGTGAGAACATCACTAAGACCCAGACCTCGACAACTCTAAGTGATGACTCTTTTGAGGAATTACTAAGAGGACCCCGGTGCCAAGAAACCACAAGGGGGGCACTACTGCTTCTTCTAGGAAGAAGAGAGTGTCCAAACAACCCATTTCATCACCAAGAAGTGATGAGGGTAGAACTGCAACAATTGAATTGACGGAAAGGATGGAAAACCTTAAAGCCAATGTACCTGTTAGTGAGCCCGATGATCTTGCTAGATGGAGTGAGGGCAGTATTAAACAAAACCAATTGACGGATAGGATGGAAAACCTTGAAACCATTGTACAAGACTGTCTGAAATATCTAACAAATCAAGGAAAAACCATGTCAGTTATGAATAAGCATATTAATACCATCAACAAGAGAATGAGAATGTATGAGCACCGGCTTCTTCAACAAACAAAAATCATTAGAAAGTTGAAAAAGAAGGTTAGTAATAGTGATGCTCCACCAGTTGAGCTCACTAAGGGGGAGAAGGACAACATTAAAAGCATGATAGATGAATCAATTGCAGCAGCAGCAACTTCTCTCCTCAATCTCAAAGAAACAAAAGTTGATAAAGGCCAGGTTAATGATGAAGGCCTAGAAGACATGGATACTACTGTTGAACCTACTACTGATGAACCTATAGAAGAATCAGTAGTAATTCCTACTACTGATATCATAGCAGTAGTAAATCAAGAAGAGGAAACAATTGCACTAAACACTACTGATGCCCTATCAGTAGTAACTCCTGAAGCCACACCAGTAGTAACTACCTTGGTTACTACTGAAGAGGAAGAACTAGATTTCCCAGAGCTAATTGAAAGGGAACGTTTTGAAGTCATCACCAAACCACCAACACCTGATCAACCACTTATCATACCTGACATTGATGATAATGTGAACTGGTTTGAAGTTGATGAATGCACACTTCCTCAACATCCAAAAATTCTTCAACAGAATGAACTTAGATTATTTTCTCCATCAATAATAATCAGAGGTGTTCCAGATATGAGATATATTTCACCTCCACCTTCAGCTTGTATTGGAAAGGGTAAAGAAATTTATGATGAAGATTACCCTAACAGAGCACTAGGTCACTACATGGTGAACAAAATCAATCTTGTCAGAGGTGATAAACAATCAAGATGGAAGGTAAAGCACAAGAGATACTTAGAAAAGATAGCTATGTATCAAGCTCTTGAAGAAAAGAAAAAGAAGGCTACTCAAAAATCTCAAGAAGCTGAAGTACCTGTTCAAATAACAGATATGCAGTTAGAAGCTCAAAAGGCATAATTTAAAAGACTTAGAAAAGTTGAAGAAGAACATATAAACTGTCTTGAAGATCTGGTATCTGAATGCAAAAGAACAAAAAGTGAATTAACAGATGATGTATTTGAACAGAAGACAAATATGATTGAATATTTAAAATCAAAAGGGCACAGTGCAAAGTCCTTTGGCAGAATGAAGATGATCACAATCATAGAGAAATATTGTACTGCAAAGAAGAAAGAATTGGCTGAACAAGAAGCTGAAGAAGAAAAGAAATCAAAAGCCTTAATTCCAATCAGTCCAAGATTAATTAAAACTGGTAGTATATCAACTACTGGTGAATCCTCAACTCTCCAATCAAAGAAAAGAAAGGCTCTTACTCAAGAACAGAGTGCTCAAAAGAAGTCAAAAACTGAACAAATTATTCCTGTTCTTGAAGTACCTGTTGGTCCCATTCAAAACAATCCAATCATTAATTGGAGAGTTATGTCAAATAATGTTATAGAAATTATAAGGGAAGACAAAGCTGTTCAAAGATTTACCGAATGGTTACCATTGATTAGATCTTGTTCAAGAAGTGATGTAATCAAACTTCTGATCATTAGCAAACCAAGAATGACAAAGAAATCATGGAAAGAATCTGGTGCTGGATATTTGACTAGAATGATTGATGCTGCATTTTATCCAGATAACTACCCAGAATTATTTACAAATCCAGAAAATGTATATGCTTGGAATGTAATCCCAACTGCAAATATGTACTTTTTTGAAAGATCAAGCAAAAGATGTGAGCTATACTTGTATGAAAACGAATATCCACATTCTGAAAAGATCATGTATCAGATATTCACAAACACAATGATGAAGCCATATGATGCTGTAATGTTCCAGAACAAATTGAATTATTTCACAAAGAAAAACAGCAAATACATCATTGAACAAAGAAAACAACAGAATCAAAGAACCCTAGAGAAAAGAAAGAGGGAAGAAGAAGAACAAAAGAAACTTAATTGATTGAAAGAGAATCAATAAGTTTAGGGGGAGATTGTTGGAACAGATCACAGTTCAACTTGTTACTGATGCTGCAGTTAGTACTGATCATAGTTATTACTGATGAAAACTATGGTTATTACTGATGGGGCAGAAACACTTGTTACTGATTAGTTGATACTGGTGAAGTCTATAACTAACTTACTACTGATCATGCACATATTGAAGATACTACTGATCATTAGTAGTTACTACTGACGTTGGTTTTGGACTTACTAGTGATTACCAGAGTTACTACTGACGATGCTTATTTACTACTGATGAATGGTATTACTACTGGTACGCGTTTATGAAGCAAATCAAGTCCGAGATCTTCGCAGAGTTAGTTATAGAATGTTTATTCAATGTATATCTTTTATAATTCGATGTAAATCAAGTCCTAGAATAACTAGGGTAAATAGTTAGGCTTCAAGGACTATTATATATAGTTCCTTACGAATTGTAAACGTACGTGTGTATTGTTAATCAATAATATACATTGATGCTTTTTGTGAAACTGTGTTCTTAATATTATTGCATATTGTTCTTACAGTTCATTGTTCTTAAACATATTGATATAGTGTTAATCCGCTGTAACTTCTATTATCAATTAGATCTAAAGGTGTTTATTAACTAATTCATAGTAAATCGATCCTGACACTCTCATCTGCTTGTTGTGTTGAATTCGTCATCTTTTTGTGCTCTTGTAACCATCCATCGAGTACGAGATCCATCTCTTTAGCTGTCTTTTTCATCTTCTTCTCATAACCTTCTAAATCTAACCACCTCAACCCTGGAATTGCATCGGATGGTACAAACACACCCAATAATTCAGTAACCCGCTTGATGGTCCTTTGGAATTGATCTTTGTTTTTTCCGCCGGGTGTCTCACGGTGGCCAAATACCATCCTCATAAAAATGTTGAGAATTAAGTTTCCAAACCATTCCGTCATGTCAACTTTTACCATTTCAGAAGATCCTTTATTTCTCATCCAAGTTGTATGCATATCTATCATGGATGACTTCACTTCAGACACTCGGATAGCCGCTAGCATTTGAAGGCGGCGGTGAGACACCAATTCAAGCACCGACATCTTCCGCGTGTCACACCAATATGGACCATATGGTGCAAAGGGGAAACCAGCATTATTGTAGTCCAACAACTCGGTCCCCATGGATTTTGGTCGGCTAGCGAAGACTTTGTCGTTGGTAGTTAAGCATTCTTTAGCCATCTCCGAGTTGCTAATAACTAGAACACGGTGAACACCAAGTTTGATGGTGAAAATTGGTCCAAACTTGTCAGCCATAGACCCCAACACTTTGTGAAGAGTTTGAGGACTTGCGAATAGATGCAAGTGACCGATTATCGGCCATGAACCTGCAGCTTCGGGTATTGTCCCTCCCAATCGATTTTTGCCCCTGCTAAGGCCATTTCTTATGTCTGTCTTATGCCCAAGGACACTAAAACAGAATAAGCTGGCTACCAAGATTATGATCAATAGAAGTATAGCCATAATGATTTTATTCGTATAATTGAAAATTAATCGATCTACAAAAATAAAAGATGGTGTGTGGCTTATAAAGTAGCTTAATTGTCAACCATATTTATAAGTAAGCTGTTTGTTTTTGTTTTGACTGCTTATCTCATTCAGCTTTGAAAATTTGTGGTGTGCCTAACTTAATCACTACAACATAAACACCCTGCTATATGCTGACGATATGTTTTGACACTATCATGATGATGGTATAGCCTGCCTCAATGACAAGTTGTCACCATAGAGTCGTCGTCACAACCTCGTCTCTATAGCTTTAACTTTTCATTGGTATAGGTAGAGATGCACAAACCCGGGTTTGACAAAAAATGGTTCGGGTTTGAAACCAAAACCGGTTTTTGGTCAAAGGTTTTGTTAGATATTTGTTCTGATTTCAAATTGCTTGGATCACTGTGAAGTAATGAAACACTTTCAGGATAAAAGTATTTCATCGGTACTACGAAATCTCCTATCGGATACAATCACAGTGTTTGCAAGATGGAGAATCCTTTTGACAATTATGAAAAACGTACCATGAAGAAGATGACCAAATTGGTGATATCCACCACTCAACAAAACTGGTGAAAACTGCCTTTTGGTAGTTCGAAAACTGCTCGAAACTTCCAAAACCAGTTCGGCTCGGAAAACCGAATCAGGGTCCCTCGGACGCCCTTTGATTCTGTGTATTTTAATCATAACAAATTCAAACAAGTGTGTACTCACATAATAGGAAAATATTTATTAAGGTTACATGAAATTAACAAGTTTATCCCATAACACTTAAATGATATTGGATGTGGCCATCTGGGGTAGAATTGTTCCCAATTATTAGAGTTACAAAAACATAGTTGTAATTAGTCATAAGCCTAAGTATATATAGAAAAGAGTATTTATGACTAATTACCCTTAATAGTCTAAACTATTATTACACTTTATATATTCCAACATATCTTTCGCTAAAAGTACAAACAAATCCCCCTAAAAGTAGAAAATGCATAGGAAAATCACGCTAAATTTTCTAACCTTACACACATAAAAGAAGATTCTAAATTTAGCGACTTCATATTGCAAGTAGCTGAATACTATTTAGCGACCAAAACAAGCGAGTTCAGCACTTTAACTAAGAATGTACTGTAAAAATAATTTAAGAAAAAATGGATTTGATTTAACACAAAAAAATGGATTTAGCTACTAAAAATCCGAGTCGCCATATGGGTTTAGCAAATTTGGTGACAAAGGCAACAATTTTGGTGACTTAATTTCACTTTTCATGTATATATGATTATGACTTTGAGTCTGACTGTAGATAATATAATTTAAATTTAGAATTATTCCGATGGTGTGTGTGTTTAGTTAAAAGGATAGATGGTAACTATTATTGTATCATTAATTTTAACAGTTTGAAAGTTCATTACATTTTTATTCAACAGAACCTTTTTTTATTAAGAAAAAGGTGCATGTGAACCTCTAGATGACGCTGTAATAAGGAAGAAATATTTTACGGGCACCATTTATTAAAGGAAAATAATAATGTTATTTCTAAGCGTTGTTATATAAATGTTAAAACATGTTTTAGAAACATATATCAATCAATAAATAGGTGTTCATAACCTATACAAATAACCCGTGAAAAATTATATCCACTAGCTTTAACTAATAACTTATAAGTATATATTTTAAACCGTAATAGGTATCAAAAACCCATACGAATGGCCCATTTTCTAACCACTACATTTGACGAATAACCTATAAGTATTCATTTTAAACCGTAGTAGGTATCCATAACTCATACGAATGGCCCGTGAATCATTCTAGACACTAGCTTTGACGAATAACATATACGTATCCATTTAAAACTGTAATAGGTGTCCATAACCCATACGAATTATAACCACTAGCTTTGAGCAATAACCTGGATGTATCCATTTTAAACTGTGATATGTGTCCATAACGCATACGAATGGCCCGTGAACCATTATAACGACTAGCTATGACCAATAACCTATAAGTATCCATTTTAAACCGTAATAGGTGTCTATAATCCATAAGAATGGCCCGTGAACCATTATAATCACTAGCTTTAAGTAATAACCTATAAGTAACCATTTTAAACTGTAATAGGTGTCCAAAACCCATACAAATGGCCCATGAACCATTACAACCACTAGCCATGACCAATAATCTTAAAGTTACCATTTTAAACAGTAATAGGTGTCAAAAACTCATACGAATGGCCCGTGAACCATTATGACCACTAGCTATGACCAATAACCTAGAAGTATGCATTTAAAACCGTAATATGTGTCCATAACTCATTCGAATAATGTAACATCCCAAAACCCGGCCTAGTAGTTTATTGACCTTAAGGTATATTGTAAAATGATTATCTGACTATATGCTAAATGATTTTATTTAGTCTTTTGTCTTTTGTGGTATTTTAACCAAGGGGTTAAAATATCCGACTTTTGATATCTTCTAAATGAGAATGTGATATTTATATCTTTAGATTCATCTGTGAATTTCGTTTCTGAAAATATATTCGTTTTTAAAATTGGAGTCCGTTTGCTATTTTAAATGAATTAATCGCGAACCGGACATTTAGACATATACTGATAAAAGATGGAAAGCCAAGAAGGGGTCTCACCCCCTTGCTTGGGCTGGTTTTAGAGAGAGAGGGGGGACACCCTCTCTTTTCTTTTATTTCCTCTTTTCAGAAACATTATCCATAACTTACTATTCGATTGCTTCCACCTCCATCTAAACCCTCTCATTGTTCATGCTTGTTCTTGAGAAGATCCTAGCTAAATCTTAGTGTAAATCTCTAAATATAGCTTGCATCTTGTGTTAGTGAAAGCCTCTTGTTAAAGTTCTTCCTTCTACTTGCTTGTTCTTGAAGTTCTTGGGTTTTAGCATGAACTAGGGTTTATAAATCTTGGTGTTTGGTTAGTGAATCTTATTATGGATGCTGTTTTAGGTGTTTATACAAGCTTTGACATGTATTGTATGGTTAGTTGTTGGAAGAAACATTGGTTTGGTGAAAATCACATCTAACCACCATCAATGGAGGTTGTAGAAGGTGGGTTTTAGTAAACCTTGGATTTCTTGAGGTTTTGATGGTTATGCTTGTTTATTAGGTTGAGAAATCATGTATGGTAAGTTATGTATGTTAAAATCAAGTACTGGTGGATTTGTGAAGTTAAGTTGCTAGTAATTGAATGTTTGGGTCAAGAGTTGAACTAGTGTTTTGGGAAGTAAAATACTTGGATTTTAAGTGTCTTGAACTTGTTGAATTGTTTAACTAGTTATGAATTGCTAGTAATGGTGAATATGTGCTACATGGTGGAGCTTTGAAAGTGTTTTAGTTGTAATCGGGTTTTGACCCGTTTGGGCCAATTAGTTGTAGAATAGACTAAATGGGCATCAAAGGATAAATGGCATGTTGGTAACTTTGTGCTAGTTGGAAATATCATAAAATGTGTATTTTATGAGTCTTGTTTCGTTAATTGTTAAGTTTGACAATTTTGACAATTCGGTGAATTAGTTACTAATTCGGTATAATTATTACAGGAACCGGGAAGGAGACTCAGTGATATTAGCTCATTGACGGGCGCGAACAGTGGACAGCGATTTTGGGGTATTTTCGTGAACTCTTCGTGGTCAGGTTCCCGGACGCGAACTTCGAGTTCGCGTTGGGAACTTGGTTGTGATGTTTTCAACACGATTTTTCGTGACTACCTTACTTGAAATGTATACTTAGTTGCTTGAGGACTACTATACATGACTATGTCACATTTGGTAAGAGGTTAATGTCGGAAGGATAACGGCTGGGCATAGTGTATCGATGATCGCAGTATTCAGACCTTACATGTATACGTTACACGTAAGGGGGCTTACCAGACCATTGGGTACAGTGCTATCGGTTACCATGGTTATGGCCAACCATGGTTTAGGGTTTGGCAGAGCCGCCGGTCCTCTCATATTGGTTACCCCATCGGAGATGTTACTTGCTTACTTGCTAGTAGTGCTTAGAATAATTTGTAGGTTTATTCATTCACTTAACTTTTGTGCTAATCCATCCCTCATTGACACATTTCAGGTTGGTAGGCTTGGATGGGGTCGGGTTGTGGACAGAGCGTTTGACCAAACATATTAAATTTATTTTTGGGATGGAGTCACATGTTTTGTAATACCCTCTTTTAACAAATACTTAAATCGTAATATTTTGTGGGACCATGGTTTGTAAACTTAACTTAATTAATTGCTAGTCTAATAGCTTCCGTATTAAAAAATGGTTATGGAAAATGCGGTGTTACAAATAACCCGTGAACCATTATAACCACTAGCTTTGTCCCATAACCTATAAGTGTCCATTTTATATCATAATAGCTGTCCATAACCCATGCCCGTGAACCTTTATAACCACTACGTATTACCAATAACCAATAAGTATCCATTTATAACCGTAATAGGTGTCCATAACCCATACGATGGCCCGTGAACCATTATAACCACTTGGTTTGACCAATAACATGTATGTATCTGTTTTAAACCGTGGTAGGTGTCCATAACGCATATGAATGTCCTCTGAACCGTTATAACAACTAGATATGACCAATAACCTATAAGTATCCATTTTAAACCGTAATAGGTGTCTATAATCCATACGAATGGCATGTGATCCATTATAACCACTAGCATTAACTAATAACCTATAAGTATCAATTTTAAACTGTAATAGGTGTCCATAACCCAAACGAATGGCCCGTGAACCATTATGACCACTAGGTATGGCCAATAACCCATAAGTATCCATTTAAAACCGTAATAGGCAGGGGCGGTACCAGGAAAAATATTCTGAGGGGGCAAAACTCAACATTTTCGGTTCGGTTTCGGTTCGGTTTTTTTATGCCAAATGTTCATCGTTTTCTGAAGACCAAACCAAAACTGATAGAACCCATACCGAAAACGATGAATTTTCAAAACTGAAACCGAACCGATAGCATGTTATCAGTTTCAGTTCGGTTTTTTCGGTCCAAATGCTCACCCCTACCTTAAACATCAACTGATTTGAACCTTTTAGTGTAGAACGTCAGATTCAAAAAGACTTGTAACACCTGTTATCATCAAATTGAAGTTAACTTCACAATAAAGAAGAAGAACTTTGTACTATCATTGCCTCCAAAGTCCAGAGCCTTTTAATATTTAGAGAAGGTCAACCAGGTATTTGCACTTTGCATTTGGTTGGTCAAGTATTGACATATTACAGTTTATACCCCAAATTAATAAAATTATAACTACTTGCAAATTGGAGGGGTGGTTAATGGCCCACCATGCCCACCCCCTCCTACCGCCCGTGAATCAATGTGAAAACGTTCAAAGAGGTCCATGATTTTTATAAAGTCCTTGTTGGGTTATATTTGTTGTAACCAATAGTCTAGGGGGCATTGTGCAATTAGTCGAATTTAGGTCTAGGTATAAATACCTTCGTCTTAGCTGATTACCATTAACCTTTGCCATTATTGTAATTGAAATATTCTAAGCAAAGTGTTCCTCAAGTTTTCTCTAGATCTAACTGTAACGCCCCAAAAATTTAAGAAAGTAATTTAATTATGTTTTAGGTATTATTAGAATTTATAGTATTCTTAATTGACGCATTAATTATGTGACGTTTCGTTTATATGAGTTAATTAATCATGTGACGTTTTTATGCCCGTGCTATTATTAAAATAGATGGTGTTAATTCCTGTACTAAACGGATGCCGGCCGAAGGCCAAGGCTTGCGAACGATTTCTATTAGACCAAATACCTTTTGTTTAAGCCAAGCCCGATTCCCTTCTCTTTTCTCTTAATGGACCAGTGATGTAAAAGAGATTTTGGGTCGACTCCTTTGTTGATCCAAGCCTCACCGTTCCTTGTTGTCTAGGAAGCCCGATCCGATCAAGAGGAGGGCCGAAGGCCCACGTTTAGGACATATAAGAAGGTGGCGATCAGTCTTAATCTTGCCCTAATCCCCATATCATCCAATCGCCCTCTGTTTCCGCAATTCACCACTCGGCAGCTCCGGTTCTTTCACTCGTCGAGCAGATAACACCTTCGTTTCTCGAGCAAGAATTCACGGTTTGAAGGTATGGTCCGAGTCATGACTTTCTTTCTTTCCTCACTCGTGTTGTAGTACCGGTTCTAATCATTTTTTTCTGTCTTTGCTATGTTGAATTCTGCGATCTTAGTTTCCCCTTCATCGTCGAACAGCCGGCATAGTGAGTGATCAAGCAATTGGTGCGTGGAAGTGTTCTTACTCGATCCAGGAACCGAGCCATTCGAGGGCTATAGATTCGGTAGTTTTCTAACCCTAATCTTTCGATATAAAGGTCTAGTAGGGCTGCGTTCTAGAACAGTACGGTACCAAGTCGGGTTTGGATGCGGGTTTAGTTTATTGTCTCAATAGGGTTGATTGCAAGAACATTTAATCGAAGGGAAACCGAACCCCTCGGGTTCTTGGTTTCCAACCAGGAAATTTGTAGCGTCTAGGGTTTTAATTCAAATCATCTTGTAATCCTAGTTAACTGTGATGTTGGGAAGGGCTGTCGGGTAATGAATTCTAAATGTTCGGGTTTTCGGTGACGGGTCGGATTGCTAAAACGAGTTTAATAAACTAATACATTTTCTGGCAGAATCTGCCCTACTGTTCTACTCAGTTTTTGGGTTACTTAAAATAATTTTTAGAGTTTTTGGCCCGTGTTGGGACCTTGGTTTTTGAGTTAGCTTTCCAACGCCGCAACCCTCTCGTCAATCCGAATTCCGGTTTAAAAGTTATAACCATTCTAGTATGCTGCTGTTAGGAAACGTGACTGTACGACATGCCTGTCTTGCAACACTGTTTTGAGACACTTAGAGTCTGTTTTGGACAGTGACCGTCTCACAGAGATATGTAGTTCTGGTTGTCTACTTTTCATGGTAAAAATTTGGGATTAATCTACTGTGCAGTTTAGGAATTAGGGCAGTTTCCGTGAGACCGACGGGTGCTGCCAGTTTTCTGAAATAGAGTTAAAAGATGGGTTTATAATCCGAGATTTCGATTTATGTTTTAGGTCCGTCTAGGAGATAACTTGCTGCATCTGTGATTTTCCGTAAAACCATTGGAGCTTACGTTTCCCGAGGTGAGTATTCTCACCGTGTATTCAGTTTTAACGTTGTACATGCATGACTTATGTGTTACATTTCTTGCACCATAATTGTTATCTGAGCTTGAGCTGTTATCTGAGTTTGATCCGCTATCCGAGTTTGATTTGTTATCTGAGTTTGACATGCTATCTGAGTATCTGAGCAACTGTTGATTTATTTTAATCTGAGACATTGTGCCTGGGTAACCGAGCTCGGCACAGGGTCATTCTGTGCTACTACTTGCTAGGGCATCTGAGATAATTATGTTAAAGAGATAATAAAACATAATAACACACATCTGAGTTTTTGGCTATATGCCTGGGATCACCTCCCGTCTGAGTTTTTGGAATTATTCCCGTCTGAGTTTTTGGGATTATTCCCGTCTGAGTTTTTGGGATTGTTCCAGTCTGAGTTTTGGGATCACTCCCGTCTGAGTTTTTGGCTTATGCCTATCTGAGGTGTGAGGAGGGGCGAGGTTGATCTCTCGTCCCAAATCACACAAGCGCGCTATATAAATTAAAATCTGAGTAATAAATTCTGAGAAATAAATCTGAGTAATTAATCGAGTAGTTTCTGACTAGGAGTACACCGATGTGCCCTCATGTGTTGTATGTTATGATTGTTTGCATTTTGAGATACTCACTCAGCTTCTCCAGCTGACCCCTATTTCCCCCACATTGTTTCAGGTACCAGCAGAGGAAAGGAGAAGGTGGACGGTTGACCGCTGTATCTTTCATTACCGATGTGGACGGCATTTAATATTTTAAAAACACTTAATTTGTACTATTTCCGCATTAAATACATTTTTAAATGAAAATACTATTATTGGGATTTAATTATTCAAGTTATTGGGACCTTTTGATTAAAATTTTGTTTTTAAAAGTTTTAAAAATCTTGTAAATTTTAGGGTGTTACACTAACCATCTCAATCTTCCATATTATCACTTGTTATTGCTTAATTTATGAATTAATGAGTGATTCATAACTCACAATCTTGAGTAACAAATCTTAACCATTAGATCAATCAACCCCCAAATCACCAGCACCGCCAGATCACATGTGATTCAACGCATCAACACCACCACCACCCCATGTGTATTAAATCACATGTGATTGCACACCACCGACCACCACCGCCACCACCACATGTGTATTAAATCACATGTGATTCAACACGGCCGACCACCACCACCAACCTCTGCTGGCCACCATCTCCACCACCGGCAACCCCTCGCCACCTTTGGCTGCTTGCAATCACATGTGATTTCGTATCCAATCACATGTGATTTCGTATCCAATCACATGTGATTGTGTATCCAGTCACGTGTGATTGCGCCCGCCGGAGGCGGCGGCGGCGGGATGCAGCGGCGGGCGGAGGTGGTCGCCGGCGGAAGTGGCTGGTGGTGGTGGTTGTATATTGAATCACATGTATTTTGATGATGGTGGTGGTTGTATATTGAGTCACATGTGATTTGATGATGGTGGTGGTTAATGGATCTTTTGATCAATAACTAAGATTTATTCTTTGGAACTTTATAGAATCAAGGACCTCTCTTAACGCAACTCATCAATCAATAATCAACAAATGCATCTTAGAAAATACAAAAAAATGACTCGCTAATCAATTGTAATCAAAGCTGCACCATAAACTCCTTTTTCCTAACCATCATCCATGTGTTGAAATTTGTCACAATTTATATGTTGTATTGACTGGGCAATCCTGCAATTCAAACTATCGTGTGAATGTGTGACGCATTTTGGAGTTAATCCGTTGTTAACTTAGTCACAACATAGAATGTTGAAAGCTGAATGAGATACGTTTCAAATAAGAAGTAGCAGAATTAGCTAGTCAATTATATATATGTGCTAGCAACTAAACTCCTGTCAATCATTTTTGTAGATCGATCTTCCGTTTGAAGAAGAATCTCGTTTTGGATTTTACTTCTATCAATCATAATCATGGTCTTATTGATGGTTGTTATTTTTACTAAAACTTTATGTCATTCCATCGATATGTCATATTGTCCCAATGTTGCCGCCAACATATCGTCAACCACACAATTTTAAGCTAAAAATAATAGTCGATGAAGATATCAATAAAATTAATAGTGGATGGCAATTGGCAACAAGTAGTGTAAAACAATTTTATTTGTATTAAGGGTCAGGGGTGTCTTTGAAAAGGTGTAGTAGGTGCGGCTGCACATGACTCACATTTTATAGGGGCCCACATTTTTAAAAATCTCTTATATATAATCTTAAAGTTTTATCTAACTTAATAAATTAATAAAAAAATAAACACTACAATATTTTATATAAATCTTATATTTAGGGGCTCATATTCTTCTATTCGCACAAGTCTCTAAGAATCTCCGAGACGCCCATGTTGAAGGTGTCTTCAACTCTTTATTCATTTAATTTCGCTTATTGCACTAAACATCTTATATGTATACAGTTTGTTACACTAGTGCTCCCCAAGATTATTAAAAAATTAATGATCAAACTACACGTTGGTGATAAGTGAATATAAAGGAATGCAGATGTAATAATTCGTAAATGACAGGGACATACATGAAATATACTTTATTTAATTTTTTTTTGAACGGCAAATCTAATCTACTTTTAAATAACCACATATGTCCACTATGAGACTCGAACCCTCAACCACTAGGTCATTGACCGTTTGGTATATACTTTATTAATTGATTTAGTTTTTTCATTTTATTTCTCTTTCGTCTTAATTTGTTTTCCTATTACATTCAGGCCCACCACAACCAACAGCCTCCTGCGACCTTACATATTTACATAGTTGCTCACCTTATTGCCACTTTTACCATGCAACCTCCTGAGGCCTTACATATTTGGATAATTGCTCACTTCATTTGTAACACCCGAAAATTCACAAAAATTTAAATAATTTTGAATTCAAGATTTAAATAAAAGTTGTCCCAATTAATAAATCCCAATAAAATGTTAACATTTTTAATATTTAATGCGGAAAAAGTTTAAATAGAAAATAAAGTTTTAAAAATAATAAATGTTTTCCACATCAGCTCTGGGGAGATACAACGGTCAACCGTCCACTTTCTCTTTTCCTTTACTAGTACCTGTAACAATGGGGGGAATTTGGGTCAACTGGGAAGTTGAGTGAATAATCTCAAAATGCTTACAATTATAACATACAACACATGAGGCACATCTGTGTACTCCCACTCAGATCTACTCAGTTATTTACTCAGATTTATTGCTCAGATTTTAATTTATATAGCGCGCTTGTGTGATTCGGGTCGATCGCCCCTCTTCGCACCCTAGATAGGCGTAAACCAAAACTCAGACGGGCGGAGAGCCCAAAAACCAGATGGGAGGAGATCCCAAAAACTCAAATGTGTGTTATTATGTTTTTAGGTAATAGAACAGAATGACTCTGCGCCGAGCTTAGATACCCGGGCACAATGTATCAAATCAGTAATAATAAACAAACAGATGCTCTAATACTCAAATACTCAGATAGTAGCTCAAACTCAGATAGCAAACATAGTGCAAGTAATAAAACATATAAGTCATGCATGTGTAACGTTGTGGACTCTTTACTCAGAAAATATTTTTATTTTTTTTCCCAATTTAAAAACTCGTAATTTAAACTTGAGTTTGAATTCACCACTCGTGAATCCAAATCCTTCAAGTCAGAGCTCTGATACCAACTTTTTACCACAGAAACTAGATTCCAAGAACTACAAATCACTATGAGACGGCCTCTGTCCAAAACAGACCTTAAGGGCCTCAAAATAGACCTTAAGGGCCTCAAAACAGTCTCACAAGTCAGACCTATTGCACAGATCAAATTCCTAACATCATCAGATTAAAACGGGCAAAACTTTTAAACCGTAAGTCCTATCGACGAGCGGTTTGAGGCACCGGAAAGCTAACTCAGAATACTAGACCCCACGAGGGCAGAATCTGCCAGAATTTAATCTCTTTTAAAAAACTCGTTTTAATCAAGCCAACTCGTTACCCGAGCTCCCGAAACGGATACCCGACAGTCCGAAATCTCAGTGTTTTCAAAAATGTATAAAATCTCAAAACCCGATTGAAATTATATAAAGTTTCCCGATTGGGAAACCAAGAACCCTATGGGTTCGGTTTCCCTCTCAGTTGACAAAACCCGGTTTAACAAAACGACACGAATATCCCGAGGCTCTAAATTATCAACACGGCTTACGGTGTCCAAGCCTCGAATACACCGGTCATCGCAACCCAGTCAATTCTAACTAACAAAACGAAAAGTCCATAGATGATTTATATAAAACGATTAATCAAACAACTACAACAATTCAACAACCGATATAAAAATGACAATAATAATTATGCATATAAGGCACCCAACGAAATCCGAACTTAACTCGGGTCCTGCCTCAATTGCCCATAACCCGCAGCCCCTACACAAAAATTAGTTAATCTCGGTTTATCGAATCAAAAGGAATCAAAGGAAGAAACAAGATTAGAAATTTATACCTATGCACCATCCCATGTGAGGCAATTGATGGCGTCATCAAAAGTAAAGGAAAAAAGAAGACTCCATCGACTTCTTTTAACTGTTAAAACCTCCAACCAATAGCTTCCTTCCATTTCTTGTCAGGATCAATTAACTATAGAGAAGTTAATAAACACTTTAGATCTAATTGAATATAGAAGTTGCAGCGGATCAACACTATATCAATGTAATTAAGAACAATGAACTGTAAATAATATGCGAAAGTATTAAGAACACAGTTTTCACAAAAAGCTTCAATGTATATTATTGAGTTAACAATACACACGTACGTTTACAATTCGTAAGGAACTATTTATAATAGTCCTTGAAGCTAAACTATTTACCCTAGTTATTCTAGGACTTTGATTTACATCGAATAATAAAAATATACATTGATTTACATTCTATAACTATCTCTACGAAGATCTCGGACTTGATATTCTTCAAAAACGCGTATCAATAGTAAAACTCATCACCAGTAGTAAATATGTAACATCAGTAGTAAGTCTGGTGATCAGTAGTAAGTCCAGAAACCATCTTCAGTAGTAACTACTAAGATCAGTAGTATCTTCAATCTTTGCATGATCAGTAGTAACTAAGTTATAGTATCACCAGTATCAACTTCATCAGTAGTAATATGTTCTGCCCCATCAGTACTAAATATTGTCAGTACTAACTGCAGCATTAGTATCAAGTTGATCTGTGTTTTACTCCAACAATCTCCCCCTAAACTTATTGATTATCTTTTAATCAATCAAGTTTCTTTTGTTCCTCTTGTTCTCTTCTTCTTTTCTCAAGAGTTCTTTGATTCTGTTGAAGCCTTTGTTCAGTAATATATCTGCTGTTCCTCTTTGTAAAGTAATTCAGTTTGTTTTGGAACATAACAGCATCATAGGGTTTCATCAAAGTGTTTATGAATATCTGATACATAGTCTTCTCAGAATGTGGATATTCTTTTTCATATAAGTACAATTCACACACTTTGCCTGATTTCTCAAAGAAGTACATATTAGCTGTAGGAATGACATTCCAAGCATACACATTACCTGGATCTGTAAATTGTTCTGGATAATTATCTGGATAAAATGCAGCATCTATCATTCTAGTTAGGTATCCAGCTCCACATTCTTTCCATGATTTCTTTGTCATTCTAGGTTTTCCAATGATCAGAAGCTTGATTACATCACTTCTAGAACATGATCTGATTAATGGTAACCATCCAGTGAATCTTTGTACAACTTTGTCTTCCCTTATGACCTCTATGACATTGTTCTGCATCACTCTCCAGTTAATAATTGGATTGTTCTGTAATGGAGCAATAGGCATTTCAAGAACAGGTATAATTTGTTTTGATTTCTTCTTAGAGCTTTGTTCTTGATCAACAGATTTTCTTTTCTTTGATTGGGGAGTTGAAGTATCACCAATAGTTGAAACACTACCATCTTTGATTAAGTTTGGACTGATTGGGATTAAAGTTTTGGCTTTCTTTGTTTTTTCAGCTTCTTGTTCAGCCAAGTCTTTCTTCTTTGCAGTGCAGTATTTTTCAATTATGGTTATCATTTTCATTCTTCCAAAAGATTTTGCACTGTGCCCTTTTGTTTTGAGAAAGTCTATCATAAGTGTCTTCTGTTCAAAGATATCATCTGGTAGATCACCTTTTGTTCTTTTACATTCTGCTACCAGATCTTCAAGACAATTTAGATGTTCTTCTTCTACTTTTCTGAGCCTTTTGAATTCTGCTTCTTGGGCTTCTATCTGAACATCTTTGATTTGAGCAGGTATTTGAACAGGAGTTGCACTTTGAACTTTCTTTTTCTTTTCTACTAGAGCTTGATACATTTCCACTTTCTCCAAAGATCTTCTGTGTTTAATTCTCCATCTGGATTGCTTTTCTGCTCTGACATGATTAATCTTGTTTACCATGTGATGTCCTAAAGCTCTGTTTGGATAATCATCATCATATATTTCTTTTCCTTTTCCAATATGAGCAGATGGTGGAGGTGGAATGTACTTCATATCTGGTATACCCATCATCAGAAGTTTTGGATAAAACAGATGTTGTTGACCTTCTGGTAAGATTTTAGGGTGTGGAGGAAGTGTACATTCATCTACCTCAAACCAATTCACATTATCATCAATGTCAGGTATGATAAGTGGTTGATCAGGTGTTGGTGGTTTGGAGATGATGACATGCCTTTCTCTTTCAATCAGCTCTGGGAATTGTAGTTCTTCCTCTTCAGTAGTAACCAGAGTAGTTACTACTGGTGTGACTTCAGGAGTTACTACTGATAGGGCATTAGTAGTATTTGCTGCTTTTAATTCCTCTTCTTGATTTACTACTGCTATTATATCAGTAGTAGGAGTTACTACTGGTATTTCCTTTTCAACTTGTTCTTCCATTGTAGCAGTAGTAACAGGCTCATCTTCAGTAACCATCATTTGTGGGCCTTCATCAACTTCTGTTTCTTTTAAATTTAGGAGAGAAGATGTTGCTGCTGCAATTGATTCATCAATCATAGTTTGTATGTTGTCCTTCTCCCCCTTAGTGAGCTCAACTGGTGGAGCCTCACTATCATCAATATTTTTCTTCAATTTTCTGATGATTTTGGTTTGTTGATGAAGCATGTGCTCATATAATCTCATTCTTTTGTTGATGGTATTGACATGCCTTTTCATTGCAGCCATTGTTTTTCCTTGGTTTGTTAGATATTCAAGACAATTTTGTACTGTGGATTCAAGAGAATCCACTTTTTCCGTCAATTGTTGGATTTTAATACTGCCCTCACTCCATCTAGCAAGATCATCGGGCTCACTAACAGGTACATTGGTTTGAAGGTTTTCCATCCTATCCGTCAAATCAATAGATCTGCCCTCATCACTGCTTGGTGATTCATTGGGTCTTTTAGACATTCTCTTCTTCCTAGAAGAAGCAGAGATGCCCCCCCTTGTGGTTTCTTGGCACCGGGGTCCTTTGAGTAACTCCTCAAATGAGTCATCACTCAAATTTGCCGAGGTCTGGGTCCTAATTATGTTTTCACTATCCTGTGCACCCACCTTTGGGGCATCAGTAGTGAAAGCCCTCGCCTCATGTCCTCTCTCCTCCTTGGAGGACAACTCTTGGAGCCTGGGGTTTGACTCAATGTGTCCCCTGGTGTCCTTTAAAGATTTCTTTCTTTTGTAAAGTGTGGAAATATTTTTGGTTTTATCTGGTAGGTCTTCCACAGAGTGAAGAGTAGCACTCTGCAGATTTAAATCAAGTTCCTGGGACACTTGCAGGACTTCTGTTTGGGCTGGTGATTGAGTGGCTAGTTGGGGTGGTGTTTGGGCTGTATTTGGCGTGTGATGGAGTGGGTTGAGGTTCAACTTGGGTTGTAGCAATGGTTGAACCCTCTCCAATTTGAGTTTGATCATTGATCATGTTAGGAAACAAAGGGGTTTCCTTGCCCGAAAATTTAAATTGTTTTCTCATATTTGAGAAAACTTTCTTGTTCAACTCTGGTAGTATGAAAATGTTTTTAGGAGTTGACAAGTTTTGTAGTTCACAATTTATGATATGTTGTAGAAATCTAGGATACATTAAAAATTTAGAAGAACTTAGATTTCCCAACATACCTTCAAAAATCATTTGAGAAAAATTAAAGACTTGGTCTGTGCATAAGCAGACAACAGCAGATGCTATCGCCTTATTAAACTCATTCCAAGTACTTCTTTTTGGAGAAATACAATGCTGAATAGTGTGAACTAAGAATTTCCATTGTGGGGAGAGAAGACCCTTTTGAAAGGTTACTATATTGAGTCTTCCCTCATAACCCATTTTTTGTAAAATTTCAGCAATGTATTCCTTAGGAAGAGTGGACATACCTGAATCATCGTGAAGTTGTAGATGGTGTCTGATTGATTGTTCTGTTACTGTGATATGCTTTCCATCTACTTGTGATTTGATTATTGATACAGTTGTTCCTTCCGTTTGCTCAGCATTGGTCCAGAAATCCACCAAGTGCTGTTGATATGATTTTGGTTTTACCGTTAATGCAAACTGTATATAGGAATTTCTCAAGAATTTTACGATCGGTCGAAAATCTTTTGTGCCGTCGGGATTCTTCAGGAAGGCACACATGTTGTGAAATTCTGAGTATTTAAGATTGGTTTGCACATCCAGAGATTGTAGAGTTGCCATTTGATGTTGATTTTGAGAAAAAGGTGAATGAATTTTGTTACTGACGAAGGGTTTTTGATCGTAAACTAGGGTTTATTAAGAGAATTTAGAGAATCGAAGTGAAGATAATGCTAAACTAATCGACTGCCGCCTTTTATATCTTTCGATTTAACCTGCAAAACTACTAAAATGTCTTTCGAATCATAACATAACGGTTATTTTCATGGGGGTTAGTTTGGTAATTGTGTTTTTGAAAGACCAGTAGTAAATAAGATATCAGTAGTAAAACGTCAGTAGTATCTACTAACATCAGTAGTGACTAAGGATTTTGACATCAGTAGTAACTATAGACATCAGTAGTAACCATTAACATACAAGACCAGTAGTATATGTGATCACCAGTAGTACTGACTTACCAGTAGTATTTGTGTAAACCTAATACACACCAGTAGTACAGATATACCAGTAGTAAAACACTTAAGTAAATAAATAATATTTTACAACACTAACTTTACACATGATTTTAAGTGAGATTTTAAGTTATTAAAATCATTCCAATACTGCTAACCAAGAAGTTGAATCTTCCTACATCAAATGCTTTTGTAAAAAGATCTGCTAACTGATCATCAGTATGGATTTTAACTACTTTGATTAATTTCTATTCATTACAATCTCTTATAAAATGAAATCTTATTTCAATGTGTTTAGTTTTTGAGTGTTTTACTAGATTATTCACAATACTAATAGCACTTTGATTATCAATAAAAATAGGAGTTTTAAGGATAGAGATACCAAAGTCTAGAAGCTGATTTTGAATCCATAGTACTTGAGCACAGCAAGCAGAGGCAGCTACATATTCTGCTTCAGCAGTAGATGTTGATACATTTGTTTGTTTCTTACATTGCCATGACACCAGTCTTGATCCAAAGAATTGACATCCACCAGTAGTAGACTTTCTATCTTGACATTCTCGTCCATAGTCACTATCTGTGTAGGCTATGAGTTCAAATGGTGAATCATGTGGATACCATAGACCTAGTGATGGTTTGCCTTTCAAGTATCTGAAAATTCTTTTAACAGCCTGCAAGTGTAGTTCTTTGGGTCTTGCTTGATATCTTGCACACACACAAACACTATACATAATGTCAGGTCTTGATGCAGTTAAGTACATCAGAGATCCTATCATTGATCTATATAAGTGTTCATCTACATCCTCCCCCTCAATATTAGGATGTAGGTGTTTGTGTGTTTCCATTGGTGTACTTGCACTCTTACTGTCTTTCAAATCAAATTTTTCCAAGATGTCTTTGACATATTTTGATTGATTTATCAAAATGCCATCTGTTCTTTGATTGACTTGGAGTCCAAGGAAGAAGTTCATTGGACCCATAGAGCTCATCTTGAATTTAATTTGCATCAGTTCTTCAAATTCTTTGCATAATAAGTCATTGGTTGAGCCAAAGATGATATCATCTACATAAATTTGTACCAGTAGTATATCATTTTTGACTTTCTTTGTAAACAAAGTTTTGTCAATGGCTCCTCTTTTAAAGTTATTCTTCAATAGGTATGATGATAATGTGTCATACCATGCTCTTGGTGCCTGATGTAGGCCATATAGAGCTTTATCCAATTTGAACACATAATCACCATGTTTTGGATCTTCAAAACCTGGAGGTTGGCAAACATAGACTTCTTCTTCAATCTTCCCATATAAGAATGCACTATTTACATCCATTTGATAGACTTTGAACTTCTTGAATGAAGCATATGCTAGAAATATCCTTATGGCTTCAATTCTAGCAACAGGAGCATATACTTCATCATAGTCTATTCCTTCTTCTTGAGTGTATCCTTGGGCTACAAGTCTGGCTTTGTTCTTGATCACTATACCTCTTTCATCTTTCTTGTTTCTGAAGATCCATCTTGTTCCAATGGCTCTTTTTCCTTTGGGTAGAGGTACAAGTGTCCAAACAGCTTGTAACTTAAATTGAAGGAGTTCTTCTTGCATTGCCTCAATCCAGTTTGAGTCCTTCATTGCTTGTTGGATCTTCTTTGGTTCATCCTGAGACAGAAAGCATTCAAACATACATTCATTAGCAATTAAACTTATATTACACATATTTGCAGTTAAGCTTTTGTTTAATTTGCTTCTTGTTTGTAGTGGTGAGTTGACATCACTTAGAACAAGGTCTAATGGATGGTTCCTTTGAGTCCTTGTAGTTGTAGCTTTATCAACCACTAGTTGATTTTCAAGATTGGACTCATTTGTCTCAGGTAGTTGTTCTTCTAGAGATCCTTCATTGTCATTGATATTTGGTTCATCATCATCTTGGTCAGAGTTACTTCTGCTATTATCTTCATTGAGATCAGAAGTGTTGTTGTTGTTACTGGTATCAGTAGTATCTTGAGAATCTAGGTTAATGTTGGGACCAGTAGTATTTTGAGTACTATTACTGGTATCAGTAGTATTTGAATTACTACTGTCCTCATTCTTAGAGTTACTACTGGTTCCAGAACTTGAGTTATTATTGACATCAGTATTAACTACTGGCGCAGTATTAACTACAATGTATCTCATTTCCTCTTGACCAGTATTAACTGATGATATTCCTTCCTTTTGATTGTGACAATTTGAATTACCTGCATTGAAATTCATGTTAGAATTAAAAGATTTGGTTAGATTGTCTATGTCAAATAGCCAATCTGGACCATTTCCTTGTTCATTAGGTACATTTTCATTAAAGGATACATTGATGCTTTCTTCAATTATCCTTAGTCTTTTGTTGAATACTCTGTATGATTTGCTTTGAGTAGAGTATCCCACAAAGATTCCATCATCAGCTTTGCAGTCAAACTTACCAATTTGTTCTCTTGTAATCAAAATAGTACAAGGACAACCAAATGATTTTAGAAAGCTTATAGAAGGTTTTCTTTTATTAAAAAGTTCATATGGTGTTTTAAAATGTGGCTTCACTATTGATACTCTGTTTTGAACATAACAAGCAGTATTAACAGCTTCTGCCCAAAAAGTAATTGGTAATTTTGAGTCTGCAAGCATTGATCTTGCTGCTTCAATGATGGTTCTATTTCTTCTTTCAGCTACACCATTTTGTTGTGGAGTTCTAGGTGAGCTGTATTGCCTGTCAATACCTTTAAGATCACAAAAGTTAATTAAGTTAGCATTTTTAAATTCTGTGCCATTATCACATCTTATGGCTTTAACTTTTTGATCAGATGTGTTCTCCAGTTTGACAATTAAGTTCTTTATGAGTTCACTTGTTTCATCCTTTGTCCTGAGAAAGAAAACCCATGTATATCTGGAAAAGTCATCAGTAATAACAAGACAATATTGTTTCTTTCCAATACTCATTACATTTGTAGGTCCAAAAAGATCCATATGTAAGAGCTGCAAAGGAACAGAAATAGAGTTCACGGTTTTGGACTTATGAGAAGTCTTGTGTTGTTTACCTTTTAGGCATGCAACACAATGATGATCACACATGAATTGTTTTTGAGGTAGTCCAATGACCAGATTTCTTTTTACTAAATTATTCATGTTTTTAAAATTTGTGTGACACATCCTTCTATGCCATAGTTCTGATTCAGTAGTGTTTGCCTTGGATATAAAACAGTTGACCTCATTTGTAGAAATGAGTTCTCCCCCTATATCTAGGCAATACACATTGTTTCTCCTTGGAGTTCTTAAAACAACATATTTTTCATCTAAAATAAAATCAGGAGAAAGAATGATGCACTCAATGTCTGTGAAAAGAATTTTGTTCTTTTTATCACAAACTTGAGACACACTGACAAGATTGTATTTTAGTTCAGCTACATAAAATACATCATCAAAGGTAATTTTGCCATTAGTAACAGTACATTTACCTGTAATCTTACCTCCCTGGGGATTCTCACCAAAAGCCACATATCCTCCATCAAATGACTTGAAATCTTTAAGAATTTGCAGATTTCCAGTCATGTGCCTTGAGCATCCACTATCAATATGCCATGTTCTTCCTTCTTCTGGGATCTGAATGCTCTGCACAAGAGAGTAAAGGATTAGTTAAGTTTGGGAACCCAAGCTTTATATGTCTTGGGTTCATCCTTTGAGAAATAAGCTTTTGGGGATTTAACTTTAAACCTTTTTGGTACCCATACTTGTTTAGTACTGGTGTTTTGTTTTACTACTGCCCTTTTGAAATTAGTACTAGTGTGAGAATTTCCTACTGATCTTGGTTTATACCCGTGATTTTTTGCTTTTGAATACTTTACTACTGATGGACCAGTAGTATTTGGATACTTACCATGTTTAGAATGACCAGTAGTGTTTTTAGGGTTAACACCAGTAGTATTTTTGAAAGTTGTTTTGGGAGCAGTAGTATTTTTGAATTGAGGGTTTTTACCAGTAGTATTCTTGTACTGGTACCAGACAGCATTATAATGAGGGTTAACACCAGTAGTAAAGTTGTTAAAGTTTCTACTGGTGTTGGAAAATTTAAAATATTGTTTATTTTGATTGGATTTTCCATTGTTTTTGAAGTAATTGCTGTTCTTTGGGATTCCAACTCTTCTGTTTTGCACAAATCTTGGTGCACTTCTTCCAAATTTTGGAGTTTCAGCAATTGGAGTTTTGATTTTATTTACTACTGAAGGACCAGTAGTATTTTTTAACTTTTGAGTTTTTGCTTTTTCTTTAAAAATTTTAAATTCTTTAACTTCTTTGCAGTTTATTGGATTGAAGTGACAATCCTTTGCTAAATGGTTTACTTTGTTGCAAATAATACATTTTAATTTATTATCTTTAGCCTTGATAGTTTTTCTTTGTTCTAAAAGTTGATTTCTGTTTCTTTGATTTCCCCTTTTTAGAATTTTAGGTATATTTTCTGCATCATATTTGGGAGAATCATTTGGACTTTGAGCTGTGTGAAAACTTGTATCAATTGATTTTGGTGATTCAGTTTGAGATATTGTAAATTCAATTGATTTCTCATCATCAGAAGAATCATTTGATTCAGATGTTTCAGTATTAGATTCAGTTTGATTGTCAGTTTTTAATTCATTAATGATTCTTTCTGAACTGTTTTTCAGTGGAGGAAAGAATTTATGTGGAGGTGGTACAGCATGATATCCCACCCCATGAACAACCTTTTCTGTAGTTTGATTATTAGTTAATTTATCAAGAATTTTAGTGCTTCTTTCAAACTTTTTAATTGTTAATTTATTTTGTTCAATTTCAAGCTGACATTCTTCTAATTTACTTGTTAGTTCTTTATTTTTTGTTTCATAAAACTCTTTCTCATCCACAGCCTGAAGCAATTCTTCCTTGATCCGTTGATCAATCATCTTGTACACCTTTATTTGATGTTCTTGATCAGCAATCACACTATCAAACTCATGATTTCTTCTAACTGCTTTTGCTAAATCTTCATTTAATTTAGTGTTTTCTTTTTCTAAGTTTTTAACAATTTTAGCACATTCAGAAGTACAAGGTTTAGATTTTACCTCAGATTTGTTGTCAGTAAAGGCCATGAGAGCTTGATTTTGAGCATGCTCTTCTGCTTGGAAGCTCCAGTCATAGCCTTGTCCTTGTTGTGAGACAAGAGCAGTTGATTTTGATCTTTTATCTGGCTGAGGACATTCTTTTGCAAAGTGACCAAGGTTGTTACAGTTGTAACATTTGACTTTAGTTTTGTCAAATCCAGCTTTGTCACCTTTGTTGAAGTTGAGGCTTGTCCTACCAGTTCTCTTTAAGAATCTTTTTGTCCTTAGGCTCAGCATAGCCATCTGCCATTTGAGATCCATCTCCTCAAGATCATCTGGATTTAATTGTTCCAAGTCATCACTAATCAATGCAGTGTGCACATGACTAGTGAAGAAGGATTCTCTGGCAGCATCCTCAGAATCTGCAGCCTTTCCTGTGAAGGTTTCCTGACCTTGACCTGTACTAGAGACAAATGCAGCATTATTAGAAGAAATAGAAGGGTTCTTTTGGTTTACCTCAGTTTCAAATACTCTGAGATCATTGTAGAGTTCATCCAACTCTTTTTCTTCTAGAGCATCTCTTTGTCTATATGCCACTGTATACATGGCACATTCTTCACTAAGAGATCTTAGGAACTTCATGTTGACATCTTCTTGATCCATCTTAACCCCAACCTGGTTAAGTTCACCAATTAACTTGTTGAATCTGTCAAACACTTGAGTGAGTGTTTCATTGGGTTTTCCTTTGAAATTTTCAAAGTCCTGTTTAAGAACAGACTTCATGTTCCTTTTGGTGCTCTTAGTCCCAACAAATCTCTTCTCCAGTGCTTCCCAAAGCACCTTTGCATCATCATACTCAACAAAGAGATGTTGATAGTCATTAGGAATGGCCAGTAGGAGAGTGCTTAGAGTTTTGAGTTCGATTCCCTTGTCCTTCTTTTCCTTCTCACACTTAAGTTTGTCTGCCTCAGTTGCAGAGCTGCTTGCTTGACCAGGACCAGTTTTGTTTCCTTCAAGGACAACTTCCCACATAGAGTAATCTGTAATAAGCATGTATTGCTTAATACGATTCTTCCACATCCCAAAGTTGTTGGGAGTGAGTATAGGAATTTTGTTTGCCTGAGTACTTTCATTATTATCAGTCATGATTAATAATGTGTGTTTTAAAGATTTAAGACTTTTTGTTGTTCTTAACAAATCGTAGATCTAGAACCAATTAGCTCTGATACCACTTGTCAGGATCAATTAACTATAGAGAAGTTAATAAACACTTTAGATCTAATTGAATATAGAAGTTGCAGCGGATCAACACTATATCAATGTAATTAAGAACAATGAACTGTAAATAATATGCGAAAGTATTAAGAACACAGTTTTCACAAAAAGCTTCAATGTATATTATTGAGTTAACAATACACACGTACGTTTACAATTCGTAAGGAACTATTTATAATAGTCCTTAAAGCTAAACTATTTACCCTAGTTATTCTAGGACTTTGATTTACATCGAATAATAAAAATATACATTGATTTACATTCTATAACTATCTCTACGAAGATCTCGGACTTGATATTCTTCAAAAACGTGTATCAGTAGTAAAACTCATCACCAGTAGTAAATATGTAACATCAGTAGTAAGTCTGGTGATCAGTAGTAAGTCCAGAAACCATCGTCAGTAGTAACTACTAAGATCAGTAGTATCTTCAATCTTTGCATGATCAGTAGTAACTAAGTTATAGTATCACCAGTATCAACTTCATCAGTAGTAATATGTTCTGCCCCATCAGTACTAAATAGTGTCAGTACTAACTGCAGCATTAGTATCAAGTTGATCTGTGTTTTACTCCAACATTTCTGATTTGCATCGCCACTCCAATTCCACTTTATTTCCTCATCCTTCACCGACGTTGGACACCAAAGAGGCGGATGATCAAGATTTACGGATTAGGGAAAATCTACCAGGCGTCATGATTACTTTCATCTATATAAATTTGATTGCAATTTCCATTTGATTGATCAAAACTTAACTTTCCATATATGAAGATTATTTAATGTTATTGCTTACTGGTGTGGCATCATCAAGATTCACATGCCCTATTGAACTCGATCTCTAAGCATAGTTTGTGTACGTGAATCTTGATGATGCTGCAGCAGAAATAAATTAAGTATTTGCTTATTTGGAGGTGCGGTTATACAGTTGTGATGCGCGTCAAAATTACCAATCCTGCCGAAAATACAATTTTCCTGTATCAATATAAGACATGCATGCTAGCATTTTAGAACACATTTTTCCAACATGAGTTCTAGTGATAATGATTGTCCAGAAAGTGTTATTATTTCTAGTGACAGCGATCAAGAAGTACCACATGATTACTTCATTGTAAAATGGGGTGCGGCCACAACAAACAAAATTGTATGTATAATGTTATTATACGAGGAGTTGGGTGCGCGCTTCACGGCGGGTTGCAAAATATGCATCATATGTGGAGGCAACGTGTTTGGATCAATGTATCCAAGTTCATCGATCATTTATTTGCAGCCATCTCAAATAAGTGCAATAGCATCATACGAACCAGAAGTAACATTCAGCTACAATACACCTATTAACATTACATATTAGTGAAAATTCATTAAAATAAATGTAAAGACCTCCATATGACTAAACAAAGATAACCATGTAAGTGAAAAAACTTGTATTCAGACCTGTAAAAAAGACCTCCCTCGGAACCCATCCATTCACGCACTACTAAAAGCATACCTGACTTGTGATTATAAGAAACATATAAAAAGCAGCCTGGTCCCAAATCAATGAAACGAACAATGATAAAAACATGTTATAGTGCGAGTTAATGAAGACAAAAACTCAATATGACTAGGATTAGTAATTCTCAGCAAAGAATATAAATTCAAAAGCATATATCCTTAAACTTGTGTTAGCAGAAAATAGTCCTATTAATTGTGACACATGACATGCAATTTCAAACTTACATGACTATAGGAACCAGCCATGTGACTTCATCCATATGTCTATAGTCTCTCATTAGCATGCACATATGTCTATATGTCTATATGTACATCATGCACGTATTATAAACCAATCTGCCAAACAACGAAATGATATGGGTCAAATGAAATAAAACAAAGCTAAAAGTAGCCAACAATTTAAATTACATGCACACAACCATCAAATAAAACTTTATCCGGAAATCTGTGCTATTATTATAAAAGCATCGTAGTTGCCGGTGTGGAACTATTTTTTATTCTTGTTATTATTGCAAAAATAAAATAAAAATAATAAAAATAATAAAAAAAATAAAAATAATAAAAATAACCATCAAAGGAATTGGAATCGTAATGGTTCATGTTAACAATGCTAACATTGGTTAAAATTCAAATTGATTTCAAATTTTCTACAAAAAGTTATTCACAAAATAATATCAGAAATCCAACTCCATTAAAACAAATCATATTCAGTTTTGATTTTTTCTTTTCACAGCATCAACACATGTTAATAACCATATACTCTTATTTCAAAGCAGATAAACAAAAATTGAAACTAACCAATTGCTTGCCGCCGGCTCATATAATGGTCAAATACATGTTTAAGACCCGAAAATTACCAATTAAATTTGCAAAACTCCAAGCTGCTTAATACTTGCAATCATGTTCTTATCATTGATTGTTCAAATTACTAATACTTTTTGGCAATTCGTTAACTAATATATACTTGCATTACGAAAGTTTGACAATTAATTAGTACTCATTTCATAGCTATGTAAGAGATTAGTACTTATGTCAAATCTTTCCGTTAGTGTTGAGTTTAGAACAACTCTAATAATCGATCTTTAGGTTCAAGAATAGCTAGTTCTTGATCTTGGAATATAACATAAACAAAGAATAAGATGAGTAGCGGAATAAGAACATCTTTGTACTATGTAAACAAGGTTTTCATCATTATCACTTTAACGATTACAAGAAGCCTCAATTCTACATAAAATATGTAAAATGGTTTTACACTTTTTAACAGGATCAAACTAATGACCTTGATGCTCTAAAACACACACATACACGTTTTGCTAACGTGGATCTTTTCGACAACTAATACAATATCACTAGGTCTCTTTATATAATAGAGAACCTAGGGTTTACAAGGATAAATACAAAATAATAAGGTAAATTTTTTAAATTTTACAAGGATATTGATATTGATGATTTAATAAACTAAATCTTTTAAGCTTTATTAATATCTTCTAAATCTTCATTCATATTTCGTAGTTCATATCTTTGATTTAGGTCCTTGTACTTTCTTCTTTCCAAGTTTTGACTCATCAAATCAAATCAAAAGATCTTTAATACCCAATAGTTAGTACTTTTTTTTTGTAAATTTCATAACGTCAATAAGAAAGCATAAAATTAATAATACGTGCAACTTTAAGAAGCAGATAAATGCAGTTGTCTTCAATACATATTTAACACCTTTATCAGTTTATCCTATAAATTCAACCCACATATTGCTAAATTACATAAAGAAATTATAAACTCATAAAACATAAATCAGAAACTGGAATGAAGTATATCATTATTAAATAACTACAATGTTTTAAAACTCAGGTTTTTAGGCTGCCCGGTACGATGATCAGGTCAAGGGTCAACCAGTTCGACCAGTTGAATGGGTGGTCAACCCGGATGAATTAAAAACATATAAAAAATAGGGTAAATTACAGTTTTTGTCCCTAACCTTTTCCAGATTCGGGGTTTTTGTCCCTAAACTTTTTTTTTCTGTTTTTTTGTCCTTTATGTTTTCAAAATTCTGCATATATGTCCTTCCGTCCAATTTTGGCCGTTAAGTGACCTTTTTTTGTCCATTTTAACAAATTACCCGTGTTTTAACTCTTTTTATTTTTATTTTTACATTTTTCTTTTTTGTCCACGTTTCTATCCCTTTTCTTCCTTCAATGACGATTTCTGGTGTTGATGTGGCTGACGTCAGCGGCAACACCGGGAGTACCGGCAATATCGTATAGAGAGAGGCTAGATACGAGAGGATTTAACTTCATGAGAAGTGAAAGCGGCTGTCCGATACCGCCGACAGCACCCAAAACAACGACCTTACGCTCCGGAACAGACTCCGATGAGAAACTCCGGCGGAGTAAAGTAGAAGATGACGATTTCTGAAGGGAAGATTGGATCGATCTCAACATAGTTGTCCTCATTGTTGTTCACTGCTTGCTGCTTTCTAGAGAGAGAAAGTAGAGGGAGCTGAACGACAGAGTATAATAAAAAATGAGGAACCACTGTTGCTTTTTAGATAGAAAAGTAGTTGGAGATTTGATGTTGTTGATTTGAGTATTTGGTTTGTCTATTTAATCATTTAAGGTGCAGCTTCACCAAGTTCGAACTAATTTTGGGAACTTTGATTGCGTAAGGAAGATGACAAGATCTGGGAACTTTTAATATATTAAGAGGAAATTTTGGGAACTTGAATATTTTGGGAACTTTTAATTTGGGGTTACGGTGATGTTGTTGGCTCTGATTTGTTAGATTGAGGAGGGGATTGTTCGTTTTTCTGTCAAAAATCAATTTCAGAAATCAAAAAACGACATGATTTTGATTTCAGGCTGCAGGTTTTTCGTCAAAAAACGACATGATTGAGGCAATCTGTTCTTGGTATCCTTGTTGGGGGTTTAGGGTTTTGAAGGGTGTTGGGGAAGAAGATGGAGAACATGAAGAGTGAGGAAAAAAGACGAAAATACCCATAGCTGTTTTGCATTTTTAGTCACTTAATGGGAGATTTTGGACGGAAGGACAAATATGCGGAATATTAAAAACCTAAAGGACAAAAAAACAGAAAAAATAAAGTTTAGGGACAAAAACGCCGAATCTGGAAAAGGTCAGGGACAAAAACTGTAATTTACCCTAAAAATATTATATAAATTTATCAATGTTTTAAAACCATGGTTTCTTAGGTTACTGTGTGTGATGACGCGTCAAGGGTCGGTGGAACCGGTTGAACCGGTTGAATCAGCGGGTAAACCCGGATCAATTGAAAGCATATAAAAAATACTATATAAAATTACTAATGTTTTTAAACCCGGGCTTTTTGGCGACCCGGTACAATGACTATGATAGGGTTTGGATAGTTATTGAATAGTATTGAACTAGAAGGGGAAAAACGGTAAATAAGGCTTAGAAGTTTACTTATATTTAGGGAATGAGAGATGAGGATAGATTAGGTTTTGGATAATTGATACGTATAGTCTCTTGTGAGATTGGCTCTCCATTTCATCGTGAGAAGAGTTCTTCCCTGGGCAATCATTCGATTGAATGATTGATTGATTACTATCTTGTAATTCGATTTCAATATTTCAGTTCAATATCTTCTATATTATGTGTTTATCTATATATTACGTATTCTTCAATTTCTCAATCTGTATCAGACTGGGTCAAGGGTCTACCCGATTGAATCGGTGGGTCAACTCGGATCAACTGAAAAATATACAAAAAAACTATAATTTAAGATTACCAATGTTTTAAGACCCGGAATTTAGGCGACCCGGTATGATGACCGGGTCAAGCGTCAACCGATTCAATCGGCAGGTCAACGGGATCAACTGAAAACAAATATGTTAAAGTTGGTGATTATATGAATAATTTTTAAGTTTGGATTAAAATATATTTAATTGGCTATGTGTTATCGATGTAACGAAAACTACTATGATATAGGTTGATGATGATAATGATGATGATGATGATGAACTTCTCGTGTGCATCGACATAAGGTGTTAGGAATATTCTAGATAATATTCATTTAGATTTGATGTGTCAAAACTTGAAAACTACAAGGACCTAAATCGTTGACATGGAATTCAAGATTTGAATGAAGATTTAGGAGATTATGATAAATGTAAAAGATTTAGTATATCTTTATAGAATTCAAAAGATTTAGTAATTATCTTTTTCTTGTAAGTCTTAGGTTCTCTATTATATAAAGAGGCCTAATGACATAGAATTAGTCGTTCTTGAAACCCACGTTTCATCAAAAACGTGTATGTGTGTGTTCTTTAAGCCTCAAGATCATATTATGATCCTGTTACAAGTTTAAAACCGTTCTACATATTTTATGTAGAATTGGAGCTTTTAGTGATGAAAATAATGAAAAACCTTGTTTAAACAATACAAATATGTTCGTTTAAATTCCGCAAGTTTTATTATTTATAGTTGTATATTCCAGATCAAGAACTAACTATTCTTGAGCCTAAAGATCGATTTATATAGAGTTATTCTAAACTCATCATAAGGTTAAGACATAAGAACGGCATCCGAAAAAAAATGATATTCGGTATCCCTGATTCGCTTATCTCCATTTTGGTATGAAAATGATAACTTTTTTTGTCAAATTAATCACCAATCCAACGTTGCAGATAACGTTTACATCTAACGTTCACTCATAAAATAAACAAAAAACCTTTATATAAATCGCAATATTTTATCATAATAATAAAGCACTAATCATGTTATATTTGATGGATTTTGGGGGTTATTTTTCAAGCAGAAAAATATGTTAAAATTAAGATACATAAACCAAACTTATGTATCTGATGCATCTGGTTCGAAACAGAAACCAAATCAAATTCCATTGGAATCGAAACGGAACTTAAAACGAAACTGGGTTGTTTTCGGGCCAACGGTTCACCTGGTTTGACAAAAATAGGTCGAGCCTCAACGGGACGTCCCTGAGCAAAAACTGGGATACTTTTGACCCCCTTGCTTACCTGGTCCTGGTTGAACCGGTCGGTCAACCCGAGTTTTAAAACATCGGTGAAAACCCATCTGCAAGCTTATTTCAAAATTTTGGCATTTTTAAAGTTAAATAAAATTTATTAAGTATCGTTAAACATATTATGTTATTCTGATCCTTCAAGTCTGAGTAACCACTTCAATAAACCTAAACATTTTCAAAATTTTGGAATTTTTAAAGTTACATAAAATTTATTAAGTATCGCTGAACATATTGTTGGTGATTTGTATCACCAATATTATTTAAGTGTAATGGGATATACTTGTTAATAAATTGTAATCTTAATAAATATTGAACAAGTTAGGATGGTGTGGGAGTGCACACTTGTTTGAATTTATTCTGATTATCATACACCGACTCAACGGGGGTCCGCGGGCAGCGCCCTGGGAACGGGGTCCAGGGGACAGCGCCCCTAGCGGGGTCCAAGAGGTAGAGCACCTGGCTGGGTCCAAGGGGCAGAGCCCATGGCTGGGGTCGAAACTTTTTAATTTTTTTTATCGGTTAATATTCCTTAATAAAAAAAATTGTGTAGAAAATTCGAATTATAGAATAAAACTCAAATTTTCAACCCGTTAGACCCAACCCGAATTTGACCCGATCTTGGCAGTTTTGATCGGTTTTATGCAGTTTTAGAACTGCATTTTAGCAGTTCTAAGTGCTTGGTGAAAGATGGGATTAACCATCGTTTTGGTCAATAAATCTGGTATGAATTTATACAATTTTTCACATTCTCTGTTCTTGAGATCTCTCTGATTTTATCCGATTGAAGATTTCGAATGTACCTTCGAAATACTTTGATCTGAAAGTGACTACACGACTTCAGAGATTCCAAGCATTCGAAATTCATTACAAATTTCTAACACATATTATGTTTTTCTGATCCTTCAAGTCTGAGTAACCACTTCAATAAACCCAAACATCCTTTAAAGTAATGAAACTAATATGGGTTTTACATATCCTTTTTATAAACTAACATATTCGTACACAACATTTTATTTAAAAAGAATATGGCAAGAGTAAAGTGACTGTTAGTACTCCATTTGATCCTACTATTAAGTTTCTACCCAATAAAGGAACTCCACTGGCTCAACTTGAATATTCAAGAGCTATGGGAAGCTTAATGTATGATATGATCAGCACTAGGCCTGATACAACATTTGTTGTAGGAAAGCTTAGTAGATATACTAGCAATCCTAGCTCTGATCATTGGCAAGCTTTAAGCCGAGTGTTCAAGTACTTGAAAGGAACCATGAATTATGGTTTGACTTATAGTGGATATCCTTCTGTTATAGAAGGATACTCGGATGCTAGCTGGATTAACAACTTGGAGGATCACTCATCTACGTACAAGTGGTTGGGTATATCTCCTGGAGGAGGTGCTATTAGTTGGCCTTCTAAGAAGCAAACTTGTATTACGACCTCAACAAAAGAATATGAATTTGTAGCCCTAAATGCAGCTGGTAAAGAAGCTGAGTGGCTAAGGGATTTGATATATGAGATTTCATTTTGGCCAAAACCGATATTTCCCATTTCTATTAGGTGTGATATATCCTATTTCTGTAAGAGATCCGATCGCATTCTCCACTGAAATTCCATTTGTAGAAATTTCAGTTTATGATGATAAAGATGATGAAGAGTATATGAGGAACAATTTGGTGCCCTAGAAAATGAAGACCTATTTCTGGAAAGAATTATAGTTACAAAAGTCACAATGGATCACATCACGTATGAGTATTCTACATTCTTCCCTTTTCCTTTAAAAATCAGAGAGCTTAACAAAAACCCTCAAACTTTTACTTCCATCAGTCGTTGATCTCTCTATTACAGAAAATCGGAGGGTTTAACGGAGGACTTTACATTTGGATGGAAACATACGTGCTTCGGCAGATGCAGATATAGAAGATCACCAGCTTCGATCCTCCACATCCTCGGGTCCGCGATGGTAACAATTAGGTGAATAATGGTGAAGAAATGTATGAAGATGATCAAGAGAAATTATTCGATGAACACTGAGAACTGGAAAGAAAGAAAAAAAGCCCAGAAATTATCAAGAAATTGAAGTGGAAAGATTTGATTGAAATGTGTCACTAAAAGAAGAAAATGTTTGCAAGAAGAAAGCATAAGAAAAACAAACGAGATTGTGTGATTGGGAGAAAGGAAGCAGGTGAAAAAACAAAGAGATTGCGTGAAGACAAAATGACAAAACCTCTATTCCTCAGCCGTTGATGAACAGCCATTTCCCTGGGAAATGTTAATATGGTAATTTCTTTTTTCTTGTCTTTCACCTTTATTACCAACAAAATTTGTAGTATAAGTTTAGTTTTCTTGTCTTTCAGACTATACCAACCAAATTTATTAGGGATCATCACCTTTGGATCAGCCAAATTTTCTTGTCTTGGAAAAAGGTATTGAGTTCGTTGAAATTTTTTATCTCCAAACTCACGATGATCGAAAGAGGTCCAATGTCGATGTAGTGGACCATATGACTATTCACGGTGATTTGTAAATTTCAAACAAAGGTTGGGCATCAAGACGAAGCAAAATGTCATGTTAACCATTGATCTCCCGGAAAAAAAAATTTGTGAAGGATTTTGGTTCAATGTTACTCTTTTATAACTTTAGAGTAAATTACATGGATGTTTATAGCAAATTTCACAAATGATCGTTTGGTTTAAAAAATTACACTAATGGTCCTTAATTCTAAAAAGTTTTTCACCGATGGTCCATTACATTAATTGATGTTAATTTATTTTGCTAACTCACCCTATGTGCAATGCATGTGAGGGTAAAAAGGTCATATTTAATTTATTTTCATTCTTAAATTATTAAATTTTTTTCTTAAATAAAAGTTTTTAGTTTAAGAATAAAAAGAAAAGAAATGAAAAATGACTTTTTAACCTCACCGGATCCCAACCCAGAAATGAAATGATAAAAAATTAATTTAAGAATGAAAAGAAATTAAAAATGACTTTTAATACCCTCATATGCATTGCACATGGGGTGAGTTAACAGAAAAAATTAACGTCAGTTAGTGAAATGACCATCGGTGAAAAACTTTTCAAAATTAAGGACCATCAATGTAATTTTTTAAACCAAAGGACCATTGGTGAAATTTGCTATAAACTTAAAGGACTATCCTTGTAATTTACTCATAACTTTATGTTTTATAGCTTAATTTGGTTGTCCTTGGTTTAGTTTATAACACACGGAACCATTGGCACCCGTTTTAGTGTCGGCCTTTACCATGTATACACTATTAAATATATGTTAAATGCACTCCAAACTATGCTATAAGTGTTATAGAAATAGTATCAAGTCCAAATTTAACTGGAAGAAAAGTGGTGTACAATCAGAGCACGGTAAAGGTCGATTGACCACGTTCCCTGGACCAATTTGATGTCTCCAAATGCATACTGCATATTCATTTTGGTGCAAAATAAGGATAAGTGATGTGTGTTTTTTGATTGAGCAAAATTGGTCACTGAAACATTGAGTATATTTTGAGCACAGTTACATTTCTACAACATTTAGCATCTTGCATACCTTTTTACATCATTTTACATTTTTTTAACTTCAGCTTCCAACTATTTTGCCAAACATTTTTATACAACAAAAGCTACAACGTTTTAGCAGCTAGTAGCTAGCTTTGACAAACAGATTACATACCCATAAACGCCCATGTGAAAGAGCGTTTTGTATGAACACCCTAGGTTAGTGTAGAGGCCGTACTATTCATATTTCTCTAATGTTCTATATTTAAATCGTGTCATTTAAGGACATCTTAGACTTCATAATCTAAATAGTTAACTTCTTCTCTGCACAAAATACTTTTTTTTTTCTGAACGGCAAGTCGGAAATTAATAATCTACTCCTAAATATCATATATGTCAACATTGATACTTGAAAAACCACACAGATGTGACAAACACTATACTGTTAGGCCAAAGGGGCTAACTTGGTATGTATAAAGAACTATATACTCGTTTTGAATTAGGAAAGAGGGAAACTTCGAACGAGGCAAACTTACAAAACACACCTGGAAAGAAAACCATATGTGTCGTTTTGAAATGACTATTTCATAAATCTGTAAATTTTACTTTGACTTATTAATTTTGAAAGTCAATTAGTAATGCAAAAACTTTTACTTTGACTTACTATTTAATAGTACTCGCCCTGGGTAGTGACTACTTGTTGCCGATCCAGAGGTACCAAAAAAAGTATTTTGAAACAGGCCCACAAAAATACAACACATTTAGTCACCAAATAAACGAATCCACCAACTTAATTAGGTTTAATAGCAAATCAAAGACTAAATGATTGTCTAATGTCATATTCAATATGTAAGCCATTAATTGAAAAATAAACAAATAAATAACCAATTTTACTAGCCAAAATGATAACTTTAAAACCTTTATCTTCAAAAATCCCCTTAAATGGTAGTAATTCATTGATGAAGCTCCATAGCCTTATCTGGACCATCCGATTGATAAGGCGCGATGTTAATCGTCGTTCTCAGATGAAGCAATATGTCATTTTCAATGCAATCGTGCCTTCACGAAAAAGAAAAAAAAAATCATCAATCCCGTTAAATATTTTCAAGAATAACAGAAAATATATACTCACAAATTCTTGCATTGGTCATCAGTAATCTTGGATAGCTTCATTATCTTCTGTCTAAATTCCCAAACTTCATTAACTTCCTCATACTCCTCAAACGGTTTTCCAAGCAAGAGTGAAAGTTGCTCAATATTTCCCTCGAGCTGCTGCTGTTGGTCCTCAAATAAGTGTTGTTTAATTGTTCTATCTTTTTTTGTCATTTCTTCGCCCAAAAAGGCGTCACTGAACATATAGTAAGCAAACGGATACGAATATAACAGAAAACGTCTCGACATTAGGAGCCGATTTGCGCCTTTTGTCAACCAATAATAATCCTCGATTCCTGGCAATTTTTCCATAGTCCATATTCTCACTTCTAATTTCTCCTTCAAAGTGATTTCGGCCTCGAGAGAATTTTTATGAGCTTTGTAACGATTATAATAATGTGTGTAACGCAAAAGTTCTGATCTCGCGTGTTCAATGTTAGCCAGATGATCTATTGTATATCGTCCACAAGTGTGATCTGCTATACTAGTCCATGTGTGCATGGTACCGGTTGCACCACCACATAACCAACTACAAAATAACAAAAAACATGCACTTATCTAGTGTTTGGATATATGTTTTTGTAAGTACCACAAAGTTATGCACTTATCGCGGTCAAAAATCAAATAGCAGTCAAGGACCGTGATTTGGGACTGTGATTTGGGATAGCGATTATCGCGATGAGATATATGTATTTTTATTATGTAGAATATATATACTAAAATCTCATAATGTAGGTTTCCAAAATCGGTTGGCTTTCCAAAATCCGTATCGCTTCAAAATCAGGTTCGGAATCGATAGATTTCCCCACGATCGTATTTCCAAAATCGCCGAATCAGTTTCCAAAAATTGAATTCGGGTACGGATTGGGATCCAAATCGTAGAATCGTAAAAAAATAAAGGCGATTAGGGATCCAATAGTAAGATGTTTGAGTGAGAGCTTTTGACCATTCATAAAAACATATAAAATGACCAAAAAAGAACTTTTGAAAAAAAAGATTTGGTCATGATGGATGAGGTGAATGCTTTTAAAAAAAAAATTAATGCGTTGTCTAAACCTTCTCAATGCATCAATTATAAGCAAATAATTCACTTATATTACTATCTAAATACGTTAATATCACATATACGCGAAGTTAAAGATTCTTACCAAAACGGTTGACGACACACACAGATTACAAGATTGCATCCTCCATTCTTTTCAACCGGTTTATGACATTTAGGACAATTCTTTGTATTAACTGTCAACCAATTCACATTCTCGGATTCATCCATGCACTTTTTGGTCCAAAGCTCCCACATTTGACACGAACACGGAGAATGCGACTCCAAACAACAACTAAAACAAAACTGAACACCGCACGCACACTCAACCTCACAATACTCCTCTTTGTCAACACGAATGGCGTTCCCACAATGTGGAACACTCGGACACCATTTCACCCGTTTATTATCCTCGATATATGATTCCAGAAGGTTTTGATCAAACTTTTTAGCCGCTTTAGGGTCCTTTTTGCTCACATATTTCCTTATTTTATCTTCGTCGCATATTACATTGCATTTGTAAGCCATGCAACTGATGCGTCTGCTTTGACCCTCGTTTATCTTCACGACAAAGTGTTCCGTCCAACCTAAAGATTGATCAATAGGTCAAACAAGTTCAAGGTTGCGGGATTTGTGACCATTTTAAAAAAAAAAAAAAAACATATATACGTTTTACAAAAATGGTCACAAATCCCGCATTAATCAGCAGGATTTGTGATACAAGAATTGTGCTTACAATTGTTGCAAAAACAATGTCCACATTCCATTGCTGTCCTCTTATTAAAAGGGACTTCCTCCATGCAGATTTCACAAAGTGATACAGAAGCGCGTTTAATTGAAGATAAATCGCGATCATCATGCACCATAACACATGCTTCAGCATAAAGCTGATCCTTTCCCTTGTCTACAAACACTTGAATAACTTTCTCAACATCCCACCTGTAATGTATAAGTAGAGTTCGTGCATGGTGTTCCTTTAAAGATAGCAAGTCCATTGCTCGTTGCAGTTCTTCGTTCTAGAAAATTAAAAAAAAAAATTAGACGCCAATCGATCTGAGTGTTACTAAAGTCCAAAATTAAAATGTCATAAAGAGCATGAGGACTCACCTGTGCAGTCAATAGACACTCTTTTGTGATAACCTACATGTAGGGAAAAAAAAAGGAACAAAAATGTAAATTTAGTGTGGTTAGATTGGATTTATAATCCCTTGAATACCATACCTATCATCATGGAAAGTTTTTCCCTTTTGCTACTAGCTGTTGATAGTATGCTAATGTTATATGCCGTTGCAACAACAAAAAAAAAAAAAGAAAAGAAAAAGACTATGTCCATTCCGATAACATAACAATAAATACTATTGCCAAAGATTTAAAATTATTGCATTAAGAGCATAAGGTATAGTTGTGTGTTAAAGTTGTGTTAAAAACATTTTATCTTTTTAACATGTCTTTAAGGAGTTATATAGTATCTCACTTTAGGTACTTCTTCACATTAAAGTTGATCAAACTTGTGGCAGTTGTACAGATATATGTTTTCGATCATTACAGACATCAAGGGGTTTACAAACTAGACTTGTTTTGTTCAATTGTTTACAAAATAAAAACAAAACTTAAACCATAGAGACATAAACCCTAAACCCTGAATTTTAAAGAAAACGTGGGATGAGAAGAAAAAAAATAAACTTGGCGAAAAAGTTAAATATTTTTTAATTTTTAATTTTCCGTATACGATATTACGATGTACGATCTTTGTATAAGATATTGGTAGACCTACATTAAAAATAAATCGGCTAATTAATTACCTTACAAGAGGAATCATTGCGCCTACGTAAAACATCATCATCATCATTATGATCATCAGCGTTAATATCATCTTCATAATAATCTTCATCGTCGTTATAATCGCTGATATCATAATCCATTAATAGTTATTAAGATTTGGTAATAAAGATGTGGTTTTAAGAACGATTAAGTTGATTTTCAGTGGTGTATAACTTCATTATCGGCAAAGAAAACAGAGAGATCGTATGAATGGTGTCGATTGACGATACAGAAAGGGTATCGATGGGTGCAGTGATTGGGGAAAGGGTACGAAATCGAAGAAGATTTGGGGAAAATGCGATTTAAGCGGTGAAATAGTTGGGGTTTCGCAGTTGTTTAATAGGTTTAGACTTTAGATTATGATTATGATTATGATTATGTATGTGATATGGTTATATGGTAGACCCACTTGCAGCACATGACGATCGATAAACGTAATTGTCACGTTCCCTAAATAACATTTACATTCATCTAATACGTAATTTTATTTTATTTTATGTTGTCTGCTTTTTTTTTGTGTTTTGGTTCCTAAATTGTGACTTATTTTATTTTATACAGAATAGTTTTTTAATCTCATAAAATGGTGTTCTTTTATGAAATAATGTTTTAAAATATTGTTATATATTGTTTTAAGGGTTTTGCTAATGACAGCCCTTAGGGCTGTCAATAAGGCATAAAGAGTTGTACATCAATTCAAAGGGTGTGATAATTCCTAAAATCCAGGAGTTAATTAAGGGTTGAAGTATAAAATTATGATGCATGTCTATTGACAGCCCTAAGGACTGTCATTAGCAAAACCCTTGTTTTAAATATGTTAATCTGTAAATCTCATATGTATCTTTACTAAATCAGCGTGAATCACGGACACATACTCCTCGAAGGCAAGTCTTTTTCACATATAAATAATAAACAAACAATTTAGGGAAGTTATTTCTTACACATAAAGTGCATGCTACCATGACTACGTATGTTTACTCGTATTCTTAAAAAAAAAAAAAAAAAAAATCAATGTACATATTAAGATCTTCAATGCATAATACATATATATTTAAATAAAGCTTTCACTCAATTTATTAAATAAGCTTCTAAAAAAGTTTTTGCTTTAATACATATATATTTAAATAAAGCTTATTCTCTTTTTTGAGAATGACTTATAGAATAAAAAGCTTTTGAAGCAAAAGTATTTTATGCTAAAAGATCAGTTTCCTTTAATGGCTTACACAAGAGGTAAAAAGACTTTGTAAAAAAAAAACTTGCATTGGAGATGCTCTAACTTCTTATATATAATTTACCTTATATTATATTGCGTAAAAGGCTAGGAATTCGATATACGTTTTGCTTATAGTTTACCTTAAAAAAAATATAGGGGTTCTATTGCGTATAATTTACCTTATCTTCTATCATAACCGCAATGGCCGTCTATCCTAAACAAAACTAGTTTATTTCTCTTGAATAAATAGTTCGATTTCTTTTCATTGGAATATATTGTTTGTTCAAAGATCAATAAAAGGATAGAATGGATGTTCGTGAAGAAGATTTCAAACACATGACACAACTATAAGAACGTTGTAAAATTGGCTACAACACAAGTTTCTAAAAAAGTTACAAACATATGATGCGATGTTATAAACGTTGAAAAACGTTGCATAACATGAACAAATACTTCAGTTTTTTGCCAAATCAGTGTCACATCTACCAAATGGAGATAAAAACAACAATTTCACACACAAAAACTCAAGATTTCACAGAAACGCAAAGTTGAAGTAAAAATATTCATCTAATATACAATGAAGATAGAACCAAGTTCTGCAACAATGACAAAAACCAACTGAATCAACACTTCGAAAACTATGCTAGAAACCAATTTTTTGACAAGAAGACATATTACATCATAAAACAAGATACAAATTTCCAAATTCCAATATGCAGTGAAAATGTGACAATTTGCACCTCAACGTTTGGAAAATTGAGGCGCTTTTCGGGCCTTTTTGAGACCCGGTTTCTTTCTTTCAACAATTCTTGCATCTCTAGTAAGAAGGCCTTCTTTTCTAAGTGGTTTTCTATGATCTTCACTCACTTTTAACAATGCACGTGCAATACCAAGTGAGATTGCTTGTGCTTGACCAGAAAGACCACCCCCATGTGCCTTTACAAACACATCATAGCTAGTTTCGTATCCCAAAGTTGCTAATGGGGTTTTGATATATTGTAGCCATAATGGATTGCCTTGAAGATATTCCTGAATCACATTTTAAATTAGGGTAATTGTGGAAAAAAATGTATGAAAGATCGTTTTGGTATGTACAGAAAGGGGTGGCAATTTCTGACCCGACACGAAACTCGACCTGAAACCGACACGAAAATAAACAGGCTTGGGTTGAGGTAAAAAATAATTGAATCAGTCTCGGGTTGAGTCAGCTGACCCGTTTATTTAACAGGTTAGGTTCGGGTCAATGATAATTTAAATGGGTCGACCCGCCAACCCGTTTAATTATTAAAATATATTTTAAAACATATATATTTATACTAAATTTATAGTTTACTAGTTAAAACGTAATTAATAGTTAGATAAAAATTAAAAATGTTACTTAGGAATTTGGTGCTTAGCATTTTGTAATGAATTTCTGTAATAATAACAGCATTTTGACCCATTTGACCCGTTTAACTTATTTGACCTGATAACCTGTTTAACCTGTCTTATTAAATGGGTTATATGGGTTAGGTTCGGGTTGAAGTTAAACATGTTAGGGTTGAGATATCTGACCCGTTTATATAAACAGGTCGGTTTCGGGTTGAACATTTCTGACCCGCCAACCCGCGAACCCGTCAACCCGACCTGAATTGCCACCCCTATACAGAATGACCCATAAATGTGTCAGTGGATTGTAACATTTAGCACAAAAAGCTCAACCTTTCGGCAATTATTTTAAACTTTGTTACCTGTGATTAAGAGAGTACAATTATCAACTATATGCACACAGATTATTGCAAAATTAATTCAATGATTAAAATTTTGGAAGTAAGCAATCAGAACAGTGAGCACAATTCTACAAAGTAATTTAAGTACAATCAAGAACAACAAGAACAAAATTACAGCATTAGGGATTCTTAAACAGATAATATGGATAAGAAAGAACAAGTTAAAAAAGTTATATCATATAGACCTACCTTTGCATCACGGTAATTTATAATAAATTTTCCGGTCCCTTCCTGAATGACAACCCTGGCAATGGCACATTTCCGGCGACCGGTGCCGATAAGCGTCTGAGCAGCGAAGCCTCCGGGGAGTCTGGACTTGACGTATTTCTCGATGTTCGCAGTCTCCAGATCGCCGGTGAGTGGCTCGATGACGGTAGTTGCAAGTACGGTAAGATTAGGGGTTTTGGTTTTGGGAAATTGGATTGATTTTGGGGGTGGAGTGAGTGAAATGGAGTAGGGTTTTTGGGAGATTTGTGAGGAGAAAGAGAGAGAAGAGAAGGAGGATGCGAGGGTGGAGATGGACATCGCCATTTTTGTGAATTTGTGCTCTCTGAGAAGATGATTTGGTTGAAGATATGTTTATGAGGGTGGAAAGAAAGGGATAACGTAATTGTATTTCTCCAAAATGCCCCTTTGTTTTATGGAAAATGCACATTGCATTAATCATGTTTTATGAGGTTGAAGATATGTTTATGATTAAAACAAATTTATTGGCTTAAATTAACTATAAATTAACTAATAAACGATTATCTCTTTAAATTTCATTAATCATCATCTTTGAATAATTATGTTTTCTTGATTGTATACTAATCATTTTAATCATTCGTAACAACCGCGGAATGGTTAACAAATCCCTTTGTCTTATTTAGGATTACATCGGAAATCTCACGGGATTTTCTTTCGCAATGTTCAAGTTCAAGTATTTTTGAAAGTTTTTCCTCAATTGAATATGGTTAGGGTTTATTCCTCATAGGTAGAGGGTACAAGGGAAGACATAGGGTGAACATGGTACGGTACCACATATATTTTATTCATACCGTGTATCATACCAACTATAATTGGTACACTGATTTAGCTACCATTATCATACCAAGTTTACTTGGTACCAATTTGTTTGGCTACCAACAATCTTGGTTGGTACAAATTGGTAATGGTTATATACCAACATCACTAACTCATATGAAATTAAAAAAATTAATAACAAAAGAACAATGATATTTTATCATTATCGACCAGTTAAACATATTAACAAGTGTTCCGAACATGGAAACAAAATAAGCAAAATGATATAATATGTTACATGCTATATAGACATAATTTAGTACGATAAAGTAACAAAAGATGTAGCTATTTGTCGTAACTGAATCACGGATTTATAAGAATGTAGAGATAAAATATTATATTTTCAAAGATGTTTTTAGTTTCAAATATAAAATAAGTATGTGTTATTATATTATATTAGTTTCAGAGATATTTTTTGGGCACATCTATAATTTAAATAAAATATTGTATACTTTAATATTTAATTGGAATCTTGGGCAAATAGGTTGCTAGTTTAATATAATATATTAAACTAAGAATCATAATATATATATATATATATATATATATATATATATATATATATATATATATATATATATATATATATATATATATATATATCTTGGTTGGTACTGTATACTATGGTATTTAAATTTTTTGTACCATTACCGTACCATGATTACATAATTGGTACGGTACTACCAACCAAACATGTTGGTTATCAACGTATTGGCTACCAACTATTCTTGATATGGTTGGTAGCATGTTGGCTGATTTTGTTCGGTACAAATTTGACACCCCTAGTTTATGAGGTTGAAGATATGTTTATGATTAAAACAAATTTATTGGCTTAAATTAACTATAAATTAAGTAATAAACGATTATCTCTTTAAATTTCATTAATTATCATCTTTGAATAATTATGTTTTCTTGATTGTATACTAACCATTTTAATCATTCGTAACAACCGCGGAATGGTTAACAAATCCCTTTGTCTTATTTAGGATTACATCGGAAATCTCAGGGGATTTTCTTTCGCAATGTTCAAGTTCAAGTATTTTTGAAAGTTTTTCCTCAATTGAATATGGTTAAGGTTTATTCCTCATAGGTAGAGGGTACAAGGGAATACATATTGTCCCTTCGGATGTTACTTTCTTACTCGAACCACTAACTAAAAATAATTGGTCGTTCAAAAAAAACATCACTCCAAACAATATATAAAATACTAGAATGATAATTGCACATTGCAGCGGCGGTACTCTATAATATATGATTGTGACAAACAATTAGTGGATGATGGTGGCAGCGGCGGTAGTGGTGGTGGTCGTGGATGGTAGTGGAAGTGATAGTGGTTGGTGGGTGATGGTGGCTGTGGGTTGTAGAAGTGATGGTAGTTGTGGGTGGTAATTTTAATAGTTCAAAGTTTAAAGACTTAAAAACAATAAGTGTAACATATAACCTAATTGATATTGTGTTAAAAATACAAGGGTTATAAATTCAAGTTTTGCATGTTTCTTATTTTTTATAAATATGAAATAGCAAATGCATTAGTTGAATTCTTTTATCATATATACTGATCTTGTTACTATCTTGATTTTTAGGCATATTAATTATTTCTCTTATCAACATAATTTAGTCAACTTTAGTAGAAATAACAAGAACTTGTCAATTAAAACAAGCTAATAACAAGAACCTATAATCAACACATAAAATCGTCATCAAGCCACCATGTTTTAAAAAATTAAAATAAACATAATTACGGATCCACATAGATGATTTCAGCATGTACAGAAGCTCGCCTGAACCGTAACAGTTCTTTCAACAACTCCCAACCGCCGTCTTGCGAGGCAGGTTTAACAGTCATGCGTTCAAGTATAGGCGAATTTGCAAGCAAAAAGTTAATAAAATTCAGTTCTCTTGGCACACCAATTATTCCAGCAATTTTCACAAACCGTAATTGGTTAAAAAAGCAGTTTTGGTAGTCTTCTTCCACCAAATTCTTTGCACCTGTTCTTGCTGTTGGTTGTTCATCTGGTCGAGCCTAATACGTACATATTATTTAACAATTTTACCAATTAATACGTCAAATTACAAAATTTGGTTAAAACAGAATCCGGTTGTTTATGTATGCTTAAGTACAAACATAAGATGGTTGATAAACACACACTTTTAAAATGTGGAAGTGCGTCCTATAACGAATTTTCTATTGTATGTATTGGATTAAGAAATTTACCTTTTGATGTAACAAACTTCCAAAACTTACCTTTTAATGTAATTTTGTTACATCAAACGATGTAAGTTGGTTACATAAACATGGTAAAAATAAAAACTTAATTACATCGTAAGGTAATTTTCATAATCCAATACATATAATCACAAAACTCGTGTATAGTAACATAGTTAGATAAAATATAACCACAAAGTGGCGGTCAACTGCAAAACCCTTAAAACATTTATTTTTTTATAAAATTTAAGAAAATAAGAGAAACCCCACATCTAATTTATAGTAACATAGGTAACATAGGTAATTTATTTTTTTATTTTTTTATAGTAACATAGGTAATTTATTTATTTTTTGTCACCTCTAATTAACCGATTCCCAGCTGATAGTTAACTTTAGAGATATTAATAGCTACATGCCTACATATAGCCAGCTTAGTAAACGCTAAAAAATTAAAAAAAAAAAAAATTAAAAAAACTCACCAACATTTCGAGTTCCAGAAGATTAGGTGAACTCCTAAGAATGCAAAGAGCTGCCAAACATTCATCCATGTCATTAAAATTTATTCTCAGTGACAAATAATTCAGTTCCATACATGGAGTAGGTAATCTCCTTGGTACCATATCAACTGCCAAAAACTAAAAAAAAAACAAAAATTAAAATAAATTAATTAGTTAATTAATATCAAAAGTTCATAACTCGTTACAAAAGATTTTATTTAACTTTTATCTCACCTTTAAAAAGAAACTCTGAACCTCGAGTCTTTGTATACTAGGCAACGAACCGAAAAACTTGGTCAACTTACTCGTTGTCCCAATAGTCAACTCATGGTCATTCTCAACATTAACATACAAACCAATCGAAATAGTTGACAAATGAACCGTATTTTCAAAATTAACATCTTCAAAAACACCTCCAATATCAAAAAAAGTCAACTTTGGAGCATGAATTTTCAGATGAGCAAATCCTTCAAAGTTCATCAAAGTCAACCGTTCAAGTAACGGGCACATATAAATCAAGTTCTCAAAAACATCCTGGTCCATTGTAATATGTTGCAAATCAAGACTAGTTAATATCTTAAACCCGTTAAAATTTAACGGTGGTTTTAACAGACAGTTAAATAGCTCCAAATGAGATAACTTGTCACACAAGTATAACGCTGAAGGTAACTTGTACCGTTGACCTTTCCATATTTCTAGAATAAATTCTTTGACCGGCCCACGTGAGAGGAATAAGATCCAACGGTCAATATCGCACACGCCTTGTAGATCTCTGTGAGATAATTTAAATTTGTGAATTGGACCGTTGTGGAGTAACAGAACGTGGTCAACTATTTTGACCATTTTGTTTTTTATGACAGTTGGATCTTGTGATGAGACTAAAACGGATTGGTTATCGAATACTAAAGTTGTTAAATTGACCCATTTGTATCGCCATTTTGTTGATAAAATACTTGTTCTTACTGCATCGCGTAGTGTTAAAAGGGATAAGATTTTGTCGATGATGTGGCACGGGAAGTTGCTGATTCGGTCAACATCTGTTTCCATTTGGTAAGGAACTTTCGGTTGTTCTCTTTGCTTCTGAAAAATATTTAAATTAAGTTATTTATAATAATAATAATAATAATAATAATAATAATAATAATATAAATTGTCAAAAGGAATATATCACAGAAATGTAATGTTTAAAAGATGCTTTTGTGTGTATTAAAATATGCTTTCGTGTACTGTTAGGGTCATATTATATAAAAATGTTAATTTTGTGTATAAACTATAAAGATGTTATATTAACATAAAAACGCTATTTTTACAGTTTTACCAGACTAAGAAGCAGAAAATCAACAGAGTGATGATGAAAGGTACAAACTTACTAGTGAATTATATTTGTGTGTTTGTGTTTCATTAAGAAAACTGAATCAAATCAAAACAAATAATCCTAATAACAACAAATTGGCAACCCATATTGCCCTAATTAACAACTTTTAATCCTGCTATAAGATATTATAAAACTTGTCAGATAAAAATAAACGCATTCTACAAAGTACAAAAATACGAAAAAACAACTTACCATATTACTCGTGAAGTGGATTTTGAAATTGCAAGTAGATTGTGAATCATCATTATGCGATTAAAGTCATTTTCCACGAGCCAATCTCTGATATACAAACAATTAAAATATGTAATACATGACATTTGTATATGCATATATGTGTGGATGTAGGTGTTGTGTTTTTGAAAAAAAGAATAATAATAATATGAGGACAAAGAAATATACTTCGTATATGTATTTACACTTGTAACAAAACACATAAATTTGTTAATTTTTCTGAGTTCTCTGTAATTGGGGGATCACTAATTAAGTAATTATATACAGATATCAAACCCTAAGGTTATATATCCCAACCACAGAACAAAATTCTTAGACATATAAATCAATTGATATGAAACCAATTCGTCATCGCATGACAGTAAAAAGTTTCAACTAAAAAATCAATGAACTCAATATACAATCCGGATCAAATGGAGGGTTTTGTACATAGACCATTTGACCTAAAGTAATCAATTGCCCTTTAATTCCGAAATGGAACGATAATCTTACTTAACAGAATTTAAGGGTGTTGAATCTAGTTAACAAAATTCCACAAAACCCCCTAAAATTCATGACGATTCAAATAAATGCATACTAAAGCGTAGACACAGACAAAAAAGAAAAACTAGGGTTAAAATTTAGATAAATTACATAGTTAGGTGAAGAATAGAAAGGGAGAATAGTGAAATTTACATGTATACAAGGTCAGAATCTTGTTCGGAAGTGATCGATGTGATTAATTGGCGTAAGAATTGGGTGGAACGAAAGGTGAATTGGAGGGAGAAAGGGGGTGAAATTTGATGATGAAATTGTGAAGATTGGCCTGCAACCATTAAAACTTTGAAGCGTACGCTACAGGCCCCGGCGTTTTAATCATGACAACGACACCTCGGTAAGGTTATTATTTAGAAAAATTGTATCAATTCTTAAACCGGTCATAATGTCAATTAAAACATTACTATAAATAAAAACATAATACTTTAATTTAAAAACATTACAATACTTAAATAAAAATACAGCACTAATTTAAAAAATAATAATTAACGTTGGCAGAAATTTGGCGGGAGTTGTGAAATGTGGTCCACTAGTGCAGTGCAAAGTTTGTGATGCATCAATTGATCTCGTAGTTCTTTGGTCATTCGAGTGTGTGTTGCAACTCTCTCATTCCACGAACGTTGAGGCATGTTTTCCAGATTATCCATATACGCCTCCTCAACTGGACACATGTTACGTCTGTCGTCATCGATTATCATGTTGTGTAAAATTATACAACAATACATGATTCGGCGAATTTTATTGACGCTATATGGTCTTGTCGGATTTTTTATGTTCTTCCAACGCCCTTGCAAAACACCGAATGCTCGTTCAATATCTTTTCTCGCGGATTCCTGATATCTCTTGAACTGAATTTGATGTTCAGATAGTGGATACTTAAATGACTTCACAATGGTTGACCATTCCGGATATATCTCGTCACCGAGATAGTATCCTTTAGTGAATTATTGTCCGGAAATGGTAAAAGGAATAGTAGGAGTTCTGTTTTTCAGCAAGTCCTTGAATAAGTCTGATGCATTAAGGACATTGATGTCGTTACTCGAACCAACTGGGCCCCACCATCTCACAACCAATCCCCTCTCTCGCTCATCTTCAAACCGGTGTACCCAGCCAACGGGTTCCAACCGACGGCTCGTGCCAACGGTGGGACGCCGCCGGTTTCTCCAAAGCCCCAACCGGCAGGAACCATTGGCAGGAATCTTAGCTAACTTATAAAATGATTTATTATTTAAAAAAATTATATAATCACATTTTTTTAATTATAACAATTGTATTAATAAAATAGAGAAAGGTTCAAGGTAGTTTATTATTTTTGTAAAGTCCTGAAAGAGAAATCTTAGTCATTGCATCAATCAACCCCCAAATCACCACCACCACCATCACATCTTATTCAATACATCAACACCATCATCACCTCATGTGTACTAAATCACATGTGATTGCACACCGCCGACCACCACCACAATCACCACCTCATGTGTATTAAATTACATATGATTCAGCACCGCCAACCACTACCACCACCACCACCGACAACCTCTGCCGGCCATTATTTCCACCACCGGCAACCCCTTGCCACCTTCGGCTGCTTTCAATCATATGTGATTATGTATCCAGGCACATGTTATTTTAAAATGGAGATTGTTGCAAATAGTGTCCAAGTGAAATACATGAAACATCAAGTGCTCAAAGTGACAAGCGTTGGGGGCATAGTATAGTGTGTAATAACTATTTGAAATTTTGGATATTGAATGCTTAGATTCACTGTAATCGTAATACACTTTCATCTTAAAGTATTTCAATGATAAAATCAAAATTCTCAATCCGATAAAAGTGTGGATGCTTGAGAAAAGAAAATGTGAATCTATTATGATTCAAGGTACCAAAAGCGGAAATGGCCAAAAACTAGGAAATAACCGCTTGTCTTAACCAGCAAAAACTTCCTCAAGGCAGTTGAGAAATCGATGACAATTGCCATAAAATGGGTCGAATTTTTTGGGTCGAAAAACTCGGTTTGAATTTTAAATTCGGATTCCTTGGGGTGCTGCCCCTTGACCCCGATGTCCGGGGCACTGCCCTTAAACCCTTACTTGTTATGTCGTCAGGATTATCTTGGAAATAAAATATTATTGAACCTATATTTTTTTAATATAAAACAATAATTTAGTTATTATACGAATATCAATTAATAGTTTTTTGGGTTTCATACGAAATTCTCCGCGACATCACGTGGAGTGAAACCTACTAGTTTAAATACATTTTAAACACTTCAATCTGTAAAGAAATCCTATCTATATTTAATTTGTTTCCATTTTATCTTAATTCTTTAAAAAAGAAAATATAACAAAAATTGAATTGTTTACCTATAATGCATTAGAATTAAAGAGATATTAACAATCCACATTAAATTATTAATAACTCATTTAAAGTAATTATTTTATGGAAGTATGATATGAGTAATAAAAAAAGACAAACATTTTTTTTTAAGAAACAAAAAACACAAACATTTTTTTAAAAGAAACAAAAAACACATCCTTCTTATTAACATACAGGTCAAAAGACTCAAAATCGAAACTCAAGTCTTATTTAAACACCCTCTCTGTCTCACTAACAAGTAACAACAATCAAATATTAACTTATGGGAAATACTAAACGTGTTAAAATGTTGTTGTAAAAGTTTTTAAGGTTATTTGGTATGGGTCCAAGAAAAAGGGTGTGGTGATGATGTGTCACTACCTCCACACCGTGGTGAAAGTTTGAACACCACCCCCTCCACATGTGGAGGCAAGGCGTGGTGAAGGCTTGGCCACGACCACGTCCACTGAAAGCCACGCAGTGCATACTCACAAATCTCAAACTTCAATGTGTTTTGGTGGGTCCCCTCTCACATGTGGGGGTGTGTGATAGTGTGGTGGCCTTATAGGTATATAATGTATGGTGACGTGGTGTGGTTGCTTAGGTGACATCTGATGTGTCAATAAAATTTAGTGTGACTGGTGCTATACCCATCAGCCTAAGTAGTTAAAATATAATGTTTTAAAATATAATTATCTTAAAGTGGTTGGTGATTTTTAAGTTGTTATGATTAAGGTGTAAATGATTTAAGCACTTTTATTTTATAACCATAATAAGAAATTCACAATTGTTAGTAAATCCTTTAAATTATTAATAATTCATAATTCATATAAAGTAAAGTATTTTATGAAATTGTGAAATGTGTAATAAAACGACATCAATTTTTAGAAAGAAAAAAAATCATCTTATTAAAATATAGACTAAAATAAATTTTAATATCATGAATTTGATTGAACAAGTCTACTATTATCTTGAGTTATTAAAATTGCATCATTATATCATAAACATGGATTAATAGTCAATTTAATACTCTGACTTACTAACTTAATTTTGAATTTTTGTATTTACATCTAATTTTAATATATTAAGATGAACTTGGGTTTTGTAGTTTGTCAAAAGTTTAAGAGATGTAAATTATGTTAAAAACATAGTGGTTTATTCAAGGTAGTCTATCAATTTTATCTAGTCTCAGTGGACAATTATTAGTCCTTGGATCAAGAATAAGTCAAAGGTCAAGATCAAGATTCAAACCACCACCACCACAAACACATGTGCTTCAATACATCAATACCTCACCCACCTCCGGCGGTCGGAGACAGCAGCTGGCGGCGGCGGCGGACGGCGGCCGGAGGTGGCGGCCGGCGGTGGTGACCGGCGGTTTCTGACTCGGCCTAGCCCGGTCGCCCTACGCGGTGGTCGTGACTTGAAACACATGTGTTTCACCTTTTGAAAAATATGTGTTTTGTAGTTCGCATGCACCCCTGTGTTTTAGAAACACATGTTTTTAGCGAAACACATGTGTTTCACCATTTGAAACACATGTGCTTCGTAGTTCGCATGCTCCCCTGTGTTTTAGAAACTTATGTTTTTAGTGAAACACATGTGTTCCGTGACTTGAAACACATGTTTCGTGAACACATGTGCTTCGTAGTTCGCATGCTTCTCTGTGTTTTAGAAACTCATGTTTTTAGTGAAACACATGTGTTTGAAACACATGTGTTTCGTGACTTGAAACACATGTGTTTGAAGTGACTTGAAACACATGTGTTTCGTGACTTGAAACACATGTTTGAAACACATGTGTTTCGTGACTTGAAACACATGTGTTCACCACCACCACCAGCACCTTCACTGTCAGCCACCACCACCGCTACCGTACACCGGCGGCGGATGGTGGCGGACGGAGGTGGTCGGCGGCGGTGGGCCGCGGCGGGCGGTGACGGGCGGTTGCCGGATATCAAATTAGTGAATAAGGATATTAAATTTGATGAATAAGGATATTAAATTAATGAATAAGGATATTAAATTTAAGTTATAATATTATACCTTTAACAATAAAACAAAGAGCAAGTCAACTATAAGTTTCAAATTTGAAGAAATAAAATGAATTTTCATTTAAAATATTTGTTAAAATAAAACTCATCTTATTTAAACATTCTTGCCTCACTAGTAAAGTCCAAAAGATACTCACTCCCCATCCCTCTTTCTCTCTCACTTTCTACGTGTCGGAAAGATGGATGCCGTGATAGCCACCGGAGCTACGGCGGTAGCAGTCGCCGTTGCTCTTTACTTCTGGTATCTTAAAAGCTATACTTCTAACCACAGCCGTCAATCAAACAATCTCCCTTCTGTTCCTGGTACTCTTTATACGTATATGTTTAAATTTATATTTCTATGATCACTCTATATACAGATAAAAACTGATACTGATTTTGACAATTTGTTGATTTTTTACGGTATTTAGGCTCTGTTCTGATCTGCGTATTTAGTTTTTAATTTAGTCGGTGGAATATCAACTCCCTATTTCTCTGATTTATGATGAATTTGTGAAAGTTATGTGATTACGATGATGTAATTGAGTGTGATTTATAATTTACAGTGGTGCCTGGAGTCCCAATTTCGGGGAATCTATTGCAATTAAAGGAGAAGAAACCATACATGACTTTTACAAAATGGGCAGAAATTTATGGGCCAATTTACTCGATTAAAACTGGAGCTACTTCCATGGTGGTCGTAAGTTCCAATGAAATCGCCAAGGAGGTACTAAATCAATTCCACCTACTGTATTTCTCTGCAATATATAAGTAACAATTTCTGGATTAAAAATTTAAATATTATTTCAACTCTGCATTGATATATGAATTATTACTACAGTAAATTGTAAGGATGATTCCTAAGATTTATCTCTTAAAAATTAAATTTTTAGTCATTTTTTTGAAATATTTTACACCTACAGTCACTTAATCTAACGTCTGTTATATAATTAATAGAAAAGAGATCACTAGTGTAAATTTAAAGGACTACCGGTATAATATTATAACATAAAAACTAACAAATATTATGCCAAAGGACCAAAGATGTATAATCTTTCTATATATCAAATTTGGTGTAAACGTTAGGAAGAGTAACCATCTTTATAATTTATTTTTATTATAATTTAGTTACTTAATTCGTCTTTGAAAAGAATATTTAGCATTGGACTCAGGAGATCCGAGTTAGTATAATGACAAAATCTTCAATTAATTATAAAACTGAGTATCTCCCAATATATCAGCCAAATCGATCGTGTTGAAAACATAATATAAAAGGATTGTTGTCGATGTCACCCTAAATTTTAATGAATTAATAGTTCACAAAAGAATGTTAATTTAATTGTAAATATTAGTAGTTATTTGCTTTTAAATTACTTTACACAAACCTAAAACAGGATAAACCTGATGTTACATTTACGATATTATTTGTTTTTATCATTTTACAACTTTTCGTCACCAATTTGACCGGAGTTAGTGTAATCAAATGTAATTACTTCGTATATATTTTGGTGGCAAAAAAAAAAAAAAGATAGTGAGTTAAAATTAATAATTACATATATACTTTTTTGAAAAAGTTTAAAATTATAGGCTATAAAGTCAAAATGATTCTATAAAACATTTTAAAATACACTTTCAATAATAAATTAGTCGTTGAGTGGGGGTTAATGTACTAAGTAATTATCGCATTTTCAAAAAACTTATTCTGTTTCAAACTGAACTTTGAAAATACAATGACTACCGAGTCCATTAACCCTCGAATAATAAACAATTTAATGATAATAAAAAAAAGTATAGCTAGGTGCTCAATACTGCTTGAACGTGTGGCACCCACTAGGCCACTATAGAACATTTATAGATGCTGGTATCTAACATAAATTTATTTGTATTTTAATAGATAGTATTGTCTTAATTGTTTAAATTGATACTGGTAATTTAAATCTAAATTAATTACTTAATACAACAGTTTAGTCGTTTCACATTAGATAAACCAATATTTAAACTATCAATTAATTTATAATGTAATTTATCATGTTACTCATATTATTATATCTACAATATACGTAACTTATGTTTTAAAATCATTATTAACTTTTAGTATATATATATATATAGCACAAACGTTTTTGGTATGATTGCACCATTAATATTATTAGTTGATAAAATATAAACAGAATATGTAGTTCCTAGCTATTACTTTAAGATAATAACAAAAATATTGTTGGAATATGTGTCCACCCGCATCAAATAAACGGTTAACCGTGTGACGTATATTATCGGTCCTACTCGGGTTGCCCTTGAGGTACAATCAAACACGAGAATAAACGAAAACGTTTTAATTAAAAGTTTAATTAAAATCGATATTGGGCTAGATTAAGTTAACGAGTTAGTTAACTATTTAATCTTGAAAGTGGGCTAATGATTAATAAGAGTTAATCAAATTGGGCTAATAGTTAATGGACCTAATTAACTATTAAGTTGGGCTTGATCCATGTGTTAAATCCATTAGGAGATTAGGGTTAATTACCCTATAAATACAAGGCATGGGACTTGAGAAAAGACACACCAAAACCTCTTGTGCTCTCTCCCTTTGGCCGGCCCCTCTTACCGCCGCCCAACCAGCGCCGGCAGCCCTGCTCCGCCAGCCGCCGCCGTGCCCCACCGCCGGAATTGTTTTCGGTTTGGTTTTTCGTTGTGTTTCTCAAGAGTACATTATACTACAACGTGGTATATTGTCTCGTTTGATTACAAGCCTTAGGTGTGAACAAGTAGAGGGTTTCTTTCTTGAAACCTACCGGTTACAAAGTGGCTCGTACTCGATCACAAGGATTGTCTCCACCAATTGCCGCCAATGTAAGTTTCGATTTAATTATTTTATTATCTAGTTACCTTGGACTTGTAAACCTTACGGTCATAATAGCTTCATCGGGAATTGTCGTTTATCTTGTTTGTTTGTAATTCCGCGACTGACAAATGTGCTGGTAAAAGTGTACAAAACCCAACAGTGGTATCAGAGCTACCGGTTTACAAATCTAAGTGTACTAGATTAATAATTCCGAAAATCCCATAAAATGTTTTATGTATTTTCGAAAATCGAAAATATATATTTTCATTTTAAAATCGTTTTTAATAATTAAATATATAAACTAGATTATTAAAAGTGTTTTATAATTGTCTAGAGATTTATTTAAAAAGGGGTTAAAATAATTTGTATATTTTATATATATAATATATAATTTCGGTTATGTATATATTATGTATATTTATTTAAGATTTTTAAATAAATAAAATTAAGTTATTTATGCATACATAAATTTCGAATTTATGTATATACATAAATAAAAGATTTCCAAAATCTTTTCAAATAAATTTAAAAGGTTTTAAATACATTCCAAAATAGAAATTTGAATTTTTTGGAAATTGGAATATTTAAATATGGTATATATATTCGTTTTTAAATTTCGAATATATATATTTATTTAAATATAAATTCCGAAAATTTTATGAGATATAAAAGATTTGGGATTTAATTTGGAATTTTTCAACTTTGTAGATTTGATTTATTTTGATATTTTGAATTGTTTCCTTAGTTGAAATAATTAATACAATAAATAACATATATAAATTAAAACTATATGAACTTTAATAGAATCAAATTAAAACTATATGAACTTTAGTTAATGAAATTAAAAGGTTTAATTCTCATAAAATGCATATACTATAAAAGTTTATATATATTATAACTAAAGTTAAATACGTTGTCACTCATGTCACAAGTAGGCTCACCCATAGTCTATTGCATAAAAGGAGGTATAAGGAGAGATGTTATGATCTCAAACGGGGTTGCATTTTTAATACGCCTTGCGCTGACCTGCCTCGCCGCTTCCCTTGCTTTAGAATGGAGCTACCGAAAGGACATGATATGATAATGTCAAGATTAAAAGTATAATCATATAAATTAAACAAAACTCCCGTTTAATATAAAAATGTGAACAAAGTGTGCTCTCCATGAAAGACACGCATTCTAATTATAATCTAATTAACGAAGCTCGTGCGGTTTGCCGGTACGTTAATTTTGAGATTATTCTTTTGAGTGAAACGATTCTCGCGATACCCAAGCGAACTTGAGCCGAGAATCTTCGTGGTTGTTTCATGGTTGTTTCACCTTCTAATCTATGATCCACGGCATCCCTGTCATGGATTAGAAAGAGCATAGATTCAATATTAACATGTCATTCTCGTATGAGAATGAATCTTAAAAGAACTAGGGATTTCATATGATTGAAATTGACAATAGCTTGTCTACTGCACGAAACTATTTGGTGTGAAATGCGGCATCCCTCTTCACATCAAATGGTGTAGTGTATATATCCTAACCTTATGGAATAAAATTGGGAAATTATTATAAGGATTAATAAATAATAAACTAATAAAGAAATCATTTCTTTTGTAGATGTCTTTGAACAACAACAATAACAACAACAACAATGTTAACCCTCCTCCACCACCACCTCCACTTCCACTTACACCACTTTTCTCTGGGTTGTCCATAACCACAATTCCACGCCGTGGGAGAAACACGGATCTAGACTTTGTGGAATATATGGACAACACTCGAGCTGTTAATAAAAACCTAAAACTCATTGAGACATGTAAAATGCAAGAAGGGGAACCGGTACGTAGCTTCATCGAAAGGATGAAATGATACGCAAATAATTTAGAAAGTCTGGGTTTAACTCTCAATAGGAAGTTAGTTGTTGATATGATGTTATACAAACTAACTCCTAAATTTTCCTCATACATATTTGATTACGAGAGGAACAAGAGAGATCTTACAAGCTTAGAGTTATGCAAAGAATTGATGGTTGTCGAAAGAAACCTGTTATTTACGTGTGACTGCAGTTTTGTAACTCCCACCTTGAACATTGAATCAAATGATGCTATAAGAGATCTATCTTCTATTCCAAATAGGAAGAGAAAAGTAAATGAGGGGTATGCCCCAAATAAGCTCAAAAGAACCTCTTTAATAGCACCCAAAGATTCAATATGTTTTTACTGTAATGAGATGGGTCACTGGAAAAGGAATTGCTCAAAGTACCTTACCGATTTAAAGAATCAAAAGATCCAAAAGTCTGGTATCTTAGGTACGTTTATGATCAAACTGAATAGTACTTCTATGTCTGATTCTTGGGTTCTTGATACAGGGTGTAGTACTCACATTTGCACTAATATACAGGGACTAAAGAATAGTAGGAAGCTGAAGCATGGTGAGCTGAATCTAATAATGGGAAACAGAGTCTCGGCTGCTGTAACCAAGATTGGAGATTTTAAGCTCATGCTTAGTAGTGATAGTTCGATTACTTTATTAGATGTTTGTTATTCGCCTTGCATGGCACGAAACATTATTTCATTTTATGCATTGTTTAAGGATGGTTTTACTTTTGGTTTTGATGATGAAAATGGTTCTATCTTAGTTTATAAGAATGATGTTTTATTTTCAAAGCTATTCCTTGTTCTGGCATATATGAAAATGTTGTTTGCGTTAACAATAGAAATCTAATATTGAATGTTGATTCGTCCAAAGGTGTGTTGGATAAATCATGTCTATGGCATTGTCGCTTAGGCCACATAAACAGAAGCGCATCGCAAAACTTCAAAATGATGGAGTGTTGGAATCGTTTGACCTCAAATCGAATGATGTATGCGAATCTTGTTTACTTGGCAAGATGACAAAAGCGCCATTCACAGGGACTTGTGAAAGAGGCAAAGACTTACTGGATCTTGTACACACTGATGTGTGTGGACCATTTAAGTCAAGCACTAGGCATGTTGAACGATACTTCGTTACATTTACTGATGATTTCAGTAGATATGGTTATGTTTATCTGATTAAACATAAGTCAGAAACCTTTGAAACGTTCAAAGAATTTCAAAATGAAGTTGAGAATCAATTGGGCAGAAAGATCAAGATGCTACGCTCTGACAGGGGTGGAGAGTATCTTAGTCAAGAGTTTATCGATCATCTCAAGAGTTGTGGAATAGTGTCTCAACTCTCCCCTCCCCGAGCTCCACAACTTAATGGAGTATCAGAAAGGAGAAATCGAACCTTGTTAGACATGGTTCGATCAATGATGAGTCGATCTACTCTTCCAGTGAGCTTTTGGGGGTATGCCCTAGAAACAACAGCTCATATCTTAAACCTCGTACCAACTAAGAAGGTTGCTAAAACTCCCTCTGAAATGTGGACAGGGAAGCCTCCCTCGCTCCGACACTTGAAAATCTGGGGTTGTGAAGTTTATGTAAGACATGAAACTCATGACAAACTAGAACAAAAATCAGAGAGATGTCACTTCGTTGGCTACCCACGTCAGTCTTTTGGATATCGGTTTTACAACCGAAAAGAGAACAAAGTGTTCATAGCTCGAAGAGGGTTCTTCCTTGAGAGACAACTAATATCCAATGAAGCTAGTGGGAGTAAAATTGATCTTGAAGATTGTCAAGAATCATCCAACGAAGAAGTTGAAGCACCTATAGTTGACACTAACACTCAACCAGAGGATGAGACTCCTGTTGAACCTATTGATATAACTCCTACCATTCCACGTAGATCCTCTAGAGTTGTTCGCCCTCCTGAGCACCTTGGTGATTATTATGAATACCATATTGCTGAAGGTGATGCATCGACTGATAATGGTTTACCAGTTGATGATGATGAGCCATCAAACTTTAAGGAAGCTATGGGAGGCCCTGAGGCCAAAAAGTGAAAGAGGCTATGGAGAGCGAGATTCAGTCTATGTATGACAATCAAGTATGGAACTTGGTTGACACTACTCCCGGCATTAAAACCGTTGGGTGTAAGTGGATCTTCAAAAGGAAGACCGACATGGATGGGAATGTGCACACATATAAGGCTAGGTTGGTTGCAAAGGGTTACACTCAAACTCAAGGGATTGATTATGATGAAACCTTTTCACCAGTAGCCAAGATAAAGTCTATCAGGATATTGCTTGCTATAGCTGCATTTCATGACTATGAAATTTGGCAGATGGATGTGAAAACCGCTTTCCTTAATGGAAAACTTACCGAGGATGTGTATATGGCACAACTAGAGGGTTTTATCCACAAACAACATCCTAATAGAGTGTGCAAGCTTAAGAAATCAATTTACGGATTGAAACAAGCGTCTCGTAGCTGGAATCTTTGCTTCCATGAGAAAGTCAAAGAGTTTGGATTTTCTAGAAGCGAAGATGAGTCCTGTGTATATATCAAAGCTAGTGGGAGCGTAGTAGTCTTTCTAGTATTGTATGTTGATGACATACTCCTCATTGGAAATGATATTCCTACACTGCAAGATGTAAAATCTTGGTTGGGAAAATGCTTTGCAATGAAGGATCTAGGAGATGCAGCGTATATACTTGGGATTAAGATATACAGAGATAGAACAAAACGTCTAATAGGATTAAGCCAGAGTACGTATGTGGATAAGATATTGAAGAAGTTCAATATGTTGGATTCAAAGAAAGGGTTCTTACCCATGAACCATGGCATAATATTGGCTAAGAGTCAATGTCCCAGTACTGAGCAAGAACGGGAAAGAATGAATCGAGTCCCATATGCCTCGGCTATATGATCGATCATGTATGCCATGATTTGTACTCGTCCGGATGTCTCATATGCCTTGAGCATGGTGAGTCGATTCCAGGACAACCCTGGCACTGATCATTGGACTGCGGTGAAATCGATTCTCAAGTATCTAAGGCGAACAAAAGATATGTTCTTAGTATATGGTGGGAAAGACGAATTAAAGGTGGAAGGTTTTTGTGAAGCGAGTTTCCAAACAGATAGAGATGACTCGTGTTCACAATCTGGGTGGGTATTCTTATTGAATGGAGGAGCTGTCACTTGGAAAAGTTCCAAACAGAAGACAGTTGCTGACTCCACATGTGAATCTGAGTATATTGCTGCTAGTGAAGCAGCAAAAGAGGCTACATGGTTAAAGAATTTCATCGGTGACCTTGGTGTTGTAACAAGCATCAAGGACCCATTGAAAATCTTTTGTAACAATGAAGGTGCAGTCGCTTTGACTAAAGAATCCAAAGATCATAGTCGAACCAGGCATATACTCAGAAAATATCACTATGTGAGAAAGCGTGTTGAGGAAGGAGACATCATTGTGACTAGGGTATCATCGGAAGAGAATCCAGCTGATCCTTTCACAAAGCCACTAAGTCGATCCAAGCACGACGAGCATGCAAGGACGATAGGAATTAGATTTCATAGTGAGCTATGTTAGTTTATTTATTTGAAACATTGTAACAAAATAAAATTGTATGACTTGGTGATTTATTTATGGAGATTAAATAATTTGAAAGTGTACTACCATTTCATATTGTATTTAAATTTTGTGTTTTAATTTTGCATGTTTAGAATTACTTCCTAAGTAACCTGAGAGATTACTTAAAACGTCCACAGTCGATCATTCTCGTGGGAGTGAGAATTGAACAAAGATGTCATGAGAGAAGGAGTAGATTGTTCAAAGGATTGAACATCGCATGGAGATTGCTGCTACTCTCATGAGCATTTAAAAGGAGTTTCTTTTAAATGTTGGACCAACCCACGCTCAGAGTATTACCTCATGGACAATATCAAAGGTAATAGTGAGACGGTAATATCATATAAGTCTTAAAACCTAGATGCATTAGTCTTCGTGATACGACACTATGATATATTGGTGTGTTCCAACGCTATTCGTAAATGTTAGCTATACAGAGCATATCCATATATTATGGGATAACTATTGGCGAGGAGATGTAGGCGAAGTTTATTCGCTCCTTCTTCCACAGTGGAAGAAGCGATGTCTTTGGGGCCCCTGTTGATTTGATGTGACAAATAAAGTACCTGCGCAGGTCATGACTAGATTGAATGTTCAATCAGTAGTTGCTCAGTCATCATAAATCTTGAATCAGGAAACATAATCATAACCAGAGATTGACACGGTCCGTGTCTCTAGTTATTGTGACATCAGAAGCGAAGGAGATATGATCCCTTATCTTAGGAGCTGATCTCTTGATTAGAATCAGAGTTTAGCAGCGGCATTTGATTGCGCACCTTAATAGATACGCACATAAGAAACTGTTTATAGTTGATGAGATGTCCAAGTGGGAGACTGTTGGAATATGTGTCCACCCGCATCAAATAAACGGTTAACCGTGTGACGTATATTATCGGTCCTACTCGGGTTGCCCTTGAGGTACAATCAAACACGAGAATAAACGAAAACGTTTTAATTAAAAGTTTAATTAAAATCGATATTGGGCTAGATTAAGTTAACGGGTTAGTTAACTAGTTAATCTTGAAAGTGGGCTAATGATTAATAAGAGTTAATCAAATTGGGCTAATAGTTAATAGACCTAATTAACTATTAAGATGGGCTTGATCCATGTGTTAAACCCATTAGGAGATTAGGGTTAATTACCCTATAATTACAAGGCATGGGACTTGAGAAAAGACACACCAAAACCTCTTGTGCTCTCTCCCTTTGGCCGACCCCTCTTACCGCCGCCCAACCACCGCCGGCAGCCCAGCGCCGCCGCCGTGCCCCACCGCCGGAATTGTTTTCAGTTTGGTTTTTCGTTGTGTTTCTCAAGAGTACATTATACTACAATGTGGTATATTGTCTCGTTTGATTACAAGCCTTAGGTGTGAACAAGTAGAGGGTTTCTTTCTTGAAACCTACCGGTTACAAAGTGGCTCGTACTCGATCACAAGGATTGTCTCCACCAATTGCCGCCAATGTAAGTTTCGATTTAATTATTTTATTATCTAGTTACCTTGGACTTGTAAACCTTACGGTCATAATAGCTTCATCGGGAATTGTCGTTTATCTTGTTTGTTTGTAATTCCGCGACTGACAAATGTGCTGATAAAAGTGTACAAAACCCAACGCCTTTAATTCGTCTTTCCCACCTTTAAACTAAGAACATATCTTTTGTTCGCCTTAGATACTTGAGAATCGATTTCACCGCAGTCCAATGACCAGTGCCAGGGTTGTCCTGGAATCGACTCACCATGCTCAAGGCATATGAGACATCCGGACGAGTACAAATCATGGCATACATGATCGATCATATAGCCGAGGCATATGGGACTCGATTCATTCTTTCCCGTTCTTGCTCAGTACTGGGACATTGACTCTTAGCCAATATTATGCCATGGTTCATGGGTAAGAACCCTTTCTTTAAATCCAACATATTGAACCTCTTCAATATCTTATCCACATACGTACTCTGGCTTAATCCTATTAGACGTTTTGTTCTATCTCTGTATATCTTAATCCCAAGTATATACGTTGCATCTCCTAGATCCTTCATTGCAAAGCATTTTCCCAACCAAGATTTTACATCTTGCAGTGTAGGAATATCATTTCCAATGAGGAGTATGTCATCAACATACAATACTAGAAAGACTACTACGCTCCCACTAGCTTTGATATATACACAGGACTCGTCTTCGCTTCTAGAAAATCCAAACTCTTTGACTTTCTCATGGAAGCAAAGATTCCAGCTACGAGACGCTTGTTTCAATCCGTAAATTGATTTCTTAAGCTTGCACACTCTATTAGGATGTTGTTTGAGGATAAAACCCTCTGGTTGTGCCATATACACATCCTCGGTAAGTTTTCCATTAAGGAAACGGGTTTTCACATCCATCTGCCAAATTTCATAGTCATGAAATGCAGCTATAGCAAGCAATATCCTGATAGACTTTATCTTGGCTACTGGTGAAAAGGTTTCATCATAATCAATCCCTTGAGTTTGAGTGTAACCCTTTGCAACCAACCTAGCCTTATATGTGTGCACATTCCCATCCATGTCGGTCTTCCTTTTGAAGATCCACTTACACCCAACGGTTTTAATGCCGGGAGTAGTGTCAACCAAGTTCCATACTTGATTGTCATACATAGACTGAATCTCGCTCTCCATAGCCTCTTTCACTTTTTGGCCTCAGGGCCTCCCATAGCTTCCTTAAAGTTTGATGGCTCATCATCATCAACTGGTAAACCATTATCAGTCGATGCATCACCTTCAGCAATATGGTATTCATAATAATCACCAAGGTGCTCAGGAGGGCGAACAACTCTAGAGGATCTACGTGGAATGGTAGGAGTTATATCAATAGGTTCAACAGGAGTCTCATCCTCTGGTTGAGTGTTAGTGTCAACTATAGGTGCTTCAACTTCTTCGTTGGATGATTCTTGACAATCTTCAAGATCAATTTTACTCCCACTAGCTTCATTGGATATTAGTTGTCTCTCAAGGAAGAACCCTCTTCGAGCTATGAACACTTTGTTCTCTTTTCGGTTGTAAAACCGATATCCAAAAGACTGACGTGGGTAGCCAACGAAGTGACATCTCTCTGATTTTTGTTCTAGTTTGTCATGAGTTTCATGTCTTACATAAACTTCACAACCCCAGATTTTCAAGTGTCGGAGCGAGGGAGGCTTCCCTGTCCACATTTCAGAGGGAGTTTTAGCAACCTTCTTAGTTGGTACGAGGTTTAAGATATGAGCTGCTGTTTCTAGGGCATACCCCCAAAAGCTCACTGGAAGAGTAGATCGACTCATCATTGATCGAACCATGTCTAACAAGGTTCGATTTCTCCTTTCTGATACTCCATTAAGTTGTGGAGTTCGGGGAGGGGAGAGTTGAGATACTATTCCACAACTCTTGAGATGATCGATAAACTCTTCACTAAGATACTCTCCACCCCTGTCAGAGCGTAGCATCTTGATCTTTCTGCCCAATTGATTCTCAACTTCGTTTTGAAATTCTTTGAACGTTTCAAAGGTTTCTGACTTATGTTTAATCAGATAAACATAACCATATCTACTGAAATCATCAGTAAATGTAACGAAGTATCGTTCACCATGCCTAGTGCTTGACTTAAATGGTCCACACACATCAGTGTGTACAAGATCCAGTAAGTCTTTGCCTCTTTCACAAGTCCCTGTGAATGGCGCTTTTGTCATCTTGCCAAGTAAACAAGATTCGCATACATCATTCGATTTGAGGTCAAACGATTCCAACACTCCATCCTTTTGAAGTTTTGCGATGCGCTTCTTGTTTATGTGGCCTAAGCGACAATGCCATAGACATGATTTATCCAACACACCTTTGGACGAATCAACATTCAATATTAGATTTCTATTGTTAACGCAAACAACATTTTCATATATGCCAGAACAAGGAATAGCTTTGAAAATAAAACATCATTCTTATAAACTAAGATAGAACCATTTTCATCATCAAAACCAAAAGTAAAACCATCCTTAAACAATGCATAAAATGAAATAATGTTTCGTGCCATGCAAGGCGAATAACAAACATCTAATAAAGTAATCGAACTATCACTACTAAGCATGAGCTTAAAATCTCCAATCTTGGTAACAGCAGCCGAGACTCTGTTTCCCATTATTAGATTCAGCTCACCATGCTTCAGCTTCCTACTATTCTTTAGTCCCTGCATATTAGTGCAAATGTGAGTACTACACCCTGTATCAAGAACCCAAGAATCAGACATAGAAGTACTATGAAGTTTGATCATAAACGTACCTAAGATACCAGACTTTTGGATCTTTTGATTCTTTAAATCGGTAAGGTACTTTGAGCAATTCCTTTTCCAGTGACCCATCTCATTACAGTAAAAACATATTGAATCTTTGGGTGCTATTAAAGAGGTTCTTTTGAGCTTATTTGGGGCATACCCCTCATTTACTTTTCTCTTCCTATTTGGAATAGAAGATAGATCTCTTATAGCATCATTTGATTCAATGTTCAAGGTGGGAGTTACAAAACTGCAGTCACACGTAAATAGCAGGTTTCTTTCGACAACCATCAATTCTTTGCATAACTCTAAGCTTGTAAGATCTCTCTTGTTCCTCTCGTAATCAAATACGTATGAGGAAAATTTAGGAGTTAGTTTGTATAACATCATATCAACAACTAACTTCCTATTGAGAGTTAAACCCAGACTTTCTGAATTATTTGTGTATCCTTTCATCCTTTCGATGAAGCTACGTACCGGTTCCCCTTCTTGCATTTTACATGTCTCAATGAGTTTTAGGTTTTTATTAACAGCTCGAGTGTTGTCCATATATTCCACAAAGTCTAGATCCGTGTTTCTCCCACGGCGTGGAATTGTGGTTATGGACAACCCAGAGAAAAGTGGTGTAAGTGGAAGTGGAGGTGGTGGTGGAGGAGGGTTAACATTGTTGTTGTTGTTATTGTTGTTGTTCAAAGACATCTACAAAAGAAACAATTTCTTTATTAGTTTATTATTTATTAATCCTTATAATAATTTCCCAATTTTATTCCATAAGGTTAGGATACATACACTACACCATTTGATGTGAAGAGGGATGCCGTATTTCACACCAAATAGTTTCGTGCAGTAGACAAGCTATTGTCAATTTCAATCATATGAAATCCCTAGTTCTTTTAAGATTCATTCTCATACGAGAATGACATGTTAATCTTGAATCTATGCTCTTTCTAATCCATGACAGGGATGCCGTGGATCATAGATTAGAAGGTGAAACAACCATGAAACAACCACGAAGATTCTCGGCTCAAGTTCGCTTGGGTATCGCGAGAATCGTTTCACTCAAAAGAATAATCTCAAAATTAACGTACCGGCAAACCGCACGAGCTTCGTTAATTAGATTATAATTAGAATGCGTGTCTTTCATGGAGAGCACACTTTGTTCACATTTTTATATTAAACTGGAGTTTTGTTTAATTTATATGATTATACTTTTAATCTTGACATTATCCTATCATGTCCTTTCGGTAGCTCCATTCTAAAGCAAGGGAAGCGGCGGGGCAGGTCAGCGCAAGGCGTATTAAAAACGCAACCCCGTTTGAGATCATAACATCTCTCCTTATACCTCCTTTATATGCAATAGATTATGGGTGAGCCTACTTGTGACATGAGTGACAACGTATTTAACTTTAGTTATAATATATATAAACTTTTATAGTATATGCATTTTATGAGAATTAAACCTTTTAATTTCATTAACTAAAGTTCATATAGTTTTAATTTGATTCTATTAAAGTTCATATAGTTTTAATTTATATATGTTATTTATTGTATTAATTATTTCAACTAAGGAAACAATTCAAAATATCAAAATAAATCAAATCTACAAAGTTGAAAAATTCCAAATTAAATCCCAAATCTTTTATATCTCATAAAATTTTCGAAATTTATATTTAAATAAATATATATATTCGAAATTTAAAAACGAATATATATACCATATTTAAATATTCCAATTTCCAAAAAATTCAAATTTCTATTTTGGAATGTATTTAAAACCTTTTAAATTTATTTGAAAAGATTTTGGAAATCTTTTATTTATGTATATACATAAATTCGAAATTTATGTATCCATAAATAACTTAATTTTATTTATTTAAAAATCTTAAATAAATATACATAATATATACATAACCGAAATTATATATATAAAATATACAAATTATTTTAACCCCTTTTTAAATAAATCTCTAGACAATTATAAAACACTTTTAATAATCTAGTTTATATATTTAATTATTAAAAACGATTTTAAAATTAAAATATATATTTTCGCTTTTCGAAAATACATAAAACATTTTATGGGATTTTCGGAATTATTAATCTAGTAAACTTAGATTTGTGAAACACATTATATGTTAACATGTGATATTGTAAATGAAGATTAAGTATTAACTAAAATGTTATCATAACTAATTGCATATATAGTTTTTAAAAATATGTGGTGTTAATGTAATTTAAAATGTAATAAGAATATCTATTTTAATGTGTAACTTTTACTTAATATAAACTCTTATAAAAAAGATAGAAACTAATGAAATCAACGAAATTGTTGTTAATATTGATCTCTTTCATGCAAATTTGTAGGCAATGGTTACAAGATTTTCATCTATATCAACCAGAAACCTATCAAAAGCGTTAACAGTTCTCACAGCTGATAAAACCATGGTCGCTACAAGTGACTACAATGATTATCACAGGATGGTCAAACGCAATATTCTCGCCGGTCTCTTGGGACCAAATGCTCAGGTTTGTCTTCATAATTAAATTGTGTACTTAATGTGCATGCCTAATATAATCGTTTAATATTTTTAATTATTTCAGAAGAAACATCGTATCCAAAGAGACATCATGATCGACAATGTTTCAAACCAACTATATGCATTTGTCAAAAACTCCTCTGAAGACGAAGAAGTGGATCTACGCGAAATATTCCAATCCGAACTTTTTGGATTAGCAATGAGACAAGTGAGTTTATTACTTATCATCAAGATATTCATTTTCTTTTTTTAGTAAATTACATAAATCACTTTTTTTGCTACACACATGGTCCCTATTTTTGAAACTTGTAACATCAACTGTCCCTAAAAATTTAACGACCTTTTTTTTTTTTTGCAGGCAATGGGAAAGGATGTGGAAAGCTTATATGTTGATGATCTTGGAGTCACAATGAAACGAGACGAAATCTTTCAAGTGTTGGTGATTGATCCAATGATGGGTGCCATTGATGTTGACTGGAGAGATTTCTTCCCGTATCTAAAGTGGGTCCCGAATAGAAAATTTGAGCACACGATCCAACAAATGTTTATCCGAAGAGAGGCCGTGATGAAGGCCCTTATTAAAGAACACAAAAAACGCATCGCTTCAGGAGAGGTAACATTTCATAAATTATAATTCTTAGGCCAAAATGCATTTTAGTACCCTGAACTTGGCTGACTAGGTCATCTACTACCCTGAACTATTAAACGTGCAACATGGTACCTTGAACTTGACAATCTGAACTTGAAAAAATTGTCGATATAGTACCCTGACTCACTAATTTTGTCTTGTTTTCTCTCGAGATTTGTTTCTAATATCAATATATTGAGACAAACGTATATTTTTTAGCCCGTCAAAATGCTCATCGAAATCAAGTCAAGCAAGAAAACGTGATCAAATTAATGAGTCAAGGTACTAAATCGACCATTTTGTCAAGTTCAGGGTACCATGCTGCACCTTTAATAGTTCAGGTTAGTAGAGGACCTAGTTTGCCAAATTCAGAGTACTAAAATGCATTTTGGCCTAATTCTTATCACTTCCGAATATTATTAATATTTATTAACCTAACCGCCTTAATTTATTCAATAACAGAATTTGAACAGCTACATTGATTACTTGTTATCCGAAGCACAACCATTGACAGATGAACAGTTTCTTATGTCTCTCTGGGAGCCCATTATTGAATCATCAGATACCACCATGGTCACCACAGAATGGGCAATGTATGAACTTGCAAAAAATCCTAAAATTCAGGTTTGTATATATTCTTCTTTCAACCGATTGATTACTAACATAAATCAAAACATTCTTCTTTGAAATTACTAACATAAATCAAAACATTCTTCTTTCAATTTCAACCGATTTATATATCCATCTCAGGATCGTCTGTACCATGATATAAAAAATGTATGTGGGTCGGAGAAAATCACAGAGGAAAACTTGTCTCAGTTACCGTTTATATCTGCCATTTTTCACGAGACCTTGAGAAGACATAGTCCTGTTCCTATAATTCCATTAAGACACGTGCACGAAGACACAGTACTAGGAGGATACCATGTCCCAGCTGGAACCGAGGTTAATTTTGCCCTTTTACGATATTACCCTTATGATTTATATACTACATCCGTATCACAATAAGTGATATATTGTGAGTTTCACAGTTTTTGAGGTAAAAGATTACAATGAGGGTTAATATGGATTAATGTGGATAGTTAGTGGAAGACGAGTCACACTCCTTTTAATATAAAGTGATATTAATGATGTTTAAAAGTAAAAATAAGGGCAAAAAGGAAATTTCACTATATTAAAGTTGATAATTAGTGGAAGATGAGTCTCGGTTTTTTTTACCAAATAAGGCGAATTTTAAAGTGTATCACTTATTTTGAAACTGCAAAAAATGGAAAGTGTATCAGTAGGTAGTACTCGCTCCATTCCAATTTTATTGTCCATGTTTCCGTTTTTAAATGTCTCCAAATTATTGTCCATTTGAAAATTCAACCAATAAAAAAACAGTTAGGGGTAAAGATATAATTCTATTGATTGCACGGTGTAATAAATACATTTTTTCTTAAACTGTGTGATTTTTGTCTGTGGATAATAATTTTGGGACGGAGAGAGTATATATTTAATTTGTTACCCTTTAGTGCCAATTAACAAGTTTTAATACATTTTGCAGCTAGCGGTGAACATATATGGATGTAACATGGAGAAGAAAGTGTGGGAAAATCCCGAAGAGTGGAATCCAGATAGGTTTATGAAGGAAAATGAAACAAATGATTTCCAGAAAACGATGGCGTTTGGTGGAGGAAAAAGGGTGTGTGCTGGTTCTCTTCAAGCAATGTTGAATTCTTGCATTGGAATTGGGAGAATGGTGCAAGAGTTTGAGTGGAAACTTAAGGAAAATGTTAAAGAAGATATTAATACCCTCGGCCTTACGACACAAATGCTTCATCCATTACGTGCGATTATCAAGCCGAGAAATTGATGACAGATATTACAGTTATGTTGATCACCAATAAATATTGTTATAATTTCGTATTTTGTCGACCATGTTTTTTTTTTTGTAGTTTTGGAATTTGAAGTTATGTGAAAGGAAGATTACATCTTTATTTTCGATCTACTACTTTAATAAATCGATCTTAAAGGCGAGATTGATTATAAGCCTTATTGATAAGTATATATATTGAGCTTCATCCAGTACGTAATGAGCTCGATCATTTTAAGGATATTGATGTTCTTGTTTGATGATATATGTTATGTGTAAAATGATGAATGATTTTTGGATAAAGATATGATAAGTTATGCTAACTAATCAAAATGCAATATATGAGTAAAATAGTTGTTTAGTTGTTAAGGTCCAGAGTCCAGACAATGACAGACCATGATAAAAGTTAGGGAGCATAATTCTTTTCCGCATAATATATAATAAAATTAAAAATATAGTGTCAGCAAATATTAACAAGTAGATTGAAAACTAGATATTACATATTAAAGTTTTTATCCATTTTTTTTTAAAACGAGTACGTCATCACATGTTTATCAATCGTTTTAAGTGTTTTTTTACACTATAAATCAAAGCCTCATTTTACCAAAGGGCCATTGGCCTAGTGGTATTTTGTTTGTCCCTCATCTTGAACTCAGAATTCAAGTCTCGTCGTATACATAGATGTTAGTTAGGAGTATATTAGAATTTTTCGTTCAAATAACATAAATAAATTAAAAATCAGAGCCTCATTTTAAAAATCAAAGTAAGATTCCCGAAAGAGTTTCGTGGTTGGTGATCGCTGTTGAGTGGTTGCTGATTGCTGTTGATACATATTAAATTAAAGGGTAAATTACAGAAATTGTCCCTGACCTATGGTTGATTCGGGGTTTTTGTCCCTAATGTTTTTTTGTCGGGTTTTTTGTCCCTTAAGTTTTTCAAATTCTGGAAATTTATCCTTCCGTCCAATTTTGGCCGTTAACTGACTAAAAACGCAAAAAAATTAAGGGTATTTTCGTCTTTTTTCCTCACTCTTCATATTCTTCATCTTCTTCCCTCTTCTTCATCTTCTTCCCTCTTACATGCATTCATCTAAACTTACAGCCCAACTCAAAACATTCAAATAGATCTGATTCTTAAACATTAACCATCTAAGCACAAACACCCACAAACCCTAAACCCCCAACAAGGATACCAAAACCACATGCTCCTCCTCCGGTTTGGATCTGAATCGTCAAGAAGCCAGTGTACGTGGATCTTCTTCTCATGTTCATATCCTCGACACAAGCGCTAAACAAAAAGACTATGAATTCATCAGATTTAAGCAATTTAACAGGCAAAATCAATGGCGGTGATGGTGTAAAATCCAAACAAAATCAATGACGGTAAAACCCCCCCCAAGAAAATGACTGCTAAATCCTGCAAAAAAGAAGAAATTGATGATGGTGGAAACCCCCAAATCCGTTGTTCTTCATCGCAAGCTTCCTGGACGTCCGACCATTTTTTAAGAGATAAGATTTAAAATCAAATTGGAGATGGTGAAATCGAACCTAGATCTGTGAAATCAAACCCAAATCGATTCTCCGGAGATTCCAGTTCACTTCATACAAACCTGCAAACCCTAAATCGGTGGTATTTCCGGCAAAGACGAAAGCTTCGATTTCCGGCAAAGAAGAAGCCAACCTGCAAAAGAGATGGTGGCGATGGTGATGAAAGCTTCGATTTCCGCCGGAGATGTAAATAAGCTGAAGCACGTGAACCATGGAAATTTGTCGCACTAGCTAAAGGCGTCAACTTCAACTGTTTGTTCTAGGGTCAGAGGCCATATCCGTCCAGAACCACTTGTGGCAACTTCAGATCTCTTGAAACAATTTTGATGGCGTTGCCGGAGGATTGAACAGTAATTTGGTAAAATGGACAAAAAAAACGTCAGTTAACGGCCAAAATTGGACGGAAGGAGAAATTTCCAGAATTTGAAAAACTTAAGGAACAAAAAAACCGACAAAAAAACATTAGGGACAAAAACCCCGAATCGGCCATAGGTCAGGGACAAAAACTGTAATTTACCCTAAACTAAAATTCAATCGTCTAAAAATAAATTATTGATTAAAGGAAAAAATATATTTTATGGTTAATTTCGTAGAATAGCAATAAAATTTAAAAAATATTTATTTTTAGTCACTTAACTTTTGGTTCATACTAAAATAATAATTAAGTTTTAAAAGAGTTTCAATCATATACATTTTATCTTTTATTATAAATTATCAAATCACCTTATATAAATTTAAGTGCTTAAGCTATAAGTTTTTTTTATATATTTGAATATAAGGTTCCAATAATCTATAATAAAAGGGTAATTTTCTTATGTTTGAAACACTTTTAAAACTGAAATATTATTATAAAGTAAAAAATAAAGTTGGAGTGCGTAAATGGAATTCTTTTATATCTTTCTTAGAATTCTACAAATTAACATTACATTTAATCACAAGAGTAACAACTATATATATGAATGACAATAGAGTAATAGTATTCCTTCTTACTTTTTTTTATCCATATGCTTACATATTTAATTATAATAAGTGTTAAAATCATAAAATAATATGAGAAAAGAAAATTAATGAATTACACATGTTAAATTTAGAAATATATAGGAAGAAATTAAAGGTAGTAAGAAATAGCATTTTTCATAGCAATATATTAAGCTTGTTGTCACAGAAATACATGGTCAACGCAGCATGTTGCTTCCTTAACATGTTACCCAAACGTTGACTTCCTAACTTCCGATCATCACACCTTATATCTCATCTCTTCCGATTTTCCTTTTCATCCTAAACACAGAAATGGACATTCGCCAAATAATCAGAAACCAAACCCACGTCTCAACAACACTTGCAATCCATCTTTTCTCAAACACATCCCCAAACTCCAACATTGTTTTTTCTCCCCTTACGATCCATGTCGTCCTGGCCCTGGTCGCAGCCGGTTGCAATGGTCAAACACTTGATCAAATGTTATATTTTCTCAAAACAAACAACATCAATGACCTCAACTCCCTTTCTTCCCAGCTTGTGTCCTTGATCATGGCCGATGGTAGCCCAAGTGGTGGACCTCGTTTGTCTTTTGTAAACGGGGTTTGGGTTGAGCAAACGGCTTCGCTTAAACATTCTTTTAAACACGTGCTCGAAGTTGTCTATAAAGCCGCTTCTAATCAAGTCGATTTCAAGAACAAGGTTAGTAAACTATCATTTAGATCGTTAATGAGCATTTTGAACACTTGTAATCATAAAGTACAACCATTTTAATTCATTCTTACCTAAAGACTTTTTAGTTCAACGGTAAGTCGGTAATCGATGTTTAGGTATCCCATAATAACATTGTGGGTTCAAGTCATTTTGTGGACGAAAACATGCGGATCTATATGTAATCAAGGGGTACATGGTCACCACTTGGTGGGCCACACATGTGGAGAAAAACTGGTAAAAAAATGTAGTGAAAATTTTTGTATGGTCTTTACTTAAATTTGTGTCAACTGGCTTGACTTTGGTTCTGGATTCGCCACCGTCTCATAATTGGTGTTGATTTAGGGTGTGTGTTAACTGTTAAAAAAATAAATTCATTTTTAAACATAACCTCACCTTTGAATTTTGTACTTGTTGATTAATGAAGCCAGATGAAGTAGTCAAAGAAGTGAATTTATGGGCAGAAGCCCAAACCAATGGCCTTATCAAAGACATCCTTCCTTCTGATGCGGTTACCGTCTTAACTAGACTCGTCTTTGCAAATGCAATCTATTTCAAGGGAGTATGGAACGAGAAATTTGACCAGTCAAAGACAAAAGATTACAACTTCCATCTACTCGATGGTAGCAAAGTTCAAGTACCCTTCATGACCACCAACAAAAAGCAATTCGCTCGTTCATACGATGGTTTCAAAGTCTTGGGTCTTCCCTATTTACAAGGCGAAGATAAACGCCGTTTCACAATGTATTTCTTCCTTCCCGATGCAAAAGATGGTCTCTCGTCTTTGATACAAAAACTAGATTCAGATTCTGACTTCTTGGAGTGTCACATTCCATTCCGAAAAGTAGAAATGAGACGGTTTTTGATCCCGAAATTTAAGATCTCATTCGGGTTTGAAGCTAAAGACATGTTGATGGAGTTAGGCGTTGTGTTGCCGTTTACGGGTGAAGAAGGATTAAATAACATGATGGAATCATTGGATGGTGGCAAACTCTTTGTTTCGAACATTTACCATAAATCTTTTGTGGAGGTTAATGAAGAAGGTACGGAAGCAGCAGCAGTGACTGCAGTCGTTGTGGAGCAACAATGCATGATGATTGAAGAGGAAGTTGACTTTGTGGCAGATCATCCATTTTTGTTTGTCATTAAAGAAGATACGACTGGGGTCGTGTTGTTCATGGGACAGGTTATTGATCCAAGTGTTGTTTGAACCAATTGTTGATCTCTTAATTGGCTCATACTATGGTTGTATTTTGGTTTTTTAATACATGATCTAATGTTTGTACCTTTCCGGAGGCAATAAACGGTCTTTAATGTATTGTTGATCTCTTGGCTCATAAAATTGTTGATAGAGTAATGGTATTGCTTCATATATTTATTACTCCCTCCGTCCCACAAAAAAATTCCCATTTCCCCTCTAAATTTTGTCCCACAAAAAAGTTCTCATTTCTCAAATGGTGAGGGATCACTTAATAAAATAATATTAAAATTATGGACCCCACCACTAATTATCTTCTAAAAGTACATTCTCTATCCAAAAAACCTTATATTTTAATCAAAAATATTACCATGGACCTCACCACTAACTATCTCCTAAATACTTGTGCTCATTAGAAATTGGAACTTTTTTGTGGGACGGAGGGAGTATTATTTAATTTCCTATTCATTAGATCAAGACACTTGTTAAAATCAAAAAATAATATTAAGAAAGAGAATTAGTGGATTACACATGTCTTTTTATCAGGTGCATATAACAAATGATATGAATAAATATCATTTCTCTTGTTAATACTTCCTCCGTATCAAAATAAGTGACACACTTTCTATTTTGGGGTGTATCAAAATAAGTGACACACTTTGAAAACTTTCCTTATTTGGTAAAAATAGTGGGACCCATACCCACTAACTATCCACTTTAATAAAGTAAAATTACCCTTATACCATTACTTTTACTTTTAAAACTCATTTATCTCACTTTATTCAAGAAGTCCTTTAATCTATTTTAACATCCACTTTAATCTTTTGCCTCAAAAAATGTGTAAACCAATTTATGTCACTTATTTTGATACGGATGAAGTATATGATTTGAGTAGGAAGATGAGTCATTGGTATGATCTTATTAGTAACTCAATGATAGTAAAAAGAATGATTTAACGCTAATGATGAGCTAAAAAAAATACTTCGTAAGTAAGTCACGGTTAAAGATGCCTTATTTCATACTCCAAAGTCAAAAGAATAATGATTCATTAAAAATCTTTGTAATATACTCCAAAACGTCCACTTTAAAACCTTCCGACCACCATTGCCATACCCTCAAGCTCATCATCAATCAATTCCTTCTTCTGGTTTCCTCCCAAAAACAAAATCAGCAGCAATGGACATTCAACAATCAATCAGCAACCAAACCCACGTCTCAACCACTCTCGCAACCCACCTTCTCTCCAAGAAATCCCCAAACTCCAACATTGTTTTCTCTCCTCTTTCAATCCACGTCGTCCTGAGTTTAGTAGCCGCCGGTTCCGACGGTCAAACACGCGACCAGTTGCTCTCTTTCCTCAAAACAAAAACCATCGACGATGTCAACGCTCTTTCTTCGCAGCTTGTGTCGTTGATCTTCGCCGACGGTAGCCCAAGTGGCGGCCCTCGTTTGTCTTTTGTGAACGGCGTTTGGGTTGAGCAAACACTTTCTTTTAAGCATTCTTTCAAACAGGTGGTGGACACTGTTTATAACGCCGCTTCTAATCAAGTCGATTTCCAGAACAAGGTCAGTTCCAATTCTTGCTTCTATTTTATTTCATTTGAAGTTGAATATGAATCTGAAATTGAATAGATGAACATGAATATAAGATCCGTAACATAGAGTTATAGCCCCAATCAGTAGTCCCCTGCAAGTTTTATGTTTTCGATCATATATTCTAGGGTTTACCTTTTACAGTGACATGATACACACATACAGTATGATCTAATTTTGATGATTCAATTGATATCATATAAATCTTGATTAGATTCCATATTGCGATCACATGATAGTCGTTTTTTTAAGTTTATTAAGAAAAACTATATACATACTCTGAATCTCTGATTTAACAAAAAAAGGGCAAATCTCACAAATTAACAAAATATTTTTTTATTTTTATGTATTGATGAATGAAGGCTGTTGAGGTAACAAATGAAGTGAATTCATGGGCTGAAAAGCAAACCAGTGGCCTTATCAAAGAGATCCTTCCTTCTGGTGCAGTCAACAGCAACACGAAGCTCATCTTTGCAAATGCAGTCTATTTCAAAGGAGCATGGGCTGACAAGTTTGACCAGTCAAAGACAAAAGACTTTGACTTCCACCTCATCGACGGAACCAAAGTCAAAGCACCCTTCATGACCACCAACAAGAAACAATTCGTGCGTGAATACGACGGCTTCAAAGTTTTAGGCCTTCCCTATTTACAAGGTGAAGATAACCGCCGTTTCACAATGTACATTTATCTACCGGATGAAAAAAACGGCCTCCAATCTTTGATCGAGAAAGTAAATTCCAAAGTTGACTTTTTTGACCGTCACGTTCCGCAACAGAAAGTGAAAATCGGCCAGTTTCTGGTTCCTAAATTTAAGTTCTCGTTCGGGTTTGAAGCGTCTGATATGTTGAAGGAGTTAGGGGTTGTTTTGCCTTTTAGTGGCGGAGAGGGTTTGACCGAGATGGTTGACTCTTCGGTTGGTCAAAGTCTTTATGTGTCGAGTGTTCATCATAAATCTTTTGTGGAGGTTAATGAAGAAGGTACGGAAGCTGCAGCTGCTTCGGCGCCTGTTGTGAGGCCGAGATCATTAAGGACTGATGATAAGGTTGATTTTGTGGCTGATCATCCGTTTTTGTTTGTGATTAGAGAGGATTTGACCGGAGTTGTGTTGTTTATAGGGCAGGTGATTGACCCAAGTGTTGAGTAATTGAACGAGTTGTTTGAAGTTTTGGTGTGTGTATGATGGTTGTACTTTGGTTTGTATATGCATGCTTTAATGTTTGTACCGTACTAGTGGCAATAAATCTTTAGTATTCTGAATATGGTATGTCGTCGTTTAAGGTAAATATTCTTACAATTAATACTGAAAAGACCACGCGGAATCTGAAGAAAACCCAAAAACCCGTTTTTTTTTTCTTTTTGTGATTGTAATTTTGTTGTAGGTTTCAGTGGTGTTATTGGTGAGACTTAATTTTACGTGAAAAAAACAAAAAACTGAGAGGTTACAAAGTTGGTAAAAAATATCTGAAATGTATCGAAATTGAAAACAATGACGCGAAATTGAAGTAAATATTAAATTCCCGACTTGGGAGGTCACTATGTTAAATCTTTGGGTTTTTTGTGTAAGCCTCATAAACAACGTTTTGTATTTACTTATTGCAACTTTTTTCTTGATAGAATTTATATAACAAATAGTAGTAATAAAAAGGTGTATTTACATGAAAAAGATATAGCAACACATAAAGTACATCCATCAGTCTATCACCGTGTACACTTTCCAGTTTCCACAATAAAAAGGTGATTTGTACATTAAGATGATCCGAATATTGCATTTAGATAAAACTACTCTTTCATCTATAATCCTAATTAATTAAGTGTATTACCATACCTAAATAAAATATGACACTTGTCCTAAGTATTTTATTACAATGGTCAACGTTTTGTGATTTCCTTAACCTGGTGCTAGTCAGTCGTCATCATGCGGATTACTTGGTCAAAGCCCCAGGTTCTTAACAACGTTAAGCAAACATCAGCTTGTTGCTCGTTTGCCTTCTTTCACTATGTAATTCTAACGTCGTTTTCTCCCCACTTTCCATCCATATCATCCTCAACTTAATTGCAGCCGGTTCCAATGGTGAAACACTCGATCAGTTGCTCTCTTTTCTTAAAACAAACAACAATGATGATCTCAATGATCTTTCTTCACAGCTTGTGTCCTTGATCATGGCTGATGGTAGCCCAAGTGGCGGACCTCGTTTGACTTTTGCCAACGGGGTTTGGGTTGACCAAACACTTTCCCTTAAACATGCTTTCAAACGCGTTGTAGATAATGTTTATAAAGTTTCTTCTAAGCAAGTTGATTTCCTGAACAAGGTTAATTAGTTTTGATTATTTTATGTTGTAAGAGGTTGATATTCAGTTTTTGAGTGACCGAAGTGAATCGGTGATGTAAATTACTAATAACATAGATCGGTCCGTTGATTCTTAGAATTCACAGGACAATCTATTTCAAAGTCATGGTAATTCAAAGGATGGATTTGATTTAGTATTTACAATTGGTTCAATTCAAGAACTCAAATTTTGGGAGAAAAAAATAAACTTTCATAAAAATTAAAATTAAAATTAAATTGTACAGTGTGTTAAAAAAAACCTTAAAATATGGCTAGATTTTCGAACTCACCTAAAGAGAAACGGATGATAATTGACCCACAAACAAATTTTAAAAAACGTAGACACAAAACTTTAAAGTGCAAATAAATCCGAAAATATATCATGATAACTGAATCAACATGGGCATACTTTTTATTTACCATAGCTAACATTTATACTTATTGATTATTAAAGGCTGATGAGGTAGTCAAAGAAGTTAATTCATGGGCCGAAGAACACACCAATGGCCTTATCAAAGACGTACTTTCACGTGATGCCGTTAACCACCTAACGAGGCTCATCTTTGCAAATGCAATCTATTTCAAAGGAGTTTGGAACGAGACATTTGACCAGTCAAAGACAAAAGATTACGACTTCCATCTACTTGATGGTACCAAAGTTCAAGTACCCTTCATGACCACCAACAAAAAACAACTCGTGCGTACATGTGACGGTTTCAAAGTCTTGGGTCTTCCTTATCTACAAGGTGAAGATAAAAATCGTCGTTTCACAATGTATTTCTTTCTCCCGGATTCAAAAGATGGTCTCCCATCTTTGATACATAAAATGGGATCAGAATTTGACTTCTTGGAACGTCACATTCCATATCACAAAGTAAAAATCGGGGACTTTTTAATCCCGAAATTTAAGATCTCATTCGGGTTTAAAGCTTGTGACATGTTGAAGGAATTAGGTCTTGTATTGCCATTCACCGCTAAAGAAGGTTTGACCGAAATGGTGGAGGGTGAAAAACTTTGTGTTTCGAATATTCTACATAAATCTTTTCTGGAGGTCAATGAAGAAGGTACAGAAGGTGCAGCAGTTACTATAGCTTTTGCAACAGTGACGTCCTTGAGGATTGAAGTTAAGGTTGATTTTGTGGCGGATCATCCGTTTTTGTTTGTGGTTAGAGAAGACATGAGTGGAGTCGTGTTGTTTATGGGCCAAGTGGTTCACCCGCGTGTTGCTTGAACCGGTTGTTGAAATCTTGGCTCGTATGATGTTTATATTTTGTTTAACAATGTACGCTTTTAATTTCCGTACCATATATGCAGATCATCCGAAAGAATTGTCACCATAGGATGCTTTCGTTGTAGTGTATTAATAGTTTTAAGGATTTATGTAATCAAGTTATTTCAACTTGGGGACCCATTAATCCATTATATCCGAGGATATCAGAGTGACGAGATGCAGTTGTTGGCTTATGTTTCTTTAAGTTAATTATGAATTTATAATTGATACAACCAGTCAACCAGTACCGACCCTAGAGGTATACATAGTTGGCCCAAGTTTATACCAAAAAAAAAATTAAAAAAATTGGGAGCCCATTTTTTTAAACCCCTTGTTTATTTTAAAAACAAACTTTTAGTATACCCTTTCTATCTTATATTTCCCAATTGTGCAAGTACCTGTTCAATTTCACAACTCTCATGTTATTAGTTTTATTAATGTTTTGAGTGTTTTTATGGAATTTTAGTTTGGTTTTTAAACCATTTATAGATCTATATTTTTAGGGTAATTTTTGAACCATTTGGAAACGCATCACATTTAAATGCATAACTTATCTGACAAATATTTTTATACTTTTTGTATTGATATTTATTTTCACAATTAAAATAGGGGTCCAAAATCCATATTCGCCTAGGGCCTTGAAGAACTCCAGGCCGGACGTAGATACAATTAAACATTGAGTTTTAGCTTTTGCTTTAGAACTTTGACGTAACACCTATATTATGATTTGCATTTATGTTGGTTTTGTGACATGAAACGTTTTAGCTTATTCTTTATTTATTAAAAAATTTGACGTGAATTTTGTTCTGAAATAACGGTTTTACGCTAACCCACGAAGGAAAGACAGGGGAGAGAGATGTTTGACACAGGGGAAACCCCAATGAAACCTAATGCCTCGTTTGTGTATGTAAATCATCGATCCTTCTTTGTATCCTAGAAACCATCAATTTAGTTCTCTAATTTTGGGTCACGATTTGCAGTTGGCCGGAATTAGGGCGTCGATTAGATGATATGTTGCTATGTTAGAGCTATAGAAGGAAAAAGAATAAAGACATTTTTTTTTAATAAAAATGATTTAGTAATAAAATAAAAATTAGGAAAAAAGTATTTTGTTAACTCTGACGAAACTTAATGAATGTAATTAACATTTCAAATAAGTTGTGATAAATATATTTCTAGATTTAATAAAAGTAGAAAAACCCATAATAAAATAGTTAATTAGTTTTCACTCCAATCTATAGATTTGGTAATAAATGTCCATTCAATTTAGACAAGATATAGCAAAATAGTTAAATTTGCCATAATAATTCAGTGTTTACCATTATTGGTCTAAACTTTCATCAGGAAAAATATACAGTTTTAGAAAAAATGGATATTTGACAGTTAACTGAAAATAGGAATGCTTAATTAACTGGCAAGTCTTTTTTAGATTGAAATGTTTAATATAAACATATTATTAAAAAATTACGTTTTTCATTAAATGAAATAACCTTTAATTTGAATATCAATTATGATTTAGTGATTTTTTTTTTTTTTTTAGTGTGTAAATACTCTTTTTCATTAATAAGGATCATTTTTTACACAGATAAAGAAGGTAAACGGGCAACAAGCTCCGCCGTTATCCCTTTTTGAATTGCAAAACTAATTCTTTTAAAAACAACGTTTGTGGATCTAGGTGTCATAAGATTGCTATGCATAACACGTTGGACTCTGTTGAGAAGCTCCACTGCCTCAAGTGCAAGGAAACCGAAAGTGTCGCAGCTAAATTAATACTCTTGACGCTTGATAAAATGAACACCAACATGTAAAATAATGTATATATCCTCATGTTTCCACTGTGGATCTCAATATCACTCACAACCGTGATACTGACTGGAATTTCAGACACTCAATTGACGTAGTTATGCTAAAAATATTCATTCATTTGATAGTTTATATATAAAATACACATACACCAAAAAAAATACCAATATCCGCAAAAACTAACTACACTCTCGTCACTTTTCACTTCTTCCAACTGAAGCAAAACCAGATGACGAAAACTGAAGATGTAATGCTAACCACGCCGGTTTGAAGAAGCTTTTCTGTTGAAAACCGAAGGACCGATGATAGTGGTCTAAGTGCTATACGTATTACAAATACTTTCTTTTAAAGATTTATGACATTAATATCTTTTATAGTAACAACTTTAAAAAAATCAAAGAAATGAACATTTAATTGGGATATAGAAAATATATAATATTTCATAATTCTTTTACCAAATATATACGAGTATTAAAACTTGTTTCAAAAATGAAAAATCTTGTAAGAGCATAATATGTCAGAGTCAACCTTCAGACCTGTGGGATTTTTAACGAAAGACCGGGGCCTATTTCCCAGCTAAACAAAAAACAAATCAACAGAATGTACAAACGAATCTGCACAACGTACAAACTATTCAAAAATTACTTTATTTCATTAGAAAAAAAACAGGAATATTTACCTGTGAAAGCGAAATCACACTAATCGATTAGTGGGATCGTACGTTAGTCGATGTGTAATGCGTTACGGCCCTCGAAATCTCTCTCTCTCTCTCTCATCACATGCTCGAGAAGCCCACCAGATTGTATTTCTTTATTATATTTCTACAATTTAAAGATTTGATTTTTATCTCAAATTCTTTATTAGTTCACACCAGAACACTTGAAGTCATCCACTCATTGTCACCGTTCAAGAATTTCGGCTGCCGGAAACTGAATCACCGGAGTTAATTATGGTGGAAAACGGACACCAACACCAACACCCGCCGTCGCTCCGCCGCCGTCCCTCCAGCAGCCACTTGGTGTTTTTCGTAGCTAGTCTACTCGTTATGTATGCCTAGTGTTAGGGAATACCATACATGACTATGTGCCCAATCGGGACGAGGTCAGTGTCGGATGGATAACGGCTGGGCAAAGTGTATCGACTAATAGGGTATCCGACCTTACCTGTATGCGTTACATGGTTAAGGGGAGGGAGTTGCCCGGGGTGTTGGATACAAACGCTATCGGTTACCGTGGTTTTGGCCGACCATGGTTTAAGGCCCGCAAAGCCGCCGATCCTCTCAACTAAGTGATTAACCAACCAGAGATGTTTATAACTTCCGTGTTAAAGTGAATAGTGTAGTTAGTAGCGTTAGGAATTCATTCACTTAGCTTTTGTGCTAATCCCTCCCTTATCGACACATTTCAGGTTGGATGGCTTGAACGGGTCGGGCTTGGACGGGAAGTTTGACCATGCTTTAAATTGTTGTTTTTTTGTAATTGAGCCGTGTTTCGTAATACCATCTTTTTAACTAACACTTGGTTTGTAATATTTTGTGGGACCACGGTTTGTAAACCTAACCTAACTAGATGCTTCCGTACCTTTAGATTAATACCTAATGACTTTAAATAAAAAAAATGGTTTCAAAAATGCGGTGTTACATTATGTCTGCAGGCGGGAAGACATTTCATTAAAAGACTGTTTGTTTTTTGGAAGTCAGAAGAGCAGGAAAAGTCTTTTTGAGGTCTTCTTGGAGAAGACTTGAACCATGATCTTTCAAGCTTGGAAGACATTTTATTTAAACATAAAAAAAAAAGTTTATCCACCACCAAGACCACTACCACTCCGGCCTACCACCACCACTACCACCCCTTCACCACCACCACCTACCGCTGCCGCCGCCACCACCTACCGCCGCTGCCGCCACCTCCACCTACTACCACCACCAACCGCCGCCGCCACCTAATACCACCACCAATCGCCACCACCCACCTCCACCACCCACCACCACCTACCGCCACCACCACCACCTACCACCAACCGCCACCACTGCCTACTACCACCACCAACCGCCACCACCCACCTCCACCACCACCACCACCACCTATCACACGCTACCACCACCACTACCTACCACCCACTTCCTGAAGGATTTATGTGCACAGTTAGTCAACCTATGATGATACATCCATGCCTACGAAACACTTAAGGGTCACAGCGGTGAGTGCATGTAATACGAGCAAGTTATGCAATGATACTACGAAGAGGAATGATTCATAATAGTCATTATGAATCAGTTAAGTATTAAGTTAAGTTTAACTTATTACTAGATTAGTTTAACTAACTAATTAATACAAGTAGTTGTACATTTACTAGTTGAGTAAATATACAATGTGTTAATTATAGATTATCCATGATATGATTTAAAGTTATTAAATCATATAGTAATTGGATAATATTGTTGTGTAAATTATATAAAATTTATTATATAATTAATTATTAAAAGTATAAATACAAGTATATATAATTCGCGTATATGGGAACCGAATTATTAGTGTATTAATACTAGACATTTAATAGTCAAGTGCAATAATAATAAACTAGTAAAACTATAAGGGTTTAAAGTGTAATAGATAAGTTTAATTAAGAGATTAATCTTAATTAAACTAGAAGGGCCCTAAGTGTAAGTCATTCTATTATAAATAGAAGGCATGGGGTTCCCTTATTTCCTTGATCACTAGGGTTCTTGGTTCGACTTCGAACAAGAGGGAGAAGAGGAAGAGTGTTCCATGAACATACCTTAGATAGTGCTTACACGACGAACGATCCTTTAGATGATCACTTGCAACGATCTTGGTAGTAGTCGACGAACACACACAAGTATGTGTGTGTGTTCAGAGTTTTTCGTACAAGGTTTCTTTCTTGTTAATCTAATCTAGATTTCCAACATCCCAGTCCTTTAGGGTTTAAGGATTAGGTTTAATCCCACTTCCGCTTTTAGGGATTAAATCAGCTAGTTGGTTTTAACCGGTCAAGAACAAGTTCATGTTCTTGGTCAGCATGGTTCGAACCAAGTAAACTAGGAGGTTGACCCAAGTGGTCAATCAATTACAATGAAACCCTTCACTTCCACCCACCGCCGCCACCTACCACAACCGCCTCGCCACCACCACCAATTATGACACTAAATTTTTTTTTATCAGCCTGCAGACATTAAAAAACGAACAGTCTTTTTCTTATACACTGCAGATGTTTGGTCCATATCTTCTCTGCAGATGTGGTCCGCAGACCGAAGACCTTTTACCTTTTAAAAAACAAACATCACCTAAAGCCCTTTGATCATCACCACCTTCTCATGATCAATCAATTTCTTCTTTTGGTTATCCTCATAAAAATAGCGATGAACATATAACATTCAATCAGAAACTAAAGGTCTAAACCCATTTTTTAATCACTTTCACAAACCACCTTCTCTCCAAGAAAAATCCAAATTCCAATATTGTTTTTTCTCCCGTTTCCATCTATGGTGTTCTTAAACATAATTTTGTTTCAACATGAAAATGTAAGACTTGTGTCAATGCTCAAGTCGGTTGCAAACCAACAAGTTCTTCACCCACTTCACCTGATGGCACAACACATCGGTTCCTACATTTCGGTAAAACAAGTCGACTGCGGAGGAGTTGGGGAAGAGAATTTGGTAGGGGCCAAGATAATTTAATAGGTATTTGGTACTTTGTAAGTGTATGATAGGGCTCAAAAACTGAAGAGAATGAATATTTTTGGCATGTGTATGTTAGTTGAATGTCGGTTGGAGTATGAGCGGAAGAGACGTTGATCTAACAAAAACTGATGATGTCAATTGTGTCACTGTTGACACCGGTCTTAATCTTAAGTGTATGATTGTCCACTTCCTCTAAATTTTTTTGTAAGAATAAATTCTTTCCTTAACAAATCACCAAACATTATTTAAATGTGTTTTCTAATTTAAAGAAAAATTCCAAATTTATTAATTACATATTAACAATTGCGCGCTATCATATTCGAAAGACTGGTATCTAGACCCCTGCCAACTGCAAGAGTAATAATTCTTCACCAGCTCGTCAAGACCTCCTCTCTCAAGAATGTTATTGGCACGCCCGCGTCACTAGCAACTCGTCGTGAGATCTCCTAGTTTAAGAATTTGTCTTGTGAAGTGGAGAGGACTGAATTAGTGATGATTCATTGTTGATAATATTTTATCAGTAACTCGCCAACAATAAAGAGGATAATTTGACATTATTAATGAGTTAGAAAACAAGATTGAATGATGCCTTATTTCATACTCAAAAGAATAATTCATTAAAAATCTTTGTTATATCGTCGACACGCGGATACGTGGTGAAAGGACCAGGTTCCTTCCTTAACAGCGTTACCAAAACGTCCACTTTAAAACCTTCCGACCACCATTACCATACCCTCAAGCTCATCATCAATCAATTCCTTCTTCTGGTTTCCTCCCAAAAACAAAATCAGCAGCAATGGACATTCAACAATCAATCAGCAACCAAACCCACGTCTCAACCACTCTCGCAACCCACCTTCTCTCCAAGAAATCCCCAAACTCCAACATTGTTTTCTCTCCTCTTTCGATCCACGTCGTCCTGAGCTTAGTAGCCGCCGGTTCCGACGGTCAAACACGCGACCAGTTGCTCTCTTTCCTCAAAACAAAAACCATCGACGATGTCAACGCTCTTTCTTCGCAGCTTGTGTCGTTGATCTTCGCCGACGGTAGCCCAAGTGGCGGCCCTCGTTTGTCTTTTGTGAACGGCGTTTGGGTTGAGCAAACACTTTCTCTTAAGCATTCTTTCAAACAGGTGGTGGACACTGTTTATAACGCCGCTTCTAATCAAGTCGATTTCCAGAACAAGGTCAGTTCCAATTCTTGCTTCTATTTTATTTCATTTGAAGTTGAATCTGAATCTGAAATTGAATAGATGAACATGAATATAAGATCCGTAACATAGAGTTATAGCCCCAATCAGTAGTCCCCTGCAAGTTTTATGTTTTCGATCATATATTCTAGGGTTTATCTTCTTCAGTGATCTGATACAGACATACAGTATGATCTAATTCGATTATTCAATTGATATTATATAAATCTTGATTAGATTCCATATTGCGATCACATGATAGTCATTTTTTAAAGTTTATTAAGAAAAACTATATACATACTCTGAATCTCTGATTTAACAAAAAAGGGCAAATCTCACAAATTAACAAAATACTTTTTTTATTTTTATGTATTGATGAATGAAGGCTGTTGAGGTAACAAATGAAGTGAATTCATGGGCTGAAAAGCAAACCAGTGGCCTTATCAAAGAGATCCTTCCTTCTGGTGCAGTCAACAGCAACACGAAGCTCATCTTTGCAAATGCAGTCTATTTCAAAGGAGCATGGGCCGACAAGTTTGACCAGTCAAAGACAAAAGACTTTGACTTCCACCTCATCGACGGAACCAAAGTCAAAGCACCCTTCATGACCACCAACAAGAAACAATTCGTGCGCGAATACGACGGCTTCAAAGTTTTAGGCCTTCCCTATTTACAAGGTGAAGATAACCGTCGTTTCACAATGTACATTTATCTACCGGATGAAAAAAACGGCCTCCAATCTTTGATCGAGAAAGTAAATTCCAAAGTTGACTTTTTTGACCGTCACGTTCCGCAACAGAAAGTGAAAATCGGCCAGTTTCTGGTTCCTAAATTTAAGTTCTCGTTCGGGTTTGAAGCGTCTGATATGTTGAAGGAGTTAGGGGTTGTTTTGCCTTTTAGTGGCGGAGAGGGTTTGACCGAGATGGTTGACTCTTCGGTTGGTCAAAGTCTTTATGTGTCGAGTGTTCATCATAAATCTTTTGTGGAGGTTAATGAAGAAGGTACGGAAGCTGCAGCTGCTTCGGCGCCTGTTGTGAGGCCGAGATCATTAAGGACTGATGATAAGGTTGATTTTGTGGCTGATCATCCGTTTTTGTTTGTGATTAGAGAGGATTTGACCGGAGTTGTGTTGTTTATAGGGCAGGTGATTGACCCAAGTGTTGAGTAATTGAACGAGTTGTTTGAAGTTTTGGTGTGTGTATGATGGTTGTACTTTGGTTTGTATATGCATGCTTTAATGTTTGTACCGTACTAGTGGCAATAAATCTTTAGTATTCTGAATATGGTATGTCGTCGTTTAAGGTAAATATTCTTACAATTAATACTGAAAAGACCACGCGGAATCTGAAGAAAACCCAAAAACCCGTTTTTTTTTTCTTTTTGTGATTGTAATTTTGTTGTAGGTTTCAGTGGTGTTATTGGTGAGACTTAATTTTACGTGAAAAAAACAAAAAACTGAGAGGTTACAAAGTTGGTAAAAAATATCTGAAATGTATCGAAATTGAAAACAATGACGCGAAATTGAAGTAAATATTAAATTCCCGACTTGGGAGGTCACTATGTTAAATCTTTGGGTTTTTTGTGTAAGCCTCATAAACAACGTTTTGTATTTACTTATTGCAACTTTTTTCTTGATAGAATTTATATAACAAATAGTAGTAATAAAAAGGTGTATTTACATGAAAAAGATATAGCAACACATAAAGTACATCCATCAGTCTATCACCGTGTACACTTTCCAGTTTCCACAATAAAAAGGTGATTTGTACATTAAGATGATCCGAATATTGCATTTAGATAAAACTACTCTTTCATCTATAATCCTAATTAATTAAGTGTATTACCATACCTAAATAAAATATGACACTTGTCCTAAGTATTTTATTACAATGGTCAACGTTTTGTGATTTCCTTAACCTGGTGCTAGTCAGTCGTCATCATGCGGATTACTTGGTCAAAGCCCCAGGTTCTTAACAACGTTAAGCAAACATCAGCTTGTTGCTCGTTTGCCTTCTTTCACTATGTAAAAAACGTTATTTATCAATAACAAACTATAAAACTTTGTGAGCACACGGTCTCATACTATCATCGAACCAATCCTTCTGGTTTTACTCGCTAAAAGAACAAAAATGGATAATCATCAACAATCAATCAGCAACCAGACCCAGGTTTCAATCACACTTGCAAACCACCTTCTCTTCAACAAATCCCCAAATTCTAACGTCGTTTTCTCCCCACTTTCCATCCATATCATCCTCAACTTAATTGCAGCCGGTTCCAATGGTGAAACACTCGATCAGTTGCTCTCTTTTCTTAAAACAAACAACAATGATGATCTCAATGATCTTTCTTCACAGCTTGTGTCCTTGATCATGGCTGATGGTAGCCCAAGTGGCGGACCTCGTTTGACTTTTGCCAACGGGGTTTGGGTTGACCAAACACTTTCCCTTAAACATGCTTTCAAACGCGTTGTAGATAATGTTTATAAAGTTTCTTCTAAGCAAGTTGATTTCCTGAACAAGGTTAATTAGTTTTGATTATTTTATGTTGTAAGAGGTTGATATTCAGTTTTTGAGTGACCGAAGTGAATCGGTGATGTAAATTACTAATAACATAGATCGGTCCGTTGATTCTTAGAATTCACAGGACAATCTATTTCAAAGTCATGGTAATTCAAAGGATGGATTTGATTTAGTATTTACAATTGGTTCAATTCAAGAACTCAAATTTTGGGAGAAAAAAATAAACTTTCATAAAAATTAAAATTAAAATTAAATTGTACAGTGTGTTAAAAAAAACCTTAAAATATGGCTAGATTTTCGAACTAACTGACCCACAAACAAATTTTAAAAAACGTAGACACAAAACTTTAAAGTGCAAATAAATCCGAAAATATATCATGATAACTGAATCAACATGGGCATACTTTTTATTTACCATAGCTAAATTTATACTTATTGATTATTAAAGGCTGATGAGGTAGTCAAAGAAGTTAATTCATGGGCCGAAGAACACACCAATGGCCTTATCAAAGACGTACTTTCACGTGATGCCGTTAACCACCTAACGAGGCTCATCTTTGCAAATGCAATCTATTTCAAAGGAGTTTGGAACGAGACATTTGACCAGTCAAAGACAAAAGATTACGACTTCCATCTACTTGATGGTACCAAAGTTCAAGTACCCTTCATGACCACCAACAAAAAACAACTCGTGCGTACATGTGACGGTTTCAAAGTCTTGGGTCTTCCTTATCTACAAGGTGAAGATAAAAATCGTCGTTTCACAATGTATTTCTTTCTCCCGGATTCAAAAGATGGTCTCCCATCTTTGATACATAAAATGGGATCAGAATTTGACTTCTTGGAACGTCACATTCCATATCACAAAGTAAAAATCGGGGACTTTTTAATCCCGAAATTTAAGATCTCATTCGGGTTTAAAGCTTGTGACATGTTGAAGGAATTAGGTCTTGTATTGCCATTCACCGCTAAAGAAGGTTTGACCGAAATGGTGGAGGGTGAAAAACTTTGTGTTTCGAATATTCTACATAAATCTTTTCTGGAGGTCAATGAAGAAGGTACAGAAGGTGCAGCAGTTACTATAGCTTTTGCAACAGTGACGTCCTTGAGGATTGAAGTTAAGGTTGATTTTGTGGCGGATCATCCGTTTTTGTTTGTGGTTAGAGAAGACATGAGTGGAGTCGTGTTGTTTATGGGCCAAGTGGTTCACCCGCGTGTTGCTTGAACCGGTTGTTGAAATCTTGGCTCGTATGATGTTTATATTTTGTTTAACAATGTACGCTTTTAATTTCCGTACCATATATGCAGATCATCCGAAAGAATTGTCACCATAGGATGCTTTCGTTGTAGTGTATTAATAGTTTTAAGGATTTATGTAATCAAGTTATTTCAACTTGGGGACCCATTAATCCATTATATCCGAGGATATCAGAGTGACGAGATGCAGTTGTTGGCTTATGTTTCTTTAAGTTAATTATGAATTTATAATTGATACAACCAGTCAACCAGTACCGACCCTAGAGGTATACATAGTTGGCCCAAGTTTATACCAAAAAAAAAATTAAAAAAATTGGGAGTTTCACAAAAAGCTGATCAACACTATATCAATGTAATTAAGAACAATGAACTGTAAATAATATGCAAAAGTATTAAGAACACAGTTTCACAAAAAGCTTCAATGTATATTATTGAGTTAACAATACACACGTACGTTTACAATTCGTAAGGAACTATTTATAATAGTCCTTGAAGCTAAACTATTTACCCTAGTTATTCTAGGACTTGCTTTACATCGAATAATAAAAGATATACATTGATTTACATTCTATAACTATCTCTACGAAGATCTCGGACTTGATATTCTTCAAAAACGCGTATCAGTAGTAAAACTCATCACCAGTAGTAAATATGTAACATCAGTAGTAAGTCTGGTGATCAGTAGTAAGTCCAGAAACCATCGTCAGTAGTAACTACTAAGATCAGTAGTATCTTCAATCTTTGCATGATCAGTAGTAACTAAGTTATAGTATCACCAGTATCAACTTCATCAGTAGTAATATGTTCTGCCCCATCAGTACTAAGCATGATCAGTACTAACTGCAGCATCAGTAATAAGTTGATCTGTGTTTTGCTCTAACAATCTCCCCCTAAACTTATTGATTATCCTTTAATCAATCAAGTTTCTTTTGCTCTTCTTGTTCTCTTCTTCTTTTCTCAAGAGTTCTTTGATTCTGTTGAAGCCTTTGTTCAATAATATATTTGCTGTTCCTCTTTGTAAAGTAATTCAGTTTGTTTTGGAACATAACAGCACATAAGGTTTCATCAAAGTGTTTATGAATATCTGATACATAGTCTTCTCAGAATGTGGATATTCTTTTTCATATAAGTACAATTCACACACTTTGCCTGATTTCTCAAAGAAGTACATATTGGCAGTAGGAATGACATTCCAAGCATACACATTACCTGGATCTGTAAATTGTTCTGGATAATTATCTGGATAAAATGCAGCATCTATCATTCTAGTTAGGTATCCAGCTCCAGATTCTTTCCATGATTTCTTTGTCATTCTAGGTTTTCCAATAATCAGAAGGTTGATTACATCACTTCTAGAACATGATCTGATTAAAGGTAACCATCCAGTGAATCTCTGTACAACTTTGTCTTCCCTTATGACCTCTATAACATTGTTCTGTATCACTCTCCAGTTAATAATTGGATTGTTCTGTAATGGAGCAATAGGCATTTCAAGAACAGGTACAATTTGTTTTGATTTCTTCTTTGAGCTTTGTTCTTGATCAACAGTTTTTCTTTTCTTTGATTGGGGAGTTGAAGTATCACCAATAGTTGAAACACTACCAGCTTTGATTAAGTTTGGACTGATTGGGATAAGAGTTTTGGCTTTCTTTGTTTCTTCAGCTTCTTGTTCAGCCAAGTCTTTCTTCTTTGCAGTGCAGTATTTTTCAATTATAGTTATCATTTTCATTTTTCCAAAAGATTTTGCAATGTGCCCTTTTGTTTTGAGAAAGTCTATCATAAGTGTCTTTTGTTCAAAGATATCATCTGGTAGATCACCTTTTGTTCTTTTACATTAAGCTACCAGATCTTCAAGACAGTTTAGATGTTCTTCTTCTACTTTTCTGAGCCTTTTGAATTCTGCTTCTTGGGCTTCTATCTGAACATCTTTGATTTGAGCAGGTATTTGAACAGGAGTTGTACTTTGAACTTTCTTTTTCTTTTCTACTAAAGCTTGATACATTTCCACTTTCTCCAAAAAATTTCTGTGTTTAATTCTCCATCTGGATTGCTTTTCTGCTCTGACATGATTAATCTTGTTTACCATGTGATGTCCTAAAGCTCTGTTTGGATAATCATCATCATATATTTATTTTCCTTTTCCAATATGAGCAGATGGTGGAGGTGGAATGTATTTCATATCTGGTATACCCATCATCAGAAGTTTTGGATAAAATAGATGTAGTTGACCTTCTGGTAAGATTTTAGGGTGTGGAGGAAGTGTACATTCATCTACCTCAAACCAATTCACATTATCATCAATGTCAGGTATGATAAGTGGTAGATCAGGTGTTGGTGGTTTGGAGATAATGACATGTCTTTCTCTTTCAAGTAGCTCTGGGAATTGCAGTTCTTCCTCTTCAGTAGTAACCAGAGTAGTTACTACTGGTGTGACTTCAGGAGTTACTACTGATAGGGCATCAGTAGTATTTGGTGCTTTCAATTACTCTTCTTCATTTACTACTGCTATAATATCAGTAGTAGGGGTTACTACTGGTATTTCTTTTTCAACTTGTTCTTCCATTGTAGCAGTAGTAATAGGCTCATCTTCAGTAACCATCATTTCTGGGCCTTCATCAACTTCTGTTTCTTTTAAATTTAGGAGAGAAGATGCTGCTGCTGCAATTGATTCATCAATCATAGTTTGTATGTTGTCCTTCTCCCCCTTAGTGAGCTCAACTGATGGAGCCTCACTATCATCAATTTTCTTCTTCAATTTCCTGATGATTTTAGTTTGTTGATGAAGCCTGTGCTCATAGAATCTCATTCTTTTGTTGATGGTATTGACATGCCTTTTCATTGCAGCCATCGTTTTTCCTTGGTTTGTGAGATATTCAAGACAATTTTGTACTGTGGATTCAAGAGAATCCACTTTTTCCGTCAATTGTTGGATTTTAATACTGCCCTCACTCCATCTAGCAAGATCATCGGGCTCACTAACAGGTACATTGGTTTGAAGGTTTTCCATCCTATCCGTCAAATCCATAGGTCTGCCCTCATCACTTCTTGGTGATGAAATGGGTCTTTTAGACATCCTCTTCTTCCTAGAAGAAGCAGAGATGCCCCCCCCCCCCCTTGTGGTTTCTTGGCACCGGGGTCCTTTGAGTAACTCCTCAAATGAGTCATCACTCAAAGTTGCCGAGGTCTGGGTCCTAATTATGTTTTCACTGTCCTGTGCACCCACCTTTGGGGCATCAGTAGTGAAAGCCCTCGCCTCATGTCCTCTCTCCTCCTTGGAGGACAACTCTTGGAGCCTGGGGTTTGACTCAATGTGTCCCCTGGTGTCCTTTAAAGATTTCTTTCTTTTGTAAAGTGTGGAAATAGTTTTAGTTTTATCTGGTAGGTCTTCCACAGAGTGAAGAGTAGCACTCTGCAGATTCATATCAAGTTCCTGGGACACATTCAGGACTTCTGTTTGGGCTGGTGATTGAGTGGCTAGTTGGGGTGGTGTTTGGGCTGTATTTGGGGGTGATGGAGTGGGTTGAGGTTCAACTTGGGTTGTAGAAATGGTTGAACCCTCTCCAATATGTGTTTGATCATTGATCATGTTAGGAAACAAAGGGGTTTCCTTGCCCGAAAATTTAAATTGTTTTCTCATATTGGAGAAAACTTTCTTGTTCAACTCAGGTAGTATGAAAATGTTTTTAGGAGTTGACAAGTTTTGTAATTCACAATTTATGATATGTTGTAGAAATCTGGGATACATTAAAAATTTAGAAGAACTAAGATTTCCCAACATACCTTCAAAAATCATTTGAGAAAAATTAAATACTTGGTCTGTGGATAAACAGACAACAACAGATGTTATTGCCTTATTAAACTCATTCCAAGTACTTCTTTTTGGAGAAATACAATGCTAAATAGTGTGAACTAAGAATTTCCATTGTGGGGAGAGAAGACCCTTTTGAAAGGTTACAATATTCAGTCTTCCCTCATAACCCATTTTTTGTAAAATTTCAGCAATGTATTCCTTCGGAAGAGTAGATATACCTGAATCGTCATGTAGTTGAAGATGGTGTCTGATCGATTGTTCTGTTACTGTGATATACTTTCCATCTACTTGTGATTTGATCATTGAAGTGGTTGTTCCTTCCGTTTGCTCAGCATTGGTCCAGAAATCCACCAAGTGCTGTTGATATGATTTTGGTTTTACAATTAAAGCAAACTGTATATAAGAATTTTTCAAGAACTTGACGATCGGTCGAAAATCTTTAGTGCCGTCGGGATTCTTTAGGAAGGCACACATGTTGTGAAATTCTGAATATTTAAGATCGGTTTGAACATTCAAAGATTTTAGAGTTGCCATTTTTGTTGAATTTTGTGAAGAACAGGAATGAATTTTGTTATTGATAAAGGGTTTTTGATCGCAAGCTAGGGTTTATCGAGAGGATTTAGCAAATCGAAGTGAAGATAATGCTAAACTAATCGACTGCCGCCTTTTATATCTTTCGATTTATCCTGCAAAACTACTAAAATGCCCTTCGAATCATAACATAACGGTTATTTTCATGGGGGTTAGTTTGGTAATTGTGTTTCTGAAAGACCGGTAGTAAATAAGATATCAGTAGTAAAACGTCAGTAGTATCTACCAATATAAGTAGTGACTAAGGATTTTGACATCAGTAGTAACTATGGACATCAGTAGTAACCACTAACACACAAGACCAGTAGTATATGTGAATACCAGTAGTACTGACCACCAGTAGTATTTATGTATACCTAATACACACCACTAGTATTTAGCTACCAGTAGTATTTTGTGCACATGCCTACACACCAGTAGTACAGATATACCAGTAGTAAAACACTTAAGTAAATAAATAATATTTTACAACAATAACTTTACACATGATTTTAAGTGAGATTTTAAGTTATCAAAATCATTCCAATACTGCTAACCAAGAAGTTGAATCTTCCTACATCAAATGCTTTTGTAAAAAGATCTTCTAATTGATCATCAGTATGGATTTTAACTACTTTGATTAATTTCTTTTCATTACAATCTCTTATAAAATGAAATCTTATTTCAATGTGTTTAGTTTTTGAGTGTTTTACTGGATTATTCACAATACTAATAGCACTTTGATTATCAATAAAAATAGGAGTTTTAAGGATAGAGATACCAAAGTCTAGAAGCTGATTTTGAATCCATAGTACTTGAGCACAGCAAGCAGATGCAGCTACATATTCTGCTTCAGCAGTTGATGTTGATACATTTGTTTGCTTCTTACATTGCCATGACACCAGTCTTGATCCAAAGAATTGACATCCACCAGTAGTTGACTTTCTGTCTTGACATTCACCTCCATAGTCACTATCTGTGTAGGCTATGAGTTCAAATGGTGAATCATGTGGATACCATAGACCTAGTGATGGTTTGCCTTTCAAGTATCTGAATATTCTTTTAACAGCTTGCAAGTGTAGTTCTTTAGGTCTTGCTTGATATCTTGCACACACACAAACACTATACATAATGTCGGGTCTTGATGCAGTTAAGTACATCAAAGAACCTATCATTGATCTATATAAGTGTTCATCTACATCCTCCCCCTCAATATCAGGATGCAGGTGTTTGTGTGTTTCCATTGGTGTACTTGCACTTTTACTGTCTTTCAGATCAAACTTTTCCAAGATGTCTTTGACATATTTTGATTGATTTATCAAAATACCATCAGTTCTTTGATTGACTTGGAGTCCAAGGAAGAAGTTCATTGGACCCATAGAGCTCATCTTGAATTTAATCTGCATCAGTTCTTCAAATTCTTTGCATAATAAATCATTGGTTGAGCCAAAGATGATATCATCTACATAAATTTGTACCAATAGTATATTATCTTTGACTTTCTTTGTAAACAGAGTTTTGTCAATGGCTCCTCTTTTAAAGTTGTTCTTCAATAGGTATGATGATAAAGTGTCATACCATGCTCTTGGTGCCTGATGTAGGCCATACAGAGCTTTATCCAATTTGAACACATAATCACCATGTTTTGGATCTTCAAAACCTGGAGGTTGGCAAACATAGACCTCTTCTTCAATCTTCCCATATAGGAATGCACTCTTCACATCCATTTGATAGACTTTGAACTTTTTGAATGAAGCATATGCTAGAAATATTCTTATAGCTTCAATTCTAGCAACATGAGCATATACTTCATCATAGTCTATTCCTTCTTCTTGAGTGTATCCTTGTGCTACAAGTCTGGCTTTGTTTTTGATCACTATACCTCTTTCATCTTTCTTGTTTCTGAAGATCCATCTTGTTCCAATGGCTCTTTTTCCTTTGGGTAGAGGTACAAGTGTCCAAACAGCTTGTAACTTGAATTGAAGGAGTTCTTCTTGCATTGCCTCAATCCAGTTTGAGTCCTTCATTGCTTGTTGGATCTTCTTTGGTTCATCCTGAGACAAAAAGCATTCAAACATACACTCATTAGCAATAAGACTTATATTACACATGTTTGCAGTTAGGCTTTTATTTAATTTGCTTCTTGTTTGAAGTGGTGAGTTAACATCACTTAGAACAAGGTCTAATGGATGGTTTTTCTGAGTCCTTGTGGTTGTAGTTTTATCAACTACTAGTTGATTTTCAAGATTGGACTCATTTGTCTCAGGCAATTGTTCTTCTGGTGATCCTTCATTGTCATTGAAGTTTGGTTCATCATCATCTTGGTCAGAGTTACTACTGCTATTGTCTTCATTGAGATCAGTAGTATTATTGTTGTTACTGGTATCAGTAGTATCTTGAGAATCTAGGTTAATGTTGGGACCAGTAGTATTTTGAGTACTATTACTGGTATCAGTAGTATTTGAATTACTACTGTCCTCATTCTCAGAGTTACTACTGGTTCCAGAACTTGAGTTATTACTGACATCAGTATTAACTATTGGAGCAGTATTAACTACAATGTATTTCATCTCCTCTTGACCAGTATTAACTGATGATGTTCCTTCCTTTTGATTGGGACAATTTGAATTACCTGCATTGAAATTCATGTTAGAATTAAAGGATTTGGTTAGATTGTCTATGTCAAATAGCCAATCTGGACCATTTCCTTGTTCATTAGGTACATTTTCATTAAAGGATACATTGATGCTTTCTTCAATTATCCTTAGTCTTTTGTTGAATACTCTATATGATTTGCTTTGAGTAGAATATCCCACAAAGATTACATCATCAGATTTGCAGTCAAACTTACCAATTTGTTCTCTTGTAATCAAAATAGTACAAGGACAACCAAATGATTTTAGAAAACTTATGGAAGGTTTTCTTTTATTAAAAAGTTCATGTGGTGTTTTAAAATGTGGCTTCACTATTAATACTCTGTTTTGAACATAACAAGCAGTATTAACAGCTTCTGCCCAAAAAGTAATTGGTAATTTTGAGTCTGCAAGCATTGATCTTGCTGCTTCAATGATGGTTCTATTTCTTCTTTCAGCTACACCATTTTGTTGTGGAGTTCTAGGTGAGCTGTATTGCCTGTCAATACCTTTAAGATCACAAAAGTTAATTAAGTTAGCATTTTTAAATTCTGTGCCATTATCACATCTTATGACTTTAACTTTTTGATCAGATGTGTTTTCCAGTTTGACAATTAAGTTCTTTATGAGTTCACTTGTTTCATCCTTTGTCCTGAGAAAGAAAACCCATGTATATCTGGAAAAGTCATCAGTAATAACAAGACAATATTGTTTCTTTCCAATACTCATTACATTTGTAGGTCCAAATAGGTCCATATGTAAGAGCTGTAAAGGAACAGAAATAGAGTTCACAGTTTTGGACTTATGAGAAGTCTTGTGTTGTTTACCTTTTAGGCATGCAACACAATGATGATCACACATGAATTATTTTTGAGGTAGTCCAATGACCAGATTTCTTTTTACTAAATTGTTCATGTTTTTGAAATTTGTGTGACACATCCTTCTATGCCATAGTTCTGATTCAGTGGTGTTTGCCTTGGATATAAAACAGTTGACCTCATTTGTAGAAATGAGTTCTCCCCCTATATCTAGGCAATACACATTGTTTCTCCTTGGAGTTCTTAAAACAACATATTTTTCATCTAAAATAAAATCAGGAGAAAGAATGATGCACTCAATGTCTGTGAAAAGAATTTTGTTCTTTTTATCACAAACTTGAGACACACTGACAAGATTGTATTTTAGTTCAGCTACATAAAATACATCATCAAAGGTAATTTTGCCATTAGTAACAGTACCTTTACCTGTAATCTTACCTCCTTGGGGATTCTCACCAAATGCCACATATCCTCCATCAAATGACTTGAAATCTTTAAGAATTTGCAGATTTCCAGTCATGTGCCTTGAGCATCCACTATCAATATGCCATGTTCTTCCTTCTTCTGGGATCTGAATGCTCTGCACAAGTGAGTAAAGGATTAGTTAAGTTTGGGAACCCAAGCTTTATATGTCTTGGGTTCATCCTTTGAGAAATAAGCTTTTGGGGATTTAACTTTAAACACTTTTGGTACCCATACTTGTTTAGTACTGGTGTTTTGTTTTACTACTGCCCTTTTGAAAGTATTACTGGTGTGAGAATTTCCTACTGATCTTGGTTTATACCCATGATTTTTTGCTTTTGAATGTTTTACTACTGATGGACCAGTAGTATTTTGGTACTTACCATTTTTAGATTGATCAGTAGTGTTTTTAGGGTTGATACCAGTAGTATTTTTGAAAGTTGTTTTGAGAGCAGTAGTATTTTTGTAATTAGGGTTTTTACCAGTAGTATTCTTGTACTGGTACCATACAGCATTATAATTAGGGTTAACACCAGTAGTAAAGTTGTTACAGTTTTTACTGGTGTTGGAAAATTTAAAATATTGTTTATTTTGATTGGATTTCCATTGTTCTTGAAGTAGTTGCTGTTCTTTGGGCTTCCAACTCTTCTGTTTTGCACAAATCTTGGTGCACTTCTTCCAAATCTTGGAGTTTCAGCAATTGGAGTTTTAATTTTATTTACTACTGAAGGACCAGTAGTATCTTTTAACTTTTGAGTTTTTGCATTTTCTTTAAAAATTTTAAATTCCTTTAACTCTTTGCAATTTATAGGATTGAAGTGACAATCATTTGCTAAATGGTTCACTTTGTTGCAAATAACACATTTTAATTTATTATCTTGAGCCTTTATGATTTTTCTTTGTTCTAAAAGTTGATTTCTGTTTCTTTGATTTCCCCTTTTTAGAATTTTAGGTATATTTTCTGCATTATATTTAGGAGATTCATTTGGACTTTGAGCTGTGTGAAAACTTGTATCAATTGATTTTGGTGATTCAGTTTGAGAGATTGTAAATTCAATTGATTGATCATCATCAGAAGAATCATTGGATTCAGATGTTTCATTATGTGATTCAGTTTGATTTTCAGTTTTTAATTCATTAATGATTCTTTCTGAACTGTTTTTAAGTGGTGGAATGATTTTATATGGAGGTGGTACAGCATGATATCCCACCCCATGAACAACTTTTTCTGTAGTTTGATTATTAGTTAATTCATCAAGAATTTTAGTGCTTCTTTCAAACTTTTTAATTGTTAATTTATTTTGTTCAATTTCAAGCTGACATTCTTCTAATTTACTTGTTAGTTCTTTATTTTTTGTTTCATAAAACTCTTTCTCATCCACAGCCTGAAGCAATTCTTCCTTTATCCTTTGATCAATCATCTGGTACACCTTTATTTGATGTTCTTGATCAGCAATCACACTATCAAACTCATGATTTCTTCTCACTGCTTTTGCTAAATCTTCATTTAATTTAGTGTTTTCTTTTTCTAAGTTTTTAACAATTTTAGCACATTCAGAAGTACAAGGTTTAGGTTTTACCTCAGTTTTGTTGTCAGTAAAGGTCATGAGAGCTTGATTTTGAGCATGCTCTTCTGCTTGGAAGCTCCAGTCATAGCCTTGTCCTTGTTGTGACACAAGAGCAGTTGATTTTGATCTTTTGTCTGGCTATTCTTTTGCAAAGTGACCAAGGTTGTTACAGTTGTAACATTTGACTTTAGTCTTGTCAAATCCTGCTTTGTCACCTTTGTTGAAGTTGAGGCTTGTCCTACCAGTTCTCTTTAAGAATCTTTTTGTCCTTAGACTCAGCATAGCCATCTGCCATTTAAGATCCATCTCCTCAAGATCATCTGGATTCAATTGTTCCAAGTCATCACTAATCAATGCAGTATGCACATGACTAGTGAAGAAGGATTCTGTTGCAGCATCCTCAGAATCTGCAGCCTTTCCTGTGAAGGTTTCCTGACCTTGACCTGTACTAGAGACAAATGCAGCATTATTAGAAGAAATAGAAGGGTTCTTTTGATTTACCTCAGTTTCAAATACTCTGAGATCATTGTAGAGTTCATCCAACTCTTTTTCTTCTAGTGCATCTCTTTGTCTATACACCACTGTATACATGGCCCATTCTTCACTAAGAGATCGTAGGAACTTCATGTTGACATCTTCTTGATCCATCTTAACCCCAACCTGGTTAAGTTCACCAATTAGCTTGTTGAATCTGTCAAACACTTGAGTGAGTGTTTCATTGGATTTTCCTTTGAAATTTTCAAAGTCTTGTTTGAGAACAGACTTCATGTTCCTCTTGGTGCTCTTGGTCCCAACGAATCTCTTCTCCAGTGCTTCCCATAGTACCTTAGCATCATCATACTCAACAAAGAGATGTTGATAATCGTTAGGAATGGCCAGTAGGAGAGTGCTTAGAGCTTTGAGTTCGATTCCCTTGTCCTTCTTTTCCTTCTCACACTTAAGTTTGTCTGCCTCAGTTGCAGAGCTGCTTGCTTGACCAAGACCAGTTTTGTTTCCTTCAAGGACAACTTCCCACATGGAATAATCAGTAATAAGCATGTATTGCTTAATACGATTCTTCCACATCCCAAAGTTATTGGGAGTGAGTATAGGGATTTTATTGGCCTGAGTGCTTTCATTGTTATCCGACATGATTAACAATGTGTGTGTTTTTTAAAGATTAAAACTTTTTGTTCTTAACAAATAGTAGATCTAGAACCAATAAGCTCTGATACCACTTGTCAGGATCGATTAACTATAGACAAGTTAATAAACACTTTAGATCTAATTGAATATAGAAGTTGCAGCGGATCAACACTATATCAATGTAATTAAGAACAATGAACTGTAAATGATATGCAAAAGTATTAAGAACACAGTTTCACAAAAAGCTTCAATGTATATTATTGAGTTAACAATACACACGTACGTTTACAATTCGTAAGGAACTATATATAATAGTCCTTGAAGCTAAACTATTTACCCTAGTTATTCTAGGACTTGCTTTACATCGAATAATAAAAGATATACATTGATTTACATTCTATAACTATCTCTACGAAGATCTCGGACTTGATATTCTTCAAAAACGCGTATCAGTAGTAAAACTCATCACCAGTAGTAAATATGTAACATCAGTAGTAAGTCTGGTGATCAGTAGTAAGTCCAGATACATCGTCAGTAGTAACTACTAATGATCAGTAGTATCTTCAATCTTTGCATGATCAGTAGTAACTTAGTTATAGTATCATCAGTATCAACTTCTCAGTAGTAATATGTTCTGCCCCATCAGTACTAAGTGATCAGTACTAACTGCAGCATCAGTAATAAGTTGATCTGTGTTTTGCTCTAACACACTCAATTGGCGTAGTTATGCTAAAAATATTCATTCATTTGATAGTTTATATATAAAATACACATACACAAAAAAAAAAAAATACCAATATCCGCAAAAACTAACTACACTCTCGTCACTTTTCACTTCTTCCAACTGAAGCAAAACCAGATGACGAAAACTGAAGATGTAATGCTAACCACGCCGGTTTGAAGAAGCTTTTCTGTTGAAAACCGAAGGACCGATGATAGTGGTCTAAGTGCTATACGTATTACAAATACTTTCTTTTAAAGATTTATGACATTAATATCTTTTATAGTAACAACTTTAAAAAAATCAAAGAAATGAACATTTAATTGGGATATAGGAAATATATAATATTTCATAATTCTTTTACCAAATACTCCCTCCGTCCCTAAATAAAGTTCTCATTTCTCTTGGGCACAATATTTAAGGAGAAAGTTAGTGGTTGAGTTATTGGTAATAAATTTGATTAAAATATAAAGTTGATTTGGAGAGAGAAAGATTGTTAGTGGATAGTTAGTAGTGGGGTCCATAGTAATTATATTATTTTATTAAAAGGACCCCATCAACTTATGAAATGAGAACTTTATTTAGGGACAAAAATTCAAAGTGAAATGAGAACTTTATTTAGGGACGGAGGGAGTATACACGAGTATTAAAACTTGTTTCAAAAATGAAAAATCTTGTAAGAGCATAATATGTCAGAGTCAACCTTCAGACCTGTGGGATTTTTAACGAAAGACCGGGGCCTATTTTCCAGCTAAACAAAAAACAAATCAACAGAATGTACAAACGAATCTGCACAACGTACAAACTATTCAAAAATTACTTTATTTCATTAGAAAAAAAACAGGAATATTTACCTGTGAAAGCGAAATCACACTAATCGATTAGTGGGATCGTACGTTAGTCGATGTGTAATGCGTTACGGCCCTCGAAATCTCTCTCTCTCTCTCTCTCTCATCACATGCTCGAGAAGCCCACCAGATTGTATTTCTTTAATATATTTCAATTTAAAGATTTGATTTTTATCTCAAATTCTTTATTAGTTCACACCAGAACACTTGAAGTCATCCACTCATTGTCACCGTTCAAGAATTTCGGCTGCCGGAAACTGAATCACCGGAGTTAATTATGGTGGAAAACGGACACCAACACCAACACCCGCCGACCGCCGTGGCTCCGCCGCCGTCCCTCCAGCAGCCACTTGGTGCTGCTAGAGGACCTGCTTATCCACCCGCCGAACAACTTCTCCAACTTAATTACTGCATCCATTCAAATCCTTCATGGGGTTTGTTTTACTTTTTAATTTTCAAATCTTTATTTTTTTTTTATAATTCTTAAATTTTAATTCTTAAAAAGGTTGAATCTTCATGCAAAGAAAAAAAGTTGTGATCTTTCGTGACTTCAATACCCTTTTTGGGTTTCTTTTGCTTATATACCTAATTGAATTTGATTCCTCTTGAATCTTTTGAAAAGGCCCTTTTTTGTTAAAGAACTTTATTTTCATTTTTATTTTTTTAAATTTTAATTTCTGATTTTTGGTATTCAAGTGACTCTCACCAATAATAGAACATCAGCAGAAAAGTGTTATGTTCCCTCTGTTTAAGAGAAGAAAGGAAATAATATAGTTTGACTTTTTGTTGAGGTCAAACCAACTAAGATTCAGCTTCAAGTTAATTATATTTAGAGAAAATTAACTTAATATTATAACATACGATGACGTTATTGTTAAATTTGAAATCAATCCATGTCAAACTTGAAATTAATATAAAATTACTCTCAATTCTTTAGATCTCCTCTTTTATTTATTATTGTTCTTATTATTTAATTAGTTTGATTAAGCCCTTTATCAATACTATATTCTTCTAATTGCTTGATTAATCTTTTTTTAGGTCAAACTGTTTTACTGGCATTCCAGCATTACATTGTGATGTTGGGAAGTGTTGTTATGATCGCCACTTTGCTTGTTCCTAGAATGGGTGGCAATCATGTGAGTCTTTTTACATAAATACCCTTTTAATTTCGTTAATTCATCTAATAAAGATTCATCCTTCAGTTACAAGATGTAATAAAGTTGTTTAATTTGATATTATTGTCACTAAAGTTTGTTGCTTTATTGGTTTTTGTAGGGCGATAAGGCTCGTGTAATTCAATCGGTATTATTTATGTCGGGTTTAAATACCCTTTTGCAAACTTTAATTGGTAGCAGGCTTCCTACAGTTATGGGACCGTCTTTTGCTTATCTTTTACCTGTTTTGTCAATCATAAATGATCTTAGAGATGAAGAATTTTCATCTGAACATGAGGTGATTACGTTAATGGGCTTTTAGTTGGTCATTATTGATCATTGGCCAAAATGCATTTTAGTACCTTGAATTTGGCTGATAAGTCCTCTAATACCCAAAACTTTTAATAAAGGTGCAAAAAGATACCCTGAACTAGACAAAATGGTCGATTTAGTAGTCTAACTTATTAATCTGATCACATTTTCTTGCTTGACTTAATTTCGTTGGAGATTTTAACGGACTAAAACATATATGTTCATCTGAATATATGGTATTAGAAGCAAATCACGTGAGAAAACAAGACCAAATTAGTGAGTCAGGGTACTAAATCGATTATTTTGTCAAGGTCAGGGTATCATGTTTCACCTTTAATAGTACAGGGTAGTAGAATACCTAGTTAACCAAGTTCAAGGGGCTAAAACGTATTTTTCCCTTTATCATTCCGTATGAAAATTATAATTTAAATTACCTCTTTTTTATATGATAGAGGTTTCGCCATACTATGAGGGCTATTCAAGGAGCCTTAATAATATCTTCATTCGCCAATATTATTATTGGATTTAGCAGGGCATGGGGAAACTTTACAATGTAAGATTTTATTTAATTAATATAATATATCCTCAATTTTATTTCATTAATGATTTAAAATTTCACGGTTTTTTTTTGTGGTTAAAAATAGGCTATTCAGTCCGGTTATCATCGTTGCATACGTTTGTGTACTTGGTCTCGGTTTATTTGAAAAGGGATTTCCCGAGGTACATTTTTTCCATTCATAATTTTAAATAATTAAACTCATAATCATTAATTAATTTGTTACATGATTAATATTACAGCTTGCCAACTGTGTGGAGATAGGCTTGCCTATGCTTATATTTCTAATCATCTTTCAACAGGTAAGATTATACATGATTAATGATTATGTTACTTTTTTTAATAATTTTTTTATTATATGTTATATTATAGTACTTAAAGCGGTTACATCAACGGGCCAACCCGATTCTTGAAAGATTTGCTCTGCTGTTTTGCATAGCACTTATATGGGCTTTTGCTGCTATTTTAACTGTAGCTGGTGCTTATAATAATGTTGGTGCTACAACAAAACGAAACTGTAGAACCGATCGTTCCTACCTAATGGAATCTGCTCCATGGTAAGCACTAAATTACGAGGATGGTCCCTCAGGTTTACCCCAAATTTCATGTATAGTCCTTTACTTTAAAAAATTTCATTGGTAGTCCTTTTTTGGAAACTTTTTGCACCTACAATCCTTTAGCCTAACGTCAATTTAATATTTTAACACAAAAAGACTACCAACAGAAAAATCTAACGAACCTTAGGCTAAAGGACTGTAGCCCTGTAGGTGCAAAAGGTTTCCAAAAAAAGGGCTACGAGTGTAATTTTTTTAAAGTAACGGACCATAGGTGAAATTTGGTGTCAACATCAGGGACCATCCTTGTAATTTACTATTATGTTCTTTATAAACGGTTAATGGTGTAGTTTTTATAGCGTTAATTGCATAATTTAAAATAGGAACATAGTAATACACGACTAATTTCTATTTTTAGCCACCAACTATGCAAATTGTCTAAAATAGTAACAAACTTTTATTCAATTTACTTTATTTTTAGTGACAACTTGTTTTTGGTCACTAAATGTAGGATAAGGATGTCATATCCGTTCCAATGGGGTGCTCCTATATTCAGAGCAAGTCATGTCTTTGGAATGATGGGGGCTGCTCTTGTTTCATCAATCGAGGTTTCATTTTTTCACTTTTTTTTTCTTAATTTTTTTGTTAATTTTTTAATTTTTTAATTTATATAAAATATTTTGTGTAGTCGACAGGAACGTTTTTTGCTGCATCGCGTTTTTCGGGTGCTACACCTCCTCCAGCACATGTTCTTAGCCGAAGTATTGGTTTTCAGGTTTCTAAATTGCCAACTTTATTTTTTTAGTTTTTATTTAAATTTTATGAGGATAATGGTGATTAATTTAATATTTGTTTTTTGATGAAGGGTGTTGGGCAGTTACTTGATGGGTTCTTTGGTTCAATTGTTGGGAATACTGCATCTGTGTAATGACTTACTTTCTTTTTTAGGGGGTGTTTGGATTTGGGTTTTTGAAATTGATTACCTGATTATTAAGATCGATTTGAGGCCACAATAATCAATTTTGGTTGAAAAACATATTTTGTATCTGTTACGTCAACAAATAAAATCCTTTATAAAAAAAAAAATTATTCTGCAAAATAATCAGAATTTGCGACTTTACATTATTAAACTTGAAAGTTTGATATTGATTATTAAGTATAAAATCAGCAATTAAAAGCATCCCCCTTAAGTATCCACATTTTTAACTATTTATTCCACAAGAAATATTATTTATAAATGTATGTATTTCTAAATTGTAGAGAAAATGTTGGACTTCTTGGGCTAACTCACGTGGGAAGTCGAAGAGTCGTTCAAATCTCGGCTGCTTTCATGTTTTTCTTCTCCATATTTGGTCTGCTTATTTATTTATTTTTTTAACAATTTCCGGCAAACTTATCTTTTCAAATGTGCTTATTTTCTAACTAGAAATTAGTTATTTTACAGGAAAATTTGGGGCATTCTTTGCATCAATCCCTCTTCCAATATTCGCAGCCATTTATTGCGTTTTATATGGTCTTGTTGGTGAGTGCTCTTTCGCTAATCTAATTTATTTCACACATTTAAAAAATAATTAAATGTGAATATATAATAAGTGACTATTTTTCATCAGCTGCTGTTGGGATTACATTTATTCAATTTACAAACAATAATTCCATGAGAAACATATACATATTGGGATTATCTCTATTTCTCGGGATCTCAATACCCCAATATTTTGTTACAAACACCGATCGAGTCTACACGGGTCACGGACCCGTTCATTCCAATGGCGGATGGGTAAGTAAATATCTATTATTTTCTTTATTTGGCTTATTTATGTTTTGATCCTTAAACTTTCACAAATTTGGCTGTTTAACCCTCATCTTTTTTTCCGCATGATTTAGTCTCTTTAACTTTAATTTAGCTTTTTAAAAGAAATATTATGACATGCTATCACACATTTATGTTAAACGTCTAGTCCCTTAACCTTTTACATAAAACTTCATTCCAATTATTTTCCAACAATATTTAGTAATCACAATAATGTTTTATTATTGTTATTGTTATTCAGTTAAAAGATAAAGTGAAACGGTGAGAGAAAGGTTTGAGGTTAATTTATCAAATAGGTGAAAGTTTGAGGATTAAACATTATTTAATCCTAAAAAAAATTACACTCAACACAAAATGACCTTAAAGTTTGAGAATTAAAAATAACGTATCCGTTTAAGATATTATTTATTTCAAAATAGCATGTTATTAAATATTTATTATATGATATTTTTGCAGTTTAATGATATATTAAACACCATATTTTCTTCCCCGCCAACGGTGGCAATGATAGTTGGGACAATATTGGACAACACATTAGACGCACATGACACACGTGATGACAGAGGTGTCCCATGGTGGGTCCCATTCCAGCACAGAAAAGGCGATAGTAGAAATGAGGAATTCTACAGTTTTCCTCTCAGAATTAACGAATACATGCCTAGAAGATTTCTATAACTTGTTATATAAAGTTTTTGTTGTATGTTAATGTTAATACTTTAATTACATGGGTAATTGATTTTTGGAAGTATGGTGGTCAAATATGTAGTTTTTGTCTCTGGAAATTTTATAGAAATTGAGTATCTAAGTTTTCATGGGATATTTTGGAAGTTGTGGCGTAAGTTTTGTCTTTATGGTATGTTACATCTTCACAGGGGACCATTGTCTTTGGTCAAAGATGCCTGTTTGACTTTCTGAGAGGCTAGTGTCCATATGTCTTTGGTCAAATTATCTGTTGTAAACAGAATCTATTGTCGACCTATAAAATTGTCTTTTTGATTAAGATCTTGTGTTTGTTAGGTTTAAACCGAACAAATCAATGCGGTTTTTGGTTAACGAAATATGGAACCGAATTGTCTTAACTACCTTCAGAAACTGAACCAAATAACAATTTAGTTCGTCTTGGTTTCTCCTTTCATATAATATTCATCAAAACAACATATGATTATCATGTGCCCGATTCAGCGCAGAATTATTTAAAGGTGCAGAATCATCCTAACATCCAATGTTTTCTATTTATACATAAGGTGTACATTTTCATACACGCCGTAACCATACTAACATTCAATGTTTCCAAAAAAATTTTACACATAATATATAAATATATTTATATATTATGTGTATAAAAAATGGGAAACATTGGATGTGTAAATGTGTTACAATGTGTATGAAAATGTACACCTTATGTATAACATTGAAAACATTGGATGTTAAGATGATTCTGCGGTTCTGCACCTTTAAACGGTTCCGCCCTGAATCAGACCCTGATTATCATAATAGTAAGTTTGAATTGTACAATCACAAAACTACAAATTATCGTATTCGTAAAAAAAACAAAGTTTATCCATATGTTATCAGGAGTTGATTTCATAAATAGTTCTTAAGTAATTATATAATGTTATTTTGGTCTTTTCTTTTTCAAAGTTTTATACTTAGTCTTTTATGCACATATGCTTAGTTAATGCACGAAAAACAATTAAAAAGAATTTTCATGCAATAAAATGGTACATAAAGAATTGAGTTTGGAAATTTAAAGAAAAAGACAATAATTACAATCCATGATTAGTTAAAATATCATTTATGGGATTACCCTATCTTGTGATTGTAAAAAACACTCTCTCCGTCCCACAAAAAAGTCTCATTTCCCCTCTAAAGTTTGTCCTACAAAAAAATTCTTATTTCTCAAATGGTGAGGGATCACTTAATAATAATCTTTTAAAAATATTTTCTCTCTCCAAAAAACCCTATATTTTAATCAAAAATATCACCGTAGACCCCACCACTAACTCTCTCATAAATATTTGTGCCCATTAGAAATAGAAACTTTTCTATAAGACGGAGGGTGTATATCTTACTACTATATGAAGCATTTAGGCCTACCTCAATTGGCAAGTTTATGGAGCTCCTTAAACTTGATTTTAAGGATCTTTCCACTTTTGTTAGTTAGTTCTCTACCTTAAAAAAAATAAATCGCGGCCAATAAGATTCGAACCCAAGACCTCTCATAACTTATCACTATGTGTTAACAACTTGCTATACATTACACTTTGGTAACACCACCCACACTTAATAACAAAAGTCTGTTATTCGAAAACCATTTTACCCAATAACATTAAATATACGACGTTGTAAATCATCAACTCTTACCAAAATCTACATTTCCGTTTAATTATTTATTTCTAGCAACAATTGACTATTAATTACATAATTAATAGCGGCTGTAAATCAACACATTTTGGGATAACAACCTTATTTCCGTTTAATTTATTATTTCAAACAACTTTTGACCATACCAAATGCTATTATAAGAGGCTGTATTTCAATATAGAAGCTTTTCTTCATCGCCATCTATAAAATCTATATCTATACTATCTATAAAGCATTTAGACCTACTAATATTAGAAGGTCTTAAAAACTTAATTTTTAAGGCATTCTAATTAGAAGGCCTAAATGCTTTAGAAGACAGAAAATAATAAAAACGCAGTTTAGGGGAATCGAACCCGTGACCATTTGGGTCTTAGGGTGTATGTTAACCACTTCAACTACTTGATTACTTTAATTTATTTCAGATACTAATATATATAAGCTTTAACGTCACCTGTCATCATTTCTCTATTTAAACGTCCCATATTTACTTCCACAAAAAATGTCAATTTCGGATTTGATCCTACCATCACTAATGTCGACACTTACCATCACTACGCACCACCACTCATCACCATCGCTATTGCCACCACCACCGGTACTGTCGTTACTTCGAAATATAGTTACGAGTACCCGCCGCCGCATTGCGCGGGTACCGTGCTAGTACTTTGTGAACTTTCAATTTATATTCAAAACCTTGTCATCATATTTTATCAAAAACTCCAAACTGTTGTTCTGGCAGACACTCAAAATACAAATGACATGATATTAAAGTTAGTAGATGCATTAGTAGTATTCTATAATGTAACTTAAGTTAAAAAAAAAAACATTAAACAACAGTATCATATTCAAACTACTACCAATAATCGTTACACGAACACAAACCATCTTCAAAATGATGAAACCGATTCACATCTCTCACTATAATCTTCCTCCCATAAACCCTAGAAACCAACTTAAAAGCCAAATGACAATCACTACAAACCCTAAGATTCTTACTTATACGAATCGGCAATCTCATATCGATATTCATAATCCCAAACGCCAAAGCTAATTTCTCACCATGATAATTAAGCATACTACACTTATCTTCATCTTCTACATCATGAAACACACAATTCAAATCAGGAACATAACCCACCATTTTCAATTCTGCAACCATTTTCTCCACCTGTTCATAAACGTCTTTTGTAACCGAATCCAACTGCTCTCCAGTGTGAAAAACATGAATTTCGTTATTAAACTCGATTAAACTAACTGCCGCAGTTTTTCTTAATCCTCTGTTTTTCATATCTCGTCTTAATTTTCCGACTTCTTCCCAATTTCTTGAATCCGCGTATATATTCGACATTAATACATAATATCCACTATGTTTTGGTTCGAGTTGGAATAAATTCTCAGATGCAATTTTGGCTAAATTTGTATTTCCGTACATTTTACAAGCCAGAAGTAAAGCTCCCCAAATATCATCGTTCGGCATTAAAAATAATGACATATGTTTTATTAATTCGTACGCTTCATTTAATAATCCAGATCGACCTAGCATATCTACCATACATGCGTAATGTTTTGTATTTTTTTGGACCGAAAATATTTCCATTTCTGAAAAACATTGTTTTCCTTCGTTAATTAGACCCGAGTGGCTACAAGCAGAAAGAAGAGAAATATATGTAATGTGATTCGGACGAATATTTTCGGTTTTCATTTTGTTGTAAAGTTTTAATGCTTCTTTTCCGTACCCATGCATACCATAACTCGATATTAAAGTATTCCAAGAACTAACGTGAAGTTGGTATTCGGGTATTTTTTTGAATATTTTTAAAGCGGTTTCCAAATCCGCACATTTTGCGTACATGTCGATTATCGCGTTTTGTAATGTTAGGTTAATTTCTATATTATTTTCTATGATGAAATCGTGGATTTTTGTTGCGTTTTGTATAGAACCGATATAAGCACATGCTGAAACAAGGATTAATGATGTTACTTCATTAGGATTGATATTTGATATCTTCATTTGTTCAAAAAGTAACAAAGCTTTATTAGCTAGCCCGTTTTGTGTATAACAAGTTAACATAGAATTCCATGTTATTCGGTTTTTATTCTTTGTGTGATAAAATATTGTTTCTGCATATTCAACTTCACCACATTTGGCATACATTGCTAGAATTGAATTAACAACGGGTAATTCGTGTATAATTGCATTACGAAATGCAAACCCGTGAACAGATCGACCTTTTTTCAAATCTCCCAATTGGCCAATTGCAGATGCAACTGTCACAGTTGTTACCCAATCTAATGAAAAACCATGTTCTTGCATTTGATTAAGTAGAAACAATGCAGTTTCACCTTGTTCAGCTTGTTCATAAGTTGTAATCATTGCAGTCCAGCATACATGGTCTCTCTTAGACATTTTATCAAACACCTTGCGTGCATCTTCGATAAGCCCACAAGCAGCATACATGTCGACAAGAGCAGCATCTACATAAATATCTGAACCAAACCCAGTTCTTATTACTTCAGAATGAATCAATTTACCATAGGTAGATAACAAATTAGCTGCACATGATTTAAGAGTAAACGGGAATGTGAAATTATTAGGTTTAATTCCAGTTTTACGCATGAGCGAGTAGAATTCCAATGCTTCTGAGGAGAAATCAGCGTTCGTATAAGCACGAAGCATTGTGTTCCATAAGAAAGAACTCGATTCATGATCATGAGCATTAAATACGAACCTAGATTCATCAAGATGAAAGAAATCGGAATATTTGATGATGACACGTGCACCCAAGTGAACACTTTGCTTGATAAGACCAGTGGTGGTAAGAACAGAGTGTATCTGTGTAAGGCAAGCTAAATTATTACAGGATTGAAGAATTTTATCGTAGTGGGATTCAATTTCAGAGAGAGTATTGTTCTTGTGTAACAACCACCGACGAAACATTATCAGTGAAGTGCACTTTACGGGGGTGTTTATTTGAAGGGGTAGTTTATTTTAATGGTGATTTTTGAAAAGAGACCAAATGAAAATTAAAAGTTATTAAAAAATAATAAAAAGTTTGTATAATTTTTTTTTTATAAATATACCGTGTGACTAAAATCCTAATGCTACCACATTAGAACGCCACCAAATGTCCAAGTGAGTGTTCAACCTTATTACTACTACTCGTTACTTAGTACTGTAATCACAACTTAGTACTGCTCAAAGTTAGTACTGCTCTATTGAGTCGACCAGTCACACTATCTATCTTGGAAAAATTAAAGTGTATCAGTCTTAGATGAAAATTAAATGGTTGATTTGATCTATTTTGGTAATTATTTCTTATTTTAATGTAATTGATTATTTTTTTTCACAATTTAACTCCTACATAATTCTGGAATATATTATTCGTTGTAATTAAAATCATTCCCAAAAGCTTATAAACTTCATTACATTGCTTTAATGAAATAATAAACTTAAATATTTGTATGTTTCAGACTTTAAAATCCTTTAAAAGTGTTAAAAAAATAAACAAAATAATAAAAAATTAAAAATATTGAAAAAATTGAAAAAAAAAATTGAAAAAAAAAAGTAAATATAAAGTAAATCCGTCATGCGTCACGACTAATCCAAGTACGTGGTTGTCACGTTTATATTCCATCTTACGTGATGCACGACTAATGTTTTTCTTTGAGGGTGCCCCATGAAAATGATTCTCGTATAACTACCATTATATGTTGGATGCCTTCTTATCTTCTAATTATTCAATAAAGCATCCTTTGAAAACATATCGTATATATTCAACAACCGAATATATGCAAATTATGTTTTCTTTTTCCAAATATATGCTTTAAAAAGCTTTACAAAGAACCACATAAATTGGAAATAAGATTCATCACAACATTATGGGAGGCAGTCAGAACAAATTATAAGGGAATACATATAAGGGATTACTTATTGTTCTCGTTGTAGACACACCAAAGTATAAACTACAAGAAAAACAAATTTTACAGACGACATAAGTGGTGACAAAAAAACTGAACATCAAAAGTTTTGTCTCAGAACTTAATTTAGAGACAATCTAATAGTATCATATATATGAAAAAGAATATTTACACTCTGAAAAGATCATGTATCAGATATTCACAAACACTATGATGAGACCATTTGATGATGTAATGTTCCAGAATAAATTGAACTATTTTACAAAGAAAAACAGCAAATACATCATTGAACAAAGAAAGCAACAGAATCAAAGAACCCTAGAGAAAAGAAAGAGGGAAGAAGAAGAACAAAAGAAACTTGAGTAATTCAAAAAGAATTAACAAGTTTAGGGGGAGATTGTTGGAACAAATCACAGTTCAACTTATTACTGATGCTGCAGTTAGTACTGATCATAGTTACTACTGATAAAGACTATGATTACTACTGATGGGGCAGAAACACTTGTTACTGATGAGTTGATACTGGTGAAGACTATAACTAACTTACTACTGATCATGCACATATCGAAGATACTAATGATCATTAGTAGTTACTACTGATGTTGGTTTTGGACTTACTACTGATTACCAGAGTTACTACTGATGATGCATATTTACTACTGGTGATTGCAGTTACTACTGGTACGCGTATTTGGAAGCAAATCAAGTCCGAGATCTTCGCAGAGTTAGTTATAGAATGTTATTCAATGTATATCTTTTATAATTCGATGTAAATCAAGTCCTAGAATAACTAGGGTAAATAGTTAGGCTTCAAGGACTGTTATAAATAGTTCCTTACGGATTGTAAACGTACGTGTGTATTGTTAATCAATAATATACATTGAAGCTTTTTGTGAATCACTGTGTTCTTAATATTATTGTTCATTGTTCATTCAATATACAGTATTCTATTGTCTTAATATATTAATACAAGTGTTGATCCGCTGCAACTTCTTGTTATTAGTAGATCTGGGTAGGCAATAACTTGTTTTGGTTATTCGATCCTGACAAGTGGTATCAGAGCATATTGGTTCTAGATCTACGAATTTTAAGAACAACAAAAAGTTTTAATCTTTAAAAACACACAGATTGTTAATCATGACTGATAACAATGAAAGTACTCAAGCAAATAAAATCCCTATACTCACTCCAAATAACTTTGGAATGTGGAAGAATCGTATTAAGCAATACATGCTTATTACTGATTATTCCATGTGGGAAGTTGTTGTTGAAGGAAACAAAATCGTTCAAGGTCAAGCAACAAGTTCTGCAACCGAAGCAGACAAACTCAAGTGTGAAAAGGAGAAGAAAGACAGAGGAATCGAACTCAAAGCTCTAAGCACTCTTCTACTGGCCATTCCTAATGACTATCAACATCTCTTTGTTGAATATGATGATGCAAAGATGTTGTGGCAGACACTGGAAAAGAGATTTGTTGGCACCAAAAGCACCAAAAGAAAAATGAAGTCTGTACTAAAACAGGACTTTGAAAATTTCAAAGGCCAAAAGAATGAATCCCTATCTCAAACCTTTGATAGGTTCAACAAACTCATTGGTGAATTGAATCAAGTTGGTGTGAAACCAGACAATGATGATGTCAACAGAAAATTTCTAAGATCTCTTGGAGAAGAATGGTTTATGTACACTGTCATATATAGACAAGGTGATGTCCTGGAAGAAAAAGAGCTAGATGAATTGTACAATGAGCTTAGAGTGTTTGAATCTGAGGTAAGCTCTAAAACTCCTAATTTATCTTCAAACAATGCTGCTTTTGTATCTAGTACAGGTCAAGTTCCAGAAACTACTACAGGAAAAGCTGCAGATTGTGAAGATGCTGCAAGAGAATCCTTCTTCACTAGTCATGTGCACACTGCACTAATTAGTGATGATTTGGAACAATTGAATCCTGATGATCTTGAAGAGATGGATCTAAAATTTATGATGATGATTATCCCAACAGAGCATTAGGTCACCACATGGTGAACAAAATTAATCATGTCAGAGCTGAAAAACAATCAAGATGGAGGGTGAAACATAAGAGATACTTAGAGAAAGTGGCTATGTACCAAGCTCTTGAAGAAAATAAAAAGGCTGAAAAGAAAAGATCAAAAACTCAACAATCTCAAGAAACTGAAATACCTGTTCAAATAAAAGATGTTCAGATAGAAGCTCAACAAGCAGAATTTAAAAGATTTAGAAAAGTAGAAGAAGAACATCTAAACTGCCTTGAAGATCTGGTAGCTGAAAGTAAAAGAACAAAAGGTGATCTACCAGATGATATATTTGAACAGAAGAAACTTATGATTGACTTTCTCAAGTCAAAAGGGCACAGTGCAAAGACTTTTGGCAGAATGAAGATGATCACAATTATAGATAAATATTGTACTGCCAAGAAGAAAGAATTAGCTGAACAAGAAGCTGAAGAAGAAAAGAAACTAAAAGCTTTAATCCCAATAAATCCAAAGTTAATTCAAACTGGTAGTATATCAACTACTGGTGAATCCTCAACTCCCCAAACCAAGAAAAGAAAGGCTTTTACTCAAGAACAGTGTGCTCAAAAGAAATCAAAGACAGAACAAATTATTCCTGTTCTTGAAGTACCAGTTGCTCCCCTTCAAAACAATCCAATCATCAATTGGAGAGTTATGACTAATAATGTAATAGAAATTATAAGGGAAGACAAAGTTACTCAAAGATTTAATGGATGGTTACCATTGATTAGCTCATGTTCAAGAAGTGATGTAATCAAACTTCTGATCATTGGAAAACCAAGAATGACAAAGAAATCATGGAAAGATTCTGGAGCTGGATATTTAACAAACATGATTGATGCTGCATTTTATCCAGATAACTACCCAGAAATATTTACAAATCCAGAAAATGTGTATGCTTGGAATGTACTCCCAACTGCAAATATGTACTTCTTTGAAAGATCAAGCAAGAAATGTGAGCTTTATTTATATGAAAAAGAATATCCACACTCTGAAAAGATCATGTATCAGATATTCACAAACACTATGATGAGACCATTTGATGATGTAATGTTCCAGAATAAATTGAACTATTTTACAAAGAAAAACAGCAAATACATAATTGAACAAAGAAAGCAACAGAATCAAAGAACCCTAGAGAAAAGAAAGAGGGAAGAAGAACAAAAGAAACTTGAGTAATTCAAAAAGAATTAACAAGTTTAGGGGGAGATTGTTGGAACAAATCACAGTTCAACTTATTACTGATGCTGCAGTTAGTACTGATCATAGTTACTACTGATAAAGACTATGCTTACTACTGATGGGGCAGAAACACTTGTTACTGATGAGTTGATACTGGTGAAGACTATAACTAACTTACTACTGATCATGCACATATCGAAGATACTAATGATCATTAGTAGTTACTACTGATGTTGGTTTTGGACTTACTACTGATTACCAGAGTTACTACTGATGATGCATATTTACTACTGGTGATTGCAGTTACTACTGGTACGCGTATTTGGAAGCAAATCAAGTCCGAGATCTTCGCGGAGTTAGTTATAGAATGTTATTCAATGTATATCTTTTATAATTCGATGTAAATCAAGTCCTAGAATAACTAGGGTAAATAGTTAGGCTTCAATGACTGTTATAAATAGTTCCTTACGAATTGTAAACGTACGTGTGTATTGTTAATCAATAATATACATTGAAGCTTTTTGTGAATCACTGTGTTCTTAATATTATTGTTCATTGTTCATTCAATATACAGTATTCTATTGTTCTTAATATATTAATACAAGTGTTGATCCGCTGCAACTTCTTGTTATTAGTAGATCTGGGTAGGCAATAACTTGTTTTGGTTATTCGATCCTGACACTTGTGCATGCGGATGATGATGATGATGGATATATCAGTGAGATAGAGATGGACAAGCTTATTCAGTCAAACGTAAACTAATTACTAGTAGTTAGTAACACCGATCGATCAGTTAATTACTACGAATGTGATGCAGCTTCCTCGTGTCGGGACTCGATCATGGGCCGTTTAACTTTTTAGCTAGTAATTGTATGCAGCTCATTGAGCTTCATCAACTCGATCTCTTTTTTCTCTGAGCGTTCTCGGACATGTAGTGAAGTTTAATAAAGACAATTCGAATTTGCATCGTATCCTTGTTTATCGACTATTATTTGATGGGTTCTGTTAAACATGCATTGATATTTGATAACTTGTATTTTAATTCATAGAGGGGTAATAATGTGAATACATGGATGATTATTAATTATTGTTCAAATTCATAATGCATGTCTGAAAATCTTAACAACAACCGTTAGGGATGTCGAAAATAACCGAAACCCGTTCTATCCGCCCGGCCCGTTTTGAACTCGGGTAGAACCGGTCGGGTAATTCGAGTATTGGGTAGAAATATTCGGGTATCGGGTAACCGGAGAATATTGCAGGTTGGATATAAAGTAATATTTTAAGTAAGCGGGTATAAAAAGGCATTATTTAAAAGTAATATTTTATGGTTATATAAATACTATATGATCTTTATGCTTGTAGTCCACTAATTTCATCTAAAAGTCAATGATAGAGCCACATGTTGGTTGGAATTTGATTAAATTACGGATTAAAGTGTTGTATTAAGATCGAAATATATATATTTTGGTTGTCGGCAATACAAGTATATCAATTCTCAGGAATTAGTGGATATATCCGTATCCCGAACTACTAATACCCAAATTTAATTTGGTTTGGATATTTGGTATTTCTTATTTTTTTAAAAAACATGAGCTACCCGACCCAAATTACCCGAAACCCGAAAATTTTACCCGATTAACAGGTTAATAGCCATCATTATCAAAACCCATACTTTATTTAGTTAGCAGTTAATTGGAAGGTAGGTGCTAGTCGCGTCTTGCTATATATGGACTTCTATATAAACGCACAGAGAATAGTATTCTGTTAATTATGGGATGGCTAGCCACATATATATCACACCTTAATTGGTCCAATTCAGGCCCAGCATACGCATAGTAGATCAGTGGTCCTTCAGAAAGTGAGAATCACACCATGGTGTGATGAAGTTATGGTGGTGTGTTTCTTCTTTTAAATAGTTTATTATTAGGGTGATCCGTTATACGAATAAAAAGGGGTTTAGGTCATGTTTTGGGAAAACTTATTAATAGGACTAGCAGGGTACTCGCGCAATGCGGCGGCGAGTACCCGTAACTATATTTCGAAGTGATGACAATACCGGTGGTGGTGACAATAGTGATGGTGATGAGTGGTGGTGCGTAATAATGGTAAGTACTTACATTAGTGATGGTAGGATCAGATCCGAAATTGGCTTTTTTCGTGAAAGTAAATATGGTCCTTTTAAATAGAGAAATGATGGTTGAGTTCTGGTGACGTTAAAGCTTATTAATATTAGTATCTGGAATAAATCAAAATAATCAAGTAGTTGAAGTGGTCAAAAGTTGTTTGAAATAAAAAATTAAACGGAAATAAGGTTGTCATCCCATATGTGTTGATTTACAGCCGCTACTAATTTGTGTAATTAATAGTCAATTGTTGCTAGAAATAAATAATTAAACGGAAATGTGGATTTTGGTAAGAGTTGATGATTTACAGCGTCGTATATTTAATGTTATTGGGTAAAATGGTTCGAATAACAGACTTTTGTTATTAAGTGTGGGTGGTGTTATCAAAGTGTAATGTATAGCAAATGGTTAACACATAGTGATAAGTTAGGAGAGGTCTTGGGTTCGAATCTTATTAGCTGCAATTTTTCTTTTTAAGGTAAAGAACTAACTAATAAAAGTGGAAAGGTCATTAAAATTAAGTTTAAGGAGCTCCTTAAACTTGCCTAATGGAGTAGGCCTAAATGCTTTATATAGTAGTAAGATTTTTAATCTTCATTAGTTTAATTATTAAGCTAATAAGTTTAACAACTCCCTTAATAAGCTTTTTCCAAACACGTTGTGACACGACAACATTTAATTTGTGTTACCACGTACTATGTGTGCTCTAACAAAAGGAAGTGACATTAAAACGCCTAAAATATGACTATGTTGTTTATCTAGGAACACAACATTTCGTTATAGATTAGGGTATGTTTGGAGACGAGTATTTTGAATTCAGAAGCATACACCATTTAGCCAGGGGTCTCCGAGATTTTGAGGGCCCCGTGCGAAAACACGAAAATGGTCCCCCTGAATACCATATATTTATAAAAAATTGGACTTTCAAATTTTTTTCTATTAAATTATTAAGTTGACTTAAATTTTAATATTATATATATAAGATATATATAAAAATTGAGCCCCTATAAAACATGAGCCCTGTGCGGCTGCACCTCCTGCACCTCCTCAAAGACACCCCTGCATTTAACTTTGAAGAATAAGTTGCTATCAAATTAAAGCTTTGTTGGGATGTCTTTCATATGGCTTTTTTTATAAGAAAAAAACTCTAAGAACTTTAGGCAATGGGTATTAGTACCACTTGTCATACCAACTTTTTTTACCCATATCAAATATCATATAAGCAATCACACTACGTCAACGTACAAAAAATACACACCACACCACCCCTACGCACCCACATATGAGAGGGGCCTCATAAAAACACATTGAAATTTGGAATTATGCGAGAGCACACCCCCGTTTAGAATCGTGGCCATGACCAAGGATGCACCATGCCAAGCCTCCACATGTGGAGTGGGTGATGTTCAACATACCATGGAGCTATGGACACATAATCACCACGGGGTTTTTTGTGCCCCATACTGAATGGCCTTAGAAATCAAAATTACTAGAATACTGTTGAATAATTACATACTATGTCTTGTGTCATTTCATCTTATTTTACATTTTCCAGCTACCAATTCAGCTGTTTGAATGGATCTTTTTCTCACCATTGCTTCCTTTGTTTGTTCAAAAAGAATTTCGATGGAGACAACCTACCACTTTAAATTCCACTTTCTCCGATAATTTATTCCAAAAACCCCAAGTCCAAAAGAATTTATACTAACTTTAATTATATTTATACAAAACTTCATTTTAATTAACTTGTTATTTCAATAAAAAAATAAAAACCTTGATTAGTTACTTTACATTTATACGATACTAATAGGTTAAATTGGTAAAATCAAATGGGTTAAAATGATAAAGTAATTTTATAGCGTAGTTAATTATGTTTCCTCGTATTTGGAGTAAAAATGACCCAAAAAATCCAGAAATGGTTGCAACGGGTTCTTATGTCCAAATCTCTCCTTATCTGAATAAAAGTAATTCATTGTTATAAAGAAGAGGTTGGAGATGGCATTACACTTTTATAAAAGCAACTATGTACCGTTGCTCATGATAAATTTTGTCGTATGCATATAAATATAAAGAAAATGATAATGGTGGTTATTTGGCTATATACTTGATAAATACATGTATCAAAATTAATAGATGCTATGAAAAAAAAAAGTTAATAAATTACACATGATATTTTATAGTGAGTCAGCATAAATAGTAGATACCAATACTATTTTTTGAGAAAATTACATGAGCAGTCAGTTGGACACTCGGATTAACCAAAATGACCATAATTTATCAAATTTACATGATCTATGATAGGGGTGAGCATTTGGACCGAAAAAACCGAACCGAACCGAAAACGAACCGAACCGAAACTGATAACATGTTATTGGTTCGATTTTGGTTTTGAAAATTCATCGTTATTGGTTTCGGTTCTATAGGTTTCAGTTCGGTTCGGTATTCGGTAAAGGATGAACATTTGGCCTAAAAAACCGAACCGAAACCGATAATATGTTATCGGTTCGGTTTTGAAAATTCATCGATATCGGTTTCGATTCGATTCGGTTCGATTTTTGAACCGAGCTCACCCCTAATCTAGGAACAAATCTCAGTGGGCGAGGTCAGTCATTTAATTAGTTGAGATAAAGAAATCTTGCACTTGTTCATTTTCATGACCGAAAGTTGGAAAAAAAACTCCGAGCACTTTAATAATAAATGAGTTCTGATAATAAGAGTATTTGTTGGGTCATATTTAGTTGTAATCAATAGTCTAGGGACTAGTTATGTAACATTGTATATATGTTAAGTTTTATTTAGGAAATGGTCCTAAGTAACAAGGAATTAAGCCATGGTATAAATACCAAAGTGTAAGGCTTAATTCCTTAACTTTTGCACAATTAACATTTCACATATTCAGCATTTGTTCTCTCTAACTTCTCTCTACCTTTCTCTCTCTAAAACCCTAATCTCCATCTTCATCTTTCTCACCAAAATCATCATCTAACACCACCTAATGGATTGAATCAGTGTTATTGTGCTTTTCGGTATTGTTAATAAAATGCATTAAAAAATTGTATATTAACTAACAACCACCCGCTACATTTTAGAAGTCACTCATTTATTAATGAAAATACAACTTATAATACATGTTATTTAGGGCTGTAATTATAAACACCTATAATAAATAGCCAAACCAACAAGGGTTAAAAAAAACCGAGCATTTAGCTAGGGTTAAAGTCGACGGAGAATCAAACTTTCCCGTACGTTAGATTGGACATCTCATCAAAAACATCAAAGACGCATCTTTGGATTCCATAAATCATGTGCAAGACAAGATCACCATTTAATTATAAACCACCGAACACACCCTGTGGTTTAGCATCATGTTTAAACCAAACACGTTTCATAAATTCTTTAGAACGTCATTTATCTTGCATATTAACTTTGCGTGTTTACCTTGAAAGATAAGGCATCCAAGTATCCACTTTGTCTATATATACACATATCTATACACACATATATACTTCAATATTGAGAAAGAGTTTAACATTTCAATATGGTACATAAATTTAAGAATGGTGGTCCTCAAGATGGAAAGAGGGAAATGACAATAATGGAATTCACGAAATTTTTAACCACACTCGACATAAATAACGATGGGTGTATTAGCGCAGAGGAACTTCGTCAAGCTATCAAGAACAACGGAGGGTGGTTTGCCACATGGAAGTCTAACCGTGCACTCAAGTCTGCAGATACAAACGGGAATGGATTCATCGATGAGAATGAGATCCCGAAGCTTGCAGCGTTTGCGGAGAAAGAGCTTAATGTAAGGATTGTAGCATACTAGTCGATTAATAATAAAATATAAGATCGATCAAAGGAATAATGAACGAACAACTTCTTCATATTTATATGAACAAGTGTGATTGTGTTTAATTATGCTATATACTTATATAGTGTGTTTTAACACGTATGTGTGTATATGAGTATGTTACGACTAAACTTCATCCTTGTCTGTGTAATAGCACGAACCTTCTTGAGATAGCACGGGTTATCAGCTCCCAACCCTTCTTTTGAATTGTAATATTTAAAATCCTTGGCTTTGTTTAGTTGTATGTTTGATCAATTTGTCCTCTTTTTGACTTGAGATGCCAACTTTTCTTCCCCGTAAGTAAGATTACTGATTATAGAGGATTGACGATTAATTTATCTGGACGATGTGATTTTAAGATCATAAAATTTTTCTGTAAGATCTTTAAATTGTGAATTTAATGATTTACATTTTTCCTCGTCTTTATCAAATTCTCTTTTTGTTTACGATCTAAAGTTTGATATTCGACGTATAATTTGTAATACTTGTCATTTCAACTATTTATTACTTGATCTTTAGCTTCATTTAGATTTTCTATTTCAACTTCTTTTTCTGATAAAGTCTGTTTGAATTGAACAATTTCAGATTCATATTTGTTATTTAACACATATAATTGATTTTCTAGGTACCTGTTTTCATTTTGAAGTGATGTAGTTTGTTCAAATTGACCAATAAGTTGTTCACCCATCTTGTAAGATTCAATATTTTGATTTTCTAAATCAGTTAATTTTTCTCGTAATTAATTATTTTCTTCAGATTGAATCAAAAGTTTTTCATTTAAAAGATTAAGTTGATTTAACAGGGAGCATTCTATATCTGTTTCGTCTAAGAAGTTTTCAGAAGCAAGAACATATACCTCATTCTTTTGATTTGCCAGCTCAAACATTTTCTGCATGTGTCCAAGACATGAAAGCCAAATTTGTTGTATGTTCTTCATCTTCATTGTTAAAAATATCGAGTCAATTTTCATTTTCAGGCTTAAAAGATATTGAATATGTTGTCGATTTTTCTTGTAGTTGACATAAACACATTTTTCTCTCATAATATTCTGATTTTCTAATATGGTTCTTAGACGTTTTCTTTGATTTGTCAACCCCTAATTTTGAGAGATTTTGTACACGTTTAAACATTTGCCCTAAAACAGTTGCATTTTCTTCTTTGTTTTTCATCATTTTTAATTGTCAAATAAAATGATATGTGAATATAATGTGGGTTTAAAAAAGATATTGAAGTTGTAAAATAAAACAATTCTTAATGAACTAGTAAAGTGTTTGAGTTTCTATTTAAAACATTTCAGGATTTTAATGTATGGTTCTAAACAATGATGGGGTTTACAAAATTGTTGTGGGCCTAACACTAGTGAAAAGGAAGTTGGGCTTTTGAACACCTGATCTTAGTGTTGTGTATGTTGAGTTGGTTCTAAAAAAAAATATTTTTCAAGTGACTGGACCACCTAGCTCAAAATCAATTGGTCTCTTTATTTATGTGAAAGTAATATTTTTTTTGGAAATGGAAACTGATAACAACGTAAGCATGCACAATATTCCAACGAGACCTCAGGTTCGAGAATTTTTACAGGGCAAACTCAACCCCCATAGTGATTTACACGGAAAAATCTTTCATATTTGGCACCAAAAAAGATGTGTTTACAGGATTTGAACTCCAGATCTCACGTTACGGCACACGTCATTTGGTCTTGTGTGAAAGTAAATACATGAATTTTAATACTCTTCCAATATGGTTAATTGATTTACCTTTTAATGGTCACCCATTGTATATATTTGTTTCCAGAATATCTATTTCACCGATCACCTAATGTAACTCTAAGTTTGAATTAATATCCACCGAGTCGATCCATCGCTTCTTGGCTCTTGCATCGAGTTGAATCTAATTTCAAATTAAGCTCATCGCAAATCAGTTGATTCGAAATAATTGGTGATATTGATTGCAAACAATTAATTGCCGGAAACAATAATGGTGATCGCCGGAGAAAGCAAACAATACAGAAATCGACGGAAACTATTAACTGCCGGAGAAGAGTATACAGTGATTGCCGGGAATGATGGTTTTGACTGTCCCACCGGTCGCCGGTGAGATTCTGACGAGTACAGAGGAGGCAGTGGCGGTGTTGTGTTGTGTTTGACTGTGTTGTTAGGAATATTTCCTTAGATTTGATGAGTCAAATCTTGAATATAAGAAAAGTATAAAGACCTAAATCAATGATATGGAATTCGATATTTGAATGAATATTTAGAAGATATTGATAAAGCTTAAAAGATTTAATTAACTAAGTTATGTATATCTTTATAGAATAAAAAAGATTTAGTTACTATTTTATGTTTATCCTTGTAGACCTTAGGTTTCTAGTATATAAAGAAACCTTAGAAACCTAGAGGCATAGAATTAGTCGTTCTTGAAACCCACGTTTATTCAAAAACGTGTTTGTGTGTGTGCTCTTAGCCCCAAGGTCATAATTATGATACTGTTAAAAGACTAAAACCGTTCTACATATTTTATGTAGAATTGGGGCTTTTAGTAATCATTGTATAAAGTGATAATGATGAAAACCTTGTTTAGCAATACAAATCTGTTCGTTTAATTCCGTATTGTTTATGATTTGTATATGCTTATTCCAAGATCAAGAACTAACTATTGTTAAGCCTAAAGATCGATTTATTAGAGTTGTTCCCATCATGTGTCGTGTACGTATACATTAGTAAAACTGTTATATAAAAGGTATTGACAGATATATGTAATTACTATTGTACCCAATCATTGATTAGTATATATAGTGTAACAATGTGGTTCATAAAAGTATAAGATATGGTCTTCAAATCATTTGCCAAAAAAAATGGTATGAGAAAATGATTACCACCTGTGAAATTTCCTTCATTTCGATTTCATAAACAGAACTAGTTTTAATTGGTTTTTAAATGTTGTCTTCCTTGGCGATTGAATTCTTACAATGAGCAATAGCAGCTTGAATTGCAGCATGTAATTCTTCCATGGTGCTTTCACTTGTTACACTTTTAGTGGGAGTCACAGTTCCTGAAGCAACAAGAATTCCACTGTTCGCCGGAGAAGTCCTCATAGACGCCGGCGCCGAGAACTGTCCTCTTTTCTTACCACCTCTAATATTATTCATCTCCGGCGGTTTCCTACTCACGGAATAAGAATATGACTGGCGGTTAAATTTCGAATTCGCCCCCCTTGACTTTGGAAATGACAATAACGGCCTCACCATTTTCATGTACCTTTTAATAAGTTGGCCTAAATCTAACTTGAGTTTCTTGTTGTTTCTTTCTTTATTTTGATCTTCATCTTTTTCTATCTCATCATCACATCTTTTTTTCCATTTGGGTATGCTAAAGATCGAAAAAGATTTGGACTTGGGTCGGTTGTGAGTGGTGGTTGTAGTGGTGACGTCAGCATCAGGCTTGTCGGAATCGGAGAAGGTGTTTTGGTGGTGGCAGTGGAAACTGGTGTTTCCGATGGGGTTAGTTTGGTCATAAAGAAGGTTCATGGGGAGGGTAAAACTGTCCATTGAGTTTGTGGATGACCGAGGAGAGGTATAAGGGGGGTGAGAGAGTAGCTGTAGTGGGAGGAGGTGGCCGTGAAAGAAGATATCATCCGCCGGAGATAAGTCAACCGCCGCCGATGGTGGTGGTTGTTGAAGAGGGTAATTAGTGCTACTTATATCATGATTAATATTAGCATCATAAGTATTTGAGTGATGATGTTGAGTGGAAAATGGTGGTGGATGTGGGTGGAGAGAGACGGTAAAGGAAAATTCATGGGTGGGAGATAGTGGTGGTGATGCGGTGGTTGCTGGTGGCGGAAATGATAGATTTTGGCTACTTTCTTGGAGTATCATTGATTCTTGCTTTTTCAAGTAGTTTATTTTGTCCCTCATATTTATAATTTCCATGTTTTACAGGATTCGTGATGACCACCAAATAAATACGGAGTATAAGATAACAAAAGTTAGAGATAAGTTGTTTTGTAAGAGGCAATGAGAACAACTTGAGTTATGGAGGGGTTTTTGTACTTATATATAGAGACACTCCTCCTCTTCTTTTTATATGCCACATGAATGGTTTTAAAAAATTTATAAATTGTTGGTTAAAATGTATTTTAGTACTTTGAATTTGGCTGACTGAGTTTTCTACTACCTTGAACTATTAAATGTTCATCATAGTAATCCGAATTTGACAAAATGGTTTATTTAATACCCTAACTCACTAATTTGACATTGTTTTTTCACAAGATTTGCTTCTAATATTAATATATTGAAATGAACGTATATTTTTGAGTCCGTTAAAAGCCCCCACGGAAGTAAGTCAAGGGAGAAAATGTGATCAAATTAATGAGTTAAGGTACTAAATCGACCATTTTGTCAAGTTAAGGGTACCATGCCGCACGTTTAATAATTTAGGGTACTTGATGACCTAGTTAGCCAAGTTCAGAGTACTAAAATGCATTTTGGCCTAAATTATAACTATTTTAATAAAAATTCATTATACACACTTGTAGTTACTAAACTAAAAATATCATACTTTACCCATTTCAAAATAAATGATACACTTTTTTTATTTTAAGATGTTAAAATAAATGATACATTTTGAAATTTTATCTCATTTGATAGTAAGAGATAGCGGGCTCATACCTATTAAATATCTCTTTTAATATATTGAAATGATATATTTATCTTTATTTTTTCTTTTAAACTTTATTAATTACACTTTTAATCAAAATTTATAGGGTTCATCCCGCTAACCATCCAATTTAATTTAATATTTTTTTATTGTAGTTTTTGGATTAAAAAACCATGAAACCAACAATGTATAACTTATTTAAAAAAAGAAGTATAATTATGCTAATATGGTCAAAAAGCCTAAGTACATTTACTCGTATGTAGGGGGATCCAGTAGTAAATAAGGCGGTGCATGGCAACCATTTGGTGGGCGACCTCTATGTATAAAAAGTTTTTATAAAAATAGTGAAAAATCTCTATATGATCCTTACTTAAAATTTTATGAAAATCAGGGTTAGCTTTAATCTTAGATTCACGACTACTCGTATGTATAATACAAGTGTAGTATGGACTATTTGACCCAAAGGTAGAACATAAAAATAGTAACAATAAGGGAAGTGGTGGTAACAATTAGATATGGCAAAGGAGCGGGTTTTTATCCTTGATCCAATTTGAACTCGCAAGATTTATATGAGTTTAAATCATAGTTTGTGATTTGTTTACCCACTAATGACCCGTACCCTTTAACCCATTTACTAGATCAAATACCGATCTGGTCCGTTTATAACCCACCCTGCATTATAAATGAAAAAAATTCAATTTTATTCATCACTTCTATAGTTTATTTAATTGCACTTTATAAAAATCAATAGAAATTTGGAGTTAAAAGCTAGAAGCTAGAACTCGCTACAAGGGTTCCAAGATATACATTTAACATTTCTTATAGTGTGCATTAAGATAATATTAGCAAAACTTTTATATAAAATATTCAGATTGACAATCATTTTACAAATTAAAATCAATAATCGTGTACGATGGGTCGGGTAAATTAGTCGGATATCCACTGATTCAGTAGATAAGGGTATGAGTTTGATTTTTCAAAACCCTGCGGATAATGGAGCGGGTTTGGATCACATTTTGAATTTTACTAAAAGGGTTTGGATCAAGACTGATCTGCTTCATACCCGCTCCATTGATAGATCTAGTAACTATGAAAAGACCGGACCCTTCTTCCGGCCCATCGGGTCATGAGAATTGTGACATTTCTTAGGGGTGAGCATGGGGCGGGTTGGGGCGGTTTTTCACTAAAACCAAACCCCGAACCGCAAACTTCGGTTTTTAAGAATTAGAAACCGTTCAGTTTCGGTTTTTTCGGTTTCGGTTTTTCGGTTTTTCTCAGTAAAGCGGTTCGGTTTCGGTTTTTTTTTCGGTTTTTTTATTTTCCTTAAAATTTACCAATTTGTTAACTTAAAAGTTATGATCTAAACTTTAGTATTTATATAGTTATAAGACCCGGAAAACAATGAAAAAAACATGTGAAAAATAACAAATAATATATACATAAAACTTTCTTTTAAATAGTTAAAGATCAAATATTTTATAAATATACAAATTATTACAAAATTTGGAATATATATATATGGCGGGGCGGGGCGGTTTTTTCGGTTTGGTTTTTCGTATGCACCCAAAAACCGCCCCAAACATTCGGTTTTTCAAAAAGTAAAAACCGCTAACATCGGTTTTTCAAACGGTTCGGTTTTTTCGGTGCGGTTTTTTCGGTTTTTTCGGTTTCGGTTCGGTTTTTCGGTTTTTGTGCTCACCCCTAACATTTCTTTTGGCATTGATGTTCTGTTAAAAAAAACTAACTGACAAAAAACAAATTATTAGTTTTTTTTTTTTTTTTTAATTTGTTGGATAAGTGGTTTGCTAATAATTTTTTTATTATTTTTTATTTGTTGGATAACTGGTTTGCTAATAACATACGTGTGGGTGTTTATTCATCTAAAAGAAAACCATAAAAATTTAAGTTTCAAACGTATTCTTCCGTTATTCAACTATATAATTTAGAATTCAGTAATTGTAAAAGGTCACTAAAATAAAAATCAATTAGGTGTCTTTTGGTTTAGGGGTGTTTAAAATCGGGTACCTGGATTTTTGAATATGCGAATTTCAGGTATCCGGATTTTCGGATAGCCATTTTTACTACCCTAATTTGGTATCCGAAATTCGGATACCCGAATTTTAGGTGTCTGAAATCCGGGTATCCGGTATTCGAAAAAATAAAATATTCAAATAATTTTTGGATACTTCGTGTATTTTTTTCGGATACTTCGCGTATTATTCAGATATTTCGGGTATTTTCTCAAATATTTTCGGTAGAGACGTTCAAGGTAGTCCTTAATTCTTACGTATTTCCAAGAGACAAGTCTCAACAATTGATCAAGAAAATCTAATGGTCATGATTAATCACATATTTTATACATGGAGGAATATTTTGGTCATTTGGAACTTAAAAAATACTTGATTTTTATTTTAAATTTTTTTTATTGTATTATTTATTTATTATTATTATTATTACTTTTTCGTTAAAAACAATATTTTTTCGATAGTTACGTGTGGTACTTAATCACATGTGATTTTAGTGTAAAATCACATGTGATTGTATATTTTAATCATATTTGATGTTTTAGAACAATCACATGTGATTCGGTACATAATCACATGTGATTCAGTATGCAATCACACTATGTATTATTAACGATATCTAAAATAAAAGATAAAAAAATATTTTTTTTAGAAAATGACCAATATACCCTCCATGTATAAAATATGTGATTAATCTTGACCGTTACTTATAATTAATCAATGGTTAAGATTTGTCTCTTGAGACTACAAAAATTTAAGCTTTAACTTGAATACAATTTTTGGGTAATTTTTCGGATATGTCGCTAATAACTAGCAATAACAGTATTAAAATATCCCAATGATGCAGATTTTAACAAAATGTTGCTATTAGATGCTACTCGTGTCTCTAATCTTGAGAATGTCACTACTCATGACCTAATTACGACGCTAATCTTGAGGATGTCAATGCTTATGACAGTAAAAATGACAAAAAAAACTTGTTTTGTAGAACTTTTATAGTTTCTTAACGAGCTTATTACTCCAATAACGAGATGCATCAAGATGTCAAGAGTTAGAGAATGCATATGTATGTTGCAAATTTAGCGGTTTTATGGCAATTTGTATTAGGATGACGCAAATTTAGCGACGCCAGTAGCGACTTGTGTTGTAATATCTTAAATTTAGGGATTTCATCTTTATGTAATGTCACAAAGTTTAGCGATTTCATTCGTGACTTGTGCTGGCATGTTGCAAATTTAGCAACATCACTAGCGATTTATGTTGGGATGTTGCAACCCTAGCTATTTACTTATTAGCGACGGATTTAGCAACATCAATATCTCAAAATGTAATTTGGGTCAGAATTTGCGACGTTGACAACATGAATGTCGCTAAAACAGTCACACTTTACGTTACAATTTTGAGACTATAAAGCAAGCGTCGCAAAAGTTTTTTTTTTTCTTTTTCTGTTTTTATAAAATTTCCAAACAAATTTCTTTTAAAAATTAATTCTGTTAGGAATATTTCTATAATATTCATTATTGATTTGATGTGTCAAAACTTATAAAGTACAAGGACATAAATTGAAGATATGGAAGTTCAAATTCAAATAAAGATTTAGGAGATAATCACTATTGTAAAAGATATAGTATATCTTTATTGATTTAAAAAGATTTAGTATTATCTTTTCCTTGTAAATCTCTAGGTTTTCTAGTATATAAAGAAACCTAGAGGTATAGAATTATATGTTCTTAGAACCCACGTTTTAACGTGTTTGTGTGTAAAACCTAAGCCTCAAGGTCGTTTGATCCTGTTTAACGAAGAACCGTTCTATGTATTTATATGTAGAATTGAGTCTTTTAATGATGAAACCTTGTTCCGCAATACAAATATGTTCGTTTAATTCCGCAATTTTATGATTTGTATATGCTTATTCCAGATCAAGAACTAACTATTCTTGAGCCTAAAGATCTACGGTTATGAAGAGTTATTCTAAACTCAGCAATTGGTATCAGAGCACGGTGGCTCAGATCTGGAATGAAACAAGGATAAATCGGTGATCAACATTAAGACATTACGATTTTGATTTTAAAAAGATGAAGATGGCTGCGATGATTTCACCTCTGCTTCGTAAATAACTTTTATTTGTTTAAGACAAATAAATAGTGATGATTTTATTTATTTGTGGCAAAAATCATGAGTCATCTTCCACCTCTGCTTCGTGTCAATATTACAGCATCTTGATCTCATCTCCGACCGCCTCATCTCTATCGGTGATTCTTACTATATCAACGGCGGCGACATCCACCAGAAGCCGGAGATCAATCGCCGGAATCTGGACCGGGCCACAATTAACACCAAACGGTAACTCTAATCACCAATCGGACTTTGTAAAATCGATTTGTAAACGATTTCAATGGCTGCATATTTAGTTGTCAATCACTGTACAAATTGAAACTTCAATTTTACTACTGCTCTATCAATGGCAGTAGTATATCATGTTAATTTTCAATTGTTACTACTGGTGTGGATAGGTCAATTTCAAGTGGTAATTTGTTACTACTGCTCCTAATTCAAAGTTACTACTGCTAATCGATTACTACTGGTAATGTCAACGTTTACTACTGATCCTTTTTAAATTACTACTGGGCAGTAGCAAAACAACAAATTCATTACTGATCCATACCAACATTACTACTGATCAGTAGTATATCAGTTACTACTGATCCGATGCTCGATTAGTACTAAATGTTTATTACTTACTACTGATCAGTACTAAACAGTACGGCTACACAATTTTTACTACTGATCAGTACTAACCAAAGAAGATTTTGTTACTCATCAGTACTAAACGAAGAAAATTTTTTACTGATTTCTTTTTGACTGATACATCATATTTTGGAAAGCATGACACACACCATGCTCATTCCATACCACAGTTTATTGATCGTATCTGATAATAATGTGAAACGAATCACATTATTCACACACACAGGTTGAAGGCTTGATGAAGATAAAGGAAGAAGGTTTATTTGTTACATATTTGATCTTCATCAGTTGATTATAGAAGAAGAGTGATTATATTTTATTTGAAGAAGAAGTTGAAAGTCTTACTACATAAGATGTTATGTAAAGATGTAACTGCAATTCAACAGAATCTTAACGAAAAGATCTGTTGAAGACCAAGATGTCCTTCAGACAAGATTATGACGTTGCTGATCACTATAGTTAGACGGAATGTGATGCATAGTTTGAGTTTCTACTTCAACTTCAAATAGAAGATAGTTGGTTTTCAATGTAATTAATATAGCCTTGAAAAACACAAGAATGATATCACACTTTTAGGGGAAGAAAAAGTGTTGATCATTCAAGGGGAAGTTCAAGTTTCTCGGATTTATTTGATTATGTCAAAAAGGGGAAGAGACTTGAAGATTCCTAGCTAATTCTACAAGTTTTGTCAAATCTTGTCAAAAAGGGGAAGAGACTTGAGACTCAGAAGAACCATCCTTTAGACCTTGTTTTAAGTGATGTTAACTCACCACTGCAAACAAGAAGCAAACTATATAAAAGCTTAACTGCATCTGCTTGCTGTGCTCAAGTACTCTGGATTCAAAACCAACTTCTAGACTTTGGTATCTCTATCCTTTAAACTCCTATTTTTATTGATAATCAAAGTGCTATTAGTATTGTGAACAATCCAGTAAAACACTCTAAAACTAAACACATTGAAATAAGATTTCATTTTATAAGAGACTGCAATGAAAAGAAATTAATCAAAGTGGTTAAAATTCATACTGATGATCAATTAGCAGATCTTTTTACAAAAGCATTTGATGTAGGAAGATTCAACTTCTTGGTTAGCAGTATTAGAATGATTTTGATAAATTAAAATCTCACTTAAAGTCATGTGTAAAGTTTTGTTGTAAAATGTTATTTATTTGTTTAAGTGTTTTACTACTGGTAGATCTGTATTACTGGTGTGTAGGAATGTGCACAAAATACTACTGGTAGGTCAATACTACTGGTGTGTATTAGGTTTACATAAATACTACTGGTAAGTCAGTACTACTGGTATTCACATATACTACTGGTCTTGTGTGTTGGTGGTTACTACTGATGTCTATAGTTACTACTGATGTCAAAATCCTTAGTCACTACTGATGTTCGTAGATACTACTGACGTTTTATTACTGGTATCTAATTTACTACTGGTCTTTCAGAATCATAATTACCAAACTAACCCCCGTGAAAATAACCGTTATGTTATGATTCGAAGGGAAATTTAGTCTTTTTGCAGGTTAAATCGAAAGATATAAAAGGCGGCAGTCGATTAGTTTAGCATTATCTTTACTTCGATTTGCTAAATCCTCTCGATAAACCCTAGCTTTCGATCAAAAACCCTGCACCAGTAACAAAATTCTTACGTTTTTCTCTCAAATCAACAACAATGGCAACTCTACAATCTCTCAATGTTCAAACAGATCTCAAATATTCAGAGTTCCACAATATGTGTGCGTTTCTACGCAATCCAGATGGTACAAAAGACTTTCGACCAATCGTTCAATTCTTAAAGAACTCATACATTAAGTTCGCTTTAACTGTGAAACCGAAAGCCTATCAACAACACTTGGTCGATTTCTGGACCAATGCTGAAAGAACAGAAGGTGCAACTGTACCTATGATAAAATCATCGGTGGATGGCAAGACGATCACAATCACTGAGCAATCAATTCGACACCATCTCCAACTACATGATGATGCAGGTATGTTTACACTTCCTAAGGAATTCATTGCTGAAATTTTAAATAAAATGGGTTATGAGGGAAGACTTAACATAGTAACTTTTCAAAAAGGTCTTCTCTTCCCACAATGGAAATTTCTTGTACATACTATTCAGCATTGTATTTCTCCAAAACGAAGTACTTGGAATGAGTTTAATAAGGCAATAGCCTCTGCTGTTGTCTGTTTATGCACAGACCAAGTATTTAATTTTTCATACATGATTTTTGAAGGTATGTTGGGAAATCTTAGTTCCTCAAAATTTTTAATGTATCCCAGATTTCTCCAACACATCATAAACTGTGAATTGCAAAACTTGTCAACTCCCAAAAACATTTTTATCATTCCTGAGTTGAACAAGAAAGTTTTCTCTAACATGAGAAAACAATTTAAATTTTCGGGCAAGGAAACCCCTTTGTTTCCTAATATGATCAAAGATCAACCACAAATTGGAGAGGGTTCAATCATAGATACAACCCAAATTGAACCTCAACCCACTCCATCACCCCCAAATGCAGCCCAAACACCACCCCAAACAGTCACTCAATCACCCACAAATATAGAAGTCCTGAATGTGTCCCAGGAACTTGAAATAAATCCTCAGAGTGCTACTCTTCACTCTGTGGAAGACCTGCCCAATGTCACCTAAAATATATCCACAATCTATAAAAGAAAGAAAACTTCTTTAAAGGACACCAGGGGACAAATCGAGTCACACCCCAGGCTCAAAGAGTTGTCCTCCAAGGAGGAGAGAGGACATGAGGCTAGGGCTTTCACTACTGATGCCCCAAAGGTGGGTGCACAGGATAGTGAAAACATCACTAAGACCCAGACCTCGGCAACTTTAAGTGATGACTCATTTGAGGAATTACTTAAAGGACCCCGGTGCCAAGAAACCACAAGGGGGGCATCTCTGCTTCTTCTAGGAAGAAGAGGGTGTCTAAACAACCCAATGAATCACCAAGAAGTGATGAGGGTAGATCTATGGATTTGATGGATAGGATGGAAAACCTTAAAGCCAATGTACCAGTCAGTGAGCCCGATGATCTTGCTAGATGGAGTGAGGGCAGTATTAAACCCAAACAATTGACGGATAAAGTGGATTCTCTTGAATCCACTGTACAAGATTGTCTTAAGTATCTTAAAAACCAAGGAAAAACTATTGCAGTAATGAAAAGACATGTAAATACCATCAACAAACGAATGAGGTTATATGAACACATGCTTCATCAACAAACAAAGATTATAAGAAGATTGAAAAAGAAGATTGATGATAGTGAGGCTCCTCCAGTTGAGCTCACTAAGGGGGAGAAGGACAACATTCAGAGTATGATTGATGAATCAATTGCAGCAGCATCAACTTCTCTCCTCAATCTCAAAGAAACAAATATTGATGAAGGCCCAGAAAGGATGAATGTTGATGATGAGCCTACTACTACTGCTCCCATGGAAGAACAAAGAGAAAAAGAAGTATCAGTAGTAACTCCTACTACTGATATCATAGCAGTAGTAAGTCAGGAAGAGGAAATAAAAGCAACAAATACTACTGATGCCCTATCAGTAGTAACTCCTGAAGTCACACCAGTAGTAACTACTTTGGTTACTACTGAAGAGGAAGAACTGAAACTCCCAGAGCTAATTGAAAGGGAAAGACATGTCATTATCTCCAAACCACCAACTCCTAATCAACCACTTATCATACCTGACATTGATGATAATGTGAATTGGTTTGAGGTAGATGAATGTACACTTCCTCCACACCCTAAAATTCTATCAGAAGGTCAACTACACTTGTTCTATCCAAAACTTCTGATTTTGGGTGTACCTGATATGAAATACACTCCACCTCCACCATCTGCCTGTATTGGAAAAGGAAAGGAAGTATATGATGATGATTATCCAAACAGAGCATTAGGTCACCACATGGTGAACAAAATTAATCATGTCAGATCAGAAAAACAGTCCAGATGGAGGATAAAACACAAGAAATACTTGGAGAATGTGGAGATGTATCAAGCTCTTGAGGAAAATAAAAAGAAGAAAACTCAAGAAACTAAAATTCCTGTTCAAGTACCTGTTCAAATAGAAGACATTCAGATAGAAGCTCAAAAAGCAGAATTCAAGAGGCTTAGAAAAGTTGAAGAAGAATACATTAACTGTCTTGAAGATTTGGTTTCTGAATGCAAGAGAACTAAGAGTGAGTTAACAGATGATGTATTTGAACAGAAGACTAATATGATTGATTATTTGAAAACAAAAGGGCATAGTGCAAACTCCTTTGGCAGAATGAAGATGATGACTATTATTGAAAAATAATGTGCTGCCAAGAAGAAGGATTTGGCTGAACAAGAAGAAAAAGAAGCAAAGAAATCGAAAGCCCTAATTCCAATCAGTCCAACATTAATCAAAGCTGGTAGTGTACCAACTACTGGTGATTCTTCAACTCCCCAATCAAAGAAGAGAAAAGCTGTTACTCAAGAACAGAGCACTAAAAAGAAGTCAAAATCAGAACAAATCATACCTGTTCTTAAAGTGCCTGTTGCTCCCTTGCAGAACAATCCAATCATCAATTGGAGGGTTATGCCTAATAATGTCATAGAAATTATAAGGGAAGATAAAGTAGTACAAAGATTTACTGGATGGTTACCTTTGATTAGTTCATGCTCAAGAAGTGATGTTATTAAACTTCTAATCATTGGAAAACCAAGGATGGCAAAGAAAACATGGAGAGAATCTGGTGCTGGATACTTAACAAAAATGATAGATGCTGCATTTTATCCAGACAACTATCCAGAACAATTTTCAGATCAAGGAAATGTTTATGCTTGGAATGTGATTCCAACTGCCAACATGTACTTCTTTGAAAAGTCAGGCAAAGTATGTGAGCTATACTTATATGAAAAAGAATATCCACATTCTGAGAAGACTATGTATCAGATATTCACAAATACAATGATGAAACCTTATGATGCTGTTATGTTTCAAAACAAATTGAATTATTTCACAAAGAGAAACAGCAAATACATCATTGAGCAAAGACATCAACAGAACCAAAGAACGTTGGAGAAAAGAAAGAAAGAAGAAGAAGAACAAAAGAAACTTATGTGATTGAAAGAGAATCAATAAGTTTAGGGGGAGATTGTTGGAACAAAATCACAGATCACCTTAATACTGATGCTGCAGTTAGTACTGATCATGCTTAGTACTGATGGGGCAGAATTACTTATTACTGATGAAGTTGATACTGGTGAAGTCTATAACTTAGTTACTACTGATCAAGGCATATTGAAGATACTACTGATCAATAGTAGTTACTACTGACGATGTATCTGGACTTACTACTGATCACCTTACTTACTACTGATGTTGCAAACTTACTACTGGTGATTAGTTTTACTACTGATAACGCGTTTATGGAACATATCAAGTCCGAGATCTTCGCAGAGATAGTTATAGAATGTAATTCAATGTATATCTTTATAATTCGAATGTAAATCAAGTCCTAGAATAACTAGGGTAAATAGTTTAGCTTCAAGGACTATTATAAATAGTTCCTTACGAATTATAAACGTACGTGTGTATTGTTAACTCGATAATATACATTGAAGCTTTTTGTGAAACTGTGTTGTTAATATTTTCGTTTATTATTTACAGTTCATTGTTCTTAATATATTGATATAGTGTTGATCCGCTGCAACTTCTATAATCAATTAGATCTACGGTGTTTATTAACTTCTTCATAGTTAATCGATTCTGACAAAACTTATAACAATTCCAAACACAATGATGAAGCCGTATGATGATGTTATGTTCCAAAACAAATTGAATTATTTCACAAAGAGGAACAGCAAATACATTATTGAACAAAGACATCAACAGAATCAAAGGACTTTAGAGAAGAGAAAGAAAGAAGAAGATGAACAAAAGAAACTTATGTGATTGAAAGAGAATCAATAAGTTTAGGGGGAGATTGTTGGAACAAAATCACAGATCAACTTGATACTGATGTTGCAGTTAGTACTGATCATACTTAGTACTGATGGGGCAGAAAAATATTACTGATGAAGTTGATACTGGTGAAGACTATAACTTAGTTACTACTGATCAATGCTTATTGAAGATACTACTGATCAATAGTAGTTACTACTGACGATGTATCTGGACTTACTACTGGTCACCAAAGTTACTACTGACATTACTTATTTACTACTGGTGATTGCAGAATACTACTGATGAGCGTATATGGAGTATATCGAGTCCGAGATCTTCGCAGAGATAGTTATAGAATGTAATTCAATGTATATCTTTATAATTCGAATGTAAATCAAGTCCTAGAATAACTAGGGTAAATAGTTTAGCTTCAAGGACTATTATAAATAGTTCCTTACGAATTGTAAATGTACGTGTGTATTGTTAACTCGATAATATACATTGAAGCTTTTTGTGAAACTGTGTTCTTAATATTTTCGTTTATTATTTACAGTTCATTGTTCTTAATATATTGATATAGTGTTGATCCACTGCAACTTCTATAATCAATTAGATCTACGGTGTTTATTAACTTCTTCATAGTTAATCGATCCTGACAATTGGTATCAGAGCACGGTGGCTCAGATCTGGAATGAAACAAGGATGGTTCGATGATCACATGAAGAATCAAGCATAAAAGATAGATATATTTATATATATATATATGAAGACGTCGGTCATATTTTAAAAGATCCAACTTTGAAAAAGCCTATGGTTGGTTGTGAATCAACATTCATGATTGATTCTATTGATTAACGTGCGGGTGTAAATTTGATTGGAGCGCTAAGCTGCTTGCCGACTATTGGATTTTTTTTCCGGTCAATTTGCTTTTTGAATGTCAAGATAGAAAGTATTTATGGTGGCAGAGGCCACAAAAGTCACGAATTTCCAGACTTCAAGTATTTCTGGAAGGACGCATGAATTGGCAGAGACCATCGTTATTACTTATTACTGCTGCCCTTCTACTGATTATCGTTACTACTGCTCCATGTACTACTGATCCTCTTTAAACTACTACTGGGCAGTAGTAAAACACCAAATTTGTTACTGATCTCGATTTCAAGTTTACTACTGGTCCCAAAGTTCCGATTTTACTACTGATCCTTGTTCAAACTTACTACTGATCTTAGTCAGTAGTAAATCAAGATTACTACTGGTCTCGGTTATTACTGCTCGAACAACTATACTACTGATCAGTAGTATATCAGGTTACTTCTGATCCGATGCTCAATCGATTATTACTGGTAAACGTTTATATTTACTACTGATCAGTAATAAACTGAAATTTTTACCAAGGATCAGTAATATACATGCTACTACTGCTGCATTGACTGATCAGTATTACACAGTTCTGAAGAAATTTTTTTTTACTGATTTCTTTTTGAACGATACATCATACTTTGGAAAGCATGACACACACCATGTTCATTCCATACCACGGTTTATTGATCGTATCTGATAATAATGTGAAACGAATCACATTATTCACACACACAAGTTGAAGGCATGATGAAGATAAAGGAAAGTTTTATTTGTTACATATTTGATCTTTATCAATTGATTACAGAAGATAATTGATTATATTTTATTTGAAGAAGAAGTGGAAAGTCTTACTACATAAGATGTTATGTATTGTTGTAACTGCAATTTAACAGAATCTTAACGAAAAGATCTGTTGAAGGCTAAGATAAGAAAGTCCCTCATACAAGATATGAAGTTGCTGATTACTATATTTAGACGGAATGTGATGCTTAGTTTGAGTTTCTACTTCAACTTCAAATAGAAGATAGTTAGTTTTCAATGTAATTAATATAGCCTTGAAGAACACAAGAATGATAGCACACTTTTAGGGGAAGAAAAAATGTTGATCATTCAAGGGGAAGTTCAAGTTTCTCGGATTTATTTGATTATGTCAAAAAGGGGAAGAGACTTGAAGATTCCTAGCTAATTCTACAAGTTATAAGTTTTGTCAAATCAAATAGGGGAAGATTGTTAGGAATATTTCTATAATATTCATTATTGATTTGATGTGTCAAAACTTATAAAGTACAAGGACATAAATTGAAGATATGGAAGTTCAAATTCAAATAAAGATTTAGGAGATAATCACTATTGTAAAAGATATAGTATATCTTTATTGATTTAAAAAGATTTAGTATTATCTTTTCCTTGTAAATCTCTAGGTTTTCTAGTATATAAAGAAACCTAGAGGTATAGAATTAGTCGTTCTTGAAACCCACGTTTTAACGTGTATGTGTGTGTACTCTAAGCCTCAAGGTCGTTTGATCCTGTTTAACGAAGAACCGTTCTATGTATTTATATATAGAATTGAGGCTTTTAATGATGAAAATTTGTTTAGCTATACATATATGTTCAATTAATTCCGCAATTATATGTTTTGTATATGCTTATTCCAGATAAGAACTAACTATTCTTGAGCCTAAGGATCTACGTTTATGAAGAGTTATTCGATCTTCACAATTGGTATCAGAGCTAATTCCAAACTTATAACAATTCCAAACACAATTCCAGTCTTAATATATATTCATAACAAAATCACTCATCATAAAGTGTTAAGGTGTTCGTACTTCAAATCGTGGTACCCGCATAAAAGAAATTAAACGTAGATTTCGAAGAAAACTTTACATGCATCACGAGAAGAATCTTTGTCATAGATTTCTTCTTTTTTTCCTTTTGATTTTTTTATTTGTGTATGCACACTTGGTGAGGTGAATCTTGCTTTTATTCGATTTTGTGGGATTATTAAAATTTCCTACAAGATCTTCCATAGCCTCTACATAACTATGACTAGTTCAGTATCACCGGCGTATGTAGCCGTCAAACGGTTATCTAAATCATTCACAATTATATAAACCAAAAATAACTGGTATTATCTTTATTAAATATTTTCAATAATCTTTCGACTTATTTAATCAGTATAATCGTCTAAATTAAAGAATGAGATTATAAAACATAATTGGTGGACTCCACATATCAATTAATTTATAAATAAAATGATAAAATATAAATATGTATAGTAGGAATCTATAGAATGTTTCGAATTTTTTTTTTATTCATTTACAAGATAAATAAAATAGAGACAAAAGCAGAAACTTATTTATATTTTCATATTATTTTAATTACAAATATCGACCTAAATAATTGGGCATTATTTAGATTAGATGGAATCTTTCAAGAAATGTTTAACATTTGAGTTTTATGCACAACATCCTGGTTAAATTATCATTTGAAGAAATAATATTTAAAAATTATAAAATATAGAAACCAATTTTTATTATAATAAAGAAGGAAAATAATAATGACACCCTTTTAGGAAAGCTTGTTCTATTTTGATTTTGAAAAATCGGTTATATATAGGATAATTTTCAAATATAGATTTTGTATTTGATAAGCAATAAATATAGTTTCTATTTTGAATCATTACGAAAGATTGTTCCTATAGCGATCTTGCTAAAATTCTTTGCCATTTTATGCAAATCCAAATGAAGAAGATTTATGTATTATACATATGAAAAATTGTATTGCTACTGATTAAATCTCTCTACTTTATCATTTTATTTATAAACCTATTGATATGTGAAATTGATTGATTCTCTTATCAAATTTTATCATTCGATTTATATATTTGTATTGATTAGGGATTGAATAGGGTTCGGAACCGATCTAGATAGACCCGGACCCGAAATACCCGAGACCCGATTAAGGAGGATTAGTAAACCCGAGTAGTGAAGTGTTTTACAGAATACGGTTCTGGTTCGGTTCGGGTAAATCGGGTATAGACACGATTGAAACCAAAGTAATAATTGAAGCTGTTTTTTTAATGTTTTTATCATATATGTAGTTTATACATGTAATATTATAATGATTTACAAATAACAATTGTTTAATTAATATGAACCAAATACTATTAAATATTAATAGTATTATAAATATTAATAGTATTATACCACAACAAATTTCAAATACATAGTTAATTAATTTCAGTTCCGGGTCTTAGACCCGATTTGTTTTATACCCGATGTACCCGGACCCGAAATACTCGATACTCGATTTCTCGAAAATGTTTGACCCGATACTCGAGATTTTTAGTAATGCGGTTCCAACCGGTTCCAGTTCGGTACGGGTACGGTTTCGGGTTTTCAGTTCTATATCTAGTCCCTAGTATTGATTAAATGAATAGGAATATAAGTATGAATATTTAGTATAAAGGAATACCATATATCTATATATGATAGATATTTTGTTATTTAAAAGATATAAAATAAAATTAATGCACACTTGGGTCTCTATATCTTCCGAAAAAAGATCAATTTGATTATTTTACTTTTCAATAAAATTCTTGAATAATGGGGTAAACTATTGTTAACGGGTTGTAAGTCACTTTTGTAATCTAAATGTATGTCTTTAAAAAATATTGTGACGGATAATTAATACTCGTGTAATAATCTATATATTAAATCAAAAGAATTTGAATCCACTTTTAGGCTGAAAATCCACGTCTATTGCCACATCAAAATGCCATCTTGGCAGCAACCATTCTCTGCTTGCCACCTGGCTTCAAGAACTCTGGAGGTTACATACTTCAAGAAACTGCCATTTAATCTTGCGGTTACATGCTTCAAGAAACGGATTATATATCATTTTAATTCAAATTAGTCCACGATTTCAGCTTACTTCCGAAATTCCTGCATAAAAGATAACCATTATACGTTTTCATTAAACGGATTATTGGTGAATTATCTGGTGATTCGAATTTCTATTCGTGATTGATGAATTTCTCATTAAACCCTATTCGTTCCAATCATTCGACTAATTCAATTTTTTGCATATTGAAAATGTAAGCTTTTCATGTTTCAAATTCCTCCATTACTCAAAGACCCATCTCTGAGCATATTTGTTGCGGTCAATCATCCTGTAAGGTCTCTTTGTAATCTACTTTCTTCACCAATTGTATGGTCTCTATATCCATATAGTAGTATTTCTTTTTATATATTTATATATCTTGACTTGATCTCTTGACAATAATATGATAAACCGTCATGTGACTCATGTATACTACTTTTATTTGAATAATTGGTATGTTTCATCTTTTTTTATAATTATGTTGCAGATAAATGATAAGAATATGCACACCAAGTGTTTGTTGAAATGCTCCATAAATCTTCCAACAAAGATATGATAGAATCATTGGTCAATAGCTGGTCCTGGTTTTATAAATGTTAAGTTATCAAGACAATGGATAGCTAAGGTATATTTTTTAATTTTTATTTCTAGCATGGATTTTAATTATTAACTCAACTTCTTTCACACTTTAATGTTGCAACTGATGGCATAGACACATGGCATAGACACATGGGCACCAAAACGGCAAAACTTCTGGTCACAGGACAATAGTTGACTTTTCATCACCCAATATAGCTAAGGAAATGCATGTTGGTCATTTACACTCAATTATAATTGATTATTTTGAATTTTATTATGCTCATAGTCACATTTATGTGTTACATACAGTTAATTTATTCGAGTATATAAAGTTTTGTTTGTTTTGCAGTTTGGGTTGTTGATTGAGTTCCTATTTGAAAAGTTTCCTAATGGTGAAGTTAATGATGCTATTGGAGAACTTGAGGTGAGCAAATTTATTTTGTATTACTAATCATTGAAACCATTTTATTGAGAAAAAAAACCCATAATTTTATTGTTCTAATATTGTGAGGTTTCTCATGTTTTCAACCTTCTATTGCACTATCTTTTTAAGATCTTCACATGCAATATAATAGCAAATTAAGTACACAATGTTATTGTGCAGTAGGCTAACATGAAATCCTTAAAATTTGAAACACACATTTGAATGTACCTCAAATCATAATAAATGAAAAGTGGGTACTGCATTTGAATATTATGATTGGCAAACATCAATTTAATTTGAATAACCAAAATGACATGGACATTTTTGTAAATTATCCATGCTCTTCTGTTACGGTTATGATTGTTCCACTTTTATCCAATGATTTGATCACTTTTTATTTCAAATGAACTTTTTTTGGCTAAATTAATGGCTTTTCAGGTAGTTTTGTTACTGTGACAACTACATTTTCAAATACCCAATTACCCAACTATGGTGGATGCTCTTGATACTCACAAAATCATCGAGATGTTGAAAATCAAGAAGCCAATTAAAGCATTAGAAGCAACCCGTGGTAATGGTAGCATAAACCTTCTTTTTATATTTTACGTATTTAATTTTATTCATTTTGCAAATGTTAATAAATCTTTGTTTGTTGGATTCTTGCTATTAATGTTGATTGTGGGGAAAAGGATCGTGACTTATAATAAACTGGGCTTTTACGGAGCAAGTGCGAGCGTAAGAGCAATGCTATCTGCAGGTCATATATATGATTCTATTGGCCAAACTCATAAATGTAAGTTTTAGTTATTTTTCGGGAAGTTTTAGTTATTTTTCGGGTCTTAGGTCTAGAGGTTTGTTGTAATGGTTATTTTGGGGAATTAATGTCACAAGTGGTGATTTCTTCACTTAAGGATGTAATACCTACTTTACAAATAATATATATTGTTTTATGTATTTTGAACTTTTATTTCTAAACTTTCTAAAAGCCACCCGTGATTTATCACGGGTTATAGGCTAGTGAATTAAATAAACAAAAATGTATAATAGCAAAGGTTAACCTTTTCAGGAAATTACTATAACCACGGAATACATTAACAAATTTTAAAATAAAACTGACATATAGTGCAATATCATTCATTATATAGAAGATTAGTGGTAAGAGGACATGCCTAATTGAAGTGAGAGAGTTTGACAATAGTTTTACAAAACTCGCTAGGTTAGAGATCATCGAAATATGTTTGTGTAATGAAATTTAATTCATTTTAGATGGATATTAAGTGAATTCTCTAAGTTTTATTATCAAAATATATGTTAGATGACATATAATGGTTTCATATCCACTGTAACAATATGGTAGATGACATCTAAATCTCATGAAAAATGAAGTCAAAATGTACATGGTCAAATAACTAATCCAATTTCTAGGGTTTTGCTTAGGGGTGTAATCCAGCCAAGTCGAGTCGACACAGTGTCAAGCTCGAGTTTTGACTTGACTATAAAACTCGAAGCTCAAAACTCATCTCGAGCTGGATCGAACCTTTATTTTCAAGTTCGATCTCGAATGGATTAAATAATCGACATTTTCAAACTCGAGTCGACTCGGTTATTAGTATAATTAACTCAACATTTTTAAATTTAACAAGACTCAACTGGATACTTTCGAACTCGATTCGATAAGAAAATATAGTAACTATTATAAAAATAAATTGACTTTAACTCAACTCAACCCCTAGTTGTTCTTCATGGGTGAAATTACCATTAACATATTACAGAGTTCGTGTAAATGTGTAATAATGATACAATATCTATGTTACATAAAAATAATACATTCTTTGTATCAAAAGTTGATTTAAACTGCGTTATAGCTATATTAATTTAACTTTTTATAACGTTATATAGAAATTGTATTAAGTAAAAAATTTTATAAAGAAAAATCTTAAAAGAGACGCAAAATAAGAACATGGCCGTGTAGAGCAAAACAAGAAACATGTCATAGAAAGGGGGGAAAGATACAGGGGTGGGACCTGGCACACGTGTAACAAGTGCATGCACCAACAAAGACCACATCTATTTGCTACGAGTTATATAAGCTACTAACCACCATAAACATATATCGTTGCATAATCATAATATTTGGCAATTTTAAAAATGAAATTTATATTTTAATAAAAATAGTTTCTAAAGTGTGATAATAGATAAGGGTTCGAAACCTCTCTTATAAGCACTTTGGGATAAGTAGAGAAAAGTCTGGAAATGATCAATGAAATACTAGTAAGATCATGTATATTAGAGAAAAACTCTATTTTCTCCAAGTACAATGACAGAAACCTCTATCCATTTATATCTAATGAATATACTTGTTTACTATCTATATTTGGGTTTTTCTAATTTATGTCCTAAAGTCATGAGATAAGAGGCATTAATTAATACTATAATTATCATTTGTATTGAATATTAATTAATGTTATAATTACCATTTGTATTTAATATGTGTTAAAATTAGACTTCTTTAATACATTTTTCAACATGTTTGGAAATATTTTGCTTAATTAATATTTCATATCTCATGCCCTTAAGGCATGAGTTAACCAAACCCTTTATATTTTGCCGTCAACTTGTATGGTATGAATCTCATACATTTCAACCACATGATTCGATAAATTTAATACTCCGTATTTAACAAGGATTAATGTTACCAGAAAAAAACCATGTCAATAAAAAGGAAAGATGGTGTGATTATTGTTCTTATAAACACTTTTCTTTAAAAAAAAAAAAAGGTATTCCATTTATAAAGATGTCATTGGGTATGGTTGCAGAGGTGGAACTAGAAATTTCCGCCACCGATAGCACTAAACTGATATAAAAAAGGTAAAGATCAAGGGAGGTGTGCCTGTTTGCGGGGATCCTGCTGCCCGCTGACATGGTAATGTCAGTGGGGGCACCCTCAATTTAACATAGGAGATCTACTTTATTATAGAATCATGTCTGATTGTATACATAAATAAGTGCATAAGAACTAATTTCATTCTACAAGATAACTACAAATTTAATAAACGTAAAAGCTAAAACCCTACAAGACACATACTTTAAGTTTTTTTTTTATATGAGTAAATGAGTGTCAGGATCGAATAACTTAATCAAGTTATTAGAAATCCAGATCTACTAACACAAGAAGTTACAGCGGATTAACACTTATGTTATTAGATTAAGAACAATGTAAACTGCAATTGAATATGAATAAAACGAAGAACACAGTTTATCACAAAAAGCTTCAATGTATTAATTCGTTTGATCAATACACGTATGTTTATAATTCATAAGGAATATATATAATAGTCCTTGAAGCCTAAATTATTAACCTAGTTATTCTAGGAATCGATTACAATTGAATTACAAGAAGATATACATTCCATAACTAACTATGCTAGAATCTTGGACACGATCATCTCTAAATATAACATCAGTAGTAACAGTTGATCGTCAGTATTAACATCATCAGTAGTAATCTTCCAAGTTAAGCATCAGTAGTAGATAGTGTTTCTGCCCCATCAGTACTAACTTCATTCTTCATTAATTAGTACCAACTGCAGCATCAGTAATAGAACTTGTATATCTTGTTTACATCCCAACAATCTCCCCCTAAACTTATTAATTCACTTTGAATTAATTAAGTTTTTCTTTTTCTTCTTTCTTCTTTTGCTCTTCTTCAGCAGCTCTTTTCTCAAGTGTTCTTTGATTCTGCTTCTTTCTTTGAGCTATAATATATTTGCTGTTTCTTTTGGTAAAGTAGTTAAGTTTTTCTTGAAACATTACTTCATCATATGGTTTCATCATTGTGTTTGTGAATATCTAATACATAGTTTCTTCAGAATGTGGATATTCTTTTTCAAATAAGTATAGTTCACAGTTCTTGCTTGATCTTTCAAAGAAGTACATATTTACTGTGGGTAACACATTCCAAGCATACACATTCTCTGTGTTTGAGAATATTTCTGGATAGTTATCTGGATAAAATGCAGCATCAATCATTTTGGTTAAGTATCCAGCACCAGAATTCTTCCATGTCTTCTTAGTCATTCTTGGTTTTCCAATAATCAGTACTTTGATTATATCACTTCTTGAACAAGATCTGATCATTGGCTTCCATCCAGTAAATCTCTGGACTTGTCTGTCTTCCCTTATGACTTCAATTACATTATTTTCAATGACTCTCCAATTGATGATTGGATTGTCTTCAAGGGGAGCAACATGTACTTCAACAACAGGAATAATTTGTTCTGATTGCTTTGATTTCTTTTTGACATTCTGTTCTTGTTGAAGAGCTTTTCTTTTCTTTGATTGGGGTTTGGAGGTTTCACCAGGAGTTGGTGTTCCATATTGAATGATTGTTGGATCTATAGCAATTAAAGTCTTTGCTTTTTCTTCTTCTGCTTGTGTTTCAGCTAATTCTCTCTTTCTGGCAGTACAATATTTATCTACTATTGTAATCATCTTCATTCTGCCAAAAGATTTAGCACTGTGCCCTTTTGATATTAGGAAATCAATCATTTTTCTTTTCTGTTCAACAAATTCCTCTGGTAGATCAGTTTTCTCTTTCTTACATTCAGCAACAAGATCTTCAAGGCAATTTATATGTTCTTCTTCTATTTTTCTTTGTTTTTCAAATTCTGCCTTTTGATCCTCTACCAGAATTCCTTCAATTTGTGGAATAGGTACTTCAACTTCTTGAATTCTTTGAGTTTTCAATCTTTCTTTTTCAGCCTTTTTCTTTTCTTCAAGAGCTTGAGTGATGACCACTTTCTTTAAGTACCTCATATGTCTCACATTCCATCTGGATTGTTTAGCAGATCTGACATGGTTAATTTTGTTCACCATGTGGTGACCTAAGGCTCTGTTGGGATAATCATCATCATAGATTTCCTTTCCTTTTCCAATGCAAGCTGGAAGTACAGATGGAGGTGGAGTATATTTCATATCAGGAATACCAGGAGTTTCAAGTTTTGGATAAAATAACTTAAGCTTGTCTTCTGGTAGAATCTTGGGGTGTGGAGGAAATGCACATTCATCTACTTCAAACCAGTTCACATTATCATCAATGTCAGGTATGATAAGTGGTTGATCAGGAGTTGGTGGTTTGGTGATGATGGCAAAACGTTCTCGTTCAATAAGCTCTGGAATTTCTTCTTCTTCCTCTTCTATTACTGCCAATTGTTGTGATTGATTTACTACTGGTGAGGTTGTTTCAGTTTTTACTACTGCTAGGGAATCAGTAGTAACCATTATATTTTCTTCAGTAGTATTTACTACTGGTGTGTCTACTTTTTCATCATGACCAGTAGTAACAACCTCTTGATCCTTTTCTCAGTAATAACCATTGGATCAGTAGTCTCTATTACCTCAGTAGTAACTGGATGGTTTGCTTGTTCTGCTGTTTGTGATTGATTTGCAGACACAAATACATCCTCATACATTTCTTTGTACAAGTCTTCACCAACATTTTGACTTGTTTCACCATGAACCTCTTTCAAGTTAAGGAGGGCTGCTGCTGCAATAGATTGATCAATCATCCCTTGGATTTGATCTTTCCCCCCTTAGTGATCTCAACTTGTTGAGCCTCACTATCAGAAATCTTTCTTTGTAGTTTTCTGATCAATTTGGATTGCCTTTGAAGCCTCTGCTCAAACCTCTTTTGCCTTTTGTTCAAGGTATTGATGTAATGCTTCATGTAGGTCATGGTTTTCCCTTGATTGGTACGTAACTCCAGACAATGTTGTACAGTGGTTTTAAGGTTTTCCTTCCTAGCCGTCAATTGTGTGGTTTTAATACTGCCCTCAGCCCCTTTGGGTGGATCATTGGGCTCAATCGGTACATTGGCTTTAAGGTTTTCCATCCTATCCGTCAATTCAATTTGTTCTGTTCTACCCTCATCACTTCTTGGTGATGAAATGGGTTGTTTGGACACTCTCTTCTTCCTAGAAGAAGCAGTAGTGCCCCCTTGTGGTTTCTTGGCACCGGGGTCCTCTTAGTAATGCCTCAAATTCAGAGTCATCACTTAGAGTTGCCGAGGTCTGGGTCCTATTGATGTTCTCACTAGCCTGTGCACCCACCTTTGGCGCATCAGTAGTGAGAGCCCTTTCCTCATGACCTCTCTCCTCCTGTGAGGTCAACTCTTGGAGTCTGGGGTTTGACTCAATTTGTCCTCTGGTGTCCTTTAAGGAAGTTTTCTTCCTTTTATATTTGATAGAACTTTATTTGGCTAAGGTCTGGTCTTCCTCAGAGTGAAGAGTAGCACTCTGGGGAGTAATCTCATGTACCTGGGACACTTGCAGGACATATGTTGGTTCATTTATTTCAGTGGACTCAATGGGTTCTGTTTGGGCTGTATTTGGTGGTGGAGTGGGTTGGGGTTCAATGGGGTGACTTGAACCTGCTCCAGTTGGTGGTTGATCATAGATCATGTTTGAGAATAGTGGAGTGACTTTACCAGAAAATTTAAATTGTTTTCTCATGTTTGCAAAAACCTTTTTGTTTAATTCTGGTGTTACAAAAATGTTTTTGGGAGTGGACAGATTTTGTAATTCACAATTTATGATATGAGTTAAAAATCTTGGATACATTAAAAATTTTGAGGATGACAGATTTCCAAGCATTCCCTCAAATATCATGTTTGAAAAATTAAAGACTTGTCTTGTGCTCAGACAAACAACAGCAGATGCTATTGATTTGTTGAACTCATTCCAAGTACTTCTTTTTGGAGAGATACAATGTTGAATAGTGTGTACCAAAAACTTCCATTGAGGTGAAAGAAGACCTTTTTGAAAAGTAACTATATCTGGTCTTCCTTCATACCCCATTTTCTTTAAAGTTTCAACAAGATCTTCCTTTGGTAAAGAGAACATACCTGACTCATCATGGAGTTGAAGATGTTGTCTAATGGATTGTTCTGTTATGGTGATTGACTTTCCATCCACAATTGATTTGATCATGGACATGGTTGATCCTTTAGTTCTTTCAGCATTGGTCCAGAAATCAACTAAGTGGTGTTGATATGCTCTAGGATTGATAGTGAGAGCAAACTTTATATATGAGTTCTTTAGGAACATCACAATAGGACGAAAATCCTTGTACCATCTGTATTTCTTAAGAAGGCACACATATTGTGGAATTCTGAAAATTTAAGATCAGTAGAGACATTGAGTGATTTTAGGGTTGCCATTGTGCTTGATTTTGATCTTTTGGAGTGAATCTTGCAGAGAGAGTGATCGTTTTGGTAGGAATTTCAAGTGTGTGATCAGAATTAAGTTGTTACTGATGTTGAGTTTTGATCGGATTGTGCAGAGATAAGGGTTTAGCGTAGGGTTTATCAAATCGAGGAGAAGATAATGCTAAACTAATTTCAGTATGCTATTTATATTTTTCGATTAAACCTGCAAAATGACCATAATATCCTTCGAATAATAACCTAACGGCTATTTTCATGAGGGTCAGTAATGTAATTGTCGTATTTTACAGATAACGGGCGATCAGTAGTAACTAAGTATCAGTAGTAGAAACATCAGTAGTAACCTTTGTTTCTATACTTGACTCAATTTCCACTGAGAAACCCTATCAGTACTAGATTGTGGTAGTAGTAACAAGATCAGTAGTGATGAATAACCAGTAGTAAACAGAAAATTAAAGTTAAAATTTGTACAAAACACTTTACACAGGATTTTCCTTTTAGACTTAACTTATTAAAATCATTCCAATACTGCTAACCAAAAAGTTGAATCTTCCTACATCAAATGCTTTTGTAAAAAGATCTGCTAATTGATCATCAGTATGAATTTTCTCTACTTTAATTAATTTCTTTTCATTGCAATCCCTTATAAAGTGAAATCTAATTTCAATGTGTTTTGTTTTAGAATGTTTTACTGGATTATTCACAATACTGATTGCACTTTATTTATCTATAAAAATTGGAGTTTTAAGTATAGAGATACCAAAGTCTAGGAGTTGATTTTGAATCCACAGCACTTGAGCACAGCAGGCAGATGCAACTACATATTCTGCTTCAGCAGTTGAAGTTGAAACATTGATTTGTTTCTTGCATTGCCATGACACCAACCTTGATCCAAAGAATTGACATCCACTAGTAGTAGATTTTCTGTCTTGGCATTCACCACCATAGTCACTATTGTGTAGGCTATGAGTCAAATGGTGATGCATGTGGATACCAAAGACCAAGTGAGGGTTTTCCTTTCAGGTATCTGAAGATTCTTTTGACTGCTTGTAAGTGTAACTCTTTTGGTTTTGCTTGATATCTGGCACATACACAAACACTATACATAATGTCAGGTCTGGATGCAGTTAAATACATCAAAGATCCTATCATTGATCTGTAAAGGTGCTCATCTACATCCTCCCCCTCAACATCAGGATGTAGGTGTTTGTGAGTTTCCATAGGAGTGCTTGCACTTTTGCTATCTTTCATTGCAAACTTCTCTAAGATATCTCTGATATATTTTGATTGATTGATCAAAATGCCATCTGATTTCTGATTGATTTGGAGTCCAAAAAAGAAATTCATTGGACCCACTGAACTCATCTTGAACTTGATCTGCATCAGTTCTTCAAATTCTTTGCACAATTGATCATTTGTTGATCCAAACATGATATCATCTACATATATTTGGACCAGTAGTATATCGTCTTTGACCTTCCTTGTGAATAATGACTTGTCAATGGCACCTCTCTTGAAATTGTTCTTCAATAGGTATGAGGACAATGTATCATACCAAGCTCTAGGTGCCTGATGAAGGCCATATAGAGCTTTGTCTAGTTTGAACACATAGTCATCATGTTCTGGATCTTCAAAGCCTGGAGGTTGACATACATATACTTCTTCAACTATTTTTCCATACAGGAAAGCACTTTTTACATCCATTTGGTAGCCTTTGATTCTTTTGTATGAAGCATATGCTAGAAATATTCTGATTGCTTCAATTCTGGCAACTGGTGCATATACTTCATCATAATCAATCCCTTCTTCTTGTGTGTAACCTTGGGCTACAAGTCTTGCTTTGTTCTTGATCACTATACCTCTTTCATCTTTCTTGTTTCTGAAGATCCATCTTGTTCCAATGGCCCTTTTTCCTTTTGGAAGAGGTACAAGAGTCCATACAGCTTGCAGTTTGAATTGAAGAAGTTCTTCTTGCATTGCTATGATCCAGTTTAAATCTTTCATAGCTTGTTGGATCTTCTTAGGTTCTTCCTGAGACAGAAAACATTCATACATGCATTCATTAGATATTAGACTAATATTACAAACATTTGAGTTTATGACAGAATTAAATTTGCTTCTTGTTTGCATGGTTGAATTAACATCACTTAGGACTAAGTCCAAAGGATGATTCTTTTCAGTTCTGTTTCCAGGAATTCTGTCAACAGTGATTTGAGAATCTAGATTTGACTCATTTGATTCAGGCATTTGTGCATCTGTCCAAGTTTCTTCTTGATTGTTTGAATTTTGTGGAGGTTCATCATTGTTACTGGTGTCAGTAGTAGCATCATCAGTATTGACCTCAGGATGGTCATTGTTGTTACTGTCATCAGTATTGAGTAGATCATCATCACAACTCTGAGGTTCGGAGTTACTACTGGGATCAGTAGTATCTTCAGAATTTGAGTTATTACTGGTGTTATTAAAATTAGGGTTACCAGAGTTACTACTGTCCTCAGTATCAACTGTGGGATCAGCCTCAGTATACAAATCATAATATGAAGAATAGTTAGTTCTTAATCTGGAATAAGCATATACAAATCATAATATTGCGGAATTAGATAAACATATTTGTATAGCTAAACAAGGTTTCATCATCATCATCTTTATATACAATGATTACTAAAAGCCCCAATTCTACATATAAATATGTAGAACGGTTTTGATTAACAGGATCAAACGACCTTGAGGCTTAGAGTACACACACATACACGTTAAAACGTGGGTTTCAAGAACGACTAATTCTATACCTCTAGGTTTCTTTATATACTAGAAAACCTAGAGATTTACAAGGAAAAGATAATACTAAATCTTTTAAGCTAATAAAGATATACTATATCTTTTACATTTATGATTATCTCCTAAATCATTATTCAAATATTGACTTCCATATCTTCAATTTAGGTCTTTGTACTTTATAAGTTTTGACACATCAAATCTTTAATGAATATTATAGAAATATTCCTAACAATGAGTTTGGACTATCTCTAATACCTGAGTTTATTTTAAAATTATTATGGGTTATTGGGTATATTTTAATCCGATAGTACAACCTTAATACCAAAAAAACCGTGATAAAAAAAACTCCAAAAAATTATATTACGGAAAAACTTTGAGTAGGGGCACGTGCCACTGTGTGCTCCATATTACATCCGCCCTTGGGGTGGTTGATCTTATACTCGTGATACCTAACTGAAAAGCACAAATTCACTGATTCAATCCATTCAATGATGTTTGATGATGATATTGGTGAGAAAGATGAAGAACAATTAGGGCTTTTAGAGTGAGAAACAAGAGAGAGAGAGAGAGTGAACAAATGCAGAGAAATTGAAATGATAATTGTGCAAAAGTTAAAGTTTTAAGCCTTACATGTTGGTATTTATACCATGGCTTAAAACTTGGTTAGTTAGGACTAATTCCTAAACAAAACTTAACATCTATACAATGTTTCACTTTTACCCCCTAGACTATCTATTACAACTTACTAGTACCTAACAATCTCCCCCTTTGTAATAGTAGACTAGGTTGCATATCTTTGAAGACTTCTGTGTTTGTAAGGCTGGAGCTGAGATTTGAACCGTTGAGCAGTTATGTTGATAAAACAGCATCAGCCTTTGATCATCGTTGACAGACATACTTTTAAATGGCTTTTCAACCAATATAAAGTATTCCAGAAGACTTCATGCACATCGACTGAATGTAGACCCATAGATAGAGCGGTTAGCAGCGGAAGTCCTTTCTTGAAGTTGTGGCGTTTGTCGATTTGCTGCAGATCCTTGGTTCCTGATGTTTGTTGGAGTTGAAGCAGTGCGGAATGTTTATATGTTGTGGATTTTCTGACCGTTGTTGATAATGTTGGAGTACGGTCATAAAATCACTTATCTGATGTGTTGACTGTTGTTGATAAGATTGAAATACAGTCATCAGATCTTCTATCAGACATAGTGACCGTTGTTGATAACAATGGAGTACGGTCGTCTGATCTTCGCACGAGAAGGTATCAGGGTAACCCAGGATCACATAGATTGCCTGTTTGCACAACAGTTACAGAAACTGTGTGACCTACGTTCAGTGTTGGCATTGATGTTAGCACTGGTAGGATTTCCATTCAATCATCGTGGAATACCAATATTTTTGGTATCACTATGAATGTTTCGGCAATATCTCAAAGATATGCTTGGTAGAGTGCATGTGTCCTAGAGAAATTTAATTCGGTTCTAGACTCTATACGTGGACAAACGAAGGCGAGGACTGGAGGTGGGTCCTCTTTTTCAATATCAACAATCTCCAAATGAGATGTCGATAGTGGATGTGGTAATCTCCGTGATTTTGAAACAAGTACTTTTTGTACTTGAGTGGTCAGTGGGGGTTGTGCATTGCATCACTGGGTCCATGATGTCTTAATCAGAAAGCAACATATGCAATCTGATATAGATGAGGTTACCCGGTCATTTGTTCGGTTTAGGGAGGGTTTTCCGTTTTCTTTTAACCCTTTCACACACGCTCCTCACTCAACTCACTTTTTCATTTTTCAACCACACCCTCATTTTTGTTTTTACCATGTGATAAGCTGATTTGCACCCCATACTTCATACCCCCTCTCAATTTTTACCTCAGCGCACCCCAATCAAGATCCCATGATACTTGATTCTGCTCACCTAGACCTAGGGACCCTCACTTTTTAGTTCCTATATTGTCGGTGGCTCCGGGGAAGATCATGCTGGGTTTAGCAGATCATAGGAGTAATTTGAGAGTGGACTATTACGCTCATGTGCATTTTAATCAGCTTTCAAGATGTTGCATTTTAGTTCACATGGATTTTTTATCGGAATTTTATGTGTTTCCGGTATAAGTTGTTGCCTGAATGATTTTGAAGTTTTAAGGCACATCAACTTTGTTCTTTTAAGGTAACACCGGACTCACATAGAGTATCCGTTGGCACACGGTATGAATCTGTAGTCGTTTGCACAACCGTTGATTCAAATGTGTGACCTGCGTTTAGAGTTGGCGTGATTTTAGCTCTAGCAGGATTTCTGTTATTGGGGATTTTGTTTTTGGATTTTTGAGGTAGAGGTTTTGTGAGGACAGGATAATGATGTTTTGAATTTTGTAAAGAATGATAATGATTTGTACTTTTAAGATTTAGATTGTGATGATTGAGATTTTGGAGAGAGATTTCTTTAGATGAATCGGTTTCTTCGTCTTCTTCACTTGATTTTCTGTTTAATACATTGATTCTCACTTGATTTAGAATATTTCTGATTTTGCAGTTGATCTGAGTACATACGATGTGAATTTTCTTCTTTAATGAGATGTGGTTCTTTTTGACGTTGTTCAGTTATAGACCCAGTACTTGCACTATTTCTTGCTCTTTTCTCCCCCTCATGAGGATCATGACCAGGGTCCTCATGCTAATGCTGAATGGTTTTCTCGTGAAGACGGAGAGAAGGGAAATTGTGTGTCGATGTAATATGTGAGCCAAGATTTTAATATTTGTGGGTTTCGGAATCTAGAACCAGTAACATGTAGTACTCATGAAGTAACCAGATAAAAATTGATTTATCCAAGAATCTTGGAGCAAAATATTTGAAAAATTAAGAATAGCGATGTCAATAATCACGTGAAGTCATAAACAGATGCAATCTTTACTGAAGAACTTCAGTAAAGAGATCGTTTACGGATATTACGAACACGATGATTAAAGACATTGTTAATCAAATATTTGAAATTTAAAAGAAATCAATTTGTGTGGTTATATCTAAGATCAGTGAAGTATACCGCTTACAAAGATGCAATTTTCTCTGAACTTGTGCAGAGAAAAGATCGACGGATATACAAAGATCAATGATCTAACAGTGCATTAAAAACGATTTTGTGTGTGTGAGAATATGAGTATGTCAGAATTGAATCTGAACATTTTGGAGAAAATGAAAAAATGATTTCTCCATTGATCGTTTAAGAATGAAAATCGTTTGAAAAATGGTAAGAACACTCAATCCAAGAAGGTGTTAAAAATAGATGCAATCAGAGTATTTTTGAAAAATTAAAAATTGTGTTGAATGTTGCAGACAAGTATTTTTGAAAAACTGAAAATTTATGTGCAAAATCAGAGTTTTGAAAAATTTGTGCCACAACGCAAGAGACGAAAATTTGTCATAAACAGATGCAATCAGTACTAATCGAGATTAGTAAAGAGATCGTTTACGAATATGACAAAAATTTATATCCTACGTTGTGAACACATCCTTGTGAGCACAAAGTGAGATAAAAATTTTGGAATGTTGATCATCACTGAATAATAAAAAAATTGATAAAAATGTGATGTCAGCAACTCAATTTGAGTGACAAATTTTAATTGAGTATTGATGTGTGCCTGGTCGTGTGGCAGCAGAGAACTTCAAAGATTTGGAAAATGAAATTTGTATGAAAAATGAGAAAAATCGATTTACATTTGAAAATTTTGACAATGAAGTAACACAAAGGTAGCAATGAGAAATAAGAGAATTTGTAATAAACAGATGCAATCAGTACCAACCTAGACTGGTAAAGAGATCGTTTACGGATATTACAAAAGCTAATACTCAACATTGATAACCTTGTGAGATTGTAAATATGTAAGAGGTTGAAAAACTGTTTGAGGAAAATAAAAGAATTTATTAGCAATATAGAGTAGGAAGATTTGTAATAAACAGATGCTATCAGTACCAACTGAAATTGGTAAAGAGATCGTTTACGGATATTACAAAAATTGATACCACATATTGATAATTAAGAAAAATTTGAAGGGAGCACTGACAAATTGGTCAGCAGTTCTGAAAGGATGCTCCCCCTCAACAGTTGAGTTTCATAAATCATAAAATCAGTTATGCTCCCCCTCGACATATTAATATCGATTTTCTCCCCCTCGACAAGTGAATATAAAAATTCTCCCCCTCAACCAATGGTATCGATGAAAAATGGGTTTCAAGCAGATGAACTTGAAAGCCATACTGTTGAAGCTCGGGTTATACACTGAAGTGTGCATAAGCCATTCTGGTGAAATGCGAGTTATACACTGAAATGAGTATAAGTCATTCTGGTGTGGCACGAGTTATACACAGAAGTGTGTATAAGTCATATCTTCGCTGAAATGCGAGTTATACACTGAATTGTGTATAAGTCATTTTCCAAACTCCAAACACCTTTCTGGTAATTCTACATAAAACAATTAAAACATGTTTGGTACCCAATTATGTATGGGTCCTATACGATTAGTGACATATGTTTTATGTAAAATTGTTTTTAAGATCAATTTAGAGCTTTGGAGAACTGCAAGGAGGCAGTTCAGAGGTTGTGGATTTAACTTACCATTTTAAAGATTTTTCAGAGGATTGGATAATCCAATGAGATTTTTCATTTTTGATCCATGTGTATTTCACAAACGTTGAAGATTTGGTCGTTGTTTTGTTGTCGCTGTTTGAGGAACCTGAAGACTTTGGCTTAGGTGCGGAAGATCCTCGAGAAACTTTGCGACGAGAAGACGAGTGTTTATCAGAGATTGGTGGGGTTTTGGAAGAACTCTTCGCCTTTTTGGAAGCATGTGAAGATGAACCTTTTTTATCTGGTTTGTGTGGATGAGAGACAGATTTCTTGCATGGTTGTGGAAAACATGTTTTACATGATTTTATAATTTTACCAGATTTATGGAAAACATTGATTTTTAAACCACATGGAGCATTTAGCTTAACAAAAAATCGATCATCATTCTGAGAAATTTGTTTATTTGTAGATTTATCTCTCAATATCTTTTTACCAAGTTTTTCAGATTTGACACACACATTACCAAAATCAGGTGAGTAATTTACAGGACGATAATAAGAAGCATCATACACAGTTCCAAATGCAAGTGCCGGAGATTTAAATTTTTTGGAGTTGTTATTGTTAATTTTAACAGTGGAAGAAGAAACTGAAGACGTATATGGTCTAGACTTCTTAAGCTCGCAAGGCTTCTTAGACGTGCTAGACTTAGACGAACTCGGCTTCTTAGACTGCACATCTCCTTTGACTCCATTGGGCTTGGGCTCCTTGCTCCGAGGCTCTAAAGTACTAATGGAAGCATTTAGGACAGGTGAATTAGAGTTTCTCCTCAAGATGATTGGAACTGGGTTTGTTGGTGCTGGTCCTAATAAAGAGGCTTTAGAATTTTGAGAAACAGTATTGTTCGTTGTAGTTTTTAATTCTAAAATGGTGTCCTCTAAATTATGTATTTTTGTTTGAAGATTTTCCTTTTCTTTGTCAAATGCTTTGTGGGTTTCATCAATTTCAGATTCAAGTTGAACAATTTTCTTTTCTAAAATCAACGGTGGAACATAAAGCTTTGGTTCAATTGTTTGTTGTAAAACTTCATTTTCAGAGATGGAAAATTCTTCTGGAGTGACAATCGGGAAGTACTCATTGTTTTCAAATTTTGCTTTATTCTTTTCATATGTATAGTTCAATTCAGAATAGTTAAAGCTGATTTGAGCGTGTTCCTTCTTTTCTCTGTTGAACTTCTCGATTTCTGCTTCCTCGTCCGGCATATGAAGAAAGCTTTGCCATATTCCCAAGTTCATGTAATCGTAATTGTATAGTGTGGGAACAACATCAGCAGCTTTTTCCAGAGGACGGGAGTTCTCAGCGCCGAGACCTACTTTTCATTTGAAAGATCTGAACTCTTTTGGCTGATTTAATTTTATCGTTTGTTCAGTGTGGCCAGCTTTCACAATCATCTGCTCTAGTTTAGAGATGTGTTCTTCAGCATTTTCTTTCTTGACAGTAAGACTGTGTATGGTTGCTGATTGTTCATCGATTTCCCTTTTAAAATCTTTTGTTATGTTTTTGATTTGTTCATTCAATTTTTGAATTTCGATGTCAGCCGTCTTCAATTTTTCTTGGTAGTCTTTTATCTTGATGTCTGAGGACTTCATCCATGTTTGCTGTCGATTTAGTTGATTCGCCAAGTCATTTATCAGCTTCTTGGAGTCGTCTTTATCACTTGACACCGTCTTCATGTTTTTCAGGTTCGAGATTTCAAGATTTTTTGTATTAATTATGTGATTTAGACGATTTACCTCACTGGTGTGAGCAGCATGAAACTGTGACAACTGTTGTTGTAACTCTTGGGTTTTTTGATTTGAAAGGTTATTTTGATTGACTTGAGGAACAAGAGTTTCAAGTTGACGACGAAATGTTAAATTTTCTGCCTTTAATTTTGAGATTTGTGCATTTGATTCATTGGTTGTGTTTACTTGTTTTTGTAAACTTTCTTGTAATTCAGAAATCTTAAATTTATAAGCAGATTTTGACGTAGACAACTGATTTTGTAATTCCTTGTTTACTTGAGTTATTTGAAGAGAGCATTGACTTAAGTCACTCAAATCATTTAAGAGTTGTGCTTTTTCAGATTCCAAATCAGTTATTTGTTTTGTCAAATGTGATTTCTCATCAATTTTAGTAAAAAGTTTTTCATTAAAAAAGGAATTCTCTGATTCATCAGTGTCTGAATCAGATAATAAAGAGTCAAAGGAGAAAGAGAGTACCTCATTTTCATCATCTTTTGGAATGCCTAACACAGCTGTAGCCTCAGTTGGTATTGCCATGAATGCCAGGTTGGCAATGCACTGTTTATCCTCCTGGGCATTCGACCCGGCAGATAATGTTTCTTTGGTAGTCATGTTAAGAACAATTCACGGGAATTTTTGATTGAAACGGGGTAAAGAAAATTTTAAGAATGAGAAGGTTCTGGAATAGAATATGTGATGTAGACCGTGGATTGGTCTTCAAAAATTCAAAATTACCGAAATCTTAAACTGGTTATTCCAGATGATAAAGTACACTTTAAATGTGCCTAAGATTTTCGAATTAGGGAAAAACGACGATCGGGTTAGAAACTGGGGCTAAACGAAGTTTGGAAATTGACCGAGAAATCACAAAAAACGCAAATTAAGGGATCGAAACAAGCGTTTTTGGGCCGGCAAGTTGGGTAAACCGCCTACGGCGTTTATCACGTCGTAGCCTTCGTCTTTAGCTTCGATTTGGTTACTCGTGGGCTCGAAACGGACACCCGAGCTGAAAGTTATGACCGTTACAGTACAGCCCCTTTTGTCACGCGAGTGTAGAAAGAGTTCAGGCCGAAGTTGTGTAGAAGTTCGGGCCGAAGTTGTGTAGAAGTTTGGGCCGAAGTTGTGTAGAAGTTCGGGCCGAAGTTGTGTAGAAGTTCGGGCCGAAGTTGTGTAGAAGTTCGGGCCGAAGTTCGGGGTGAAGTTCGGGCCGAAGTTCGGGGTGAAGTTCGGGCCGAAGTTCGGGGTGAAGTTCGGGCCGAAGTTGTGTAGAAGTTCGGGCCGAAGTTCGGGGTGAAGTTCGGGCCGAAGTTCGGGGTGAAGTTCGGGCCGAAGTTCGGGGTGAAGTTCGGGCCGAAGTTCGGGGTGAAGTTCGGGCCGAAGTTCGGGGTGAAGTTCGGGCCGAACTTTGGGTTGAAGTTCGGGCCGAACTTGTTACTGTTCTCGGGCCGAAGTTGTTCTTGGCAGAACAGTGACGAACAGAACAGAAAAACCCACTAATTTGATCCTAAAATGGTCGTTTCTTAGCCAAAAACTTTGATTCTTTTTGCAAAATGACCCAAAAACTATTTCCTTCAATCCACTACTACTATTTTACTCAAAAACAACCTAGATTTATTCGAAAATTTGAATTTAAAGGGTTTTTGAAGCTTTAATGGTTTTTCCTAAAAATCCAAATTCTTCATCAGAATGGATTAGGTTCGATCCTAACTTGATTCTAAGCTTAATATATCAACAAAATGAAGCTATTCAATCCATAATAACAAGAAATAGTACCTTAAATCTGATTTTTGATCTTAAACCCCTTTTTCTTCAAAAACTTTCAAAAACTCACTGATTCTTCTGATTTTAACACCAATTGATGGATTGGATCGTTTTCAAGATGAAATTATGCTCTGATACCAATTGAAAAGCACAAATTCACTGATTCAATCCATTCAATGATGTTTGATGATGATATTGGTGAGAAAGATGAAGAACAATTAGGGCTTTTAGAGTGAGAAACAAGAGAGAGAGAGAGTGTGAACAAATGCAGAGAAATTGAAATGATAATTGTGCAAAAGTTAAAGTTTTAAGCCTTACATGTTGGTATTTATACCATGGCTTAAAACTTGGTTAGTTAGGACTAATTCCTAAACAAAACTTAACATCTATACAATGTTTCACTTTTACCCCCTAGACTATCTATTACAACTTACTAGTACCTAACACTAACCGTTATGGTGATTGTTTTTAAACTTTTACATGACAATCTGGTAAACATTTACCCCTATATAATGATTAAACCCGTAATTTTTATGAAATTATTCAAAAGCTAGGCTACACAACATAGTTTATTGTTTTTACAAAAGAATGGTGGATATTGTAGGCCATAATTATGATAAGTGTGAGTGGAACGGGTTAGAGGGTATGATCAAGTAAATTGTGATGACTATCCATACGCCATGACCATGTTGGTGCTATCTTTATAGGAATTGAGTGGTTATTATGAAAACCATTAAAGCAAAAAGGTTAATGACCACCGTATCTTTGTTTTGTGCTATGTTTGTTTCCTTTCTTCTCAAGACCCCACCCACTACGCACCCCCATACTCTGTTCAATACTCATTGCCCAAATCCGAAACAGTTAACTTTTTGGAGGTGTTTAGAATATTCGTAATGGGTTTGTCCATTTTTCAGACCAAATAAATGACAAAATCCGTGAACAAACTTACAAGGAAACTTTAAAATTGACTTCATTAATACATATTGTTGATTAATTTAAACATAACAGGGATTTAATCATCATGATCATCTTCAATTTACACTACAATCAAATATGATAGGAAACTTACTTGACGGTAGAACCGATTGAACATTAGGGTTGGATGATGAAGCCATAGCATTAGGATTGATCGATTCCGGAGTGATGTCAATAATCCGATGGAGGGATTTCTCACAATTGATTTGGTATTTGTAATGTGAGAATACATAAATGACAAGATACAGGAAAAACCCAAAATCCCTAATTTATGTGATATGACAGTTACTTCCATCAAATAAGTGAATAACTGCCATTAAGTAGTTAGGGTATAATATGTCATTAAGGCATAGTTAAGGGTTTAAATGGTCAAAGCCACATTATGAAGGGATTTTTCTAACACATGTATCACTAATCATGCATACTGTAAAAGCAAATAAAACTCACAACCAAAGGTCGCATGCACGATCAAAGCGAAGGAAAAAAATAGTTTGGTCGCAGACTTGCAGTCGCTAGTTGTCGCGTAATGGAGGACGCGGTCACCAGTAGGAGTCATGGTCACCAGTTGTCGCCCATTACGTTTGGTCTTAAAATTTTGTAGGGATAATCTTTCTACATACCACTTAATTAGTATTGAAAAGTTTTTTTTAAGATCGTGCAGATATCAAAACTACTCTAGAGACCACCCAAGTATCAATTGGTTTAGTTTGCGCCATATTAATCCAGCAAAAAGAACTTGCTGCAAAAGACAATTTACGCTGAAAGCCCCCTCCTCGAAGACAATTTCCGACGATGCTTTCTGGCTTTTTTTTTTCTTTTCCAAAAGAATTTATAATCGCAAGTCTGTCGCAATAAAAGAATCTAATACAACCGCAAAAAAAAAAAAAATAAAGAAAATTGTGACATATAATACGTAGAAACTTGGTCATTATATTATGGAAAATAATAATGACAGTCCTAAGGGTTGTCAATAAGACGTCAAGACATGCATCAAAAACTTATACAATAATCAATACTCCACTAATAAAAGTACAAACGATATTGTTAGGCCTCAATTTAATTAGCAACAAACGTCCGAAGGCCTTTAGTGACGACAAGTGTTATAGAAATTGTTCTATTTTCCAAAAGTTTTCCAAGAACATGTCCATCGTTAACCTGCCATTATTAAGTTTCAACAGTGTTACAAAATTAAAAAAAAATAATTGTTTTTTTTAACAGCCAGTTAGTAAGTTAGTGATTCGAGGCTAGACGGTAACATATACAAAGGGCAGTATGTCTTCCCTCGAACCTTCAACACATGATGAATAAACCACATTATTGGTCCACTAGGCTAGAAGCTAGATATAAATAAATAAAATTTAATGGTAATGTGTATTTATCTACAATTAAAGAATCAGAAAATTTTAATATATTTCAATAGTACGTACAAGTACTTGCCTTGGACAAAAGATAGTGGATCGGCACTTATTCTGCATGTAAGCTTTTCATCTAACATCACAACTTTTTATGAGTCATCTGGTTTTCTTGTTCAAAATGACGTTTTTTTATCCATTGTCATAATTCTAGTGATAAATGATTTATCAGGCCGTAAGCATATACTTTCTCCGATTCTTATTAAATGACACACTTTTTATTTTTATCAATTTCAAAATAAATAATACAATTTGATGATTTACTTTATTTGGTAAAAGATAGTGAAACCCGCATGACCACATCCACTGACTATTTTCTTTAATCTAGTAAAACAATTATTTTACTAATATTTTTATTTTTAAATATTATTAAATTAACTTTATTAAAAGATAGTAAGACCACACCCACTAACTATCTAATTTAATATATTCTAATAGTACAAAGAGTGACTCAATGTTAAAGCCATGGTGAAGGCATTTTTTTGCGTATTTAACATGTTTTTAAAGATGATACTTTTGAGGTAGATGTTAAAGCAGTGTTATCCCTTTAGCGACTGGGTATTTGGCACCGTGTACGGTGTGGTTTGGCGAGTTTTGGCACCTTCAAAACCTTTTAATGTGGATTTAACATGATCACACTTATTGTTCTAATATTTATTATAATCTTTTATTTTAAAGTACGTAAAATACCAATGTATCACTTTAAAAACAATCAGGATGAAGTATTAATTGAACTTCACATCTGACTTCTCTAAATTTCAATAAATAACCATATAAACAAACATAGAATACCCGGTCACAATCATTTGTAAAGTTATATTGATGAAATTTATAAATATCAAATGCGACAATGACACCATTACCTCATAACCCACTCGGCATGTTCTAATGGCTCTTTGTTGGCTCAAATTTGAACAAGGCAAATACGTTGCACCCATGAAACCATCATACCATCAAACTTTATAGATTAATCAATATGTATCCTTCTAGATAGTTTAAACCCTTTCATGAATATGTTTGGATACACGAAATTCATCTTTGCATCAACTATTTTTTAAATGGTAATCCCGTTATCGATATAATAGGTTCCTTTGGAGTGGTCGAGTTTGATTCGTGATGCTGACCATTTTCATGGTTGTTTTCAGACCTTCCTATTATCGTTTGGTAAATGTTCATCATATGAAAGATCAAATTCGTGACCTTTATGAAGTTATTCAGAAGCTATTTCCACTAATAATTACAAAAAAAGAAAAAAATATATACATCACTGATGATCATGCTTCCAAAATACATACAAGCTATTATATATATGTATACGTGGTTTTAACTTTCAACGTAATATTTCAGGACCTTAGTCAACGACACGTGCCTTTAGATATATATATATACGTATACATGGTTTTAACTTTCAACGTAACATTCGAGAGTGAAAGTGATCATAATAAAATACCGATGAAACAAATCGATCAAAGAATCCATCAAAATCCAGCTCATATATAGAAAAGACTGATGCATTCCCCCAAGCATAACTAAATAAATTGTTCGTATTCAAAATTATGTAAGGTTTGTGTTACGTTGCGTGTACAAAATCATTAATACTTTTTAAAAAAGAAAAATCAACAATGACTTGACAAACATCATGACAAAAAAGATAGCATCTTCATAATTCAAAGAAGTTGCCAATTATAAGCATACAAAATCATACTCACTCGTCACTAACGTCAAAATTAGCCAGGCACACAAATCTACTTGTACCAACGATGAAACCACTTTCAAGGGCGTTATAGTCTTTTCACTTCGATTAAACCGATCTTAAATACAATACGGTAAATGGTTAAAAAGAAATAATATTGTTACATGAATTATGAGTGAATGTGAATGTAAGACTATAAGAACTGCAAGTTTGTAATTCTGTTAGAACTATGCACAATGGTAGGGTTAGTTAAAATCATTCATCAAACGTTTCATATAACACTAATCTGAACCAAAAATATTTGGCACGAGCTATTTTTTTAAAAAGGTCAAAAAGTCAATGTCGGTTATTTTGACAATCTTTTTGGTCTTCAAATCTATGTTTTGCTGTGCAGTTGCTGTATCGTGCATCTGACACAATATAAGATTAAGAGATGATTAGCGAGAAAAAAAAAGTATTATAAAATGCAGAATTATAGAGGTAGTATTTTTTTTATGGGTTCGTTTTGGTTATATTTTCTCTGAATGGGTCAAATTGGCCAATTATTAGTTGAGATGGGCCAAACGGGCCAAGAGCAACCTAAAGTGTATTTTTATTTTATAATGACGTACAAACAATTAAGGGCCTGGTTAAGAACTGAGACCGGTTAAAGGCCTAGTTGCATTTACAAAAAGAAAAAAGAAAAAAAAAAAGTAAATGAATTATGTAATAATATAATTTTGAATAAATCACAAAAATACTCCCTGTGGTTGGCTCAAAGTTATGGATTTAGTCCATCTTCTATATTTTTTGCAGTTAGTGTCCTTAATGTCACTGTTTTGTTTTACTTTTTGTCTTTCGTCCAAGTAAAATGACCAAAATACCCTTACCCTTTATTTTGTGAGGTGTAAGGTAATCTATTCTTAGATGTTTTAAAAATTATATTACTCCTATATTATAAAAACTAATTAAAACCAAAAATAAATTGAAAAACAAGGTAAAGGGTTATGTTGTATACTATGGAAAAAATCACCAGTTTTGACCCAAACCCGTTACCCGACCCACCAACCCGCCCATTTTGCCACCCATACAAAAAGAAAATGAAAAAAAAAAATCTTACTTCTTGATGGTAATTTTCCTTCCATTGCATCACTCTTTTTATGGCAGCTTACACAAAGAAACGGGCCATCCAAAGGCCTTAATTTCCCATTTCTATTATTACCCAATCCATGATGTATTGAAATCCCTTCTCCAGGTTTCATTTCAATTTGGCAAACCGCACAAATAAATAATCTGAAAACGTTACACAATGGGTATTTCGTATCCAACCTGCAACCAAAAAACAAAAACAAAATTAAAAATAAATAAATTAAAAAGTTAATCATGAACATATTTGATACCAACCGTTCTGAAAGCAATGCAGATCCTTCTTCTACTAGCTCCTTTACCATATCTGGTTCAAAATATTCTTCTTCATCATCATGCTGAGGTGGCAATTCTGTGCTCTTTTTTTTAAACATGGATTTAAATACTTGTTTACCGGGTTTTTTTGGTGGTGGATTTGTTTTTTCTGGAGGTAGAATATCTATTACTATGCAGGTTGTGTCATCCCGTAATCCTTTCACTTGAACAGCTTCCTGTAACACGGGAATTAGATAATTAATGTGTTAATTTTTTTTTTTTTGAACTGCAGAAATTTTTTTTAAAAAACCACGTTTAGCAAATAGCTAAACGAACATTATAACAAGGGGTTTCTAATCCAGTCAACCCAAGAGAACTTACATTTTTGATCTCTTTGAGTTAACCAATTAAAAGAAAATAAAACAATGAAATCAAATACATCTCCTAAACGAATGCTACCACCGTCAAATAAGGAGGTGTTACGAAATCGCCAAATCATCCAGCATGTAGCAATACAAATTGTCTTTAACTTTAAATCTCCCTGCCTTCTTATATGAAAACTCGAGCACCAATCCCACCAGTCGTCAAATGTCCCTCCTTCAAAAACATTTAAATCACACCAAATGCAAATTTTATTCCAAATTTGCAACGAAATGGGACATGTAAAGAACACATGATTCGTAGACTCCATTCCACATTTACAAAGAGGGCATCCAATGGATTCAATTTCCATTCCCCTTCGGGATAAATTTTGTCTAGTCGGTAGGCGATCCAATCTTAAACGCCAAACAAAAACATTTACTTTAATAGGAACCGTATTAAACCATATAGTGCTCGAGTTTATGCCGGGATGAAAAAATATGTCTATGACTTTACGAGCGCCTGCTACCGAGAAATCAGTTTGGTGATCTAAAAACCACCGTAACTTATCATTTCCTATATCAATATTAATTTGGTCAAGCAATACAGATAAGTTTTCAAACTGAGCTGCCTCGATTCCTCCTCTTAATGGACGTCTCCAATTCCAAGACCAATTTCCATCATGCCATTTATCTGCCACAAACCCATTGTTTTCCGTATCCAACCGATAAAGGCGGTTAAAAGAAACACATAAGGGTTGTGAATCAAGCCACACATCTTTCCAAAATCGAATAGATCTTCCACTTACAAGATCATATCTAATGGCATTATAATTGATAATATTATTCTCATGCAAAAAATTCATAGAACCAATAATTCTATCCCACGTACCATTTCCAAGACGGGATTGGTTTGGACTCATAAACCCCCCTTGATCACCATGAATTGCTTTAATAACACGACACCAAAGAGAATTAGGTTCGTTGTAGAACCTCCATCTCCACTTAATAAGAAGAGCTAAATTTAGAGCTTTGAAGCTAGCTATATCTAAGCCACCGTTTTCTTTCGCCGCTAAAGTATTCTTCCAAGAAACCCAGTTTACTTTTCTTTCATTTTCTTGACCACCCCAAAAAAAATCTCGATCTAATCTGTTCCAAAGATTTGATGATGGAATCAGGCAAACGGAAAATAGACGACCAATAGATTCCAACACTTCCTAGAACGGATTTTAAGAGAGTTAAACGGGCACCGACAGAAAGCATTTTAACTTTCCACTTAGACAGTCTTTTTTTGCAAGCTTCAATAATCCGATCCCAATTCTTCTTCTTGGACATGTTGCCTGCCGTCAAAATGCCAAGATAGACAAACGGCAAAGAGGCTGCCGCGCAACCAGTTCGTTGCGCCATTGACTCAACATCAAGATTAGTCACTCCGACACCATATAAATTGGATTTATGGACATTTATCTTCAAACCGGACACTTCATAAAATTGATCAAAGGTCCGCATAATACCATCCATTTCTTCTACATTCCAATCCGTGACCATAATGACATCATCTGCATAGAAAAAATGAGAGATATTTAAATTGTTAGTGCCAATAAACGCTCCCTTTATAAGATTATCTTCCACCGCCTTTTCAATCATCACATGAAGACCCTCCATGGCTATAATGAAGAGGAACGGAGATAAGGGATCGCCTTGACGAAGGCCCCTAAACATAGAAAATTCCTCTGTGGGACTACCATTTATCAAGACCGATAAAGTAGCCGATGAAATACACGAATTAATCCAATTTCTCCATTTAAGACCAAACCCCATCTGCAACATAATGTAATCAAGATAATCCCAACTCAATGAATCAAAAGCCTTCTCGAAGTCTACTTTAAAAATGAGCAGTTTTTTCTTTTTCTTTTTATACCAATCAATGATTTCATTTACCATTAAGGGGCCGTCTAGAATTTGTCTTCCTTTAATGAAAGCGGATTGTTCAGGACTAACAACATAATCAACAACTTTTGCCAATCTAAGAGCAAGAAGCTTTGCAATGATCTTATATTGCAAACCAATTAAAGAAATCGGACGGTAGTCTTTTACTAGGGTCGGATTACTAATTTTTGGAATTAATGTAATAAAAGAAGCATTACAACCTTTTTGAAATTTACTCGAGGTAAGAAAGTCTTCAACCGAAGCAAAAATATCATCCTTCAACAAGTCCCAATATTTTTTAACGAATTTAAAACTAAACCCATCCGGACCGGGGGTTTTTTCGCTACCACAACTCCACACCGCGGCCTTAACCTCATCCAAAGTACACGGCATCTCAAGATCAGTCAACTGTAAGGGATCTAAATGTTTAAATCTGTTCGAATCAATTACCGGAGCGGAAGAATTAAAGGCACTAAACTTGCTTTTAAAAAACTCGAGGAAAATTGACTTAACTTTAGACGGTTGTGTATGCCATTCTCCTTCATCCATCACACCTTGGACCATTTGTCTTTGTCTTCTATGTTTAAGCAAACCATGAAAGAATGAGGAGTTTTCATCTCCCTCCACATTCCATTTAAGTTTGAGTTTTTGCAAAACATCAAGATTTTCTACCCTCTCTTTTTCTTTCAATTGTTTAATAAGATCTAACCTTAAATTTAACTGATGAGCAGAAGCTTGCCCATCATCCATTAAATCTTCTATATTTTTAATTTGACTTTTTAAATGAGCCAAGAGAAGTCCACGAGCAGAATACACATTTGAAGACCAAACTTTACTTTTGCACTTTAAAAGCTTAAGCTTGTCTTTAAAGTTCACCATGGGAGACGGCTTACTTGGAGCAAAATCAAAGCAACTATTTTTAATTAGCTCATTATATTTATCATCTTCCAACCAAGAATGAAATACGCGGAAAGGGGTAGGGCCATAATCAACTTTTTTTGAAGATAAAAAGATCGGAACGTGATCTGACAAATTTCTATCTAACGCCACCACCTTCAAATCTGGGTCACCATTGAAAAGATTTTCAGAGATCAAAAATCTATCCAATTTACTCATTTTAGACCCCATTTTATTCATCCAAGTAAATTTACGACCTCCAATATCTAAGTCAATCAAACCACAATTTTCAATGAAATTGTTGAAGTTTAAAGCACCGGTAGGATTAAAAATAGAACCGAACCTTTCAGATTCATACCTCACTTCATTAAAGTCTCCAAAAACAACAAACTTCCCCACCTTTCCATCGATATAATCCCGAATTTCATCCCAAATACAACTTCGGGATTCAACATCTTGAGGTGCGTAAATATTAATGAAATGAATCTTCTCGAGGCTTCCCACCCAAGAACCCTCAACAATCACGTAATATCTACTACACACAATAGATTCTTTAGAGAAAACGGCGGTATCCCAAATGGAGACTATACCTCCAGAATGACCCCGAGACGAGCTACAAGCAAAATCAAAATGATAATTACCCCAAATCGACTTGAACCAAAAAAGATTAGGAGTAGTCATCAAAGTTTCTTGAACCCCCAAAAAAGAAACACTATTTTGATAGCAAATGTTTTTTATCCATTTTCTTTTCTCCACGTTACCTAGACCCCGAGCATTAATAGAGAGGGCGTTCAACATCTAAGACTTGCGACATCACCAATCCTACCATCACTTGAGACATTATTATTACCCGAAAGACAAACATCATCACCTTGTAAATTACCTTTATCTAACTGATTTTTGAACAACTCGAAACCCGGCGGGCAGCTCAAAGATGTTGAGCTTTCACTCGGCTCTTGCTCTGGTTCCACTACTTTTTTACTCTGGAGATTTTCATCTCTATTAACGAGATTTTCAGGTTTCTTATAGACATCAGGCTGATCCACAATAACCGGTTCCACGGTAACAATATGCTCATCTACATCTTTCTCCGAATTATGCTCAAAGACGGGATCAAAGATGGGGTTTTCAGGTTTCTGAAGATCAGGTTGTTCTACAATAACTGGTTCCACGGTAATAATATGCTCAACTTCATCTTGATCACTTTCATCATCCCCCAACTCAGAATCGTAATTTTCATCTTCAGAACTCTCTTCCGGCTTGATTTTCTTAATGTTTGCCTTCCACAATTCTTTTTCTTTGACCCGAACAACATACACCTTTCCGGACACTTCAACATGAATACATTCATTAATCAAGCTCATTTCTTTAGTTTTGATACACAATCTTCCGCAACTTGAGTCATCATTAGAATCTTCATCAAACAACATGAATTTTCCCCACAATGCCCCAATTTTCTTATAGACTTCCGAAGACCAAGCACATAAAGGTAGACCGTCTACTTCAACCCACACCATACGTTCGTCAATAACAAAATTACTAAGTACATGACGAACTTCCAGAAATAAATGAGAAAGATCAAGGTTTTTAAATCTTAAACAAGATTTTTGAAACTTGAATTCTACCCAAACCCATAAACCTCCAACGTGATGGATGTCAACCACTCCAAAGCCTTCGCTTTCCAGGTGGATGAATAAGTTTTAAAATAAATGATAATTAATGTGTTAGTTATGAATAAAAAAACTATATTATTACAATAACAATCCAAAACTTTTAAAAGAAACTAGAGAAAATTACGTAAATCGTAGCTGTGGTATGTATGAAATTACGGATTCCGTCCCTCCTTTTTCTGTAACACAAATAATCCCTAATTTTGACACTTGTAATAAAATAAAATAAAGTCGAGGAACGAAATCAAAAATTTCATAAACCACAGGGACGATTTATGTAAATTACGCAAAAAACTATATAGGAGGTTTTATTATTTATGTATTGAAAATAGACTTTGGGTGAATGTAAACTTGTTTGACCTATTTCCCTTTTAGCTAATTATATTATTTGACCAGTTTGAGATAAAACAGAACCCAAGTCGACCCGTTTAGAAGTAGAAGGATTAAAATCGCCAGCTGTACAAATTATGAAATTAAATGATTTTAATTTCATACTTTAACAATTTGTGCTGCTGCTGATTCTGGTGCTAAGCCACGACTACATTCTAAAGCCTCATCTACAGAAAAAGCATCCCAAACACCATCACTTGAGATTATAAGTCTCCCACCAGCACATGATAGCTGCAGTTGATAAATTAATAATTTATAAAAAAATTAAAGTTTTAATATTATAAAATTTATAATATATAAATCATTTATATGTGCTAATTAATAGGAGTAACTAACTAACCTTTACTTGCTTAACATAAGGAACAGGAACTATGAATTCCCCAACATCTCGATCTCCAATTGATCTTGAAAGGCATAAGCCACCAGGCCAACATCTCAAAGGGCCAATCTAACAAAAAATAAAAAATATAATAAATAAAAAAAAGAACAATTTTTATTAACAGAAAACTGATTAGAAATTAAAAGAAAAAATAATAATACTAACAATAATAATAGCATACCTGTGTACCACCACCAGTGTTAAGCCGACCAACCTCACCACCACTTGCAGACACACGCTCCCTCCTGCAAGAACAAAATATTTATAATAAAAAAGATGAATCATAAATCATAATATGCTTAGTATTATATTCAATCTATAAAGAAAATGTATCAAATTAATTTTCTAGACTTACTCTTGTTCATTGGAGTCAAGTCTGTGATCTGCTGAAAGATGATATATTGCTCCATCTGCAGATTCAAGTATGCAACGGGAATCACCAACTGATGCAACTGTCACAATTGATCCATCAATAATTACAAAAGTGACAGTTGTTCCTGACCTTTGAGCTGTAATCGTAACAAGATGTACGCATATTAGAAAATATATATAAATTCCATGTACGTACACACGTAATTTAAAAAAAAATCTATAAATAGAATGATATTAGAGAGAAAAATTGCAATATAACAATTCCATTAGCATATATGACATGTTATATTGTCATTTGGTACATGCAATTTGTGAAGAAATTAGGGCATAGATTTGTGTATACCTTTTTCTTGGAAATCTTTATCTGTTTTAACAAACCCTGCCACCAAAGCCCTAGGTAATGCTTGCAACCATTCATCACGGTTAAGATCGGGAGGAATAGCACTCAAAACATTGTTTAAAAGATTTTCCTTAGTATATATAGCTGCTGCAGATCCATTATGTCCATCAAGTATCTGCAAATCAAATTTAAGTAAGATCACCAAAACAAAACACAATTAAAGATGACATCTTTCTAAAACCCTAGGTTACTTCATGTTTTTCATTACTTTTCTAGTAATTTACATATAAATTCATCAACTAGTGTGATTTAACAATGCAAAGTATCAAAACCTACCCCCGAAAACAGAGTATGTGGTAACACCATCTCCTAACAGACGTTGGCGTTCACTCTTGATCAATGCAAAATCTTCCCCTTTCTTCGATTGATTAGCTTCACCGCTTACAATTTCCGGTCTATCAGCCTTCTCATTCACCAACTCACGCTTCAACAACACCGATAATGGTACATGTTCACTCTTATTACAGTACATATTCCAGATTTATAGATTTAACTTCTCAACTGCTTCTATTCCTTCATACACACTCAATAGAATCCTAAAAACGATCAAACAACATAACAAAAATCAATTGAAATAAGCATCAGATTCCAAAGCAGAAACGCGTTTTAACCTAAAATCTGCTTACGAGTAACTCAGTTTCGCTACTATAACACAGATTGAACGATGAAAACCTTAATCGAAGAGCAATGTAGATAGAGAAAATATACAAAATCAACAATCTGCATTTAAGTAAAATTATAGATTAAAAAACTTACATAGATTCCAACAGAAAGTAGGATTGAATGATTCGTGGTTAGAGAAGGAAAAAAAATTGTGATTCGATTCGCTACAAAAATTTCCGCGCGAGAGGAGAGGGAGGAATAGGATAGCTGTAAATTTGATTTTTGATTTTGATATTTTTGTTTTTTTGTGGATTTTATATCATGATGTGCGAGAGTGCTGACATGTCCACACACAAAAAGCGCGTGAGTTATGAGTTGTCTTTTTAGCTGTTTCCTTTCTTTTCTTCTAAAAATCCCTGCATTAATTATTTTTCCTGTGTTATTTTTAGGGGTGAACATGGTACGGTATCACACGTATTTTCCTCATACCATGTACCGTACCAACTATAGTTGGTACACTAATTTGACTACCGTTACCAAACATGTTGGCTACCAACATAGTGGCTACCAATTTTAATTGGTTCGGTTGGTAGCATGTTGGTTGGTTTTATTCGGTACAAATTTGACACCCCTAGTTATTTTTATGGAATGAATGGAAATTAATTGAAGTGAAAACGAGTAAAGGTAAAACTTTCGTGATCTTAATTTGTTTTTATGGATGATTTTCTTTCCCTAATTTTCCTCCAAGATTAGAAGAAAAAGAAAAGTAATGATTTTTTGGAAGATAAACTTAAAAACGATAATATAGTGAATGAAACAAACGAGCACATGAAAACGATCAAAATATATTGAGATTTCGGACACTCTTTTAGCTCACTATAAGAAAAATAGAAAAATTGACCAACTCCTATTACGACGACATGTGTTACTAAAGGTATATTGATGACAAAATTATCATATTTTGACATTGAAACGGGTGTTCCTGGGTCCAGCCGACTTATTTGGCCGCACAGAGGAATACTCCATTGTGACCAAACCAAGTTGGGATTGAATTCCACGTCTTCGCAGAGATAGTTATAGAATGTAATTCAATGTATATCTTTTATATTTCGATGTAAATCAAGTCCTAGAATAACTAGGGTAAATAGTTTAGCTTCAAGGACTATTATAAATAGTTCCTTACGAATTGTAAACGTACGTGTGTATTGTGAATCAATAATATACATTGAAGCTTTTTGTGAAACTGTGTTCTTAATATTTTTGCATATTGTTTTACAGTTTATTGTTCTTAATATATTGATATAGTGTTGATCCGCTGCAACTTCTATTATCAATTAGATCTAAGGTGTTTATTAACTCATTCATAGTTAATCGATCCTGACATAAACTATTTTATGCAAAGTATACAAATTCTATAAAATAATGATTGTGGTGTATAGAGTGATTTTTGTGGTGTATAAATCACCTCCTTGAACATAACTATATGACCGGTAATATAATTTTCTTTTCGTTAACATGTTAAATAATTGTATTCAATACACGACATGCGTATATATTCAGTATTCTGTTCCCCTTGCATATGAAATTACAACTACAGGTTAAATTGTGAATGTCTTCACTTCAAATACCAATCTTCAATATGAGAGTTGACCAAGAATTCTATAATTAGGGTTAAAGGCGAATCGAAAATTCGTTCTTTTAGAGTTTTGGTGCTCGTTTGAGTGGCCCCGAGAACTCATTTTGTTTGGTTTCAAGTTTTTGCACTTTTGTGGGATATATTGATGCAGCTTTTGCTAGTAGCTCGGCCACAGCCACCTTGTACTCCTCCGGGTGATGCAAGTAATGACCTACATGAGTGATGACTTATATTGTATTCAATAATTAGAATCATATACACAATCATTAGTAGTAATAAAACAGGTTGTAGATACTAGAAGATAGTGTTACGATGTAATTTTATTGTTTGAAGTTGCAATAATAAGATGTCTGAGTGTTTCACAAATCTTATTATTTAAGTAGATTACAGATAAAGATGAACAAAAATACATTATTAAAGAAAGGAGATGTATATATTCTTTTTATAAAATCATGTACAAAATTCCATATGTGTACAATTATGTCATTAAATGAAATCCAGTCACGCCTATGTGTACCTCCACTTAAGAAATGAGATGTGTATTTTTTACCCTTTTTTGATATTTGCCCAACAATAAATAAATAATGAGATGTGGAGAAGCGTAAGTAATTGAAATTAGAATTAAAGTTAGTAGCCGACCTACATGAGGGGAGCTACTCCATTTGACCAATTTAACATCACCACCAAGACTTTTTAACCGTTGAGAAAAATTGCATAGAAGTTGGTACGGAACAAGATCATCACTCTCAGAGCACAAAATGAGATACGGTGCTCCCATCGCCTACAAAAATTCAATCATAACGAATAGAAAACTAAGATTTAAACAAAAAAAAAACCTACAATTTGTAGCAAATAAAAAATACACGCAATTATAACTCGTAAACTTACAACACTCGCGTAAAGTGTCTGCCAATATTCCGTGCGTTGCAACTCAGTTTCGGTAAGAAACAATGCATCATAAATAGAAGCAATACCATTCGCAACCCGTTTCGCTATAATGGGAGGACGGGACACTTTAAGAATCGATGGTTGAAGAAAAAATCGTGTACCCACATCGGTTGTAAAATCCGCAGGAGTAGAGTAAAAAATGTGGCCACAAACACAATTTCTAACCAATTTATATTCATCCTTCACCACATTTTTGTTTGCATCAAGCTTTTGACACAATATTTGCAAAAAGGAAAGAAAAAGCGACGAAAGTTACCTTGTTTTTATGAGTTTTGCACATGCCGTCCATTATCTACACGAAACATAAGTAGATATATGCTACGAATGTGAAACAAGTTGTAGGCTATATTCATTCACCTGTAAAACTTTGTACATGCATGCTTTTGGCCCGCCAGAAAATGCCGCAAAGACGATCGGGCATGGTTTTTGTTTTAGCTCCTAAACGTACAAATCGAAAGAAATTTAGTTGGTACAAACACCAAAATAGCTATAATTTGTGGTCATACCGGTCTTGGGCATGGGTCATCAAGCCAGCCGCGTAGGTCCCACAAAATTTAAGAGTCATTTTCTAAAAAAAATTAGCTATGCCACTAAGGTATACATGTCTATAAAATATAAACCCACGTGAATCCAATGTAACCCCAATAAAATTTTGGCCCAAAAGAAGTTTAACATATAACTTGTAGTTGGGGCGACATATTTAATTTAACGGAAGACGTTTACTTATTTGTGGAAACATTACTTAGGGCACTTTTTAAGGTTTTGTCCTGAACCCAAAAATTGATTGGACCGGCTCTTTTTATGTTACAAGAGTAAGAGTGTAAGACTGACCTTAATGAGCTCACTTAGAATGTGCAATGCCAATGAAGCAGCTTCATCTGGGAAAAACCTGAAAGTGAAAATATCAATTTCTATCAAACCCAACAAAATTGGATGCCAAAGTCAAATACAAACTCAATATATTTGGTTTTATAAGATCAATCATACCAAGAACAAACAATTATCGGAACGAAAAGTACTGGAAATCGATTAAGGAACATACATATTAAGGAATTGAGGATGACAAACGAGGGAATTCCAACCGAGAGACGAGTAAAGATTAACATAATTTTTCAACTGTCTATCTTGACTTAACATCCATGCGAACACTACCACAATTCCATTTCCTCTGTTTCTGTCTTGTTCATTTCTCTGTCCCCAGTAGAATCTCCCTCCAAATCCCCACATCTTCTTTTTAAGAATTTGTTAAAGAAATTTATACTCTTTTTTCAATGTGTGATTGAGGAATTTGGTTGATTTATAAGGTTTGTTTGTGGAAGTTACAGAAGTTGAAAAAGGAAGATGGCGACTGGATGATTTTATGAAACCTATGTAATTAGACTATAGTTTTGTAGCATTTACGTGTATCTTGTCAATATGTGTTTGTAGGCTACGAGACTAGGTCAAATAATGGCGATCATATGGTTGGATGGGGTAAACTCAAGCAAATTGGATGAAACTAATAAAATTTTCAGTTCGTTATAGAATCATCCAAACTATTTTTGCGCAATGCGGCGGGTACCTTTTAACTATAATTTACGGTGACCAATTGATGGGTGATGGTGGCAGTTGTGTATCGGCGTCTCCGAAATTTTGAAGGCCCTACGCGTATATACGAAAGTGAGCCCCCTACATACTAAATATATATAAAAATTTGAAGTTTCTAATTTTTTTTCTATTAATTTATTAAGCTGCCTCCAAAATTTAAGATTATATATAATAAACTTAATATAAAAATGGGCCCTCTTTAATATAAGCTGTCTCCAGAACGTGGGCCCTGTGCAGCCGCACATGTTGCACCACCTCAAAGACACCACTTGTGACGATGGCTAGGGGTGGTCCTGGATGGTGGGTGGTGTAGTAGTAGTAGTGATGGTGGGTGGCGGGTGGTGGTGGACCTGATGGTGGTGGTCACGGATGGTGAATGATTGAGATAATTTCAAAATTTTAAAGTTTAAGAGATTAATAATGATAATTATAGTCAGATGATAAGTATATATGATTTAATACCTCAGTTGGTTAGGTCATTTTGTTAATAACAACAAAGAGTTCACAAGTTCAAGTTTTGCATGTTGCGTATTTTTCAATTGGAAAAGATGATGGTGGTGGTCTGATACTGTTAGACGGAGATGGAGGGTGGTTGGTGGGCACTGTGGTGGTTATCGGTTGGGACAGTGGTGATTGCGATGGATGGTGGTTTCTGGTGAGTTAAAAACTATTGTTAATCTCCAATAGTTATCTATAAAGAAAAGTTGCTTATTTCAATTTTATAAGGTTAACAATACGGCTAATTGGCTATTGATTAGAACTTTCAAGGTCAAAATGTGCCGTCTTTGACAAGCATGTTTAAATGATATAAATGACTATTTTAATAGTACCATCCTTAATTATTCTGAGATAACTTAGAAATTCACCCGAACCAACAACTTTGTTGAACTAACACGCAAACCAGGAACTCTACAAGCCTACAAAAATGTAGAACTAGACAAACTACCATGTCTCAATCATCATGAAATTCTTAAGTTGAGTTGGTTGACCACAAGATGTTAAAATTTTACTTTAGGGACAAGGGCCGAACTAAAATTTTGCACCAGGAGTAACACCATAATTTGTTTTTTGTATAATTTAAACAATTTAAGAGCTAATTTCATAAGTCATAAACCTACTCATTTACAAACAAAATAATCTAAGAACCAGTTAAACTAGTCTAATTTCATAAACTCATTCAAGCAAAACAATCCAAGAGATTTAGTTATACAATTGATAATTTAAACCTACTAATTTACAAACAAAATAGTTCTAATGCATATTGTTTTGGTCTATTGGATGAGTTTTTTAATCCTAATAATTTAATTAGGCATGTAGTCATCGTACATACACCTCTTAACAACACAAGGTTCTTCTTTGGTTTCGGGTTGGGCTTGGACTATTTGGCAATATGTGGGGTTTCTTTCAAGATTGATTTGGTCTATTAAATGAGTTTTTAATCCGTTATTAGCAACATAACACCGGGAAAAAAAATCAATTTTTTTTTTTTTTACATTATTTATACATAAACCAATAGAGAGGTTATAGAGGAATTCAAGCCTTTGTGATTACACTCATAATAAGGTAAATGCAATCTACATTTAAATGCCATATATGTAACCGATATCCGTGGAGTGGTATTCGGCTAATAGTTAGTACCGGATTAAAAATCAAACTCAAATAGCCCAAAACAATCCTAAAAAAACACAAGTATTAGCCTATTCGACAAACCCAAAGCCCAACACAAAACCTAATCCAAATAAACAAATAAAAAACTCAAAGTTTGTGTTTTGTAGGTTACTTTAGTTTTAGGTTTATCAAATTAATAGTTGTCTTATAGGTTTATGAAACGATTTCGTAGAAATTTTGTTGGTGTATATGATCAAACACGTTATTATGTAAAGGTGGATTTTTGGGACATTGAGACTGATTAGACTCCTCGGTATGGGACCACGGGAGGCAGGCGTGGGGGCTGATGTGGCCTAGCCACGGCGTGACGATGAAGACGAACACCCCCCCCCCCCCAAACGGCGTGGGGGGTTGGCGTGGCGGATCAAGCGACTTCACCACGGCGGAGAACATGCGTGGTTTTGAGCAAATAGCCGTTGAACGGCTATATTTTTAGCCGTTGGGGATTTTTAAAAAAAAAATTAATTTATTTATTTAATTTATTTATTTCTTATATAAACACACTCAAAACACTACCAAAACACTACTAAAACACTACCAAAACACTTCCAAAACACACCACAACTCTACCAAAATACCCCAACTCACAAATAATGAATTATCTTGGTTCATCATCTGACGACGATGACGCGTTTATGCTAACAATATACTCAGAACTCCTCGATGATATATCCTCCGATGAAAGTGAAGAAGTCTTTGAGACTAGAACCGCGAAGCTAAATAGAAATCGAGAAGCTGGACACGACATGCTATACCGAGATTATTTTGCGGATGATCCTGTTTATGACGACAACAATTTTCAACGAAGGTTTCGTCTGTCCAGAAATTTATTTATGCGCATATGTACCGCATTAGAAAACAGGTATCCTTTTTTTCAATTGAGATATGATGCTAGAGGTAGGCGGGGATTCACTGCTTTGCAAAAATGTACTGCAGCAATTCGATCTATGGCTTACGGGTCATCCTCTGATTCTCTTGACGAGTACCTACGCATGTCTGAAAGAACTGCTAGGGAAAGTATGTATAGATTTTCACAAGGGGTTTTGAAAATATTCGGACCTATTTATTTGCGAAAACCAACAGTAACCGATGTTCAAAAATTATATGAGGCACACGAAGAGAGACATGGTTTTCCTGGAATGCTTGGTAGCATTGATTGTATGCACTGGGATTGGAGGAACTGTCCACAATCGTGGAGAGGTGAGTACACCGGTGGACATCATGGAGTACCGTCGTTGATATTAGAGGCTGTTGCTTCCCAAGATTTATGGTTTTGACATGTTTACTTTGGGGTTGCGGGTTCTAATAATGATATTAACGTGCTTGATCAGTCACCAATATTCAACGACTTGTTATCAGGAAAGGCACCCGATGCTCCTTTTACGGTGAATGGCAATCCATATAGATTCGGTTATTACCTTACCGATGGTATATATCCTCGTCATGCGACGTTTGTCAAAGCCTACCGACATCTAGTTGATTCAAAAGAGGTCTTGTTTACCAAAAAAAATAAGAATCCGCACGTAAGGATGTGGAACGGGCTTTTGGAGTTTTAAAGGCGAAGTGGCACATTGTCAAAAACGCGGCCCGTTCATATGACCTTGAAAGATTAAGATATATTTTGTATGCATGTGTAATAATGCATAATATGGTTGTCGAAGATAATGGTCGGATGATTTCTCCATATGTGCCGGACGGTCCCCGACATGCTTTGTATGTACCGGGAAGTGCAGAGTATTTGCACAGGGTTGTCGACATTCGAGACGAAACAACACACGAACGACTTCGACGGGACTTGGCGGACCATCTCTACAACAAGGCACATGCCGACGATGAAGACGATGAAGACGATGAAGAGTAATAATTTATTTTAATTATTGTAATTTTTAATTTCTAGTATTTTAATGTTTAATTTCTAGTATTTTCATTTTAATTTAAAGTATTGTCATTTTAATTTTATTTAATGTAATGTAATTTTAAATTATATAAAATATTATTTGTGTGAAAAATAAATGGAAATGAAATGATGAGATGGAAAATAAAATGGTGTGGTGTGGTGTGATATGTATTTCCACCAAATGATGTGGTGTGGTGGTGATGTGGTTGATGAGGTGGCGCTGATGTGGCGGAAAAGAGCACCACCACATGTGATGCCCATACCCACTAGCCTTAGTAGAGGCAATGGAGCAGGATTTTGTAGAATTGGCAACGGTGGTTGTAGTGAGAAGGGCTTACTGACAAGTAGTTGTCAAACCATGCATATGATGATTGGATACGGGTGACCCAACATTGTTAGTTGGTCGAAAATCATAATTAGCTCTCGACAGTAGGAAGAGATATTGGGAAAAGTGTCAGGTGTATTGGAAAATTGATTTTCCAAGTATACCGCTATGTTAGACTTAGATAATGAGATAATTTTAAAGAGACCTCCAAATTATTCTAAATAAACAATCCTAATTCGTTTATTTCAAAGTCTAACATTGCTAACAAGCACAATGTGCACCCTAAAATATCTCTTAAATAAGGGTTATTTCTACGGAACGTAAACTATTTTATGCAGTACAATGTACAACATTTAATGCAAACTATACAAACACTATGAAATTAGGGAATTAATTTGGTTACCACAATTTTTGATAACTATATCACACTGTACAAGTAATCATATATACTGTACAAATAAATAATGCAATTGTCGTGGTTCATAGATTAAAATATGTGTTGTAAAATTAAATTATCACCTATAAAATAATGATTGTAGTGTATAGAGTAATTTTATGGTGTAGAAATCAACTCCCTAAACATAACTATATGACCGATTATATAATTGTATTCAATACACAACATGTGTATATATTCAGTATTCTGTTCCCCTTGCATATGAGATTACAGCTACAGGTTAAATTGTGAATGTTTTCACTTCAAATCCCAATCTTTGATATGTGATTTGACTAAGAATTCTATAATCGTGGACCTCCAAGAAGGCGGATCGAAGAGCCGTTCTTTTAGAGTTTTGGTGCTCGTTTAAGTGGCCCCGAGAAGTCATTTTGTTTGCTTTCAAGTTTTTGCACTTTTGTGGCATATGTTGATGCAGCTTTTGCTAGTAGCTCGTTCACAGCCGCCTTGTACTCCTCCGGGTGATGCAAGTAATGACCTACATGAGTGATGACTTATATTGTATTCAATAATTAGAATCATATACACAATCATTAGTAGTAATAAAACAGGTTGTAGATACTAGAAGATAGTGTTACGATGTAATTTTATTATTTGAAGTTGCAATAATAAGATGTCTGAGTGTTTCACAAATCTTATTATTTAAGTAAATTATAGATAAAGATGAACATAAAACACATTATTGGAGAAAGGAGATGTATATTTTTTTTAAAAATCATGTATAAAATTCCCTGTGTACAACCATGTCATTAAATGAAATCCAGTCACGGCCGAGTGGGCGTCCACATGGCTATTCAGGTTGCAAATTACCTCTTCCCCCATTTTTGAAAAGGTGGTGATAAATACACTACAACTTTTAATGGTTACACCATAACTATTGTTTTAGACGGTTGTATTATTAGCTTTAAAACTTGTACTTTGTGGTGTGAACATTAAAAAGTGTGGTACCAAAATGAATTCCCTTTTTGAAACACGTGGTCCCTTCTTTAAGTAAAACCATTAGTGGTTCCCTATTCCAAGCTTTTGGTAACATTATATTACTTTTTTTTTATAATATTTTCCCAACAATTAATAGATAATATGAGATTTAGAGAAGCGTAATTAATTGAAGTTAGGAGCCGACCTACATGAGGGGAGCTACTCCATTTGACCAATTTAACATCACCACCAAGACTTTTTAACCGTTGAGAAAAATTGCAAAGAATTTGGTAAGGAACAAGATCATCATTCTCAGAGCACAAAATGAGGTATGGTGCTCCCAAACCCTACAAAATTCAATCATAACAAAAAGAAACACTAAGATTTAAACTAAAAAAACTTACCATTTGTAACAAATAAATTAAATAAAAATATACACAACTATAACTTATAAACTTACAACACTCGCGTAAAGTGTCTGCCAATATTCCGCACGTTGCAACTCAGTTTCGGTAAGAAACAATGCATCAAAACTAGAAGCAACACCATTCATAATCCATTTCGCTATAATGGGAGGACGGGACACTTTAAGGATGGACGGGTGAAGAAAAAATCGCGCACCAACATCACTTGTAAAATCCGCAGGAGTAGAGTCGAAAATGTGGCCACAAACACATTCTCTAACCAATTTATATTCATCCTTCACCACAATTTTGTTTGCATCAAGCTTTTAACACAACATTTGCGAAAAGGGAAAAAAAAGCGACGAAAGTTACCTTGTTTTTATGAGTTTTGCACATGCCATCGATTATCTACACGAAACGTAAATTAGTAAATATATCCTACGAATGTGAAACATGTTGTAGGTTATATTCATTCACCTGTAAAACTATGTACATGCATGCTTTTGGCCCGCCAGAAAATGACGCAAAGACGATTGGACATGGTTTATGTTTTAGCTCCTTAATATACAAATCGGAAGAGTTATAGTTGATTAGTTGGTACAAACACCAAAAAAAGCTATAATTTGTGGTTAGGTCAGCTGTCAAGTGTCCACAAAATTTTCGCATTCTTTTTCAAAAATTAGTTAATATATATATATATATATATATATATATATATATATATATATATATATATATATATATATATATAACTCATTTGAATCACGTGAATCAATGTAAGCCAAATGAAATTTAAAAAAAAGCATGAGTAAATGAAAAGTCAAACATAAAACTTTAGATTGAGGCGATATTTTTAATTCGGCGGAAAATGTTTACTTATTTTGGGAAAAAATTATTTTAGCGCCCTTTTTAAGACCCAAAATTGAATGGACAGATGTGGTAAGATGTTCCAAGAGTAAGACTGGCCTTAATGAGCTCATTTAGAATGTCAACTGCCAATGAAGCGGCTTTATCTGGGAAAAGCCTGCAAGTGAAAATATCGATTTCTATCATACTCTGCAAACCCAGCAAAATTGGATGCCAAATTCAAATACAAACTCCATAATTTTGGTCATATAAGATGAATCTTGGTGATGAAGTCATGAAGCTAGTCAAATAAGTTCCATAACTCTTGTCAATATTGAAATTAAACATCAATTCATAGCAAGAGTAAACAATAATCAGAAAATTGGGTGAAAAATTCAGACGAAAAGTATGGGAAATCGATTAAGGAACATACAAATTAAGGAATTGAGGATGACAAACGAGAGAATTCCAACCGAGAGAAGAGTAAAGATTAACGTAATTTTTCAAGTGTTTATCTTGACTTGACATCCATGCGAATACAACAACAATTCCATTTCCTCTGTTTCTATCTTCTTCATTTCTATTTCCCCAGTAGAATCTGCCTCCGAATCCCCACATCTTCTTTTTAAGAATTTGATAAATATTACTTCTAAATTTATATTCTTGATTCTATGTGTAACTGATGAATTTGGTTGATTTTTCAGGTTTGTTTGTGGAGGTTATTAAAGAAGAAGTTGAAAAAGAAGATGGTGACCGGATGATTTTATGCAACCTATGTAATTAAAGTATTAACTTTTTTAGCATATAGTTTTGTAGCATTTACTTGTATCTTGTCTATATGTGATTGTAGGGTAGGAGACACGTAGTATGGTGCATGAGGTTGTCCTTGTAATCTTTAAATATTTTTTTGAATAATGTTAAAGTAATGTTAGGGGGTGTTTGGGAAAGCTTATTTAGAGAGGGCTTATGACTTATAAGCTTATATCCCCCCCCCCCCCCCCCCCCCCGTCACATAAAAAAGTTTACATTTCATTTGGGCACAATCTTTTAGGAGATAGTGGTGGAGTCATTTGTAATACTTTTGATTAAAATATAAGGTTAGATTGAAGAGCAAAAGTGTTTTATTGGTGGAATGATTAGTAATAATATTATTTTATTAGGTGGACCCCCGAAATTTGAGAAATGTAAACTTCTTTGTGATACAAAATTTTATGAAGAAATGTAAACTTTTTTGTGGGACGAAGGGAGTATAAGCTTATAAGTCATAGCGGGTGTTTGGGATTGCTTATTGAAAATAGATTATGTGTTTTGAAAATGAATAATTAGATAATCAGCGGTCACAAAACGTGATTCTAAAAAGTAGTGTTTGGATTTGATTATGTTGTTTGAAATCGCAATAATCAGATAATCTGTCTTTTAGTGTTTGGCAAACCTGATTATTTGTTTAGTTAATAGGTAATATTCAAAACTCCATTTTCAAAACGCAAATAAGTAGCTACCAACCTACTTTTTCAAAACTCCATTTTGAGATCTCCAAAACGCAAATAAGTGATTATTTCATACCTTTTGCCAAACACTAGTTTTAAATTATTTGCGTTTTCAAAACGCAATAAGCAGATAATCTACTTCAAAACGCAATCTCAAACACCCTCATAAGCCCCTCTAAATAAGCTTTCTAAAACACCCCCTTTTTTTTAATTTCTTTTTGTTAGTATAGGTGATACCCTGAGATAAATATATATATACGGTTAGTGTTATCCCTCAATTTTTTCTCAGGTCCTGGTAGGAGACTCGGTCAAATAGTGGAGATCATACGGTTGGGTGGGTGTAAACTCAAGCAAATGAGATTAAACGAATCAATTTTTTATTTCGTTAAATTGTAATGGAATCATCCAAACTAATCATTTCTCCCCCCAACAATAACATTCTGCTCAGATGTTCTAAAAGTTAAGAAATTTTAGAAGTTATCAGTTTTTAATCAGAAGTCTTCATGACTACTATTTTTAAATTTTGTACCATTGTCTGAACGTTAAATCTTTACTCTGGAATCATTGAGCAGCTCCATCCTTTTGATAAATTGATTTCGCCAGCCGCTTCATTCTTATCGCGTAGAAAAATCACCAAGTGTATATTGAATATTCGCCAATCACCAAGGTATATTTCTTTCCGGCTATGCTTTGTATATTCATGAGTCCAAAAAGATACTTGTGAAGCATCTAAATGCATCTATTGATGGGGAATATTGGTATGTTTTTAACGAACTCTTGTGTTGCTTCTCTTGTTTACAAGCTAAGCACAACTTGTCTTTTTTATATTTGATTTATGACAAACCAGTCACCAGCTGATACATAGACAATTTGGTTAAATTCCAAGGAGAAAATAGTATTAATTCATACCATTTATGTCTACTTATGTGTCTACTCATTCGATCATGACAAATGTGAAAATTAAATGATGATATAAGGAAAAACAATTAATAAATTATATATGTCAAATTTAAAAATAGATTTAGAAATAAGTAGACACGTAAGTAACTGAAACCATTTCTCAATTCCAAGGAAGTTTTACACACCATAAGGGGTAAACTTTGTCATTTAACGATAAATCAGGGGTCTAACATAACCATTACCTAAAATGACAACCATCCAAAATTATTTAAAATACCGGCTCTATATAACAGATGTAAAACCAAACCCGACAAACACAGAACTCAAAATCCCCCATTTTTATTCACTGTTGTTTTTTCTTGAACATTACCAAAGATTCACTTGCAGACCCTAATTCCAGAAACCCATTTGATTTCAATACATTAATTGATCGATCCATCTCGAACACACCCCTGTAGAGAGAGAAACCCAGAGAATTTGATAGATTTAGAGAGAGAAAGTTTAGGTAGATGGGTAGAGCAGAGTTTAATTATAATTATTCAAATAATGGAAGATCAGGAACACCCAAATGGTGGTCTTATAAAAGAACTACTGTTCTTATTTGTTCGTTCAACATTGTTGTTGCTCTATATGTTTTCCACAATATTTACACTTCACTTTACTCTTACCCTTATCAAGATTCAACCAAAGGTACTTTTTTTTAATCTAATTTCAGTCTAAATCATAAAACCCATTCGTTAATTTTGTAATTTTATTTGTGGGTTTTGTGTAAAATCCAAAACCCAGTTGTGATTTTTGCCCTTTTCCCCAATTCAAGATCAAATTTTGATGTTTTGTTGCGGAAACCCCAATTTTTAATTTTGTTATTTTGGTTGAATTTGATGTGTAATTTGTTTGTAAAGATGTTAGATACACTCCAGATCAAATTAGGAATATGGAAGAATCAGTGCGAATACGTATAGAATCTGAACCCATAAAGCTTATTCAAATGGTAAGATTTCATTTCACACTTCAATTTGATTCTTGAATTGCTAATTATTTATTTATCATTTAATCTAGATTGTGTTTCTGTTCTTGCTAATAGGTTAAAAAGATCAAGAAAAAATTTAATGTGGAAAATGTAATTCAATTACCGCGACCACTAAAACAGAAGTTAACTAATGAGCTTGTTAAAGTGTTGAGGGATGTAAATGCAGGTGGTAACACAACTTTACAACATGGTATGTTTATCTTTTGTAATTAATTAATTTATATATCTCCATGTTTAGAAGTAAATGTCATGTGATTATGCTTTATATCTTGCTTGTTTCTAAAGGCTTCTATTAAGTAATAATTTTGTTGGTATCATTTTGGATAAATTTTTTGGAAAATAGTTATATTATTCATGTCTCACGGGGACCGTTCACCTAACATTTTGGACCGATGTTTAATGCTTGTTAGTTTTGTTTTCACATGTTTCACAATGTGTCTTCAACAGAAACATAGTCAAACTTCGAGTTTCTTAAATTCTAGTAATTCAAAGATCATTCCTAGTAATTAATTTGCTACAATTTTATTAAAATTTGTGTGATGAACAGAGGCTGTTCAACGTTGGAGGAAGCAAAAGCTAAAAGAAGTCAAAGCATTAAAACGCAAGAAAATCTCAAATTCAACTATCTTACCAGAAGAAGCAGGTTTTTAATCTTGACATTTTTATAAAATTAAAAAATAATTTTTTAAGAAAAAAAGATAACATAACTTTTATATTTTTACAGGAATACTTTCAAAAGCACTGAAGTCTAAATGGGCCGGGTTTCTAGACGAAATTGGTCTCTGGATACCCGTTAATATTATCAACAACGAACATAATGACAAACCCGAGGGTGAAGATGATTTTGGTAATTGTTTTTTATTTATGTCTTAAAAAAATGAGTAATTTACATAAATTGTCCTTTGGGTTTGTACCATATTACATACTTGGTCCTTTAGTTTCATAAAATTACACTGGTTGTCCTTATTTATGAAACTATTGACACGTTTGGTCCTTTACCTAAACAAACGTTAACTTTTCCCGTCAAATATGGCCACGTGTGATACACGAGGGGGTAAACTGTCCTTTTCCCTTTCCATTCAACAATTTGAAACCCATAAAAACCCGTCTGTTTGACGGGAAAAGTTAACGTTGTTTAGGTAAAGGACAAAACGTGTCAATAGTTTCATAAATAAGGACTACCAGTGTAATTTATGAAACTAAAGGACCAAACATGTAATATGCTACAAACCCAAAGGATCATTTGTGTAATTTACTCTAAAAAAAATCGTCTAGTTATGATGATATGAAACTAATGAGAAACCCATTTTCAGATGATACAATCCTAGCTGGCAGGCGGTTACCACCGGAATGTTACGTGGAGCTCCACACAGATTATGGTGGACAAGCGGTGAAATGGGGACTCACGCATCATAAAGAAAGTGCTTATGATTGTTGTCAAGCGTGTTTAGATCATGCTAAAAATGCAAAACCAAATGAAATGAAATGTAATATCTGGGTTTATTGCCCGAATGAAGAAGGGTGTCATTCACCGGATATATATGAACATAAACTTCAAGAATGTTGGCTAAAATATGTAAGCTTTTTTCGTTAATTATTTTTTATATATGTGACGGGTTGATTTATTATTTTATTGTTTTATGCAGGATGAAAAGCCTAAAGTGAGCTTTAAGGATATGTATTCAGAAAATTATAGAAATCGTCATCCAAATGCACCCATGTTTGTTCCTTGGGTTTCGGGTGTTATAACTTCTTGAAGTTTGTATCTTTCTTAATTCATGCGATTTTGGGTGTTTGTTTTGATGATTTAAACGCATTTGGGGAGCCAAAAGGGAAGGTTTACACGATTGTTAGTTGGGCAATGCAAAAAGCTTTTGCTCTGTTAATGTAGTTTACATAGTTATTATAAAAAGATTTTGATAAAGCATCATGTATTAGACTTGAAATAGAAACACTTTGAGGAGGTTTTCTAAGTTAAAAGAACAGGTGTCTTGTTTGATTATATTTTATTATTTGGTTGATTAGAAATTCTCCTACCATATCGTCACAAAGATATTCAATAACATAAAAGAGAAGTCTTTAATCAAACCATAAATGACATACATTATAGAAAATAAATAAATAAATATAATGATAATATACTACATATTTCTGCACTGCCAATGATATCTAGTTTACATAGTTTAAAGATAATGATTATGTCCAAATAATTACATGTTGGGTACGTATCTTTATTTTTATACTTATACTTATCATAATAATAGAACTTTTAGTTGGATCAGTTTACAGCTTTGATAGGTTGACGTGATTTTGATGTCCCACGCAGTTTCTTTTCCTCCGAAAGCAATTTTGCAAATCTGTATAGATTGAAAATAAGAGATGGTAAAATTTCTATTCAATCTTCGTATTTATCTTGTTACTCATTTAACTAATAAAAGTGTTTAAATCAAGAGATGAGATTAGGATACATAATTAGTGAATTCCACATTTCAATCATTTTATATGTAGAAATATTTAGTATGAAGATTTAGTAGGAAACATACACTACAATTTTTCTGAAAATGAAATTAGCTTAGGGGCTGTTTGATTTGCTTACGACTCGGTCCGAGTTAGCATGTTTGATTTGCTTACGACTCGGTCTGAGTTAGCATGTTTGATTTCCTCAATTTCGTCTAACTCGGTCCAACCCATTTTGCTGGTCCGGTCCAACTAACTCAATTAAAAATAACTCAGAGTCATCAACAACACTCTTAATTAAATTGTTTAATTTGTTGTAATTTGACCATGAGTTTTGTTAATGACAGCCCTTAGGGCTATCTCTAACGTGCATAAAACGTTTGTATATTCATCGATGAAGTAGTGTTCCTAAAATTCAAGGGACGGTTTTTACACTATTTTTGTCTTGACAGCCCTAAGGGCTGTCATTATCATTTTCCATCTTGATCATACCTATATTATTGTAACTCACAAGAAATATTATGAATTATTAATCATCAATGAGAGATGATTTATGTACCAAAGTTAAAGCAGACAGTACAAGCATATTAAAGCATAGCTTGTGGTGGAGGAAGTAATTTATGTGATAGATAAATCATCTCCCATCATCAATGAACAATCCAGTATTTAATCTTGAGTTTTGATAATGACAACCCTTAATAGACATGCATCAAATATTTGTACATCTATCTATAACCACTTCCTGAATCTTATGAACTACCTCCCCATGGATTAATGTACAACTTTTATGCATCTAATGACAGCCCTTACCAAAACCCTTTAATATTATTCGAAAACCATATTTCACTAACCGTTTAAGAGCTTGGGCATTAGTTTGACCATTTCCTATTGGCTGAGACAATCCAGTCTTCAAACTAACCCTTGAAGCTGGTTTTTCCAATAGCTTTTCACCAATTTCCCCAAGTTTCTCCATGTTTTCTTTCGTCACAACATCCACCGATGCTTCATCACCACTTAACGTATCATCCTGGTTTATATTAACACAAGGTAATTAGATCTTGTTAATTAATTTGGAAAAGATTAGCTTAATTAATTACTTGGATTCGGAGGTAATTTTCCTGCGAATGAACCGCTTGAAAGAACACCGAAATGTGATAATCGACAATATCTCCACTTGCTTGAGTGAAAACATCGATGATTGGGGTGGAACTGTTGTGTACCAGCCAACCTAAAATCCCCCATTTTGATGCCATTTTAGCGTCGTATTGTTTCACTTCTTTTGATGAACCAGTACCGATTGAGATCACGAGAAAGCGGCCGTAATCCGTAGGCTTCACCGGAAAGAAGTCGGCATTCTCGCTAAACACTTGTTTTGTTACTTGGCTGATTGCAATGAGTGTCTGGAAAATAAAAATTCAAATTATCAGAATATGAAGTTATGAACTTTTAGGGTTGTTCAGTATTCGAATGGAATTAGGTAAAATCGAAATTCGAACTGATTCCAATTCGAATGATTTATATGAATTAGGGTTCGATTCGAACCGAATTCACAGATCAAATTTCGAATCGATCTTCAAATTGTTAGAATTTCAAACATATACTTCGTATGTGTTTTTGATTATAAATAAAGGGTTTTGTTAATGATTAAGAGGTGGTTACGTGCATAAATCGTTTGTACTGATATTTACCTAGAAACTTTGTAATATTTATTGTATGAACTCAATAGCTTTTGTAGTACTTAGTAACTTTAAATGTATCGAGTTTGACATACAGTGGTAGGGGTTGATTCCTAAAATGCAGGGGGCAGTTATTGATTATTGTACAAGTTTTTTTGCGTGTCTTGACTTAGTGACAACCCTTAGGACTGTCATTATCATTTTCCATAAATAAATAGGATGATTTGCAAAAATAGAGCTAGTAAAGGCTAGACTAAAAAAAATTGCAAGTTATTCCTATTTGTTTTGTGAAGAAACTGACAAATCTTCTATTTCATTCTCAAAGTTCCTAACAAAAATATAATGAGATTTTAGGATATATATACCGGATTGTTATCAGCAACACCACCATCAATAAGATTATACTCTTGACCATTTCCACGATCATCGTTCTTGAAGTAATATGGAGGGAAATAGGTTGGAGCTGCGGATGTGGAGATGCATATATCTGATAACTTTGCGTTGTAGCATGGATTAACTTCCGCCTATTCATATAAAATCGGTAATTAATCGGTCTTTGCAACAATAATCATGTAATTAATGAATATTTAATTAAACTTTCGTGAGGAAATTCGATCAAATTAAACCTCATATGTGGAGAAAATGGTTGGTTGTAGACGTTCGATATCGAATGTCGGAATTACAACGTTGGTTAAGGTATCGTTCAAACAAGTGTTCCCTAGTTTCTCCCTTGTGAGCTTTCGGAGATACTTTCCGTTGTACTTTGGTCCTACTAGCAATTTCATCGTCGTCACGATTGATCCCCATACACCCCTATATATATTCACACAAGTTAAATTTACAACAACGACGACAAGACACTACTTCCAGGGAGACATCTGATAACATATATAAAAATATAAGATTTTGCATGATTGAAAAATAGGTCATAAACCTTTGTTGCGGAAATATTTTCGGGCCATGTTCCATATAGAATGGTGCAATGTCTTTTGCCATGTAGAGGGGTCGGTCATTTGCGTCTGGGGCAGTTAGCATGGCGGTTACAAGACCACCGGTGCTGGTTCCAGCAATTACGTCAAAGTAATCTGCTAGTCGTGCATCGTTTCCATCCAATTCCTACACAATAATCACATATTTACTCGTTAGTCACACGAAAGTGTAATCTATTAGTTCCAAAACTGTTGGAGCAAAACACAGATCAACTTATTACTGATGCTGCAGTTAGTACTGACATACTTAGTACTGATGGGGCAGAACATTTACTACTGATGAAGTTGATGCTGGTGTATACTATAACTAAGTTACTACTGATCATGAGAAGACTGAAGATACTACTGATCATTGTAGTTACTACTGACGTTGATTATGGACTTACTACTGATCACCAAGTTTACTACTGATGTTACTTATTTACTACTGGTGATTGCAGTTACTACTGATACGCGTTTTTGGAAGATATCAAGTCCGAGATCTTCGTAGAGATAGTTATAGAATGTAATTAAATGTATATCTTTTATAATTCGATGTAAATCAAGTCCTAGAATAACTAGGGTAAATAGTTTAGCTTCAAGGACTACTATAAGTATGTTCCTTACGAATTGTAAACGTACTTGTGTATTGTTAACTCAATAATATACATTGAAGCTTTTTGTGAAACTGTGTTCTTAATATTCTTGTTTATTGTTCATACAGTTCATTGTTCTTAATTATTGATATAGTGTTGATCCGCTGCAACTTCTATCATCAATTAGATCTAAGGTGTTTATTAACTTGTCTATAGTTAATCGATCCTGACAAGTGGTATCAGAGCATATTGGTTCTAGATCTACTATTTGTTAAGAACAACAAAAAGTTTTAATCTTTAAAACACACACATTATTAATCATGACTGATAATAATGAAAGCACTCAGGCCAACAAAATCCCTATGCTCACTCCCAATAACTTTGGGATGTGGAAGAATCGTATTAAGCAATACATGCTTATTACAGATTATTCCATGTGGGAAATCGTTTGTGAAGGAAACAAAACTGGTCAACTTCAAGCAAGCAGCTCTGTAACTGAGGCAGACAAACTTAAATGTGAGAAGGAGAAGAAAGATAAAGGCATCGAACTCAAAACTCTAAGCACTCTCCTACTGGCTATTCCTAATGATTATCAACATCTCTTTGTTGAATATGATGATGCTAAGTTACTTTGGGAAGCACTGGAGAAGAGATTCGTTGGGACAAAGAGTACAAAAAGAAACATGAAGTCTGTTCTCAAACAAGACTTTGAAAATTTCAAAGGAAAGCCCAATGAAACACTCACTCAAGTGTTTGACAGATTCAACAAACTAATTGGTGAACTCAACCAAGTTGGTGTAAAGATGGATCAAGAAGATGTCAACATGAAGTTTCTAAGGTCTCTTAGTGAAGAATGGGCCATGTATACAGTTGTGTATAGACAAAGAGATGCTCTAGAAGAAAATGAGTTAGATGAACTCTATAATGATCTCAGAGTGTTTGAAACTGAGGTAAATCACAAAAACCCTTCTATTTCTTCTAACAATGCTGCATTTGTATCAAGTACAGGTCAAGGGCAAGAAACCTCCACAGGAAAGGCTGCAGATTCTGAGGATACTGCAAGAGAATCCTTCTTCACTAGTCATGTGCATACTGCATTGATTAGTGATGACTTGGAACAATTGAATCCAGATGATCTTGAGGAGATGGATCTTAAATGGCAGATGGCTATGCTGAGCCTAAGGACCAAAAGATTCTTAAAAAGAACTGGTAGGACAAGCCTCAATTTCAACAAAGGTGACAAAGCAGGATTTGACAAGACTAAAGTCAAGTGTTACAACTGTAACAACCTTGGTCACTTTGCAAAAGAATGTCCTCAACCAGACAAAAGATCAAAATCAACTGCTCTTGTGTCACAACAAGGACAAGGCTATGACTGGAGCTTTCAAGCAGAAGACCACACTCAAAATCAAGCTCTCATGGCCTTTACTGACAACAAAACTGAGGTAAAATCTAAACCTTGTACTCCTGAATGTGCTAAAATTATTAAAAATCTAGAAAAAGAAAACACTAAATTAAATGAAGATCTAGCAAAAGCAATCAGAAGAAATCATGAGTTTGATAGTGTGATTGCTGATCAAGAACATCAAATAAAGGTGTACAAGATGATTGATCAACGGATCAAGGAAGAATTGCTTCAAGCTGTGGATGAGAAAGAGTTCTATGAAACAAAAAACAAAGAACTAACAAGTAAATTAGAAGAATGTCAGCTTGAAATTGAACAAAATAAATTAACAATTAAAAAGTTTGAAAGAAGCACTAAAATTCTAGATGAATTAACTAATAATCAAACTACAGAAAAAGTTGTTCATGGGGTGGGATATCATGCTGTACCACCTCCACACAAATTCATTCCTCCACTTAAAAACAGTTCAGAAAGAATCATTAATGAATTAAAAACTGCAAATCAAACTGAATCTAATAATGAAACATCTGAATCAAATGATTCTTCAGATGATGAGCAATCAATTGAATTTACAATATCTCAAACTGAATCACCAAAATCAATTGATACAAGTTTTCACACAGCTCAAAGTCCAAATGATTCTCCTAAATATACTGCAGAAAATATACCCAAAATTCTAAAAAGAGGAAACCAAAGAAATAGAAACCAACTCTTAGAACAAAGAAAAACAATAAAGGCTCAAGAAAATAAATTAAAATGTGTTATTTGCAATAAAGTGAACCATTTAGCAAAGGATTGTCACTTCAATCCAATAAATTGCAAGGAGTTAAAGGAATTTAAAGCTTTTAAAGAAAATGCAAAAACTCAAAGGTTAAAAGATACTACTGGTCCTTCAGTAGTAAATACAATAAAAACTCCAAGATTTGGAAGAAGTGCACCAAGATTTGTGCAAAACAGAAGAGTTGGCAGCCCAAAGAACAGCAATTACTTCAAAAACGATGGAAAATCTAATCAAAATAAACAATATTTTAAATTTTCCAACACCAGTAGAAACTCTAACAAATTTACTACTGGTGTTAACCCTAATTATAATGCTGTATGGTACCAGTACAAGAATACTACTGGTAAAAACCCTAATTTCAAAAATACTACTGCTCCCAAAACAAATTTCAAAAACACTACTGGTGTTAACTCTAAAAACACTACTGGTCATTCTAAACATGGTAAGTACCCAAATACTACTGGTCCATCAGTAGTAAAGTATTCAAAAGCTAAAAACAATGGGTATCAACCAAGATCAGTAGGAAATTCTCACACCAGTAATAACTCCAAAAGAACAGTAGTAAAACAAAATACCAGTAATAAACAAGTATGGGTACCAAAAGTCTTTAAAGTTAAATCCCCAAAAGCTTATTTCTCAAAGGATGAACCCAAGACAAATAAAGCTTGGGTTCCCAAACTTAACTAATCCTTTACTCATTTGTGCAGAGCATTCAGATCCCAGAAGAAGGAAGAACATGGCATATTGATAGTGGATGCTCAAGGCACATGACTGGAAATCTGCAAATTCTTAAAGATTTCAAGTCATTTGATGGAGGATATGTGGCATTTGGTGAGAATCCCCAGGGAGGTAAGATTACAGGTAAAGGTACTGTTACTAATGGAAAAATTACCTTTGATGATGTATTTTATGTAGCTGAACTAAAATACAATCTTGTCAGTGTGTCTCAAGTTTGTGACAAAAAGAACAAGATTCTGTTCACAGACATTGAGTGCATCATTCTTTCTCCTGATTTTATTTTAGATGAAAAATATGTTGTTTTAAGAACTCCAAGGAGAAACAATGTGTATTGCCTGGATATAGGGGGAGAACTCATTTCTACAAATGAGGTCAACTGTTTTATATCCAAGGCAAACACCACTGAATCAGAACTTTGGCATAGAAGGATGTGTCACACAAATTTTAAAAACATGAATAATTTAGTAAAAAGAAATCTGGTAATTGGACTACCTCAAAAACAATTCATGTGTGATCATCACTGTGTTGCATGCCTAAAAGGTAAACAACACAAGACTTCTCATAAGTCCAAAACTATGAACTCTATTTCTGTTCCTTTACAACTCTTACATATGGACCTTTTTGGACCTACTAATGTAATGAGTATTGGAAAGAAACAATATTGTCTTGTTATTACTGATGACTTTTCCAGATATACATGGGTTTTCTTTCTCAGGACAAAGGATGAAACAAGTGAACTCATAGAGAACTTAATTGTCAAACTGGAAAACACATCTGATCAAAAAGTAAAAGCCATAAGATGTGATAATGGCACAGAATTTAAAAATGCTAACCTAATTAACTTTTGTGATCTTAAAGGTATTGACAGGCAATACAGCTCACCTAGAACTCCACAACAAAATGGTGTAGCTGAAAGAAGAAATAGAACCATCATTGAAGCAGCAAGATCAATGCTAGCAGACTCAAAATTACCAATTACTTTTTGGGCAGAAGCTGTTAATACTGCTTGTTATGTTCAGAACAGAGTATTAATAGTGAAGCCACATTTTAAAACACCATATGAACTTTTCAATAAAAGAAAACCTTCTATAAGTTTCTTAAAATCATTTGGTTGTCCTTGTACTATTCTGATTACAAGAGAACAAATTGGTAAGTTTGACTGCAAAGCTGATGATGGAATATTTGTGGGATACTCTACTCAAAGTAAATCATACAGAGTATTCAACAAGAGATTAAGGATAATTGAAGAAAGCATCAATGTATCCTTTAATGAAAATGTTGCTAATGAACAAGGAAATGGTCCAGATTGGCTATTCAACATAGACAATCTAACCAAATCCTTTAATTCTAATATGAATTTCAATGCAGGTAATTCAAATTGTCTTAATCAAAAAGAAGGAACATCATCTATTAATACTGGTCAAGAAAAGATGAGATACATAATTGTTGATACTGCTCCCATAGTTAATACTGATATCGGTAATAACTCAAATATTGAAAGCAGTAGTAACTCTGAGAATGAGGTCAGTAGTAATTCCAATACTACTGGTACCAGTAACAGTACTGAAAATACTACTGGTCCCAACAATAACCTAGATTCTCATGATACTACTGACACCAGTAACAACAACAATTCTACTGATCCTAATGAAGATAATTCCAGTAGTAACTCTGACCAAGATGATGATGAACCAAACATCCAAGACAATGAAGAATCACAAGATGAACAACTGCCTGAGACAAATGAGTCCAATCTTGGAAATCAACTAGTGGTTGATAAAGCTACAACTACAAGGACTCAGAAGAACCATCCATTAGACCTTGTTCTAAGTGATGTTAACTCACCACTTCAAACAAGAAGCAAATTAAATAAAAGCTTAACTGCAAATATGTGTAACATTAGTTTAATTGCTAATGAATGTATGTATGAATGCTTTCTGTCTCAGGATGAACCAAAGAAGATCCAACAAGCAATGAAGGACTCAAACTGGATTGAAGCAATGCAAGAAGAACTCCTTCAATTTAAGTTACAAGCTGTTTGGACACTTGTACCTCTACCCAAAGGAAAAAGAGCCATTGGAACAAGATGGATATTCAGAAACAAGAAAGATGAAAGAGGTATAGTGATCAAGAATAAAGCCAGACTAGTAGCCCAAGGATACACTCAAGAAGAAGGAATAGACTATGATGAAGTATATGCTCCTGTTGCTAGAATTGAAGCCATAAGGATATTTCTAGCATATGCTTCATTCAAGAAATTCAAAGTCTATCAAATGGATGTTAAGAGTGCTTTCCTTTATGGGAAAATTGAAGAAGAGGTATATGTTTGCCAACCTCCAGGTTTTGAAGATCCAAAACATGGTGATTATGTGTTTAAATTGGATAAAGCTCTGTATGGACTACATCAGGCACCAAGAGCATGGTATGACACATTATCATCATACTTATTGAAGAACAACTTTAAAAGAGGAGCCATTGATAAAACATTATTTACAAAGAAAGTCAAGAATGATATACTACTGGTACAAATCTATGTAGATGATATCATTTTTGGCTCAACCAATGATACATTGTGCAAAGAATTTGAAGAGCTGATGCAGATTAAATTCAAAATGAGCTCTATGGGTCCAATGAACTTCTTCCTTGGACTCCAAGTCAGTCAAAGAACTGATGGTATTTTGATAAATCAATCAAAATATGTCAAAGATATCTTGGAAAAGTTTGACTTGAAAGACAGCAAAAGTGCTAGTACTCCAATGGAAACACACAAACACCTACATCCTGATGTTGAGGGGGAGGATGTAGATGAACACTTATATAGATCAATGATAGGCTCTTTGATGTACTTAACTGCATCAAGACCTGACATTATGTATAGTGTTTGTGTGTGTGCAAGATATCAAGCAAGACCCAAAGAACTACACTTGCAGGCTGTTAAAAGAATATTCAGATACTTGAAAGGCAAACCATCACTAGGTCTATGGTATCCACATGACTCACCCTTTGAACTAATAGCCTATACAGATAGTGACTATGGAGGTGAATGTCAAGATAGAAAATCCACTACTGGTGGATGTCAATTCTTTGGATCAAGACTGGTGTCATGGCAATGTAAGAAGCAAACAAATGTATCAACATCTACTGCTGAAGCAGAATATGTAGCTGCATCTGCTTGCTGTGCTCAAGTACTATGGATTCAAAATCAACTTCTAGACTTTGGTATCTCTATCCTTAAAACTCCTATTTTTATTGATAATCAAAGTGCTATTAGTATTGTGAATAATCCAGTAAAACATTCAAAAACTAAACACATTGAAATAAGATTTCACTTTATAAGAGATTGTAATGAAAAGAAATTAATCAAAGTAGTTAAAATCCATACTGATGATCAATTAGCAGATCTTTTTACAAAAGCATTTGATGTAGGAAGATTCAACTTCTTGGTTAGCAGTATTGGAATGATTTTAATAACTTAAAATCTCACTTAAAATCATGTGTAAAGTTAGTGTTGTAAAATATTATGTTCTTAAGTGTTTTACTACTGGTATTGCTGTACTACTGGTGTGAAAGTGTATGCACAAAATACTACTGGTAATTCATTACTACTGGTGTATTTTAGGTTTACACAAATACTACTGGTAAGTCAGTACTACTGGTATTCTCATATACTACTGGTCTTGTGTGTCAATTGTTACTACTGATGTCTATAGTTACTACTGATGTCAAAATCCTTAGTCACTACTGATGTTAGTAGATACTACTGACGTTTTACTACTGATATCTTATTCACTACTGGTCTTTCATAAACACAATTACCAAACTAACCCCCATGAAAATAACCGTTAAGTTATGATTCGAAGGATATTTTCGTAGTTTTGCAGGTTTAATCGAAAGATATAAAAGGCGGCAGACGATTAATTTAGCATTATCTTCACTTCGATTCTCTAAACACCTCTCGATAAACCCTAGTTTACGATCAAAAACCCTTCATCTTTAACAAAATTCTTGCAAAAACTCAACAACAATGGCAACCTTACAAGCTCTCGATGTGCAAACCGATCTCAAATACTCAGAATTTCACAATATGGTTGCATTCTTAAAGAATCCCGACGGAACAAAAGATTTCCGTCCGATCGTAAAATTTTTGAGAAATTCATATATACAGTTTGCCTTAACTGTAAAACCAAAATCATATCAACAGCACTTGGTGGATTTCTGGACCAATGCTGAGCGAACAGAAGGGACAACATCATCAATGATAAAATCTAAAGTAGATGGAAAGCACATTACAGTAACAGAACAATCAATCAGACACCATCTACAACTACACGATGATTCAGGTATGTCCACTCTTCCTAAGGAATACATTGCTGAAATTTTGAATAAAATGGGATATGAGGGAAGACTGAATATAGTTACTTTTCAAAAGGGTCTTCTCTCCCCACAATGGAAATTTTTAATACATACCATTCAGCATTGTATTTCTCCTAAAAGAAGTACTTGGAATGAGTTTAATAAGGCAATAGCCTCTGCTGTTGTCTGTTTATGCACAGACCAAGTATTTAATTTTTCAAACATGATATTTGATGGTATGTTGGGAAATCTTAGTTCTTCTAAATTTTTAATGTATCCCAGATTTCTACAACATATCATAAACTGTGAATTGCAAAACTTGTCAACTCCTAAAAACATTTTTCTATTACCTGAGTTGAACAAGAAAGTTTTCTCAAATATGAGAAAACAATTTAAATTTTCGGGCAAGGAAACCCCTCTGTTTCCTAACATGATCAAAGATCAACCCAATATTGGAGAGGGTTCAACCATTGCTACAACCCAAGTTGAACCTCAACCCACTCCATCACCCCCAAATACAGCCCAAACACCAATCCAAATAGCCACTCAATCACCAACCCAAACAGAAGTCCTGAATGTGTCCCAGGAACTTGATATAAATCTGCAGAGTGCTACTCTTCACTCTGTGGAAGACCTACCAGACAAAACCAAAAACATTTCCACAATTTATAAAAGAAAGAAACTTTCTTCAAAGGACACCAGGGGACAAATCGAGTCACACCCCAGGCTCAAAGAGTTGTCCTCCAAGGAGGAGAGAGGACATGAGGGGAGGGCTTTCACTACTGATGCCCCAAAGGTGGGTGCACAGGACAGTGAAAACATCTTTAGGACCCAAACCTCGGCAACTTTGAGTGATGACTCTTTTGAGGAGTTACTCAAAGGACCCCGGTGCCAAGAAACCACAAGGGGGGGCATCTCTGCTTCTTCTAGGAAGAAGAGAATGCCTAAAAGACCCAATGAATCACCAAGCAGTGATGAGGGCAGATCTGTGGAATTGATGGAAAGGAAGGAAAACCTTAAAACCAATGTACCTGTTAGTGAGCCCGATGATCTTGCTAGATGGAGTGAGGGCAGTATTAAAATCACCCAATTGACGGATAAAGTGGATTCCTTGGAATCCACTGTACAAAATTGCCATATCTACTTAACTAACCAAGGGAAAACCATGGCTGCAATGAAAAGGCATGTCAACACCATCAACAGAAGGATGAGATTATATGAGCACAGGCTTTATCAACAAGCCAAAATCATCAGACAATTGAAGAAAAAGATTGTTGATAGTGAGGCTCCACCAGTTGAGCTCACTAAGGGGGAGAAGGACAATATACAGACAATGATTGATGAATCTATAGCAGCAGCAGCATCCTCCCTTTTAAATCTAAAAGAAACAAATGTTGATGAAGGCCCAGAGATGATGGTGACAGAAGAAGAGCCTATTACTACTGCTACAATGGAAAAACAAGTTGAAAAAGAAATACCAGTAGTAACCTCTACTACTGATATTATAGCAGTAGTAAATAAAGAAAAGGAATTATTAGCAGCAAATACTACTGATGCCCTATCAGTAGTAACTCCTGAAGTAACACCAGTAGTAACTACTCTAGTTACTACTGAAGAGGAAGAACTACATTTTCCAGAGCTTATTGAAAGAGAGAGACATGTCATCATTACCAAACCACCAACACCTGATCAACCACTTATCATACCTGACATTGATGATAATGTGAATTGGTTTGAGGTTGATGAATGCTCACTTCCTCCACATCCAAAAATTCTTCAACAAAATGAACTTAGATCATTTTCTCCTTCAGTTATAATAAGTGGAGTACCAGATATGAAATATATTCCACCTCCACCTTCAGCACACATTGG